>CM067381.1:15787571-16987571 GCA_034510155.1 Eucriotettix oculatus
GAGAAGGGAATGCTGCGTCCCCACAGCAAACTCGTCTCCCGTCATTCGGAAGGGCGTGAGAATAGTACCCAATGCCCGACCTACCTGATGCAGGTTTTCTAGGGTTTTCCCTGCATCTCTTTAGGTGAAACACCGGGTAGGATCCTTAAACCATAGCACGGGGGCCCTAGTTAACCCTTGGCTACCTTGCTCTACCTTCCGCATCCCCCCTTTTCAATTCCCTTCCTATGCTATTAAAGGGGAGTTGCCTGTTTCAGGATCACCCTCATGTAGCCTGTTACCCCCAAAAAAAAATCTCTCTATTTTTTTCCACACCGTGGATAATCGCGTTTATGTTCGCTCCTGATCGCGACTGTATGTGAAGTGTGTAATATTTACGGTTCAGTTTTAATTAACTACCTGAGGTCCCACCACCATCAGCATCAGGTAAGTGGGGTAAGGTCACTCACCACACACGCAACACTCCATCTTATCTGCTGCTCCACACACAGGAGCACGTGCTGCTGCTGCGGGCGAAGGTAATTATCCCACGTCATTATACACTACAACTACGGATACATACTTCCATAACTTTTTGGAAGACGTCCGAAAAATTGGTGACGAAACGTCTTTTATTTCGAAATTCCTATATTTTCGACTCCACGCTAACCCATCCTGAGCATTATTACAAAGTTACCATAACCCACATCTTCCCTATTCCATCCTTGGCTTCCCTCTTCTCTTCTTACCCCCCTCCCCACTTCCATCTAATGGTAAATTTACAAGACGGTCGTGTCTCAAAATGTGGCCTGTTAATCTATCACTTCAGAGTCCACCATATTGTTCTCTCTTCCCCTATTCTCCTCGTTTAGCGATTCTCTCCACCCATCTCATTCTCCTATAGCACCTCATTTCAAAAAGCTTCTATTCCTTTCCTTTCTGCAACTCCTATCGTCAACGTTTCGCACCCATGTAACGTCGCGCTCCTTACCCAACATTTCCCAATATTAATTGTAACATGAAAAGTTACACTTAACAATGCAGGCCAGCTTGCGAGTTGCAATTATTGAGGAACTGACGCAACCTGGGCCAACAATGTAGTCTGGCGAGACTTTGAGAGTGCTCATGGGGTAGTGGAAGGAGCAGGTTGTGTCGGCGGGACGACGAGAGAATGACCACGCCCTGCAGATATAATTATTTTTCATGCTCTGTTTGGAATTAAAACTATTAAAATCATCTTTTGATATTTTTTGTGAAAAATACCTGGCGCCCTAAAGGAATTGAGAAATCCTCGAATACGGAGGAACACGGAATCCGCTACATAATATTTATATTAGCCGTAATTACCTCCGCTATCCGACTCTGGTTATTATGTTGCCCAAGTATCAGAGTTCCTCAGTTTCCTTCAAAATATCACTGTCCCAATCTAACAGCCTTTGTTATTCCACTTTTTCCCATACTACACTCCATTACATTGGGTTTTCCCTTTATTAATCCTGATGATGTACTCTTCCTCCAGGATGACGTTGATGCCATTTAATATGGTTTTCCAGGTTGCACGAGTGTGATACTGAAACATGAAACAGGCAACTCCCTTTTGATGGCATAGGAAGGGAATTGAAAACGGGCGATGCGGTAGCTAGAGTAAGGGTTAACTAGGGCCCCCGGGCTATGGTTTAAGGATCCTATCCGGTGTTTCACCTAAAGAGATGCAGGAAAACCCCTAGGAAACCTGCATCAGGTAGGTCGGGGCATTGGGTACTATTCTCACGCCCTTCCCTTTGAGTGACGGGAGACGAGTTTGCTGTGGGGTCGCAGCATTCCCTTCTCCGTGTCCGCGCAAGTTTTAGGAGGCAGTTGGCCGACTGATCCAATGGGACAAGCGGACGACTCTTGCCTCGTGCTGAAGGTCTTCGACCCCAGTACATATACCTCGGCTTGTGTGAAATTTGATTTTAAAATAAAACAGAGAGAATACGAGGCATTCCCGACATAATCAGGTGAGCCCCGCAGTTAATCTGGAGAGAAATTCCCGCGAGAGAAACTCACAGGCACCTCTCAGGCCTATTTTCTGATTGTCGCTTGTAAATCAGGGTGATCCGATGAAAATATAAGACGACAGTGAGAGAGAGAGAGAGAGAGAGAGAGAGAGAGAGAGAGAGAGACGGACAGAAAGGGAAGAGGTGATTTTTGTCCAGGTAAATTGTGAAAGACTGATGGACGTAGAACGAAGCGAAGCGAAGCAGTGACCGGGTCAGCCATAGAGGTCTCAGCCTTGCCCCTTCAGCATCTGGGTCAGCGAGAAAGCGAGCGAGCTGACCTTCGTCACACACACACACAGATTATTATGCAACAGCAACACCAAAATACAAACAACCCATCATGCAGTCGGAGTCGTAATGAGAAACAAAAGACACGGAGCGTCATCACAAGGTACCGTAAATAATTAGTCCTTAGGAGACAGCAGCAACACCGCGCCCTTTAATGTACATCAAGCCGATGACGTCAACGATTGTAAACCAATAATAATGACCAATTACCATGAGAAGACAAGTGGCGAATCACATCTGAAGGGCTGAGAAAATAAATCACTGAACAATCTCAAGCGGAGGAGAATTCGTTTCCCATGGTAAAAACGTTTCTCTTTTCAAATGAGACTTCATTTAGCTATTTTTAAAAACCATAAGACCTTGTTGTCTACACTCAGGATTTATTTAAAAACAAAAAGTCCTTGTCCATTCAACTGAGGATTTAATAACGTTTGTCTTTTCAAATTGGACTTTATTTATTTCTTTATAATTAAAAACCATAAGACCTTGTTGTCTACACTCAGGATTTATTAAAATATTTCTAAAAACCACAAAGTCCTTCTCCTTTCAACTGTGGATTTTTTAAATTTATTTCTGGAAACATATTAATGTTTGTCTTTTCAAATGAGACTTTATTTATCTATTTTTAAAAGCCACAAGACCTTATTGTCTACACTCAGGATTTATTTAAATAATTCTAAAAAGAAAAAAGTCCTTCTCCTGTCAACATGGGATTATTTTATTTATTTCTAAAAACACAAGAATGTTTATCTTTTCAAATGAGGATTTATTTGTAAAAGCAAAAAGAAGAAGTTGATCCTTTTAAGTCAGGATATATTTAATTATTACCAAAAGTGGACTCATCCTTTCAACTAATGACTTATTTCTTTCTAAAAACGAAGAAAAGCTTATACTTTCAACTCAGAATTTAATTTAAATATTTCCAAAAACTAAAAGTCGGTAACCTTTCAAGTGAGGAATTCTTTATTTATTTATAAAAGCAGAAGAATTTTTTATCTTTTCTAATGAGGTTTTATAATTTTTTAAAAGCCATAAGACCTTATTATCTAAAGTCATTATTTATTTAAATATCACTAAAACACCGAAAAAGTACTTTTCCATTTAACTGGGAATATTTTATTTATTTAAAGAAACATAATAATGTTTGTCTTTCCAAATGAGACTATTTATTTATTTTTAAATGTCGTAAGACATTATATATTTATGGTTAGCATGGAAAGTTGCAACTGACCAGTCTTAGTACTGAATACCACAACAACAACAGTGATTACCTTCTCATTTTATTAATTCGGTTCCCCATTAAAAAAAATATTTTTTAGCTAATACCCTAAGAATTTTCCCGTTCACAAGCTCAATATATATTATCCCGCGCCCCTCTCCTCCTCTTTTTTTTTCTTTTTCGGCCCTTTCACTTTCTTTAATTCTGCTCCCCTGTTTTTTGCCTTGTCTGATTTGAGATCTCTATGCTGCGAGTTAAGCATCTCTCTCTCTCACTCTTCTCTTATTTGCAAAGGATTGCTTTATCTGCCTCCGGGGATCTACACGAGGTGTCTTAAGGAGGAAAGAACGCAATTGTGAAACGACGACGACGACGCCAATGTTGTTTTCCCCCTTCCACCTCCCACCTCCCTTTCTTTGAGCAACGACGAGGCTGTGAAAAGGGTACGTTCGTGATCACACGTGACGGTAGGAGGATTACCTAATATACCGTCCTGTATACTATATACCTGGGAAACAAATATATATCGAAAATTGTTAAAAACCAGCTTTTATATAATTCTCTATTTATCTACTGATTACGTAGCATATTACATCACCAAAATTTGAATTAATAATGTTCAAAAGTGCCTCACAATAGTTCAATTTTTTGAGTGGGGAGGAAGAGGAGGAGGGGGAGGGAAGGGGAGGGTAACAGGCTAAATGAGAGCAACTGCCCCCTTAAAAACATAGAAAGGGAATTTGAAAAGGGGGGATACAAAAGGGAGAGGAAAGCAGCCATGGAAGGGTTTAAGGATCCTACCCGGTAATTTTGATAACGATTAGTTACAATATCTATTTGTTTGATATAAATTAATAATTTTTTAATAAATAATTACTTATTACTTTTTCGTGGGGAACAGAATTAATGAAATGAGAAGGAAAAATTATTTTTTTTAAATATTAGTCAGTCAACAAATAATTTTTTCATGGGGGACAGAAATAATAAAATGAAAAGAGGAAATATTTAAAAATAAATAAATCCTCTTTTAAAAATAAATATTTAAAAGATTCGTAACTTTAAATATTTTGTTTTATGAAATATTTAAGTAAATTATTAGTTGAAAGTTTAAATAACAAATAAATAAGTCCTCATTTGAAAAGACAAATATTCTTCTGCTTTTATATATAAATAAATAAAAAATTCCTCAGTTGAATGGAGAAGGACTTTTTGGTTTTTAGAAATATTTAAATAATATTTAGATAAGAAGGTCGCTATATCGTTCCGTACAATCTCCTTTATTTATTTATTAATAAATTTTTTACTTTAATTCTGTTGAAATTGAGGGTATTCTTATTCATTTATTTATAAAAACAAAATGGGAGTTGCCTGGGTCAGGATCACCCTCATGTAACATGTTAACCCTAAAAAATTTATATTCATATATTATTCAAACGTTTGGTGTACTTTTTCTTTGTTTTGTTTAATTTTTTAGTTTTTTTCACTTTTGAAATTGAGGGAAATTTTATTTATTCGTGAAAACAAAATAGAGTATCCTATCTAGTTGAAGATAAACATCTGTGGGAGTATATCTTTGCAGTCTGGGATGTTTCTCCCTCAGAAAAGGGATGGGTCTGAGTTTCGGGGATGCCTGCGTTCTCTCTCTCTCTTCTTTTCTCTCCTCTTCTCTCTCTCTCTCTCTCCTCTTCTCTATCTCTCTCTCGTCATTAAGGTTCTTACATTCTGACATAATCCTTATCTTTTCATCTAAGAACATTCTTTATTTTTTTTAAAAAATTCAACAAAGGTTCACATTAAAGTTAAGGCCATGTTTACTGGTAATAACGAATGAGTTATTCACCTATAGCACCAAATTTCGAAAGCTACTATTCTTTTCCTTTCCGCAACTCCTATCATCTCTATATAAAAAAGCCACACTCCATACAAATATTTTTAGTGACGATTTCCTAATATTCACACTCACATTACCCGTAAGTAAATTCCTCTTCCTCGTCTGTTGCTATCCTACCCTAGTTATTACGCTTACCAAGTAGGACAATTCCTTAACTTCCTTCAAAATATCCCTTGCCAATCCATAAGCCTTTGTTATTCCACGGTTCCCCATACTACACTCCATCAAGTTTGGTTTTCCCTCTGTTAATCCTCCCGGACCACGTTCATGCCACTTCCTTCCGTCTCCCCTAATACTACAATATCGTCGGTAAAGGTTTTTTTTTATTTCTTCTCCTTGCAGTATGATTCCCTTTCAATATTCCGTTTTGACTTTCTTCATCGCCTGTTCTATGTATATAAGTTAAACAAGTAAGAATGTAACATGTATATTTATTCTTCCGCTCCTCCTCCTGGAAGATCCGGTGAGTAAAGTCTTGAATTTGGGCCACAATAATGGATCCTTGTGCAAGACTCGATTCCACTGACTCTGAATGTCCTTCATACTTCGTGGCTCCGATAAAACACTTGTTCAAGGATCGCGCGTCCTCAAGCTTTCTCGCACATCAGCGGTCACAGGATATTTCATTACTACGACATGTGCTTTATTATATATATATAAAATATTGTATATTACAGGATGACGTCACTGGGCAAACACACACAAATATTTTTCTGTCCCTTTTGGTAAATTCTTAACCCATGTCACCAGAGTAATAACAGGATATATAAAACCTTAAGCCAAATAAATTTAATTAATTTATTTGTTTGTTAATATTCGTCGTTTACGTTTTCTTCCTTTCATTTCTTTAACTAAGTAAAGGTAATGAAAGATGTTGAGAGGACAAAGAGGAGAAACTGGACGAAAATTTATGTAATTTTTTTCGTTTCTATTATTTTTAAAAGAAAATAATTAAATAAATCTCGAGATAAGCCTTTTATAATTTATAAAAAAAAGCATTTCCTAGAATAAAAAAAGGGGATGCTTCTGCGATTTTAAATGCATAAAGAATTTTTTCGTTTTTCGAAATTTATTCGTAGTAAAGAGGGTAGGAAAATAATTCCTGAGATGTAATAAGGATAAGATTTCCTTTGTTTTTATAAATAAACAAGCGGTCATTTGAAAATGTAAGCGTTATTTTCTTTTTAAAAATAAATAAAAAATTTTCCTCAATTCCAAAGGTTGAGGACTTTTAATTTTTTTAATAATAAACAACCAAGTCTTTAGTAGGAGTAAGGACTTTTTCTTTTTAAAAAAGTCCTCGGTTAAAAACATAAGCTTATATATGTTTTTAAAAATAAATAAGTCCTCAGATGAAAGGATAATATTTCCTATGTTTTTAGAAATAAATAAGTGGTAATTGCCAAAGGTAAGCATTCTTTATGTTTAAAAATTGATAATTAACTCACTCATGTAAAATGTCGAGGACTTTTAATTTTTTAATAATAAACAAACAAGAAAATATTAGCTTTATTAATTTTTTAAAAATAAATAAGTCCTGATGTGGAAATATAAGCTATCTTATGTTTTTTTAAATAAACAAGTAATGTGTTGAAACGATATGATCTTGTTTTTAAAAAATAATAATTCCTCAGTTGAAAAGTTAATCCTCCTTTTCTGTTTTGAAATTATAAAAAATTATCCTGAGTTGAAAGGACAAGGTGTGTTCCTTTTGTTTAGAAAAAGAAATAAGTTCCAAGTCTAAATAAATAAGTCCTCAAATGAAAGGATAACTTCCATTTGAATTTCCTTACTTGAAAATATGACCATTCAATGTCTTTTTTAAAAATAATGACTTAAATTCTCAATAAAATAAAATATATATTTTTGTCAAAATAAGTACGTCCCATTTAGAAAGATAAGCTTTGTTAAATTTTAAGGAAAAATGTTTTCAGCATACAACTTTTTTTGGATTAATAGGCTACAGGGTGACCCTGAAACAGGCAACTCCCCTTCAATAGCATATGAAAGGAATTGACAAAGGATTCTGGTCTTAACAAATAAATAAAGCCGCTAAGAAATAATAAGAATGTATACCGGAAAGGTATCGAAACCGATGAATGCGTTAGAGGTTTAAATAACTAATGAGAGCTTAACTTTAAGAGGTAACTGAAATATCCATTTCAGCGCGAATCAACTGCGCGAGAAAACGGTATCATTAATATACGCGATTTTAAATTTGACATGGCGGCGACATTCTCTTCTATTTATATTCCAACAATCCTCCCACAAATTCCTTTAAATTTTGTTTTTGAAAAATTACATTTTCCATCCATAGGGCGGAAAGATTATCCAAGTCTCCCCCACCACTGGTTCATTACATAACATTGTATTCGGCTGGATTGACCACGAAATCTTATTAGTTTAATAAGGACAATGTGAAGAGAAAAAGAAGAACGAGTAAAATATGATAAAATGAAAGAGAAAACAGAGGAACATGGTAGAAAAAAAAAGAAATGAGGAATTAAACTGATAAGATTGCGTGGTAAATCCAGCCGAATACAATGTTTTGCAATGAACCAGTGGTGTGTGGAAGTGGCGGGGGAGACAAGGAGAATGTTTCCGCCTAAAAGATGGAAAATTTAATTTTTCAAGAACAAATTTTAATGCATTATGTGGGAGGAGAATTGTTGTAATATAAATAGAAGAAAATGTCGCCGCCATGTCAAATCGTATATTTTAAAATATGGGAGACGTGGAAAGAGTAATACAAGCAGAACAGAAGGAATAGAGAAGGCGAAAAAACAGGAGGAGAAAAGAAAAAGGAGGAAAATGGAGGACAGAAAACTAGATTGAGTAAAGTATGAGAAAATGAAAGAGGAAACTGAGGAAGAAATGTAAAAGGTAGAAAAAATAAAAATGGGGAACGAAGAGAAAAAAAGGAGTAGGAGAAGAAGGTGATAGAATGGAATAAAAAACATTCTAGTTAATTTTAAAGAAGATATTCCAGTCTTGTAATAGTCTCTTCGTCTCACTGTGTTTTACAGACTCAAATTTGCAGAATTAAGCTACGAATTTTGAACGTTCCGGTCCATTGGTAGATTCCTCGTTTCTGATTTGGTGAACGTGAGGGATGGAATGTTTTGTGGAGCTCAGGAGCTGGCGAGGTCACGTTGTTGAAGGCCGCCGCAGCACAACCACCATGGGCAACGGCACGCCTCGTAATAAGGGGGAATTCCTTTCTCTGCGCGTCACGGATACACGGAGGAGGAGATTCCTCTGAGCCTTGGACCAGGACCTGGAGCCTGGTGGTGATGACCTGTGTCCGTGCGTGCAAGGGAAAGGAAATCACACGAGATGAGCTCCTGGAGGTGAGATACGCCATTGCCCTGAAATACTTGCTCTGCCCAGCGGAACCGTACCTGATCATGCAAGGTCTCTCTCTCTCTCTCCCTCTCCTTGGTGGGTGGTGCCGACTACGACGACCATATCTCACTCTCTCGGTGAGCCAATCTGGTTCTCGACACCGTCAATCAGTACTTTCAGATACGACAACCGCTGAACCAGCCGAGGAAAATTGAAGCTGGAAGACGGTTCACAGACTTGTATTTGACCGTGTTACGTCATATTCCAGATGGCAAACGAATGATTACTTCAGAAATTATCAGACAGTGGGTTGAGAGCCTTTGGTGTAGTGCACCGTGGTACAAATTAAATAAAATAGGTTTAGATGAAGGAACGTTACTCTGGGTGGGAAAAAAATCTCCTTGCCTCAGAAAGTCAAATTCGGTGAACAATTTCCCGATTTAAGAATTCGGAGGACAGAATAAAATATCGACGAACAGGAGTGGTTAATGTTTTGAGGTTGGTAGTAGCGTTACGCCAGCTTCCCACCCAAGACATTACAACAGTTTGCTATTAAACTTGTATTAGCGTCATCTTTAAAACGTGGCCGTGTCGTAACAAGTTCTTTTTCCACTCTGGTTCAATTGCCAAACGGAGAAACCGTTCCTCGTCTTGGACAATGGCGACTACGGTGACTGACGACGGTCGATTGCTGAAAGATGTCGACGTTCAGCTCTCTCGTCACCTCCTCCTTCAGTGTCGCAATGGCGGATGGCTCCGTTAATCCCCGTCCTTCGTCCTGCTATCCATAATTGTGCGTCGCCGTCGTCCTCCTCCTCCTCCGCTTTCGCAACGCCCCCCACTCCGTTCAGTGGACGATTATAAGAGGGTGTCTGGGTCTGGAGAGTTGATGTGACGTCTCTGTTAGTTAGGGTGAGTTGTAAGGAACTAGGCTGAAGGAGAGAAGCTGCAGCCAGCCGATAATGAAGTCGTGGACGTGACTCGGGGGTCGCGGGTTCGCGACACTGACATCGATGTGGAGCTGAGCGAATCCGCCATGGCCTCGCCTCCGTCACGAACACGGAGGAAAGCCTCTGCGTAAGTCTCTCTCCCTCCATCTGTTCCTCTCTGTCTCCCTCCGTCTCTTTCTCTCCGTTTTGTCCGTCTCTACCTCCGTTTTGTCCGTCTGTCTCACTGTTTTGACGTCTGTCTCACTGTTTTGCCCGTCTGACTCACTGTTTTGTCCGTCTGTCTCACTGTTTTGTCCGTCTGTCTCACTGTTTTGTCCGTCTGTCTCACTGTTTTGTCCGTCTGTCTCACTGTTTTGTCCGTCTGTCTCACTGTTTTGTCCGTCTGTCTCACTGTTTTGTCCGTCTCTTTCACTGTTTTTCCGTCTCTCTCACTGTTTCTCCGCCTCTCTCACTGTTTCTCCGTCTCTCTCACTGTCTTTCCGTCTGTCTCACTGTCTTTCCGTCTCTCTCACTGTTTCTCCGCCTCTCTCTCAATTTTCTCCGTCTCTCTCTACGTTTTCTTCGTTTCTCTCTCTCTCTGTTTTCTCCGTGTCTCTCCCTGTCCTTTTTTCCCCACATACTCCATTAATGAGTAACACTACATGTGTTTTGGGGTCTTTATTTATTTTCAATAGGGTTTGGGGACCTTTTTTTCTTGCTTTGATTACTTGTTTTTTTTATGCAAGATTTTCAAATATTATTTCGTTCCCACTGTCTCTCCGTTCCTGTCTCTCTGCCCCTCCGTCTCTCTGTTCCTCTGTCTCTCTGTTCCTGTCTCTCTGTTCCTGTCTCTCTGTTCCTCTGTCCGTCCCTCTCTCCGTCTCTATCTCTGCCTACCTATCTGTCACTCTCTGTCTGTCTCTCTCTCTCTCTCTCTCTCTCTCATATTATACAGTTTACTATAATATCATACAACGGAACAAGTTATTCAGATGCCGTTATGCAGACTGCAACACTACGCCAAAGAGGCGCAACCGTTTATTTTCCCCAATTTTTGCGTGAGTCTTCCCCCCCCCCTTCCCTCTCTCACTCTCCCTCTTCTCTGTGCGCCCGTGTTTATAAAGCAAGAAAACTTTGCCTGTCCTTGGAAAAGTTTCTGCAGCAGACGTTCGAGGACGACTTCAGGTTCGTCGAACCTACGGAAAACGAAACGCGCGACCTTGGAGCACGAACACGAGGAGGAGGTTGAAGAATAAGAATATTTGATTTAGTTCATTGTCTTCCTCATCCAGACTCCTTCGTGCCCATTTTTCATAAATATTAATAATAATAATGGATTTCAGATAAATAAATCCTTAACGTGGTGAAAGATACTCTCACTCTTCTCTCCCCCTCTCACTCTCTCTTTCTTTCTTTAAGCATAACAAGTGTATGGTCTATTAATAGAATAAGACGCAAGAAGTTAACACTTCCCAACAAGTATTACAATTTTTATCGACTTTAAACTCTTAGAGAAAACAAAAAAAAATAGCGTAAACTTGTAGTTGATTTGTAATAAGTAAAATCAAATGTAGGTAGTCGCTAATGAGCCTGGCAGTGGACGAGACTCAAAATAAAGATAATATATGTGAGACGTACGGTTGATGGTGAATTATTAATATTATGCGTAAATTAAAGCACAATTTTATTCCGATCCATTTATAATATTATTCTAAAGGAATGATTGGTGGTTACTTTCTAAACTGGAGGGATTAACAATTGATGTATTTCGGGATTGGTTAAAGGGTTTCTCGTGAAATCAACCATTATCTCAATAACCAAAAGGAAACTTTAACCGTCCAAGTGCCTTCTCTTCCAAGAAGTCCAAAGTTTTTTTCCCTCTCTCGCACGATTGCAACCGTACAATAGTAAATTAGCGAAAGCCCGCGGGGCGCCTCTGGTGGGCTTCTTATGTAACTTTTGTCGGCAAACACTCACATGTTCTGCCTTTTTTTTCTCTTCACCCGTTCCTCCATTCTTCATCTATCCTTTCCCCCCCTTTTTTGGACAGCCGTTACCCTCAAAAAACAATTTACTTACACACACACACACATATATATATATATATATATATATATATAACAGACATTGAAAGGTTTGGTCCTTTTATTTTCCACCACCTCAACATCCTCCCCAAGACGATTCATTAATGTGGAAATCCTAGCCTGTCTGAATAACTCTCCTAACAAGGACTCTCTCTCTCTCGTACAGAGGTAAATAAATTAATTATAATTTACCTTTTTTATATCGAAAATCTGTAACAAGAAACGAAACTAAACACTAAGTCTTTAAGAAACTATACTTTTCTCGGGGTACAGCAGCAACTAGTTTAATACATTAGACTGATATATTAGAACAGGTGATGAAAAAAGTGAAAACGGAATATGGAAAAGGAATCATACTGCAAGGAGAAGAAATAAAAACCTTACGTTTTGCCGATGATATTGTAGTATTAGGGGAGTCAGAAAAAGACTTGGAAACCATAATAAATAGCATGAACGTGGTTCCGGAGGAAGAGTTCGCTATGAGGATTAATAGAGGGCAAACCCAAGGTAATGGAGTGCAGTTGGGGAAACAGGAATAACAAAGGCTGTTAGGATTGGGAAGGGATATTTTGAAGGAAGTTGAGGAATTCTGCTTCTTGGGGAGCGAAATAACTAGGGATGGTAGAAGTATAGTAGACATCAAGAGTAGTAGGGTAGAAGAGGCTCAATGAAGGCTTTAGCGAAAAAGAGGGATTTACTAACGGGTAATATAAGTGTGAATATTAGGAAATCGTTGCTAAAAATGTTGGTATGGAGCGTGGCGTTATATGGGGTGCGAAACGTGGACGATAGGAGTTGCGGAAAGGAAAAGAAGAGAAGCATTTGAAATGTGGTCCTGTACGAGAATGAGATGAGGTGGATAGAATCACAAACGAGGAAGTTCTAAACAGAAGAGGGGGGAAAAGTGAACAATATGGAGGGCGTTAACTAAGAGAAGGGACAGGTTAATAGGCTACGTTTAAAGACACGAGGGTCTTGTAAAATTAGCATTAGAGTAAAGTGTGTGGGGTAAGAACAAAAGAGGGAGGCTAAGGATGAAATACGCTAAGCAGATTAGGGGTGTGCAAGTTATAAGGAAATGTAAAGGCATGCGCAAGAGAGGTTAGCATGAGACCTCGTCTTAGGACTGAATACCACAACAACAGTAGCTTCCAAAGGACCACTGAGACGCTGTCAAAGTAGGGGGAGAGAGGGAGAGAACAGTTTACGTCCTCAAGAGCAATGTTGCAGCTGTTGTGAAGGCGGATAATTAGAGAGAGAGAGTGTGTGTGTGTCTGGAGTACGGATGCCGGCTGCGGGGGCGGAGAGAGAGAAAGAGAGGGAGGCTGAGAGAAACACTTGCGTAACGCGCAACCTTGGAGCCTCATAAACAATACTCTACTTTCAGTTTCCCACTGTACTGTAGGCACAGGTAGGAGACGCGGCCTGTAAGAGGAGGGGGGTGAAGGGGGATGAGGGGGGGGGGCGAAATTTATGCCAGAGCAACCTCCACAAGTAAGTGGACCACACACAGCATCCTATCATACAATACGCGGGTCCGTGGGAAAAATAAAAGTGTTCCGGGTTGGAGGTCGGGTAAGCTCGGGGTTGGTGGTCACTACTGTAGAACAGCCTACGTATAAGGCTGTTTTCCTCTTTTTTAAAAAACGGGTTCCTTTTATTTTATTCTAATTATTTCATTCCAATTAGTCTATTAACTTAAAATTATGGCTTGATCTATTTACAAAGCAGTAAAAACAATATTTAAATAAAATTGATGACCTAATTAAGACAACAGTTTCCCGGTAGTGACCTTCTTCAGGATTTTTAACCTCATTCAAAATCAAAAATTTGTTCCCCTTATTTTAAAAAAATTGTATTACATGTCATGTCAATAATTTTTATTATTTAAATAAATGAGACCAAAAAATAAAACCAATTTATAAATAAGTAACGGATAAAAATAGTAATTTTTTAATTAATCAGATTGTTTTTTTCTGCGTTTATTTTGGTAGCCATTATAAAATGGCTGATTTTTATAGATTCTTAAAGTATCCTTTTTTCAGTTTAATGTTGTTGTTGTGGTATTCAGTCCCAAGACTTGTTTCGTGCAACCCCTCCAATGCTAACCCATCTTGCGCAAGCCTTTTCATATCCTCTAAACTAGTACACCCAATATCCTCCCTAATCTGCTTAGCGTATTTCATCATCGGCCTCCCTCTTTTTCTATCCACTCATCTCATTTTCCTACAGCACCACATTACAAAGGATTCTATTATTTTCCTTTTCACGATTCCTATCGTCCACGTTTCGCACCCATATAATGCCACGCTCCATACCAACATACCAAGAATAACGGAGTTAACGGGTTAATCGAATGGGGTGAAATGATAAAATTAGGATATAATCAAGACAATAATAATAAATGTAAGCCTTAACTGACTTGTTAATAACCTGCCAATTAGGAAAAAAAATTGTATAAAATAAATCTTTTTTTAAGTGATGAATGACGGACCAAATTAATGTGATGATTTCTAATTATTGAAATTTACGAGAACTATCTGAAGATGTTTTTTAGCGATGAATTGTCCTTTATTTTGTTATTTACTTCAAAGTAATAAATACTGTAAAAAATGTTTGATAATTCAAATCCGTTTATCAAATACTATTGTTACCGAAAGGATTGGTCGCACAATCTTATTAACTTGATAATAAAATAAGGGGAAGGCGAAGAGTAGAAGGAGGAGACATAAAAAATAATAATGAGGAGGCAAAGAAGAAAAATAAAGTAGGAGAAGGAAAGAAATAAAGAGAAGGAGAATCAAAGACGGGGGAAAAGTAGGAATGAAGAAGTAAAAAGAGCACATGAAGGACCAGGAAAAAGAGCAGGAAAAGTATTTTAAAGTGGAATGAGAAAAAATGGAAAGTAGAATTTTTTATTTTATTATTTAGTTAAAACTAAGCCTAACTTGTTTTACGATTAAATTTTATATTGGATCCGTTCATTAAATAAAATTGTTTCCAACCGGATTGGCCGTTCAATCTTATTAAATTAATAAGGGCAGGGCAACTAGAAGAGCAAAAGGAGAAGGAGAGATATAGAAGAAGAGGAGGAGATGGAAAAAAATAAGAAGAGAAATGAGAGAAAGGAGAAAACGAAGACTAAGAAGGAAAAGAGGAGACAGAAAGAGAGAAATTGATCAATAAAGAAGAGAACAAGTCAAAGAAGAGGTGGACGCAGAAAATGAAGAATTAGATAAAAGGAAAGTAGCAGGAGAAAAAAGAGAACGATAGAAGATACGAAGGGAAAGGAAGAAGAAGGAAAAGGAAAGAGGAGGCGAAGAAGGAGAAAAGGACACAAAAGATGAGCAGGAATACGAAAGAACGTGGAAAGAAGCATCAGAAAAAGGAAGAATAAGATAAAAGAAAAAGTAGATGGAGAAAATGGAGAGATAAGAGAAGCAACAGAATAAAAATAAGATGGATAATGAATAAGGAGCAAAAAAGGAGGAGAAGAAGATGAAGAAAAAGGAAAGAAGGAGGTGAAGGAATAGATGGAGTAAAATAAAAAATGAATGAGAGTATTATTTAATTACAATCGATTTATCTCCTCCCAAAGCTACTAATTTATCACCTCGTCCTGATTTTCTTCTTCCAGCCTCCTTTCCTCCCCCCTCCTCCTTCCTCCTCGCATAAATGTTTGTGGTCTGGAGGCGTCCCCCCCCCCCTCCTTGTTAAGTGCCGCTGCTGACGTTTAATTGTGGTGATTTCCTGGCGGTGTTTTTGGCCGTCCTCGCTCGTGGAGAGTTCAAGGCTTCAGCACTGAAACCAACCACAATTATTTGAAAGCGGTGCTTTTGAACTCTCTCGTCGTCGAGCGAGACCTTTGCTTACCAAACACTCACAGCCTCTGTGAACTACTAGCGCTGGCTTTTGTATGAGAATATATAAATATGATTGGATAAACCAAAAAAAAAAGAAAAATTAAGGATAGTTAAATAATAAAATTATATTTATACAGGGCAACAAATTCTAATTACGATAGGACAACTCGAAAACCTCAAAGAAGAATCAGTAATTGACACATCACATTTGATTTTATAAAAAGTTTAGAATATGACCAAGAACAGTATATTTTAATTTAAAATAATTAAATATGTAATCGCAACTCCTTTCAGTATCCTTTTGTCTTGAGGACAAACCCCGTTTCGGTACCTATTTGTACCTTCTACTGGATTTTGACTTTGCTTATCTTCTTAGATATTTATAACAGATATAAGAAAAAATTATTACCCTAATTTTTTTATTCTTAAATATTTATAAACAAAAAGAAAAAAAACGAATCAGACTAGAACAAAAATATATATTCAAAATGTTTAAACTTAACGCCTGTTGAACATAAACAAACTGATGACCTTACACAGACTTTATTATTATAAATTTAAATAATAAAGTCTGTACGATGTCATCAATTTGTTTAATTAAAAATATATTCATTCTATTTACTATTATTTCAAACTTTCGATGATATTTATCTTTGGCCATTTTGTTACTATTATTAATCTGTATATATTTTTAATTAAGTCCATTAATAAATTTTCAGTAATTAAACTGTACAAAATTCTTTTCTGTATCCACCCACGATTATAATATTTTACAGACAGTTAACAACAAGCAATATTAATTATAATACAGTTAATCAATTAACGCCTGTTCTTTCCAGTAATTAAATCGAATCAATTAAAGACCTGATTACAGACTAAGGTTTTTTATTACTTAACTGACTCGATGTTTCGTCACCACATTTGGGACAGACAGGCTTTCGATTTAGAAACATTTGGGCACCTATCTTCTTTTTCATGTATAAATTTCAAATATTTGACATTACCTGAGGAAGTCTCGAAACCTGATGACGAAACGTCGAATCGAAAACATTGTCTCCATCTGGTCGTTAATTTATTTGATTTAATTTAAATATAATTTATCTTACGTACAACAACTAAATAAAAAAAAGGTGACGACAAGTTTTAATAACAAATATTCTCTTCAACGGCTGCATTAACATTAAATACAATGCCAACGGGGGAAAGAGAAAAAAAATACTGCGTTTCGTCCCCCTTTAATTTGCGACTTGTTCAGGTGAACATTGTTGAAGTAGATGTTTGGCATCAAACTTGTTCTCGTCAATCGGATATTTATTTTTAATTTATTTTAAATGTGGACACACCCGAAAAAATATGTCCACGAATCCTTGGCGAATTGTATTCTTCTAGTCAAGTCATATCCTGAAGAAGGTCCAAATAGGTAACGAAACGTTGTTTTTAAAATTTCAAACTATTTTTCTTTCATTTGATTAAGTATGTAGGTCTGTGTGTGTATGTGTGTGTTAATCCCGTTCCCTGTTTAAGAGCCATATTTTACGTTACACAGAAAACAAGTTGAGCTGTGGTTATCCTTGATTTAAACGCGCCGGATGTGATGAAAAAAGGGAAAAGACTGAGGTCGAAACATTTCATTATTTTCATTCCTAGGAAACAAGACGAGAAACACGCGAACGAGAGACAACAGTTTCTATGTTGCTCGAATAATTTTTCGTTTAGTAACAGAACTGAACGAGAGAAATCTCAAGAAACTTTATTACGATTTGACGAAAAAATATTCGAATTAGTAGTCGATAAAGGGAATCAAAAAAGGACTTGTAATCAAAGGGAGGTAGGAAAAAAACGCTGATCATGAGGCTAGATTGCGAAACTGACCATAAATATCCGTGATACATGGCTAGAGAATCTCCCGACGGAGGTCAAGGAGGAGGAGGAGGAAAATGAAAGAGAGGGACCTTCGGAACCGATCAAGCTCGTTACGAAAACTGGTCCTTGTTACCTGACCCCCACCCCCAAAAAAAATCTTACACGCACAGAATGCCAAAATCTCAAAATACAGAAAAAATAAAAAGGTTTAAAAAAGCATCAATTTCTTAAATAGGGGTTTCATACATCAATATTCCTAGTGCTACGTTAATTAAGAAATATTATAACTGAAAAATAATTTTTCCGACATTAATTAAATTAATAAATTAAAAGTATGGCCCAACATGTCATCAAAATTTTTTAGTTAATACAAGTATAACGTTTCGACCATCTCCGTGGACTTCTTCGGGTAAAACTTAAGTCCGCAAAACTTATTAATTCTAACAGTCAGACGCACCACAATTTCAAAAATCATTTTTCTTGAATTTAATTAATATTAATTAATAACGTTTAATTTTTTATTGATTAAATGTCAATTAATCTCGATTCCTGTTATATTTCACCGCGTTTTCGTTAGTCGCAATCAATTAGTAATGAGAAAGTAGGTAAAGAAACATTTCATTACTAACGAGAATTATTGGTTTTATTTCATTTAATTATTTTCGTAAAGAAACCAATTAACCTAGTCAATATTACTCCTTAACCAAATTTTAAACAGACTCTCGATTAGTCTTTCACTTTGAATTATGAAGACCAAACACAAAATTTTGATTAATTACACAATCAACATTTTTACTACTCGAAAAACATTACGTTAATTAAATACAAACAAAAATAAGTAAAATTATTATTTGTTTATATTTAAACGTCGTAATGTTTTTTCGTAAAACGAAATATTGGGCTGAAATATAATTAGACAACGTCTCGTCCTTTATTTAATAATGGAGTCGTGAGTAAAAACAATTTGTAGTAAAAAGAAAAAAGGAAGGAATAGAACGATGGAAAAAATACTATTTACTAAAGATAGTCTAAGAGTAAATATTAACTACGAAAGGGCAGCAGCACTAAAAGAAAAAAGACGGGTGATCTGTCGATAAGTAAAAATTAATCTATCAGGCCCGGGGGCAAAAGAAATGTGGCACCGATTTGGAGAGAAAGAAAAAACAAAAATCAGTATCTACCGAAAAAATCATTTTTCTGCCATTAAGTAAAATCAATAAATGATTAAAAAATTTGGGTCAGCTAATTTATGTGCTAGAAAAATGAATTTTGAATTTTTTTATGTTTCTTGGCCTGGGAATTTGCATCTAACTCTGTTAACACACAATTAATAATAATGTGATCTTAATTTCAACTCTTTTTGAGGATGGCTCGGAGCATCTTATCCGCCTCGGGAATTGACGTCACACACTTCCGCGATTTTTTATGTTATATTTTTAAAAATAAAAATAATTTCCGACCGGTTTTTCTCTTTCAGACTGTTTTTATTTATTTTTCAATCAAACGACGTTTCGGCGCATATTAGCACCTTCTTCAGGTTTACCTCCTTATAGTCAAATTATTGTTACAACCAATTATTAACAATAAACATAAAATTGTAATAAACGCCAATTTTTTACACCAAAGAGAGGTTGTTTGATTTAAAATAAAAACTGTCTGAAAAATAACGGTCGGAAATTATTTTATTTTCATTTTTAATATCAGACGTTAGTTGATTTAATAGTTGTAATTTTAAGGCAAAAAATAGTTTTGGGAGGGCAAAAAGAAAAAAAAGGAAAGATTCTGGAACATTCCTAAAATCCTAAATAACGTGTCTAGTCTCTGTGTTTTTAGAACGGCCTAAAGTTTCATCTTTTCACATAGGTAAATGTTTATTTTTGCGTGGGAAGAAATGGTTGTGGTGAGGGGCGGGGAGGGGAGGGAAGCAGAGATGCTATACCTTCCAGTGGTGTTGTATATTACGCCCGGTGACTTATCCTGGCCGCTGTGTAATATCTCAGACGCCGCTCAAGGTTTACTTTCTCTCTCGTTGGTTGCTTCCTTCGTGTTCTACTTGTCCTGAGTCGTGGAGCCAATGTCAACGTTTATTCCACAAGACTGAAGAAGCCGTAGTCAGTTTCACGGGACATCAGTAATTTCCTCCCTCCTTTTTTTCCCTCACTATGTCGCATTTATTTTTACATACATTTTCCTTACGAAAACCTTTCATTTTTTTTAATGGGAGTTGGTTTACCCAGGGAGAGTGTTTGTCTTCAGGTCTCGTCTTCCTTGTTTCAATACCGTCTTGTGTGTGTGTGTGTGAGGGAGGGGAGATGGAAAAAACTAGAGCAATTTTCTTCCTCCTCACAGGTGATTGATTGATTGAACGTACAACCTTGTCTGGGAAATAAAAGTGATCGAGAGAGGGTAATGGCAGGTGGTGCCCTTGTTCTGCTGCCCGCGTGGTTTCCGGTTCGATTCCCCCCCTTTTAGCAGCAGCGCCGCCGCTGTTGTTGTTGTGTAACCAGAGCAACAGGCGAGCGAGCAGAGGTCCTTGAGAACGCAACTTCTTATTCTTCCTGTAAGGCCGTAGACGAGGAGGAGAAGATGATCATCATGGTGGTGATGATGTTACCTGATTGCTTGGTATTACACACACAGACTAACAAGCGTAGAGAAAGGGAAGGCGAGACCACCAGGAGGAAACCTTGACCGCCAATCTCCGATCGGAAACCCACCAAAAGGAGTTTTGATGCCAAAAAAGGCGACGGAAGGTGAAGCTAAAAACCACGGAAAAAATTTTACTACGGTAGAAGAAACTAAAACAGGAAGGAAGGATTGCGCTCTTGAGACAACAAGAAACCTCTTTAATCTAAAAAAAGGTACCTCCCAGTAACCTCCACTTTTTGAACCGTGTTGCTGAGACTGGTCTGATGCAACCCTCCATGCTAACCTACCTTGCACAAGCCATTTTCATTACCCCATAACTACCACATCCCTCATCCTCGTGTCTTTAAACGTGACCTATTAATCTATCCCTACTCTTACCCAACGTCCTCCATATTGTTCGCTCTTCCCCTATTCTGGTTAGTTACCCTATCCACCCATCTCATTCTCCTACAGGACCACATTTCAAAGGCTTCTATTCTTTTCCTTTCTGCAAGTCCTACCGTCCACGTTAAACCCCGATATAAGACCACGCTCCACACCAACATTTTAAGCAATGGTTTCCTAATATTCACAATTATATTAGCCGTTTAGTAAATTCCTCTTCCTTGTCTGTTGCCATGTTACTCTAGTTATTACGCAGCCCAAGTATCAGAATTCCTTTAAATTCCTTAAAAATATCCCTGTCCCAATCTAACAGCCTTTGTTATTCCACTGTTTCCCATACTAGACTATCACCTTGGGTTTTTCCTCCATTAATCCTGATGTTGTACTCTTCCTCCAGGATCACGTTGATGTCAATCATATGGTTTTCCAAGTCTTCTTGTAACTCCCCTAATACTACAATATCATCAGCCAAGCGTACGGTTTTTTATTCCTTCTTGCAGTATGAGTCGTTTTCCAAATTCCGTTTTAACTTTCTTCATTGCCTGTTCTATATATAAATTAAACAGCATGGGACCGCATCCTTTGTCTTATCCCTTTCTTGATTTGTACTTCCTTCTCTTGATCGTCAATTCTAATTACTGCTGACTGCCTTCTGTAGAGATTATGTATAAGCCGCCTTCTTTTCCCGATATATTTTTCCTGACTGTAGAATAAAATGGTTCCGCCAGAATGGAAAACAATCGGAACGCTTTCTTTATTCCACGAATGACATACCCTTTTCCTTCTTCCAGCGCCCCGCCATCCTTACTTTATTCATTTACTGTTCGGTTTCGCCTGACATTCACTGGCTGCAGATGGACGAGCCGTGTTGTCTTGTCCCACAACTGGGGCCATGTTTATCAACGACGTCGTCGTCATCATCATCCCCGTGGTGTTGACTGAGCTGCAGCAAGCAGCGCGAGTTTGAAATTCAAGTCTCTGAAACCAGAGTCCAGAGAGCGTCGGGCCGCACAGTTCCCGAGCCTGTTTATTGACCTTTGGTGGCGGACCTTGAAGGAAGAAGACGTGGTTGGGTTACGCAAGTCTCTCTCTCCCTCTCCCTCTCGCCCCCCTCCCCCCCTCTCTCTCTCTGTGTCTATCTCTCTCTATCTCTGTCTATCTCTATCTGTCTATCTATCTCTCTATCTATATCTCTCTCTATCTCTCTCTCCCCCCTATATATATATCTTTTTTTATTTTTTTAAGGTGGGGTTAGGAGCGGGGGGGGGGGTGGAATAAGAAAATGAAAAAGCCTTCAACGAGGAGGAACGGAACAGGTGCTGGACGACTTTCGTAATTCGGCGCTGAACTTTCGCGCTGAAGTTATGGATCGCCAGCTGCTGACGGAGAAAAAATATATATATAACGGCCTTGATCGCAACCTGGATATTCCTTCCCTCGACGTAACCAATCATCTCCGTCGCTAGCTGGAAACCAATCAGAGGCAAAATGAGGAACTACGTCACCGCCATTTTGTTCCCTGGCTTCACGCAGAGGCCGCTACGGCGACACTCGGGTTACCTTTGGCGGCAAAAAGGGGAAAAATAGGCCCAAAGCAACTGGTGCAGAGATCTCTGCGGTGACACTCTATGGGAGCAGGCAGAAAATTCCCCTCCTTCAGCATCCTACCAATTCCCATCTGCTTTATGTTCCGTCACTTCCACACATGGGGGGAGGGGGGAAATTCAAATGTCTGTTTTACTTCTCTAACCTGATGGACTTAAAGGGAAATGTTTTGTGACATGTTTCGCGAGTAGAGTCGGCTGCGGGTCATGCGTCACCACTGACGAAACAGAGGCATCAAGTGATGGATTGATTGAAGAGGGAGGGGGGAGAGTAGAGGAGGTTCGAGATGAATATGGTGAAGTGGGGGAACGTTCAGTGGCCATACAGATCTGAAAGAGAGAGAGAGGGCGTGTACGAGAAGAGTTTACAGAGAAATTAAAATGAGTTGCAATATCACGACGAACCTGGAAATCGAACCCCGGGAAATTATAGAGAAGGGTGGGAGAAGGTATAGAAGAAAAAAAGAGAGAAGGAGAAGTACGAAAAGAAGAGGTGAAGGTCAGAAAGGATCAGGGAGAGAAGAACAACAAGAATTGCATAATGAGATAAAGAGGACAAGAAGGAGGCGAATGATAAGACGGAGGAGAGAGAAAATAAGGACAAGAATGAGCTAAATGGCAAGAACGATTAAAATGGCAATATGAAGAATATAATGACAGACGGAGGTGAGAGAAAAGAATGAGATGAATGGCAAGCGAGATAAACAGAACAAGAAGGAGAAGACGGAGAAGAGATAATAGAAGGATAAGAATGCGATGGATGGCAAAAAGGATTAAAATGGCAACATGGAGAATAATGAAACACGGTTAAGAGGAACAAGAAGGAAAATAATTAGATGAATGACCAGAGGGATAAAGAGGACAAGAAGGAGATGAATGAAAAGACGGAGATGAGAGAAAAAGAAGGAAAAGAATGAGATGAGTGGCAAACGAGATAAATAGAAGAAGAAGAAGAAGAAGAAGAAGAAGACGGATAAGAGGGAATAGAAAGATAAGAATGAGTTAAAAGGCAAGAAGGATTAAAATGGCAACATGGAAAATAATTAAAAGACAGAGAGGAGAGAAAAGGAGGACAATAATGATATGAATGGCCAAAAGGAATAAAAAGAAAATGAAATCTGATCCCGGGAACTGTACTTTCCGGATGGACTCTCCAGCATCAGGCTCCGAGGTTCCTCCGTCCAACTGTAAGAGACCTGAAGCTGAAACTTACTCTAAGACTCCTACAGCGAAGAAAAACAAGTAAATTGATCCTAGTTTCAATGATTTTAATTAAAGAACCTAGAATAATTGCTTTCAATTGAAGCTCAGCCATGAAGGACCAGGATTAGAATATCTTCAACTTCTAGTTCACAGTCTTCGCGAGGGAAAGGAATTATTCTGTTCTTGGTGAATGGTAAGAAATAGGATCGGACGTGTTTGGAGAAGAATGTAGGAAGTGCTGGGAGTAATGGTACAACAGAGCCACCATGAGACAGGGAGAAGAAAACCTGAATGACGTGGATGGCTACGAAAAAAATTAAAAGAGGAGTCAGCCACAGTTAACTTTGATGATGATGATGATCAATCAGATGTTGGAGGAAACGTTGTAAGAGTAAAATTTCCTTTTTAATTATTTTCGTCGGCGTGATTGAGTCTCACCTCGTCCTCACATAAAGGTGACAACGCTGCGGCGGCGGGTTTCTCAAGCGTCCATGTGGAGGAGAGGACTTGTTCCTTCGCAAGGGCGTCGGCGGCCATCTATAGTCAGCGGCGAGGTTAGTCAGGCAAATCAGATCACGATGAAGACATCTCCAAGGTTCTCCACGCACAACTTCTTCCGTTCCCGAGTTCACCGAACAGTTTCGAAGCTTCCTCGTCCTCCTTTTGGTAGTCTTAGAGGTTCGATCTATTTACTACTCGCGGCTCGTTACAAAACTTCGAGAGTTATCATTGGATTATATATATTAATAAGGCGCTGCGGGAGTTTCTAGGAGGTTTATGTACTGGGGTCGAAGGCCTTGGGCATATGCCAAAAGTTGTCCGCTGATCCCATTCGACTAATCGGCCAACTGCCTCCTAAAGCTGGTGGAGACACGGAAAAGGGAATGCTGCGACCCCACAGCAAACTCTTCTCCCGTCATTCGGAAGGGCGTGAGAATAGTACCCAATTCCCGACCTACCTGATGCAGGTTTTCTAGGGTTTCTTCCTGCATCTCTTTAGATGAAACACCGGGTAGGATCCATAAACCATAGCCCGGGGGCCCTAGTCTCTACCTTCCGCATCCCCCCTTTTTAATTCCCTTCCTATGCCATTAAAGGGGAGTTGCCTGTTCCAGGATCACACTCATGTAGCCGGTTAACCGCAAAAAAAATCGCTGGAAGAAGGAAAAGGACAGTCATTTGTGAGATAGGAATATTCTAAATGCTTCCTAATTAATTACCTTCTTGTGGATTCCTTAAGATAATTGATGTCCCGTAAATACAAGTAGTTTACAATTTTCTATTCTTTCAATTATAGTCAATAACTAATTACGAATGGAATTCCCGTCACTTAATAACCATTACGTCATTAATAATATTACATCTCTGGATTTTTATCACACCCGTTGATTAGAAAAAAATGTAAAAATACAGTCCATGATGTAGTAAATCAGTTAAATAAAATTAATGACCAGATACAAAGTTTTTATTTAGACGAAACGACGTTTCAAACGGTTGAAGCGTGTGCGGCATCAAGTTCACATTTTTTTATATATATAGATTTGGGATCTTTCATTTCTGTCACCAAAAATTAACCCGTGGAATTCATAAATGTGGCTGACGAAACGTCGAGTCATGTAGATAATTTTTTTTCTGTCTGTGTAACTGTTATTTAATTTATTTTATTTTATTATTATGTCGTATCTATATATATATATTAATCGTCGTGGTATTTTGTTATGAGTTATTAAGGATCACGGTGGCGGCCGCCGTGACGACAGCGCCTCGCGTGGCGGTTCTCGTAAGCTTAGGCATTTCCCGTGTAAGGGAATTTATTAACTATATATATAATTTTCTCCATATTGCTGTGTCGTTTACTCACGTGAACACGCGGTGTTGTCCCCCGTGCACTTCCCTCACCTGGAACACAAAGAGAGAAACCAGAGATAAGGTCAATGTTAGAAGGCAGTTGCTGCTGTAGCAATGGACGAGATAAGAACAGTCAGACCTTGGATGTGCAACCGGAACGAAACGAGTTTCCATATTTCCTTTTTTTTCCCCCAGTATCTATCTCCGTATCCTAGCGGTAATATTGGAAAGGCCAGCGACGAAATTAGAACGGAAATACCTATGTTGATCGGAACGTTACCGAAGCAAGACTCGAGGCTAAGGCCGAGGTGAAGGAAGGAAAAGGGGAGCAGGCACGACGGACGTCGGGAGAGAGGATCAGCGTGGGCGAATTATGCGGAGCATTGACGAGATATTAATCGACAACAAAACTAAATACGGAAATGATTTTAGTTTCAGGAGCGGAGTTTAATAATTATTCAGGGAGGCCGCGAGCGGAGGATGTGGAATAGTTAGGAGTGTTGTACCTTGACTCACCTGATACGAATATAAACGTCATTACTCGTGCCTCTGAGCTTCAAGGCAAATGAGTCTCATTCTCTGAATTAGATGCATCTCATCATCTCATCGTCTCGTCTCCGTCTTTGGGCACAGAGCCAGAGAGATTCCTTGAGCGAGTGGAAGAGGGAATGTTGAGAACCAAAGATATTATAACCAATAAGAAACGGTGGATATTTGACATTATTATTTTGTTTCATATTTATCCCTCATTTCTGGTGTTCTTTTACTATTTTCGATTTTTTAAAAATAATGTATAATTTCATTATGGAATACGCTAAGCAGATTAGGGAGGATGTAGGTTCTGATAGTTATAAGGAAATGAAAAGGCTTACGCAAGATAGGTTAGCATGGAGGGTTGCATCAAACCAGTCTTAGGACTGAATACCACAACAACAAACAATTTCCGTGATGCTTGCTTTATTTTCCACGCATTTATATACATTTTTTATTTTGCATTATTTGTAGACATTGTTTTTATTTTTTGTTATTCTTCATTATTGGTGGATATTATCCATTATTAGTGGATGCTATCTTCTTTTAAGGATATTTTTCTTTATTATTGTATGCCTTTCACTACTAGTGACTGTTTCTTGATTATTTCGGAATATTTTCCTTTATTTTTTATATATGCCTCGGACCTCTCATTATATAAAAAAGAATTAGTGTCCATAACATTTTATAACATGATGAATTTTTTAAAAATTGGATGGAACAATAATTTGGTAAGTTGTTAGTCAATTCCCTCTCTCTCTCTCTCTCTCTCTATATATATATATATATATATATATATATATATATATATGGCTATGTATAAGTTCAAATCAAAATTGAAATATGTATTTCACAGGTTGTGAAGGGAAAAAACCTGAAGAAGGTGCTAATATGCGCTGAAACGTTGTTTGATTAAAAAATAAAATAAAAAGACACTAAAAAAATCGACTGAAAATAATTAAATTTAAAATTTTAATACCAGACGTTAATTGGAATTAATATTTATATGTTTATATTATTTGTGGATATTTGCCATTAATTTTTATTTTCCGTTTTCTGTAGACTTTTTCCATTTTAAAGGATTCTTCATTATTTTTATGTTTACGTTATTTCTGGATATTTTTCATTAGTTTTGGATTTTTTTTGTTATTTCTGTCAGTCTGTTTTTATTTGGTTATTTTTCCATTCTTTTTATATAATTGCATTATGTGTGGATATTTTTCATTATTATTGGATGACTTTATTTTTTCCTTTGGGATGTATTTTATTATTTTTATATTATTTATAGTATGTGTATTTTATTATTATTGATAGTTTTTCGATGTTTTTCCATTAATTATGGATACTTTCTATTTTTGAGGTTATTTTTCATTATTATTATTATTATATGCTTTTAATTATTTGTAGCTTTCTTTTATTATTTTTCATAATATTTATATAATTATATTACTTGTGTGTTTTTTAATTGTTTTTCATGTCTTCTATTATTTTCGGGTATTTTCCCACTTTGTCAATTTACGGTTCTAATTATCATCATTTAAATCTTCTAAAACTGGACGAGGGAAAAAATACTTCCTTCTCATTCGCCTATTTTTAGAGAGACTTTTCCCATGAGACGCGATTCTCTTATCGAAACCATATTAAATTTAAAATATTTCTAACTTCTCTGATTTATTTATTTACTTCCTTTTATTAATTATTTTACTTTACAATTATATTAAGAACAACTGGGGGAGGGAGGAAAGTTTATTTAATTAATTCTCTCATTAAATGAAAGAAAATTTTTCTAGTTTCCTTTAATTAAAAAAGGAAAATTCTATGACCAGATAGGAAAATTTCTAAAAGATTTGTGAGTTGGAGGGGGAGAGGGAGGAGGAGAGGGGGAAAGGGGAGAAGGATGGGTGGGGAAGTGGGGAGTTGAAAGTAAAGGATTTAAATCCATTCGGCATCGTTTCGACGAGTTTAATAGAGTTTTCCATGTGTAACAGGGCGAGAGGAGGGAGAAAAAACCTTCCTTTGTGTACTTTGCGAAAGAAAACATCCTTCCCTTCTTCTCGTCCGTCTAAATTACTTCCTCTTTCCACGTCTCTAGTTTTTCATCCTTCATTATTTGTCAACTGACATCATTCAGTGAGTCGCAAGACCATGGTAAATGAAGTTTTCTCCAGTCATCGTCGGTAAATACCGTGTGAAATCGATTTGTTAGCTCGGCTAACCCACTTGCAACAACTACAAAAAAATCTAAAAATTCTGTTTTCCCCGCCAGTGGACAGGGAGAAAAAGTCTCTCGAAAAAAAGGCGAAAGGGAAGAAAGAATTTTTCCCCCATTCCAGTTTAAAAATTTTTAATAATGATGATTACAACCGTATATTTTAGAAAAATTTGCAGTAATAATCATTTTCTGACATTTTCCCAATTTTAAAAATTCTTAATCGAGAGAAAAACATCAATCGATATCACTTTCCTTTCATTCGACGGTTTTTAGATATCGATTTCTCATCTTTCATCACATATTTGACTATTGAGCTGGTTCTGAGACGAGCAGATGTAGAAGAAAATGTCGAGTAAACACAAACGAAATGTATAGACACACGGCGAAATATTGAAGACGTCGATTTTAGTATAACGTAGGTAGATAAAATTAGTTACGGTAACTAGAAAATAGAAATATATTGGAAAATAATATGAAAAATTAAAATATAACCGTAATAAATGGCATGAACGTAGTCCTGGAGAAAGAATTCAATATGAGGATTAACAGAGGGAAAATCAAGGTCATGGAGAGTAGTATGGTAAACAATGGAATAACAAAGATTGGGAAGGGATATTTTGACGGAAGTTAAGGAATTCTGCTACTTTGGAAGCGTAATAACTAGGGATGGTAGAAGCATAGTAGAGATAAAGAGTAGGACAGCACAGCCAAGAAAGAGGAATTTACTTACGGGTAATATAAGTGTGAATATTAGAAAATCGTTGCTAAAAATGTTCGTATGGAGCGTGGTGGCGTTACATGGGTGCGAAACGTGGACGATAGGAGTTGGGGAAAGTAAAAGAATAGAAGTCTTTGAATTGTGGTGCTGTAGGAGAATGAGATGGGTGGATAGAATTACAAACGAAGAAGTTATAAACAGAATAGGGGGAAAAGCGAATAATATGCAGGACGTTGACTGAGAGGAGGGATAGATTAATAGACGACGTTTTAAAACACGAGGGTCTAGTAAAATTAGCATTAGAGGGTAGTGTGTGTGTGGGGTAAGAACAGAAGATTGAGGCGGAGGATGCAATACGGTAAGCAGATTACGGAGGATGTGGGCTGTGATATTTATAGAGAAATGAAAAGGCTTGTGCAATATAGGTTAGGTTGCATCAGACCAGTCTTAGGACTGAATACCACAACAACATTAAAATATAATGGAAAGTAACCTAAAAAATTGGGAAATATCATAACTTAATGGAAAATATTCGACGAAAATAATAATAGATAGTATCCAAAAAATTAAAAATAGGACAGTTCAACTTTTCGACCCGGATGAGGGACCTTATCTATTATATAAAAAAAGGGAGCTCTAAAATAAATCTGTATGATACCAAAAAAAAGTACACTTTTCAAGACAATTTCTTTTTGGATACAAAGAGGTTCCTCGCTGTCCTCCGCTAAGTTTAAGTACCTGACGAGTCGAACCGTTGTTGTACTCCACATAAGCTGCCCCCGCCACCCCCTTCCACCCCTCTACCACCAAAATTTGAATTTCACGTCAGACAGATAAATATCATTCCTGCCGTCGCAGATTACGTTTGAAGGTGTAATCTCTCTTCCGAAACGTTGCGGTTGCGGCTTCTGGCTCGGAGTTGATTGGAAAACAAGTCACGTGGTCGCGTTTGGACACGGAAACTTCTTGTCTGCGGTTTTTTTTTGCAAGTGGCACATATCACTTACAGGCTGTTTACATATATGTACTTTATTTTCTGAAAGGAACCACACACACACATACACACTCGCTGTTCCCCGTCTTTCCATACACACGTGAGGTGTTGACGTATACAGCTACAGTCCACTTTCGCTAATAGTATCTCTGGGGGGGAAAATAATTATACACATATTCTTGAATCTGTAAGTTGCCTGAAGTCGCGGAGTTGGCAACAGTGGAGGTCAGTAAAGAATGTTGATAACTCTAGACAATTGTAGAGCAAATTTTCGATCGCAACATTCGCAAGCAGCAACAATTTATTCGTCTGTAATAATTACAGATAATTAATAATCCGACATTAATTTCCAGTTATCAAAAAGTAAAATAAAACAACAGCCAATTTTTCCAGAAAAGAACACCGATATTTATTTAGGACACCAACGAGGTTTCGTCCATATTTGTGGACTTTCTCAAGTAACTACACACAAAAAAATTTTAATTTAGGACACAAAATTTCTTTAAAATATTAAAAAGTATAGCTTTCGATTAAATAATAAAACCGCCTTTTACATTAAGTAGTTTAAGGTATACATACAAATGTGGATAATAATATATTATATATTAAATAAATCAGTATTGTTTGCTGACAAATTGGCTGCATTTAAATATATATATATATATAATTGAAGACTAATGTTGGATTATTCATTTCTCTAATTTCTGTTTTTTAAAAAAAAATTGGACAGTATTTTCTGGCCCTTATTGGTTCGGCTCAACTCTTACTATTTTTATTGTTCTTTTTTCTTTCATCAACCTACATGTCAAATTTTTCACAAAAAGAAGGGAAAGGTACAGAAGGGCAGAAGAAAAAATATATAAAGAGGAGCGAGGAGGAGAAATATGAGGGGGAGAAGAAGAAGATGACAGGCAAGTACGAAAAGAAGAGATGAGATTAATGGCAAGGGGGATGAAAAGGACAAGATGGAGCAGAACGAGAAGACGTAGAAGGGGGAATAGAAGGCCAAGAATGACCGTAAAGGCTAAAAAGAACGATACGGAGAAGAAGGGCAAGGAAGAAAAGAAAGGACGAGGAGCAGAAGGGGGACAAAAAAGAAACGAGGAACGACAAGGAGAGGGCAGGCAAGTACGGAAAGAAGAGATGAAGCAAAAAAAGGATAACAATGAGACAAATGGCAAAAGGGATAAAGAGGACAAGAAGGAGATGAACGAGGAGACGGAGAAGAGGGAAAAGGAGGAGAAGAATGAGTTGAATGGCAAGACGGAGACTAATGAAAAGACGGAGAAAAGGGAAAAGGAGGAAGAGAATGGCGAGAATAGTAAAAATTGGACGAGAAGGAGAAAGAAATAAGAGGAAGTAAGCAGTATAATAAGAAGTATAATAATTATTATAACAGTTGTCACTACTTTCTGGCGTCATTGTTGCCAACTCTAACTATTTTCATGTATTTCTTTAGTAGACCCAGTGGATTATTCATCTAACAGTGTAAGGTTCGCACCCTGCAGATGGTTTGTAAACGCGTTTGTTTGCCTTTTTTTCCCCAACGTTGTTTGAGTTTCTGTGACGAAAGATTACCTCACTCACTCTCTCAGAGACTGGGGCACAGGTAACTTTCTTCCTCGGCTGCCCTGGCAACCATCACAACAACGAATTCCCCCGTAACCAGTTTAGTCGGTCGGATTAAGCGTCAAGGTCGCGTGCGACTCTGCTGCCAAATTATTCTTTCTTTTACTGTTGCTCATTACTTTTGGGTGTCCAACTAACTAGGTGAGAGAGAGAGAGAGTCTCTCAGTCGAAGTCCTGTTTTGCTCCATATTGATTCGAAGGACTCGTAACAACACACAAGGCCACGTCCCAAGCCCGGGAAAATAACTAATATAGATGTCACCCTACTTCCATTACAATAAAAAGGTCCAGATAAAGCTATTATTTTTACTTTTATTATTAGCATGGAAAATATTAATGACGTGTAAGTGTACATAATTTATTTTCATTTTTTAAAAATATAATGGTATAATTCTGAACAACGGATCAAAGAACATGCTCGCAGGGATCTGGATTAAGACTGCTGACCGCGTGTCACTCCCTGTCTGTGCTCAGAGGCCAGGAACAAGAACACGAGTCCGAGAAATAGAGCGCTTCAAGTATTTGTATTAAGTGAACCATAGTCTAAAAGTAACGAGACGGAGAAGAAGGACAATGGTGAGGACGAGACAAAATGTAATATACGAGAATAGTCGGTCAATAACAGTGACTGGATGGACTAAAAGTACAAGAATTAATCTAAAAGTTGTCAATATTTTCTGGTCGCATTAGTGGCCAAACTTCGGCCCAACTATCACTATTTTTTTCTTTTCAGCTTTTTTTTTCTTTCGGCGTTTTAACATAATAATCTACACGTCAAATTTATCACTAAAAGAAGAAGGGAAAGTTACAGAAGGGTGGGAGAAGATGTAGAAGAGGAAAGGGAAGGAGAAATATGAGAAGAAGGACAAGACAGGTAAGTACGAAAAGCATAGATGAAGGGCAAAAAGCGATCAGGCAGAGAAGAACGACAAAAACGAGCTGAATGGCAAGAAGGATGAAAAGAGCAAGACGGAGAAGAGGGAGGAGAAGGACATGCAGGGTAAACAGGACGTGCTGCTCCTCCTTCAGAAATATCCTGGACATAATTTCTTTTTGGGCCAGATGAGTAATAATAACCTACACATCAAATTCATCTCTAAACGAAGAAGGGAAACTTACAGGAGGGTGGGAGAAGATAAAGCACAGGAAAGGGAAGGAGAAAGATGAGAAGAATGGCAATACAGGCAAGTACTAAAAGAAGAGAAGAAGGGGGAAAACGATAAGGCATAAAAAGAAGGGGAATAGCAAGAAGGATGAAAATAACAAGAAGGAGAGGAGGGAATAGAAGGGCAAGAAGGAACTAAAGGACGTGCTGCTCCTCCTTCAGATATATCCTAGACACATTTCTTTTCCTTTACGTCCAGATATTTATGGTTATTATTTTACACTCGTGGTCCAATATGTCTGCCATATTTTTAGACATTAGTTGTTGAAGGAATGGAAACCAAAAGAGAATCCTCTAAATTAGTTTAAAATATTTTATTTAATTTCGGGGTGGCAAAGCGCCGGTAGACCGTGGTTCTTTGGAAGGAGGAAACTCCTTTTTTGAGGCTAAAATAAAACACCTTAATTGAATTTGGAGGGTTTTTTACTGTCTCTAAGTGTATTAGAGTAGTCCTGGCCTTGCGGCTCTGACAACAGCTGCCGTCCCTCCCTCAAGGACCTTACCCAGGAAGTGTTGTAGGGCGTGTTAGCTGATCAGTGCTAAAAGAACTAAACAGGACAGCCGCGTCCAATGTCAAGACACTTACCCATATTCTTTTTTTTATCATTTGACTTAATTTCACTTCCCCACGATTAATTTTCTACACATCTTTAAAATTTCCATTTATTGTTTTAAAATAATTGACTTAATTTCACATTTTTAAAATTTCAAATATTGTTTAAAAATATTTGACTTAATTTCACCTCCCTAAGATTAATTCTCCCGACATTTTTAAAATTTAAAATTTTCATATATTTCATTAAAATTTGACTTAATTTCACCTCCCTAAGATTAATTTTCCCCACATTTTTTAAATTTCAAATTTTCATATATTTCATTAAAATTTTACTTAATTTCACCTCCCTAGGATTAATTTTCCCCATATTTTACAAATTTCAAATTTTTATATATTTCATTAAAATTTGACTTAATTTTACCTCCCTAGGATTAATTTTCTACACATTCTTAAAATTTCCATATATATATTTTTAAATTTGACTTTATTTCACCTCCCTAGGATTCATTTTTTACACATCTTTAAAATTTTCATATACTGTTTAAAAATATTTGACTTAATTTCACCTCCCTAAGATTAATTTTCCCCACATTTTTCCAAATTAAAATTTTCATATATTTCATTACAATTTGACTTAGTCTCGCCTCCCTAGGATTAATTTTCTCACATTTTTTTTCAAATTTTCATATCTATTTTTAAAGAGTTAAAATTATGGAATATAGTCTGTACAAGGTTATCAATTGTTTAATTATATATGAAAGAAGTTAAATTTAAACCCGTCCGAAAATTGATATAAAATGGTAAATGATTAACAGACCCGTTTTGCGGTAAGCTCCCAGTTTTCCAGTCTATGGTCATATATTTATCCCCCATCCTCCGCCCCATGGATAAATCACCCGACTGGAGTATTCTATCTCCTCTTCTTGTGAGAATAAGGGACTGTTCCCTCTCCTCCTCCCCCCTTTTTTTCTTCTTCACTTGGTGTTGCTAACGTGTGGGTAATTATGGCAGCACTGCGTACGTGGGGCGAAGCAAGTTCTCGCCATGACTCTCCGTTTTCTTTAACATCTCCGTCTGCAACTACCGCATTCTTGTGCCGTCACCTGTTTACCAATTCGCCACTCCTCGTCAAACAAGACGCCGACACGAATATTCCTACACACACGTACACACACACACTCAAACGAATTTACTGCATGATTCATGACACAGGGTGTCCGTAAAACAAGGTGCCACGGGTTGTTATAACAATTTAAGGCAAATTTACCATAAGTTTTCTTAAAAATTTTGAATAAGTGCAGACAATCAACCCAAAAACTTCAGTTCTCCCTCCCTGGACAACAATTTTAAGTTTATTTCCTTAAAAAATACACTTTTAGATAAGATTGAACGCACCACCACGAAGAAGGAATAGAAGCTGCAGTCACGGACGGCTACGGCTAGTTGGGTTTCCTTACCGAAGCCGTGAGACTATTAAAATTTTACGAAAGAATTTTTAACAATATTTTCATTTCAATCAGTATTTATTTATTTATTTTAAAATGCCAAACTACACCACGTTTCGTCTCCCATTTGGGACTTCTTCAGGTATAAAAAATTTTGTCTTTTACCGGAACATGAATTTTCGGCCGAAGGAGTCACGGATGTAAAATAATAAATTTTTCCTGACGACGCACCAACAACAAAAAAATGGTAGCTACGAAGACTTAAGTGGTTAAAAAGAAAAATATGTCTCAATGCCTTGGTAAACCTTTAAATTTCAACCCTTATCGTAAATTGATAAAAATTGGTTCGCCACAGAAAAAAAAATAGTTTATCATTACTTTGTTTTATTAGTTTTCAAAACGTTTCTCTTGGTTCTCCGGGGCGTTCCATCCTCGAGCTCGTTTACAAGTTTGAAAGTGGAAACATCATATCTGTTGGGGGGAGAGAATGGAAGAGTGAGCTGAGTTTCCATGGCGATAAGCGCGACGAATGGCGACTCAACGAGGCGTAAGGAAATAGAGCTTTCTCGTGGGAAGTCTCCGTCGGCCGCTTACATTTCCATACATATTTACTTTATTTATTTACGCACATCCAAATTTACCAAAAAAATGAAGAAAATTTCAATGAGTACCTGATGAAGTCGTAAATGCGAGGTCGAAACGTAGTAGTAATTGAACTAAACTTCTATTTCGTCCCTAAAATTGGTCGCTTCAACAACCGTCTCTGGAAGGAAAAGACGGAAAGGACACAAAATAGAATAACAAGTATGACAGAAAGGAAGAGAAGTCGTAACAAGATAATTAATGGTGACAGACTGAAAGAATGAAAAAAAACAAAACGAAACTTTGTACTGGTGGGCAGAGGCAGTAGTAGTAATAGTGAACCTAATTAAAAACTGAAACACTGGCACTTTTGTATATATTAAATATAATAATATCTAAGCTCAATAGCAGAACAACTTCCTACTGTAGGGTTGCCACACTAAGTTAGCGAAAGAAAAATATAAAGAGATAAATGTGTAACGCGCCTAAACTTTTTCATCCGTTAAATTCTCTCTTAAAATATTCAGAAGATGAAGAAACAGAAGGATTTAAAAAATACAAAAAGGAAAGAGACGTAATAAAAGGTCAAAATTAGGACACTACACTATGGAAAAGGTCAACAATAAGCTCAAGTTGGTGAAGAAAGTCAATGAGGACAAAATAGGCAAGAAGAAGAAAGATATAAAATACTATGAGGAAGAAGAAACAGGAAGGTTACAAAAGAAAAAAAAGAAAGTGACATACAAGATTGTAAAAAAAATATAAGACAGAGGAGAACAAGAAACACAATACAGACAAGAATGACAATAAAGATAAAACAGACAAGAAGAAAAAGGCCAAAGAGAAGCCGAGACCTAAAATATGTAGAAGAAGAAACAGGAAGATGATAACAGTACAAAACGGACGAGACACACAATAAGGTCAAAAAAGGGGACAAGACACAGAAGGAGAAAAAGAAACACAATACTGAGAAGGACAATAAGAACAATAAAAGACCAAAAATATTAATAATAAGAAACAGAAAGATGAAAAACGTAGAAAAAGGAAGAGACATACAAGAATTTCAGACAGAAAAGGAGAATGAGAAGCACAACTCGGAGAAAAATGACAGTAGGGACAAAAAAAGGAGACGATGAAAGCCATAACGAAGGCAAGACAAAGAAGAGAACAGGGAGGAGGAGTAACAAGGAAGGCGAAGCAGGAAAAGAGGGAAATGACACGAAGGGATGAAAGAGAAAAAAGACAAGAAGGAAAATAAGTTGTATAAACATCGTAAAATTTACATATTGAAAGAATGAAAAAAATAATAATTCCTCGGAATATTATGACATAAAATCTCTTTTTAATTCCTGAATTGTATAAATTTGTGCTTTCGATTTGTCAGTCGTGTAAATTCAGTTTAGTCGTGGAATAGTATACAGAATGTATTCCAAGCGAATAATTCTCTCTTTCCCTCCTATCCCGCCTCTCCTCTCTCTCTCTCTCTCTCTCTCTCTCTCTCACACACACACACACACACACACACACACTCAAAATACTTTTATTTCCACCAGGCAATTGTTTAATTCTGTTGTTGATATTTTGGACTAGATCCTCACGAAATTGTTGTAGCTGTCGCATCAGCCTCTGTGAAACGTTTCGCTGTCGCCCGATTCCTCAGGTGAAAGTAAATAAAGGCGCCGTCGTCGTCGCTGCGCGGGACAAATTCGTGAAACCTAAACGCCGACGAGAATTAACTTTCTAGAGTATTCTGTTTGTGCGATTTACTGTAACGGTTCCTCTCAGCTTAACGGGATAACGTGGGCTGATGACGTAGTCAAAGGACATCAAACGGACATCACTTAAAAAGATATCTTTATTCTATTTGAACTGTCAAAATATAAATGGATATGCACCAACAAGGTATTACGTTTTCCGAAACGTTCAACCAACCTTCCGCTGTAACACTTGGCATTGTAACGTTGGCACTACCTACAAAATACCATAAATGTGGGTTTTCCCCCCTTCTCTGCCTTGTCCTTTTTTGGCCTTGTTTTACGTCTCTTTCCTTTTTGTAACTTTTTTCGTCTTCCTGTTCCTTCTTCATAATAATTTAGATCTTCTCTTCTTCTTGGCCTTCTTGTTTTTGTCTTTATTGTCCTCCTTCTCTGTCTTGTGATGCTTGTTCTCCTTCTCTGTACTGTCCTGTTTTTTAACTTCTTGTATGTCTATTCCTTTTTCTACTTTTGTCAACTTTCTGTTTCTTCTTCTTCTTATTTTAGATCTTGTCGTTTTCGTTCTTATTGTCCTTCTCTGTTTTGTGCTTCTTCTTCTCCTTCTCGGTCTTGTCGTTTTCTGACCTTCTTGTATGTCTCTTCCTTTATGTATTGTTATCATATTCCTGTTTATTCTTCTTATATTTAAGGTCTTGTCTTCACGTTGGCCCTTTTTCTTATCGTCTTTTTTATCCTTACTGTCCTTCTTCTCTGTCTTGTATCTTTTTTTACCATCTTGTATGTCACGTTCTTTTTGTACTCTTGTAACCTTCCTATTTCTTGTTTCTCTTAGTATTTTCAACCTTGTCTTCTTCTCTACTTTCTTCTTTTTTGTCCTTATTAGCTGTCTTCTCTAACTTGAGCTTCTTGTTGTCCTTCTGTGTAGTGTAATGTCAATTTTTTGTCCTTCTTGAATGTCTCTTCTTCCTTCTCTTTATTCTTCTAAATATTTTAAGAGGTAATTTAGCATGTTTAATATATTATAGCACGTTACATGTTATCCCGTTCGATTTTTTCATGATTCTTATTGTAGCAGTCCTATAGTAATTAGTTTCTCTGTTATCAAACCGATTATTTACAAACAACTCAGCTTAATTTCATTCCTGGTAAAATAATATTAATAACGGTCTCCCCCTGGGGAGAAACTTTTCACACTTTGGATCTTCATGGATCTATTATTCTGGGGAAATCTTCTTTCGACGTTCAAAGATGACGATAGTGCCTTTGATCGTCGAAACGTCGCTTATTAGTAATTGTTTGACTCGGGGGTGGAAACTCGAGAAAGATTTCTACAGCAGATCGTTCATCCAATTTTTCTTTACTCTTCAAGTGCCACTTAAAGTTTTAAAAAGAAAATATCCTTCCAAGTAGTTATAAAAATCCTCCAGTAACTGTTTTATTATTAATATTTTCCGTCCCTGTTTTGTGTCCGCTCTTGTGACGCGGCGTTGCTGAGCGTTAGTCTACTGGGGAATGAGTTAAGTGTTGGTGTTTCATCGTGTGTACGGCTGTTTTGTTGCGTCAGGTCGGGTCGGTCGGTCGCTTTCTATTTCGGTAGCCGTGCCATTCCCACAGCCCACGCCCCTCGGCATTCCTAACTGTTCCACAAACACTCTCGCCTCGCCTAGACCAGATATCGTAAACCTCTAAGCCCCTCACGTCGACGGAAATTAATTAATAATCTCGCAGGTGGTCGAATCTTTTGGAGAAGCACAAGTAGCTGATTTATCACCCTCATGTAGCCTGTTACCCAAAAAAACAAAAAACAAAAAAAAACTGATAGCCCGGGGGCCCTAGTTAACCCTTGGCTACCTTGCTCTACCTTCCGCATCCCCCCTTTTCAATTCCCTTCCTATGCTATTAAAGGGGAGTTGCCTGTTTCAGGATCACCCTCATGTAGCCTGTTACCCAAAAAAAACTGATTATTGTAATGGGGGTTACTATTTATTAATTGATATTGAATACTAGTAAATAAATTGTTTATTTATTCCAACTTTCATTTAGTATTCTTCGTTTTTATTTGATTTATTATTTACTTGTAAGATTAATAAATACTCTTTGAAGGCATAAATGCCCTTTGAAGATACAAAAAGTAAAGAAACTGATAAATATCCTCATATTTTATCTACTTTGGTACGTTCAAAAGGTACATAAAAATTATCAACCTTATTAAATATACCGTAAAATAATGCAATTAGCGAATTGATATCTAATACACTGAATTAGTAAAGTTGCTGAAGAACTGGCGATTAAATTTTAATGGGGGAGGGGACAAAATCCCCCAAAAAGTTCCGTTATTATGTTGAAACACGTTAACGAATCCTCTTTATAGAAACTATAAAAGATCTCTCGTCTATTTTTTTGTGAGGGGGGGAGTGGTCATATTTATCTTTGAAAAATTATATTTTACATGGCGAGTGTTGAGTATAAACTATTATCACCTCAACTTAAACACACAGTTCAAATTACAGTTTAACTTTGTTTTTTGATCTCTTCAGTATTTTACATCATACCTAGACCAAAATCATTAAGACTTGTAGAGGAATGGAAGAAATAAAAATTTAATCAACTTCATGCTGTACTTCTGACGCACTTTCATCGTTATTCTTTCCTTATTTTAGTCTAAAAAAAGAATTTTCCTGTCGCTCTTTAAATTTTCCCGTCCCTCTGAACAGCGAGTGACGTCACGACACGGGGACCTCGTGGCCGGTTGTCGCCGAGAAGGGCCGAAATTTCTTACTCCCTTTCATTCACCCGCGCTACTTGTGGATGGTTTAATTATCTAAACACAACTCGAGGATCTTATTGGCCAGGAGACGAATTCACGGATTTTGTTATTTATTATTCTGGGTTTTGATTACAAGTAGTTAATTAGACTTGGCTTCCATGTTGGAGTGTAACTATTTCACCTCTGATAGGAAATGATTTACATATAGGCGCGGCGCGTCTGCGTGCCTCTGTCTACTTGTTAAGTGCACTCACTCGTCCAATAAATAACCTCACTTCCTGGAAAGGTTACTTTCAATTTTTCTCCCTATCATATCTACTAAGATTTCCCCTCCTCCTTTAATACTAAATTTACATTCAGAGGTTCCTCTTTTAAAAAAAGCAGATTATCGTCATTTTGTCTCTCCCCCGCTCCATCTCCCGTCCTCTTCTTCAACCAAAGATGTTTCAGGAGAGGTGAGCTCGAGGTGGAGAGGACCTCAAAAAAAATGGCGTTCGGAGGAGGTGATAGTTCAGCACGAGGAAACGGAAAGTCGGACTGGCTGGCCTCGAGTCTCAGAGGAGAGGCGATCTGGCTGCACAAGTATCACTAGGAAAGGACACCACAATTAGAGGAATGCCGCTTCTCCGCTGACTCGGATGCTGCCTTTGCGTTGAATCCAACAGTGCCGGTCAACCAAGGAAAATAGGGGAGGATCAATGTAAATAATGAACGAGAAGGGAAATAATCTTTCACCAAACACGTCATACAGCCCTGAGTGGAAGCAAATTAAATTAACTAAAGTCTCTTGCAATATTATTTCTGGTTTGCGCTCAGCTAGGCAAATAAAATTAGTTAAATATTATAATGTATTGTCGAATATTTTAGTTAACAATAAAACTGTTTAAATTTCAATATTGAAATTTATTGGCGCCGCCCATTTAAATATAAATCTAATTTTTTAATTTATTTATAAAATCCACGTCACAAGTTCTATAAAATATAGTAAAAAGGCGCCAATAAAACCGAATTAGCTAGAAAATCTAACATAAAATCGTGGCACACAATTTTTTAAAATAAATAATTACCTATATATATCGTTTTATAACGTCTTGCGTCTTCCGATTCCCAAACGCCACTCCTCTCTGTCTTTCCATAAATTTTCTTCTATTCCTCTTCCTCGGATTTTTTTCATTGATGCCACTAATCTGGCTCTTTCTGGGTCTGCCCTGTTTCCTTCTCCCTTCCTACTTCCATTGTAGAATTTGTTTCCGTAGTCTTGTTTCTTCCATCCTTTGTAGGTGTCCAAACCAGATCAGTTGTTTGTCACCTATGTCATCAATTATGTTGCGTTTCACATCGCTAATTTCTCTATTTTTTTGTGTTTGGTATCCTTGTCCATTCTGCCCTCCTCCAGAAATCCATTTCTGTGCGCTGTTATCTTTTTTGCCGCTTGTTCTTTTAGTGGCCAGACTTCCGCGCCATAAGTTATTATATTTTTTTTACAATTGTGTGATATATTTTCTTTGTCTGTTCCGTTTCGTAATACCTTCTGTCCCATAAAATGCTATTTAGCGTGGCTATCGCTTTCCAGCCCTGTACATTTCTTCCTTGAATCGCCTCATCAGTGTGCCTCTTTTGTGATATTTTTATTGCCAAATATTTATATTCATTGCATTGTTTTATTTGTTGTCCACTTTTCAATTTCTAGGTCCTGTTGTTCTCCTCCAATACACATGTATTCAGTCTTGTTCATATTTACTTCTAATCCCCATTTTGAATATTCTTCTATTAATTGGCGGGTCATGTAATTCATATAATAATAAAAAAATTATTACCTACGGTTGATAAAAAAATAGATGTAAAGAAAAAGTAAATATATTCGTAATGCCGGAGACATTAATTTATTTTTGTCACCTGGGCCTCTCTTTTTTTTTCTCCGAGTCAAACTCGTTTACCGAGGCGTGTCCAACCTGTTTCGTGTTTATATCGAGCTAAAAATATTTCGTTCTTAAACAGCCTCTCCTTAGTGAGAGAGAGAGTGTGTGTGTGTTATTTCCTTCCCTTCTTAGACTCGTTTTTCTATTACCCTAATATGTATGTGACGTAGCAGCGAAGACTATTTATTGATGGGAGTCGCGAGACAATCATCATCGAGCCGGTGTAAGTTGCTGGAAGAAAGTCTCCAGCGTTGTTGTTGTTGCTGCTGTTGCTGCTGCTACAGGAAATGAATGATGTATGTGAGTGTTGAGATGTGACGTGTGTGTATGTGTGTATCGGGAGCCCCGCGGTGAAAGGAAAAGGAATTCTCCTCGAGGCCCACGCCCCACGGTGGCAGATCTCTGATTTAGCTTTCTACAACAACGGACGAATTAAAAACAAACGGAGAAAAGCTCAAAAGGAAACGTTGGGGGAGGAGAGGGGAAACAACATAAATTTTCAGAAAAATGACTGTAGAGGCCAGAAGGCTGACTGCTCAGCTTCCGGAAGAGAGAAAAAAAGAGAGACCAAAAACTTTCAATTATATGTTCCGTGGGAGCAGAGTGGTTGACACAACAACGGTTGGAATGGCAAGAAAAAATAATCACACGACAACTTTCCACATTAATTAAATTTAATCAGGATATTAACATATCTAAGACACTTTAAAACCCAAAAATACTGCATTACAGGTCAAGGAACTTTAGACATGTTTCCTCATCTTCTTATTTTTCCTTATACTTCTCCTTTGACTTTACAGCCCATCGAGGGCCTGGGCCTACCGGGGTCGACTGCGGACTGTCAATCTTGCACGACGACACATTCCGTATTTGGAGCGACACGAGATCAGAGTATCCAGACCCTCCAGCAGTCTCGATCCAAGTCTCCGTGGCCGTGACGGCACACCTCAGATTAATCTAATTATTTTGTTCGTAATAATTAATTACCTTTTAGGAAACCGTGTTCCGTTTAGTAAATTGTGAAACATCTTCGGGAATAGTTTTGTAGATATTTAAATAACTGCTTGTTTATTTAATTTTATAAAACTGTTACAGGGTAGAATAATAATATATATTTATCAGGAAAAAAGATTGTTTCTTATGTAATCCATTCAATAAACCATTTCTAAACAATTAAACTTTCCAAGAAAAGACCAATTTCTGTACACCTAAAAAATAACTACCTAAATTTACCTAATTTTTTTTATCTTCCGTTGAAATATCTTTGAAATTTTATTTGAGGAATATCTCATATAACTGTAATATCTGAGGCTTCTGGTCATTTATTACTTATCAAGTCACCAAATTAGAAAAAGAGGCCGATACGATTTAAATAATATCTTTTCAAGTATAACATCTGAGACTTCTAGTCATTTATTATTTATCAAATACCAAACTTTGAAAAAGATGTCAATAGGATTTAAAGTTTTGTAAGTATAATATCTGCGACTGCTGGTCATTTTTTATTTATAAAATCTCAAAATTTGGAAAAGCTTTTTTGATGTGGTTAACAGGCCTGAAACAGGTAATTCCCCTTTAATAGCATAGGAAGGGAATTGAAAAGGGGGATGCCGATACGATTTTAAAAATATCTCTTAAGTATAATATCTGGGACTTTTGGTCAATTATTATTTATCTAATCCCAAAATTTTAAAAAGATGACGATACGATTTAAAGAATATCTCTTATAAGTATAATATGTGCGACGTCTTGTCATTCATTATTTATCGAGTCGCAAATATTGGGAAAATTGCCGAAACAATTTTTTGAATATAAATATTATCATGCTGACGAAATTATCCTCGAAACCGTGTTAACGTGAGGAGAAAGACGTCGTGACGCAACTCGTGGGAAGAGACTAATCTTCTTTCAATTTTTTTTTTGTGATGTGTGGTGTTTTTGTTTAAGTTGTAGGTTGACTCTTTACGGGGCCAATATTTAGAAGGCTGTGATTTCAGCACGACGACAACTTTCTCTCCCCCCCCCACCCTCTTGGTCGGTGTTTCGGTGAAGTTTTCGCATAGCAAATAATCAACGAGACGCCGCCGCCGCCTAGTGACGTCACTCAAGGAGCAGGCAGGTGTAACGTGATGACTGGTGGGGTGGGGGAGGGGTAACAGATCCCGACACACACATACCCTTTCCCTCCCCGCTCCACGTCACTCTCCATAGTATTTCTATTTTAGTGCAGCGCCGCCGCCGCCGCGACGACGTGAGTCACTCTGGATAATCGAACCCAAGTCTCGTTTGTCACACGTGCGGGGGCGAGAGAGAGAGGTGTGAGTGACGTAACGACGTGACTCACTCACGTGGCCAGGATCGGGTTGATCTTCTGGCTTTTAATCCACCTCAAGACCCTTTTGGGAGCTCAACGCCGCAGCCCGCCCCCGACAAGTGACGCAATGCCAAAATAATTTAATATGGTTCATGAGACTCGCCTCAAGAAAATCCTGACGTACAAAGCTGTAGTCAGACCAACATGGATCTATGGGGATGTGCATTAAAATGAAACATAACAATCAAAGATCCTCCCGAAAAATTGTATACGCCACAAGGTGCATAACGAACCACACATTGCATAACAGATTTAAATGTTCCAACGGTACAAGAAGTCATCCATAAGGAAGCTATCGAACGTGATAAATAAAAGACTCGAAAAGCGGGTTGGCCATCCTTCACATTTCCAGCATTCTCCTACGGCACCACATTTCAAATGCTTCTATTATTTTCCTTTCCCCTACTCCTATCGTCCACGTTTCGCACTCCACATGTAACGCCACGCTACATACCAACATTTTTAGCAACGATTTCCTAATATTAGCCACTTCCTCGCCTCTGCTATTCTATTATACTTATTACGCGCCTCCCAAGTTGCAGAATTCCTTAACTTCTGTCAAAATATCCCTTCCCGATCTAACAGCCTTTGTTATCCCACTGTTTCCCATACTATACTCCATTACCTTGGTTTTCCCTCTATTAATCCTCATATTGAACTCTTTCTCCAGGACTACGTTCATGCCATTTATTATGGTTTACAAGGCTCCTTCGGATTCCCCTAATACTACAATATCATCGGCAAAGCGTAGTGATTTTTACTTCTTCTCCTTGCAGTATGATTCCTTTTTCACATTTCGTTTTCACTTTCTTCATCGCCTGTTTTATACATATAAGTCAAACAGACTGAAGCATTCTTGTCTTACTCCTTTCTTTATTACGGCTTTCTTTTCTCGCCCTTCAATTCTAATCGCTGCTGCCCGTCTTCTGTAAAGGTTTATGTAGAAGCCTCCTTCCTCGAAATAAATAAATAAATAATGATATTAAAAAAAATAGTGAGACTTTCCTGGAGCGATCAGACGTTGCCAAATCAAAGTGCAGTGATTCAGACGATTCAATCTCTTATGACAAGACAATCAACTCGAATTACGATACAAGGATATCCTGGATCAATTTTTTTTGTACATTTTCACAGTAAAAATTAACTGACGAAACCGGAGACAGCCGCCGAAACGTTCCGCCGTCCCGTCTCTTCCAAATATATCACTGAGTCAGGTGTGGTTGGAGGATTGATTCAGGACTACGTTTATTCCCGGGGATTTCCCAAATGAGATGTTTCACCTTTAAACTTTGCAGTAGACGTGTGATAATAAACATCCTCGTTTATGGGACATCGCTCTAATTCATCTCTCACCTCACAGCCAGAAACGACAAAATGGCCGAGGCTGATTCGTTTCCCCATGGCCCCAAAATACTTTGTGGTTCTGGGAATCAGTCCGAAGACTGGTCTGGTCGATGTTAAGCTATCCTGGGCAAACCTTGTCCTTCCCGCATAGTTACCACAAATTAATATGCTCCCTAACCTCCTTAGCGACTTCCATCCTCGGTTGGCATTTTCTGTTCACTTCCCTCTAATGTTAATTTTACAAGATCCTCGTGTCTCAAAACGCGGCCTATTAGTCTATCCCTTGTTCTCTCTTCCCATTTTCTCCTTTGAACTTCCTGGTTAGTTATCCTATCCGCCCATCTCATTCTCCTACAGCACCACATTTCGAATGGTTCTATTCCTTTTCCGTCTGCAACTACTGTCGTCAACGTTTCGCACATACGCAACGCCACGCTCCATACCAACATTTTTAGTAAATATTTCATAATTTTTATACTTATATTAGCCGCAGGTAAATTCCTCTCCCTTGCCTGTGCTATCCTACTCTAGTTTTTACGGTTCCCCGAGTACCAGAACACCTTAAATTTCTTCAAAATAATCCCTTCCCAATCTAACAGCCTTTGTTGTCCCACTGATTCCCGTACTACACTCCATTACCTTGGTTTTCCTCCCAATTAATCCTCATATTAAACTCTTTCTCCTGGATCACGTTCATGATATTTTTTTATAATTTCCAAGTCTTCTTCTGACTCCCCTAATATCACAAAGGTCAGGGTTTTTATTTCTTCTCCTTGCAGTTTCATTCCCTTTCCCATATTCCGTTCAAACTTTCTTCATCGCCTGTTCTATACATATAAGTTAAACAGCATGGGCGTCCTTGTCTTACTCCTTTCTTGAACACGACTTTCTTTTCTTGCCCTTCAATTGTAATTACTGCTGTAGAGAGTAGAAGCCTCCGTTCTCGATATTTCATTCCAGTGCCCTTCAAAATCCAAGTTATTGTAGCTGTGAAATAGAGGTTTACGGATTATGTTAATGGCTGTTTTTTTTAAAATGTGGGGGAATCTTTGTCTGAAAGTCATAGAGTCTGTTGGTGCCACTTAAATGACAACTTTAATGAATAATAAATAAAAATGGGGAAAGAGTATGGATCCTTGAGGGACGCCAGACGCGGTTGGCGCTTTGTAGGCGCGTGGCGTGACTTGTAGCCATCTCACCTGGAAAAGGCGACTTCTGGAGGAAGAGGAGGAGGTATTTATTTCCAATATTTAACAAAACGGATGTAAAGCGTCGTTGCGCGTAGTGAAAGTGATGGTTTTTCCCAGACCCCATCATGGCGCAATCAGTCACTACTCACTCGCTCGCTTATTGTGACGGTTTCCTCCGCCCGCCCTTGTCCCGGCTGCTTTCACCTTTCATATGGAACGAAGCGACCTCACATTGTAGAGGAAGGAGACAATCGCTGACGGAGATGAGCTTGGCGCTGTTCACCTCACGTAGCCTCCTCGCACGACAAAGGCAAGGGTGATTCAGGATAGACGACGACGACGCGGCGACCAATGGGGAACGAATTACGTCATCGCTGGTAAATCATACCCGCGGAAAACAGACTTTGCTGTCGTGTGTAACTAAAGGAGAATTGGAGGAGGAGGAGGCTGTCCGTTCCTTCGGTCCAGGATGTAGCCGAGTTCCTAAACCCGGGGATGACCTCACGTGGAAGGAAAGTAGGAGAGCGGCGGCGGCGGCTCCAGCAGCTCCTAAAGGGTAGATTGATGAGGAGCGGGACTGAAAAAAGGAGCGCAAACGACGGCAACTGGATCTGGAGCTGACGTCACCACCGTCCAGTCCAGGGCTTTCTCCTCTCCAGGAGGGTGACCTCAGTCCGCAGTCGAAAATTGGGGGAAATATACAGCATCGGAGGGGAGGGGGAAAAATAAAATCAGTCAATACCAATGTAATGGAGTGTAGTATTGGGAAACAGTGGAATGACAACGGATATTAGATTGGGAAGAGATCTTTTGACGAAAGTTAAGGAATTCTGCTACTTGGGAAGCGTAATAACTAGGGATGTTAGAAGTACAGTAGACATAAAGAGTAGGAAAGCATAGGCAAGGAAGGCTTTCGCGAAAAAGAGGAATTCACTTACGAGTAATATAAGTGTGAATATTACCTAAAGCTCTGTAAATATTTTTTTCGGATAAAGAGTTCAATATCAGGATTAATAGAGGTAAAAACCAAGGTGGTGGAGTCTAGTATGACAATAACAAAGGCTGTTAGATTCCGAAGGGATATTTTGAAGGAAGTTAAGGAACTCTGCAACTTGGGCAGCGTAATGACTAGAGTAGGATAGCGCAGGCAAGTAAGAGAAATTTACTTACTGGTAATATTAGGAAATCATTGCTAAAAATGTTTGTATGCACAGTGGCGTTTTATGGGTGCGAAACGTGGACGATAGGAGTTGTGGATAGGAAAAGAATAGGAGCCTTTTAAATGTGGTGCTGTAGGAGTATGATATGAGTGGATAGGGTAACTAACGAAGAAGTTCGAAACAAAAAAAGGGAAGAGCTAACAATATGAAGGACGTTGACCAAGAGAAGAGATAGATTAATAGGTCACGTTTTAAGACATGAGGATATTGTAAAATTAGCATTAGAGGGAGATGCGTGTGATAAGAACAGAAGAGGGAGGCTATGGATGGAATACGCATACCAGATTAGGGATGATGTGGGATGTGCTAGTTATAAGATGGGTTGCATCAGTCCAGTGTTAGGACTCAATACCGCAAATACAACAGCATATAAATTAAACCTGAATCATAAACCGAAGGGGGAGTGTTTTCAAGGGGTGGAGGTGGAGGTTCTTCACCAGAAAACAGTATATATTGACCTCTAAACCCGTGATATGTGAGCCGCTGAGTTTAATTCTGACATTAAAGAGACCGATAAAGTTATAGTTCATCCCTGAAGAGTGACGGAAGGGGCGAAACAGACATTCGCCTACTATCTTTACAGTGTGGCGGGCTACTATAAATAAACTGCTGGGCATCACCGAGCACCCAGATTTTTATTAATAAAGGTAATCGTTTTTAGTTCCACGAAACTGAGCTTGGCGTCGTATCTGCCTCGCCTACAATATTTTTAAAATGAATTAATTGCTTGCAATTTTTTGTCACTTTCTCTGTGTTCAGCATCCTCCTTCCTCCAGTTCCAGGTTTATCCACTTTCCACGTTCCTCCGCCTCCCTCCCTATTTTATATGGCATGTTCTTTTTTCTACTTTCTCTGACGGTTACTTTGATGCTCTTCCCAACCTGTCCGTGGATGACATCATGCAGTGTGCCCGGTCGGGGTCCGGTAATCTTCCGATATCTCGTCTGGTCCTGTTGGAGTTTCTCCCGTAGTTGATGAACCGTGGAACTCCTCCATTAAATCCTCGCCGAGAAAGGTTTGGCCGGGTAGGATCCTTAAAACTATACTTCCGGGGGTTCCCTAGTCAACCCTTCCTCGGCTACCCTTTATTACAATTCCCTTCTTAGCGGGACAATCCTACGGCAACTGCGTTTGGTGTTCCTCAAGGATCCGTAATTGGCCCTTTTATATTTAACTCGTTCATTTTCAGAGGAAGGTTACAGTCATTAATATCGTCCTTAATCCTCATTTCATAGTTTGAGAGTCATACATTTATTAGAATCGATGATAATAAAAGCGAGTTGCTTGTTTTCTCGATTTTTCTTACCCTAATTTATATGGTAACAGTATTAAATTAATTGACCCAGAAATGTACTTATAGTGTGTTGAAATATTGTTCGCTTTTTTTTCTTATTTAAAAATTTCTGCGCCCTTCACCCAACGCCCCTGGTGGTGTTAGCTGAGTCTTACCCCGACAGGATCACCAAGAACACATGTACGAAAGATTGCCGTAACTGGCCCACTTGTGACCTTTTATCATTATAGTTACATGCTTCATTTTAAGAATAGAATATATTGATGTGTGTGTCCATTTTCCCCCGGCCACTGTATTAATAGCCGTCTCCCATTCATCCTGAGACTTGTTATTGGTGACGGGGATGATGCCGGATCTTGTAACGTCGTCTGTTGACTGTGGACTTCCCCCCCCCCCTCGGGAATATTTTTCAATGATCGGAAGAAGCTTGTTGTCCACCTTGAACCATTTACTAATGGACGGACGCTGTTGAGCAACGGAGCTGACTGGTTCCGCCTCCAGGAGGAATTATCAGCAGCGGTTATTAACCACGCGACCCGGCCACTGGGGGGAACCGGAGGAAGTTCTCTTCTCTTGAAGGTGCGGACCAGTGCTCGAAAAGGGGGAAAACGCATAGAAACGTCGTCAAGGTGCTTGGAATATTCCGTTCTTCACACACAACTTTAAAAAGAACTAACAATTTTATTCACTACGATGAAACAGAAACGTCCCAGAAAATAAATTGGAACAGTAAATCATTTAACGTCTGTTTTTTTTCACAGCTATTAAATCGAATAAATTTATCAGCACAAGAACTACAAAGTTTTTGTTTAACTGAAGAAACGTTTCGCCGTAAATATTTGGGCCGATAATCGGACCTTGAAAAACTCCACATTTTTTACCTCTCCAAAAAAATTCAGTGTCAAACCAATCGTGGGTAAATTAAAAAAAATTTTAAAGCAACAAATTTATTGATCATATGAAGAAAAATTGCTGAAATATTTCATTAGATTAACCAAATGAATATTTGGGTCGATAATCGGACCCTTGTACAACTCCACTTTTCTTATATCTCCAAGAATTTAGTTCTGAAAATTCACCCTTAATGTATCAAAACTATCAAGGGTATATTAAACATTTTCGTTTTTTATAAGTTCATAATAATTTAGTTAGATTAATCAAATGAATACTTGGGTCCTTAATCGGTCCTTGTGGGACACCAGTTTTTTAACCGCCCCAAAAGTAAGTGAAAAAAATACACGCTTAATGTTTTAAGCCTGTCGAGGGTAATTTAAACATTTCCATCATTAAAAAATTCAACCAATTTATGGTTCATAAAAAGTAAAATTGGTGTCATATTTAAGTAGTATTTAATCAAATGAATATTTAGGTCGATAATCGGACCTTGAAGAACTCCAGGTTTTTTACCTCTTCAAAAATTCAACATAAATATGGTCTACCATTTTCTTTTTAGTTGAGAAACCAGTCATTGATAAGATTATTGAAACAATTTTAATACTTTTTAAAATTAATATAATTCTATCAAATAAATTTAGGAGCAATTGTACATACTCTCCTACGACCTCCAGAATCAGGTAATTAATTTCCCAGAGGTTTCGACCTCTTCATTTTTCCTTTCTTTTCTCACGAAACATTTTACTGAAAAGGTTTACAGCTTCTCCCGATAGCCTGACCTACCTGATGCAGGTTTTCTAAGGTTTTCCCTGCATTTCTTTTAGGATAAACACCGGTTAAAATCCTGAAACTTTAGCCAGTGGCTCTAGTGAACGCTTATCTACCTTGCTCTACCTTCCACATCCTTCCCCCTTTTTTCAATTCCCTTCCTATGCTATTAGAGGAGAGTTGCCTGTGTTCAGGATCACCCTTACGTAGCCTGTTAACCAATATATATATATATATATATATATATATATTATGAATACATTTCCAAAATTTATTAATTTGTTTCATAGGACTTCAAATTCCAGTTTAATGTAAGGAAGGTTGTTGGTGACATGTGAATAACGTCTGCACGCGGGAGCCATGTCTCCTGCACACACACACACACGTGGCAAGGTACGTGAGCCTGTTCCGTCCGGTGACCAAAACGGCCCCCACCAACGTCAAGGTCCGCCAAAAACCGGATCTGATTCGGCTAATATTAGACACCTTGGGGTCATTTCTCGATTAATCACTTATTATTTTCTTCACAGCTGGCTGGAGTTTTCCGCCTCCGCCGCCGTTATCATTCCACCATTACAACCGTCGACCCCGGTGACATTCCTGGCTGTTGACCGTCAACCATCCCTTCAACCAATTGCTCCTTTTGTCAGTAATATCGTTGCCTCAGATATGTAAAAGGAAGAAGAATGACAAGGTTTCACCCCTGAGGTACGCCACCATTGAAGAATCTTTAGGGGCAGGTCATCAAGAGAGGAATCCTGCCGCCCTTCGCGGCCCGTGGAAGATGACGTAAAACTATTTTGGAAGGTTACACATAAGACAAAAGGCCGGTTGGGTAATAATTCCCCTCCCTCCCCTCAGCCCCACGGGTTGTTACGGTATTGGGGCAGAGCAAAGCTTGTCGGAGGTCACCGACATGCCATTGTCTTGATTGACGGTGAAAGTTAAAGAGAGGAGAAGAAGGAGGAGAAGGAAAATAAATTTCTGTGTTTAATGGACGTGAGGGGCGTGTCGTGTCTCGATACAACCCTATTATCATACGCGCTGCAAGGGGGAAAGTTGAGCGCGCCAGTCGGAAAAAAAGGTCTCCGGAATCTGTTTTTACGTAACTAAATTAGTTTGGGTGGTTGAAAAATGTGACTACGGTGACGAGAGGAAATCAGAGCTCGTCGATCTCTTTATCCTCCGAAGTAATAACCTACTTGAGTCAATCATCCCGGGCTAATTGCTGTTACGAAACGCGTTTTCATGTCATCGTGTCGGACCGAGTCCACGGCTCTACTTCCGCCGCCTACAACTCCTCAAATTACTCTGCTTTGGTTCTACCTTGCTATCGGTTTGATTTCGATTTGTTTCTGCAGTCCTATTGTCTGTTGCCATCTTATTTAGGGGGTAAAACCCTTGATCAAACCACTTCGGTTTGACTCTCCCCTGTTATTGATTCATTGAGTCTCATTTCAGGAAAGAAGAATTTTCCACTCACATCCGTCAGGCAACAACTCAGCCAAAATGCCTTCCTGTGGGTGCCTTCCACCCACAGTCCAAAGTAGGAGGACAGTAAGTTAAAATTTTAGTCTTTTGAAAATATTTCACGAATAAATGCTGTATTATATTTATTTTATAAAGACAAACTCATTTTTCTTCGTACGGATAGAACCATTTTCATAAAGATAAAGAGTTTATGTCGAAGAACATTATCCCTTGATTTCTCAAAAGCATTTTTGTTACTTAAAGCCTTTCTCCCCCTTGGGTGGTAGAATTACTATCATCATAAATTCATATGCGACTCCCACAGTAAATTAATAATTTTTTTTCTTCGTTGCTCTAGGATTTATTCAGGCTCTCTTCTTATCGGCACGAACTGACAAGATAAAAAAATCAATCTCGCACATACACACATATATATAAAATACGGTTAGAAATGATCTGTGATACGTTCAGTACTGTATCTATTAGAATTTCCCAGAAAAAATGTGCCTAAATATCACTATATCAACATTCTAAAAATAAAACTTTCAGACTCCCCCTATATGTTACCAAAACAATAAAATTTTTAAATTATTCACAACTTGTTTATATAATTTATTTAATTTATACGTGTCACTGAGTCTGAAGATCAAACCTCGACGAAGTCTTCACGGTAAACGATGTAATATAATTATCCCGAGCAAGAATTTAAGTCAGTCACTTACGTAATTTACCTCGTTAGAAACACCAACAAACACAAAAAAAATTCCCCAACCTTGCTCTCACTCACAATCAGGCAACATTACAGAGGTTACGGAAAACAAAACCTCCACGTTGAGTGCCTTGTCAAGTTTTCGTTTCCTCCCCCCTCCAAGGTAATTATCATACACTTAATGTACTTCAATATATAAACGAGGCGGCCTTGTCATATTCCTCGATCAAGGTGATTTAATCAATCTCAGCTTTTACAGAATCCCGCCATTACTACTCCTTTTTGTTTCTTCGTCTTTAAGGACGGGGAGACTACCGCCGCCCTGAGGTTTCCCTTTTTTTTGACGAATAACACGTTGCGAAACAACGTGACGACCCTCCTTCAAGCCCAGTTTTCCTTGAAACACGACGAGCACAAACAGGACAGAAAAGAAATGTACAGAGACCCGTGACGGTATTCGAACCCGGGACAGCTCTGATTCCAATAAATCAACACCGAACATTTATTTATTTTTTAACGTTTGTAAACTTTGACACGTTTCCTGCGCTGAAGATTAATCTACGTGGATTATAGATTTATTGTTGTTTCCATTAGTCCTCGATTAAGGTCATAGGATACGTCATACATTACAAATAACCAACAAAATAAGGTACATAATTAATTACAAATAATCTTAAAATAAGTTAAAAAAGAAAATGTATATAGTCTAAAGTCAGTATAAACACTACGCGCACACAAGAGATCACAAGCTATGAAGATTTGACTACTTGGACCAGGAAACTGTCCTTTCCGTCTGTAGTAGCTCCAGGTAATACATAAAAAAATACATGAAAAAAACAACTGTTATAAAAAATTAAGAGAGATATTGAAAATGGATGAATATGGTGCATTAAGCCCGAACGATCCTTTTTTTGGGGGGGAATAAATATTCAGTTACTGTCAGTAAAACATACGCAAACATTCCCATCAGTCACATTCCCGTTTGAAGTAAAATAAAAACTGAGACAAAATCTTACTGAATCATCTCTTTCTAGTGAATCACCGGGAGAAGGGTAGGACCCTTTAAGTGTAGTCTGGGAGCCCCTGGTCAACCCCTGCCTAGGCTACCCCCTTTACAACCCCCTCCTTAGCGGAGTAATCCCACTACAGCTACCGCGGCGTCTGGTGTTTCCTCAAGGATCCATAATTGATCCATTCGGTCATTTTCAGACCAAGGCTTCACGCCATATTTTAAACAGTCATTGGCATCATCCACATCCCTACCATTTCAGTTCCTTTTCCTATAGTGTCCTGTTTCAGGATCACCCTCGTCTAGCCCATTACCTCCCTGCAAAGCCCTCACCCCAACCCCACCTTCCCATAAAAAACTATTCAAACTACATCCAATAGAAAATACTCAAACCACTCCCGCAGTCAAAAACATAACGATTTTTATAATTATTCTAAGGTCTAATATCCCCCCTTTTTAAATTCCATTCCTATGCTATTAAAGGGGAATTGCCTGTTTCAGGATCACCCTCATCTAGCCTGTTACCCCAAAAAAACGGAGAGGGGAGAGGATTGGGCGCTGCGGGAGTTTTCTCGCAGGCGCTTCAGCCCAGAGTGACTGTGGGGCTCACTTGATCATGTCGGGAATGCCTCGCACTCTCTCTGTGTACTTTTTATCAAAGTTCTCATATGCCGAGACACCTTCACCTATTTTAGGAGGTATATGTACCGGGGTCAAAGACCTTGGGCATATGGCAAGAGCTGTCCGCTGATCCCATTGGATCAGTCGGTCAACTGCCTCCTGAAACTGGTGGAGACACGGAGAAGGGAATGCTGCGTCCCCACAGCAGACTCGTCTCCTGCCATTCGGAAGGGCGTGCGAATAGTACCCAATGCCCGACCTACCTGATGCAGGTTTTCTAGGGTTTTCCCTGCATCACTTTAGGTGAAACACCGGGTAGGATCCTTAAGCTATAGCCCGGCGGGCCCTAGTCAACCCTTGCTAGGCTACCTTGCTCTAGCTTCCGCATCCCCCCTTGTCAATTCCCTTCCTATGCTATTAAAGGGAAGTTGCCGTTTTCAGGATCATCCTCGTGTAGTTTGTTAACCCCAAAAAACATGGTTTTCCCGGGCGAAATGGATGAAGCAAACCTTCTCTCGGGTTTCCACCCCGGGTAGGACAGCGAGCGACGTTTCGGCGGCTGTCACATGCCATCGTCTTCCAGGCTGAAGTAAATAAATATTCGGATGAAATCTTCACAGTTAACCAACCGGATCAGGCTTTCAAGAAAAACCTGTGGACGAAGGCAGAAAATGGCTGCAGAAACGTTTTTTTTTTGAAAGCCTGACCCGGTTGGTTAACCGTGAAGATTTCATCCAAATTATTCACCGGGAAAGTCAACGTTCATTAAATAAATATTGTTTATTAATGAATTTAGAAAACAGAGCCTGATTTGAAGCTTACAGTATAATATATATATACAGTATATATATATATAAAGTTCTTTGCGGTTTTCGGCCTGCTTTAATGGCAACTGAAGAAGGAACGAAGAATTAAGACACAACTCTAACAAAATACAATTCAAACTGCAACCAAACAAAAACAACCTAAATTCTCAGAGGACTCCCTCAGTTAAAATACTTCTGGGATTCTCGCTCTCCTAGTAACAATTTCAGAGACGGAGAAAATATATAAACGGTTCCCTCAGTCAGAAAAATAGCGTTTTTTTAGTTTATAACGGAACGGCAATTGCATCTTCATGGTTATAAACGTCAGAGAGAGAGGGGAGGGGGGAGGCATGTTCTGATAAAATGGCTGGTGTACGTGTGTGTGTCAGGATCAGCACAGTGGCTGTGCGTCATTTTAATTTACAGCCACGTATATTTGTAACGTGATGCACGTGATCCTCCTCCCCCCTCCCCCATGGTGATTACTTACACGGCTGCCACGACGTAAATAATAAGATACGACGTGACGTAACGCTGGGTCACATCTCACACGGGTGCATGGGAGAACAAAGAGCCGAACCATCAGCCGCGGGCCAACTTTGCGTGCCTGTAATTGCTGGTCCGGTCCGTCCGCGTGTTATTTGCCAGCGCCTCTCACAAGAGTGGCACGCGCTGTTGCCAACGCCGCTGTTGCCGATGGACCAGTTCTGCAAGGCCGCGAGCGACTCCACCCTGATGGGGAGGGGGCAGATTCCTTCACGGTCCATCGACTTTGGTGGGATTGAAACGAGACGACGACGGTGGCGGCCTCGAACGTCGGCTGATCTGATCTGATCGGCACGGATCTATAATCCGGAGCTCCTCCTCCTCCTCCAAATCATTCCGTGGTGATCCTCGGCTTCCACAGCCACTTTGTTAGTTCCCCCTCCCTCTCCTGTTACACGTCTCAATTACAGCCTGGAAGATCAATCTCTGATCTAGTTGGAACAACTAAAATCCATCTATCATCATCTTGAGCTGATAGATTTTTCATTTTAATGAAGCCTCCAATTTTAAACGAGATGAGGAGCACACACATACATTTATCTTTAGGACATTTTGAATAAACTATCCTCTTACACTGCTCAGATGAAGTGAAAAGAGTAATGGATTGACCTTCCAGAAATTTGGATTCATTCTACCATAGCCCAATCTACGAATTCCTTCCGTCATTTCAATGCGATGACGATTACGACGGCCCGGAGCAACGACAATTTGAAGAGAAAAGGGTACGATGACGGTGGAAAAAGTGGCCTCGAAACGTCTTTGGGTAAACCAAACCCTGACACACAGCTTGAGTCACGACTAAGCTCGCTGTAAATAACAGACGTCAGGAGATAAACTACTTCTTAACCCACCGGCTACGACGACGACGATTCAGTGAGGATTAGATACTACGTCCAATATCTCACCAAATTGGGAAAATTTAAGTGCTTTGAACTGCAGCGAAATCAAACCAGATAACGCTGGAGATATGATGATGACGATGATGATTGAGAGCCGTGAGTCACGAGTGAGTAAAACCATGTCCAGATATCACGAGATTAGCCACCAGAAGCACGATAACGACGACTGAATCACACGAGTAACTTTTCCAAGACGCAAGAGATCGCCATACCAGTCTCATGATAACGACGACGTGACACGTGAAAGCCTAAATAGTGCAACTACGTTCATGATGAAGGGTATGGTTCCATGATTAAACCCGTCCAAAAACCAACAGATCTCCACCCCACCCCACATATGCCCCTTTACCTTTTAACAATCATGATGCTGATGACGATGTGACACGGGAAACGCTGAACTCGACATATGAATCCCACCACTGCTATGGTCATGACGGACGAAGGGTATGAGTCACGAATGATCCTGTTCCAAAACCGAGAGATCTCTATCCACATATGCCTCTTGGTCATGATGACGATGCTGATGACGCTGAAATCTGACTGCAGACTTTGCTAGGAATGGTCAGATAAATCATAAGAGAGAGAGAGAGATCGCCAGATGAACTTCCACTTCTAAAATATATAGTGTTTTCCCCCTGGAGGTGGGGGCAATAAAAATGGGGGAAAAGCTTCCGTGGTTCCCAACTGGGTCATCTCGGCGGTCAGCAATGCCATATCTTGCCATAACGTGGAAGAAGATGCCGATGGCAATAGTTCTGGAGGCCCCAGAAACTTTTCTTCTCCTTCATCTTCTTCTTCCTCTTCGGCTCTACAGCCCATTGAGGGCCTATCGGCTCGCAGATGAATTTCCACTTTCAACGTGATTCACTAAAACAAATATATAGTCTCCCCCCGGGGAGGGGGTGGAATAAAAATGGCGGAAAAGCTCCCGTGGGTCCCAACTGAGTCATCTCGGCGGTCAGAAACTAGCCATAAGTTGCCATAACTTGGAAGAAGATGGCGATGGTAATAGCTCTTTCCGAGCTGTAGGCCTCTCAGAAGCTCTTCTACTACTTCTTCTTCTTCTACTTCGGCTCTACAGCCCGCTGAAAAGGGCCTTGGCCTACCGGGATCGACTACTGCGTACCGTCGCGTCTTGCATGACACATTTCGATTTTTGGAATGACAATTCTCCAGCAGTCTTCTTGCCAGCTGGTTACGTCGGTTTCCCCGTTTACAGTTCTCATCTAGCCATCTTCCCTTTCCTACTTCCTAACAGTGTATATTAATGGCTACAATAATATACTGTAATGTGTTTTATTTGTGCTGAAGGATGTGTTTTATCTTTGATATGGGGAAAAAGAAGAGAGGAGTTGGTATTATCATCGGTGGAGGAGTGTTATCGATGGAGGTAGTGAGAGAAAACGGAGTATTAAATTTATTAAAATAATAATTTTATTTTTAAAAGGGATTTTTACCAGTTAACGACGTGTATTAATTGTAGTCACGATTTATTTAGAAATAAAATATGTTTAAGAAAGAGACTGCTTCATTGGAACGATTTGCTTTTCTCCCACGTCTGGCCAATGTTAAGAGTACACACAACATTTGAAAATATTCGTACAATCTGCCGTTGAACTGGGAGATCGGGACGCAGACTGATGACGTCACCGTGAGGACGCATTAAATACTACCAGGAGTCGACCCGGCAGTGGAGGATTGTTGGAGAAACAAGGGAGAAAAGAAGATTCGTTTCAAGAAGTAAGTTAAAAGAGAAAAAAAATTAAACACTTATTCTTTAAACTATAGACAGCCTTTTTTGTCAGCTCATTTTTGTTAAATTCCCCGCCACACCCTGACGATAGTTTTTCCATGCTCGAAAGCATCCAAATTAATCAATTAATATTTTCTTAAATAGTACGTCACAATACATATGTAAACATATGCATGTCTGTGCTTCAGCTGGTAAAATACTGCGACCTTGAGACAGTTTCTTACCTGACAAGACTCAGGCGAACTCGCTCACACACAATACTGAAACTGTCCTAAACGTCCCTTGCGTCTTTACTATCCTTTCTAGAGGGGACACGTCCTGGGTTGTGAGGCAGCAGTGACTCTAGCCACTAGACCACAGGAGGATGGTTGAACCGACAGCGCGGGGAATTGTGAAATCACAGCCAGCGGCCCTTTCCTTCATGCTGAATGATGACGTTGGTATCACCTCTTTTCCTGGGGTGGTGGTGACGACGACGACGAAGGCGACGGCAAGTCGAAATGGAGGATGGGAAAAAAAATAGGTCACCTTCTGTCGTCGTCGCTCTCTCTCTCTCTCTCTCTCTCTCTCTCTCTCTCTCTCTCTCTCTCTCTCTCTCTTTCTACTTCGGGTAATGAGGTCGATACCGTAAGCTACGATCCAGTCTTGAAGAGGAGGATGGGAGGCAGGGGGGAGGACGTAACGTCTGATTGATGGTGATGATGATGACGGTGATGTGTGGTTGGTGTGGGAACGGCCCAGATATCCGAGTTGTTGCGGCGTAGGCAGTTGGGCAAGATGGCCGGCCATTGTAATGCACTGCATCTGCACCGAGAATGAAAGTCCTGGCAAGTGAGTGAGGCAAGGCGCCACGTCACGCGTTATTTCATAACTGGCGCAAATCCCCAGGCTCAAGCTGCTGCTGAACAACGCCAACCACCACCATCAGCACCAGAACCGATCATCCGGAAGAAAAATACTCTCAACTCATCGTCGACTCTCCCTTCTCTCTTATCTCGATTCCCTACTCAACCACCGGTACTTTCCATCTTTATCTAATATTTTCCAACCCACCCCATGAAATAATTTAATTTGGTGCCTCCAATGCCCTCCTGAAATCAATTCAAGATCTATATCTCAATTAATCTCAATTTATTCCTCCTCCTTGCAGTTTGATTCCCTTTTCCATATTCACTTTTAACTTTCTTCCTTGCTTGTGCTATATGTAAAGTTAAGCAGAGCGAGAAGATTTTATTTTTTTTCCTTTACGATGCTTGACTGGGAAAGATACTGAATCTCTCTTTAGAGCTGTTTCTGTCCTCCTTTACTATAGGAACAATCAAGATCAGAAGATTTGGTTGGCGTCGACCCAGTGAGAAAGCGAATCCGGAAATCTACTGGAGATAAATCCAGCTTAAACGAAAGCAGTGAGGAAGGAAAATGGAGGGGGGAGGGGGAACAAGAGAGAGAGAGAAGAAGTGCAACATCAGGCCCCATTATTATTGTGGCAGTAAATTTAAGCCTTCCCGCTTGAAACGAATAAGAGCCTCCGCTTAATAGGAATTGTGAATTACTGACGCGTAACAACGTTCATTAAGCCACACAGTCACGGCAACTAATTAGGCAGACAATTTAAATCACCCTCCCTCTTATCTTCCCCCAGGCACTTATATTTATCTGGTATTAGTTGAATTAATAAATTTAAAAATAATTCAATGCTTCTGAAACCATTTTAATACAAAACTTCACCACGCTTCGTTCCTGTTTCGGAAACATCATCATTAAAAATTTAACTACTGTAATCTTATGATCTTCTATTGATGTGATTGTGTGTGTGTGGGTTCAATTCACACCCCCTGTAGACGTACACACGTGATAAGGTTCCAGGACAGGAAAGAAACGCCGAGCGTCTTCATTTCAGAGGTCTTGGCAGTTTTATTTATTTATTGAAATAAGTCTCAAAGGAGAAATTTTATGATAAGTTTTACTTCATTTTTGAAAAATTAAACTATTTTCCTCAATCGATTTAAAAATAAATAAAACAGTTTCGTGGATCGGCGCAAATCACATGTGTGCCTTTTCAAAGGCCCAAATAAGTATTTATAGTAATACGTCTAAATATACAGATATGCAAATTCTTCAGGTAAAAAAATTTATCTGGTACACTGAACCTCACTCAGTGACTCATTGGGCCCTCAAATTTTTTCTTATAACTACAGATGAGTGTATTAGGTAATTAATAACTTCCAAAAATTAAATTATTATTGGAAAAACAGCCAAAGTTTGACCCAAGTCCTTACTCACGACACTAAATTATCCTCAGTGTGTAATGGTATTTTTTTACATTTTCAGTGTGCACCTGATGAAGTCCACAGATGTAGACGAAACGTCGTAAATGTAATTAAATGTTCTGCTGTATATCAGTTAATTATTTACTTTCCTAGGGAACCTCGTGGAACTAATACTTCGACTTAGGATTTGGGAACTTGAAATCATTTCGACTGAAAATCCAGGATAATAATTTAATTCACGAAATAAATGGAGGGTTCCAGATATATACGATGGACGTGCAAGAGGAAAACAAACAACCGACCCACACGCTGCCTGCTCTTGAGACGAGGATCGATGCAAATTCACGTTTCCCTCAAGGTTGAGGACATTCCATCGAAGGACGATAGGCTCGTAGTAGTAGTCGTAATAATAATAATAATAATGATAATCAGCAGATGACTGGAAAACAACACGGACATTACACGGCTGTGGAGGAGAAGTTCCCAGGCGGAAAAATAATTGCACAATCAATTAACCTCATTGGAAACTTTCAATTAGTCGCAGAATATTCGTCGCCAGAAAGGAGAAACCAACCGATTACGATGCCATCTGTCAGCACAGTCAGTCATTACCCCGTGATTACAGTCGCGTTTAATTAATCCACATGAGGGACAATTTTTTCTGCATAATTTTTTAAGGATAATGTAAACTGGAACAAAGGATTTTGAAGACCACAAGAATAAAATATCGAGAAAGGAGAGTTATCCGTAACCTCTACAGATGGCAGTCAGCAGCGATTAGAATTGAAGGGCAGGAAAGGAGTAAGACAAGGAGGCAGTGTCTCACATGCTCATTAGAACAGCCGATGAAGAAAGTTAAAAATAAATGTGGGAAAGAAATCATACCGCAAGGAGAAGAAATAAAAACCCTAAGTTTAGCCGTTGATATTGTGGTGTTGGGGGAGTCATAAGAAGACTTGGAAACCGTAATAAATGGCATGAACGTGGTCCTGGAGGAAGAGTTTAACATGAGGATTAATAGAGGGAAAATCAAGGTCATGGAGAGTAGTATGGGAAACTATAATTGACTATGTAATTTATTTATATTCCAGACTAATATGGTCCAGAAAGTAAATCATTGGAGGAGGAAATCATTACTCGTTATTACAATTATAGAATAATTTTTAATTGTCAATTAAAAACATACACCAGGAACTTTTAAATCACGCGGGGAAAAAATTATACGGTCAATTCTAGGATCTACGGCTTCTGCTGTACAATTAAAATTGTAAAATTTTAATAACGTGTAATGGTTATTTGTTTCAATTTTAATGATAATTACATCTTGTGTCTTTTGGTAGCTGCTTTCAGGAGCTTTCGGTGTATAATTGACCACGTGTTTTAATTATTTTTTTTCGCGATGAATATCTTCGAGAAATTAAATCATTGGAGGAGGAAATCATGTCTCATTATAACAATTTTAATTGTGATTTAAATACATACACCAGGAGCTATTGGTTGTATAATTGATCATGAATAATATTTAATTGTCAATTAAAAACATACACCAGCGACTTTTATTAACGCGTGGGGGGAAAAAATTACACGGTCAATTGTAGGAACTACAGCTTCTGGTGTACGTTATTAATTAGCCATTACAATTATTGTAAAATTTTAATAACGTGTAATTATTATTGGTTTCTTTATTAATGGTAATTACATCTTGTGTCTTTCGGTACGTGTAACAACAATTTTTTAAAATTTGAAAACAAAAATATTTTAATTGTCAATTAAGAACACACGTCAGGAGCTTTCGGTCTACAATTTACTTAATCATCAGCAAAAATAATTACACGGTCAATTATAGCCTAAGCTTCTTGTGCATGTTATCAGTTTACAATTAAAATTATAGTAAAATTTTAATAAAGTGTAATGATCATTGGTTTCATTATTAATGATAATTACATCTAGTTTTTTTCTATAGCTGCTTTCGGTGTATAATTGACCACGTATTTTAAGATATTTTTTTTCGAGACGAATATCGTCGAGGAATTAAATCACTGGATGAGGAAATCTTTACTCGTTGTAACAGTTCTAGAATAATTTTTAATTGTCAATTAAAAACATACACCAGTGGCTTTTGGTTTTATAATTGGCCATGTAATTTTTTTTTCTTGAGATGATTATCGTCGAGAATGTGAATCATTGGAGGAGGGAAATGAAGCTTAGTGAAATGTGGTACACTGATCTATCGACCGAAATCGGACTATAGTTTTCCAGTAAGCACACGCGCACGGTAGATCAGCAGAAACACTGTCGTCGTCCTGCAAGTGGCTCAGAAGCTCGACCGTCTATTACCACCGTCATCAGGGTCAGTCAAAAAAGAATTCAAATGGAAGAGGAAATGACTTGTGGAGACGATGACGTCACACCCCCACTCCACTTTGCCGCCGTGTGTTGAAGAGTCTACCTACTCACCGGAGCCGAGAGCTGCGTCCGCGCGACTGAGCTCTTGTCTGTCTCCCCGAGGAACCACACCCAGCACCACAAGGCCTCCGGCCCACCACTGCCAAGGACGGACCAACTCCCTCCTTCCTTCCTTCCTCTCTTCCTCCCTCCCAGACAAGGATCCTCAAGACGGGGACGACAGGAGGAGACCAGTCAGTCATCATGACCGTCAACCACCGTGAAGACTGAAGATCTACACACCCCATCCACTTTCATCCCGTTGCCATCCCAGACTCTGACTAAATATCACTGAAATTTCTGTATCGACGTGGAAGATTCCGTTCCTGGCTGGTGGTATTCCAGGGCTGACTGATGATGTCAACTCAGCTCTCAACCCACGCATCCACGTAGTTTCTCGACTCAAACTAAAATATTTAGGTCTGGATTAGCTTGCTCTGGTTCACGAGCTAACGGTGGAGGGAAACACTGACTCCTTGTCCACCAAGCTTCAATGTTGATCAAAAAGACTGTACGATGAAGTATAATAAGAAGAACAACCAGGATAGTCTCGGGAAAAAAACGCCTTCATTTAGTTTACAACATTGTCTAAATCTACTTAAAATGTTCTAAACACAATAAAGACAATTTTGCCAATTTATTTGATCCCTTATTTCACAAGCGGCGAAAAATCGGTTCAAGGGTCAGAAACGTACTTATCCTGGCAGACTCTTAAATGTCTCATCTAATCATCTGATCAATCAGGAAGAAGTTACGATTTCTAATCCCGTTTGTACAAAGTCTTCTTCTTCTTGTCTCATCATTCTGATGATCTAAATTACGTTAACAAAGATCGAAGGTTTTCCCAATGAAGACCGGGTTACCTCCGTAAGCAGCGACGTTTCGATCGGTAGCACTTTTGTCATCTTCCAGTCTGGAAGTCGCCGTTGACGGAGATCTACCCAGCTGGAAAAACCAGAGAAACCCTTCTTCTATGTTTTCCAAACGTTCTCAGTCTATTATCATCGTATTTATCTTTTTAAAAAAATTACTATTAATGTTCCAATTAATTACAATCATCATGATAAATCAAAAATGTTAAACAAAATTAATCAAAATTTTAAACAAAGAAACGTCTCAACAGTATTTGTTAGTCACCTTTACTTCCCATATTATTTGTTTTTTTTATTATCCTTGTCCACAATATTAGCTTAAATATTGACGAGAACCACGAGGGATTAAAACCATCTACTCTTTTTATTTTGGTTCAAAATTCTATTATATTGTCTATTTATAGGGGTTGCTAATTCAATCTCAAGAATTATTTTTTGGTGATTCAGCCATAAATCTCAGGGCTTAATCGTCCAAAGTTGAGAAGTTCTTCTTTTAAATAAATCCAATTTTTCGACAGTATTCTACGAGTTTTAAGGAGGACCCAACACTACTAGAAGAATTTTGGGACATTTTGCACCTCGTCTTGATGGAAGAAATCTCACCATCACGAGATATTGGAAAGACGGCCACAAGAAAAGATTGAGTTTTTCAAGCAAAAGTGGCAGGATAAATCAGGGGGATAAAAAATTACCACCACTCCTCCAGCCCCTCTTTTAACTGTTGCCCACCATTGCATAAGAGCTCGTGACCTACCAGCCAGGGGAATAAGTAGGTGCCGATAACAACCGCCGTCCCGCGGAACAGGTTTACTGCAGAATTCCAGAGCACACTCAATCCGGAGCATGGAAAGGTTCTGCCGCCGCCGCTGGTGGTGGTGGTCGATAAGACAGCAGGACGCCGAGGAGAAAAGAAACAGAGAGAGACAGAGAAGAAGAAGAAAAAAGAGGCAATTAAGAAAATGGTAAATCTACTTAGCACGGCGTATCGCGACGAGATAAACTTTACCACCGCCGCAGCCGCAGCACCGGCAGGTGAAAGCGCAAAAACCAACATTGCGTGTTTTGTTAAACGTGGTCATGGTGGAGGAGGAGGAGGTGGTGGAGTGGAAGGGAAGGAGAGGGGAGAGGAGAGGGAAAGAAAAAAGAAAAGAAATGTCAATCTGATAGAGGCCGCCGCGATTCGAAGCACGTACCCCTACCAGCGGCGTTGCCCCACACTTTCTTTCTCGAGGCTGCTTTTGCTGGTTCTGTGGCGAAATCGCGTGCGTACAGATAACATCCGTCAGACTTGGCTGATCAGAGGTGGATGACGCTCACCATCCATCCCTGGAAGGAAGAAAGCGGTGGTTGGCTGTTTCCTCCCCGGACTCGTCAAAGCCCCACGAGGGAGAGGGGGGCTAACCACCCCGTCAGCATCTCCTCATGATGAGAGATTCATTCCACCTCACGTATGGAAAATCCAAATTCTTCTCTTCTGGTTTGTTGATGTGTGTATCTGGTCAGCAACTGTCATGGGAAGCAAAACCCTCCTCGAAACGTTGTATCTATTTTTGTTTGTGGTGTTGAAGCGTTGCTGATGACCAAACAGATTCTTAAGCATCTGATCGACGCTGGAGAATCGATATATGTGAAGATCAAAGGTCTTCGAAAATAGTCGTAGTTCCCATAAAAATCCAAATATTCAGTTGTCCACTTATTTTAGTAAAATTTTCATTTATATATTCATCCCTCGTTGTAACGAAACCGATCGAGAGGTTTGAGAATCGATCAAAGATTACAAAATTTCAACAACTTCCAGGTCGATGGTTGAACTCTTTCAGTGCTTGATTGATGATTCTTGTATTCGGTCAGGATTTTAAACAAATCACAAATTTCAAAATTTTGTAAAAAAACAGGGGAAAATGAGTAAATATAAGACGTTAAAATAGTCTTAAATTAAAATATAAAGTACTTAAATATTTTTTTCGTTAGTTGTTCTGGTATTTAGTCCCAAGACTGGTCTGATTCAATCCATCTTGCGCAATCCTTATAATTTCCACACACTTATCACATGCTCCCTAATCACCACAGCGTATTCCATCCTCAGCCTCCTTCTTCTGTTCTTACACCACACACTTCCCTCTAATGCTAATTTTGCAAGACCCTTGTCTGTGAAAACATTGTCCATTAATCTATCCTTTCAAAGTCTTCCATATAGTTCGCTCTTTCCCCCTATCCTCCTATAGCACCACATTTCAAAAGCTTCCACTCTTTTCCTTTCCGCAACTCCAACCGTCCACGATTCACGCCCATATAACGCCACACTCCATACCAGCATTTTTAGCAACAATTTCGTAACATTCACACTTATATTAGCGGTAAGTAAATTATTCTTCCTTGCCTGTTCTATCGTACTCTAGGTGTTACGATTCTTAAGTAGCAGAGTCCGTAACGTCCTTCAAAATATCTTTTCGCAATCTAACAGCCTTTATTATTTCCACTGTTTCCCGTATTTACCTTGAGTTTCCCCCTATTTATCCTCATGTTGAACCGTTCCTTGTCTGTTGCTATCCCACTCTAATTATTACGCTTCCCAAGTAGCAGAATTCCTCAACTTACCTCACAATATCCCTTCCCAATCTAACAGCCTTTGTTATTCCACTGTTTCCCACACTACACTCCATCACCTCGGTTTTCCTTCTATTAATCCTCATGCTGTACTCTTCCTCCAGGACCACGTTCATGCAATTTATTATGGATTCCAAGTTTTTCTTCTGACCCCAGCGTAATACTATAATATCATCGGCAAAGCTTAGGGTTTTTATTTCTTCTTCTGCTTGCAGTGTGATTCTTTTTCCATATTGGGTTTTAACATTCTTCATCGCCTGTTCTGTATATATAAGTTAAACAGCATGGGTGACAGACAGCATCATCCTTTCTTGACTTCAGGTGTTTTCCTGATCTTCAATTGTAATTACTGCTCTCTCTCTCCCTCTTTCTTTCTCTCTTTCTATGTCTCTCTCTCTGTGTATAAATATACATATATATATAGTCTGAGGTCGGGTTTCTGGCGTAACGCAGACGCAACTTCCTTCTCTCCCGCGCCCCGCCGGAAGTCGTGTGATTCCTTGCGCCACAGCAGCAGCAGCAGGTGAGAAATGACTTCCAACTAGGTCTGGCGTCGCGTTTGACCTCCCACAAGGTAAACCGACCGACGGTTGAGAGACAAATATGCTTCGGAACTTGACCTTGCTGCGCAGAGATATCAGCGGCTTCACCTGATACTCTCACTCGGTTCCATTTGTCTTTCGGATGTTCAATGATCACACTGAGGTGATGAAGGCGGAAGAAGAGGAAGAGGTCAGGGTGACCTACAAGCCACTGCAAGGAGACACGAGTACGATTTGTATCACAACACAGATCGATTGCAAACCAGTCCCTTGAGGACTTCTTGACTTCCGCTGCACGGTGACAACGATATCCCACGTCACCAATGATCCTCAGTTCCCTTGACGGTCTCTTGAGTCCGTCATCCAGGGTGATCAGAAGACATCGAGAACCACACATCGGATCAGAAAAAAAAGTGTGTAATGAAAAAAACTTCTTCCCGGAGGGAACACGCCCTCACACTCACCCTCACGATCTAAAATAGGGTGCAAATTTTTTATCCCCTTCAGGTTCTCTTCATAAATTCTCGGCCAAGACTGGCGAGAGGCAGAATTCTGGGGACCTGAATCTGGTGGACTACTCAAGTAAGTGGAACGGATAAATAGGATGTTCAATTTATCTGAAGAAAATAAAATATCTCGAGAATCACACGTCGGATCAAAAAAAAACAAATGTCCATCTCAACGGAGGACATCTAATGATATGAAACTCGACCCCTGGGGGTGGCGGATGAAAGACTTAAAAAAACTTAAATGGGAACATCCATTTCTTATAGCTGATTCTGATTCTTCAGAAATAATTACTCCAATTTGACCTACGATTCGAGTCATTTCGGTCACAGATGGCGATGTAATCGACAAAAATCGAAATGTGTAATAAAAAAATCGTTGAAAAATTGTGATATCTGAAGAAATAGCCACCATATCAGAAAAATAAAATTAAATGTGTTTTATATTCTTACAAACTCTACTTAATGACACCATAACTGTCTAAACGAATTATGTCCAAATTTTTGAATGGGAAACCAATTATTTTTTCTATTGGAAACCTTGGTAGGTATTTGACACTAGAAAACCAAGGTGTCCTGTAAGAAAAAAATTGGTTTCCATTCAAAGAGCTTGACATAATTCACTTCCCCCAACCCCCATCCCCCTCTGGAGCGGTAGGGAGAGTGGGGGGTGGACAATTATGGTCTCATTAAGTAGCGTTTGTAAGAATAACACAAACATACCACATAATTTTATTTTTCTGACCTGGTGCCTATTTCTTGAGATGTCCCTCATTTTTTAAAGGATTGTTTTTTTACACATTTCGATTTTTTTCGATCACAACGCCATCTGTTTCCGAATTGACTCGAATCGTAGTTCAAATTGGAGTAACTGTTTCTGGAGAATCTGAAATAAAAATTTGGAGGTTCCCATTTAAGTTTTTTTAAGTCTTTCTTCCGCCACCCCCAGGGGTCAACTTTCACATCATTAGATGTCCTCCTTTGAGATGGAGATTATTTATTTATTTTTATCCGACGTATGATTCTGGAGTTATTTTATTGTCTCCAGATAAATCGAACATCCTATTTATCCGTTCCACGTACTCGAGTTGTCCACCGGATTCAGGTCTCCAGAATTTGGCCTCTCGCCAGTCTTTGCAGAGAATTTATGAAGAGAACTTGAAGGGGATAAAAAAATTTGCATGCTATTTTACATCGTTGGACATTTAACTACTCACACAGACACACGCACACGCACGGCCGCGTGACGTGGATGAAATGTCACGGCTTACTTGTTTTGCCAGTCAAGTACAGATCGGACGGCGGAAACACATTAATCCCTTTCACTAACGAAGTCAGTGGAATGTTGAGCAGTGACGTAACTTACTGGACGGATTGAGGTGAGGGATCATCTTGCTTCCACGTCGTCCCAAACGCCTTGATTAGTCCAGATCCCCGTCAGTTCCGAAAACCACTGCCACTACTTTTTGGGTCAACTGAATCAGTTAAGGTGAAAATCTTGTGTCAAGTGCCTTCTTGTTACTGGTGTACGGTAAATAATTTAAGAAAGCCCCAAATGAGCCGATTATGATGACCACAAAGTGTCACACCAATACGAGATCCATCTTAACTGTCAATGTTTCTGATGATGTCAGACCATCTTGCCACCCTTGAGTAACTGAATCAATACAGTAATGCCACATTCCTTCTTACTCGACAGGAATTGACGATTTTATTTTCATCTGTTAATGGTGCTGATGATGCCAGACGATATTTCCACCCTTGAGTATCTGACTCAACACAGCAGGGCCACATTCCTCCACAAAAAAGAGTCATCTTGACCGTCCGCCTTACTCGACAGGAGTTGACGTTTTGATTCTCGTCGTGATGAGAGGACATTGACCACGTACCCTTCCCTCGTGACGATTGACCACCCGGCATAATTCCTCCTTCGGCTGTAGTAATAATTTTCTTTCTCGATGATGCCAGACGATGTTTCCATCCTCAAGTATCTGACTCAACACAGAAAGGCCACATTCCTCCCCAAGAAGACTCATCTTGACCGTCTGACTCTACAGGATTTGACGTTTTGATGTCGCCATTCCAGTCGAAATTTTTAACCATTGAGTATCCGACTCAACACAGTAAAGACCACATTCCTCAACAAGAAGATTCATCTTGACCGTCCGCCTTACTCAACAAGAAGTGACGTTTTGATTCTATAGTCTGTTAATAGTGCTGATGAGGTCAGACCATCTTTCCGCCCTTGAGTATCCGACTCAACACAGTAAGGCCACATTCCTCCACAAAAAAAAAGAGTCGCCTTGACCGTCCGACCCAACAGGAATTGACGTTTTGATTCTCGTCTGTTAATGTTTCTGATTACACCAGACCATCTTTCCACCCTGGGGTATCCGACTCAACAAATTAAGGTCACATTCCTCAAAGGAAGAGTCATCTTGACCGTCTTTCTGAACAGAGATTCTCGTCGTGGTGATACAACATTGACCGCGTACCCTTCCCTCATGACGATTGACCCACCCTCGGGGGGCGGGGACAAATCCTCCTTCGACCATTACGGCTCTGGAGTAACAACCACCAGAGCCCTGAAATGAAAGGTTCTCCGAAACCCTTTCTCTTTCCATTGACCCTGGCTCCGGGTGTGGCAGCTGAACTTGTCAGAAAATAAAGGCTCCAATATTACGTACTTATAACGTCGTCACGGAAACCATCGCGTGCAGGAATGTTCTCTCGCGAGAAATACTCTCACACTTGAAACGTAAAACCCGAAACTTTCACGCCAAGGTAACAACACACACACTGAGACAGACCAATTCTGGTTGACGGGGGATTAGGTCAAGGGCCGACACCGCCATCGTTCAATATCTTGCGCATTTTTGCTGTTACATAAGTCTCAGGAGCAACTGAGCATGACCGGGAGCTTTTCTCGTGAAAGTGACCGCGGACCAGCTGACACACGCAGACTGCACCACGGCGTGCGTGTCGGTACGAGGCAGAAAAGATGGAAGGAATACCTACGAGAGCTGGAAACATAGATCAGGACCGAGCGCCACGAAGAATGTAGGGGGGGAAGAGGAACAATATTGACTTCGCGGCTAATTTTAGAAGACAGGATAAGAGAAAAAACCGGCCCATGTTCATAGGTTTTGTAGATTTAGAAAAATCGTTTGATAATGTGAACTCGGACACACTATTAGAAGAAGAAGTTTTGGGGAGACAAAATTTTTAAGGTTGGAATTTCGACAGGTCCATGGCTGACGGATCCGAGCAAATTTTATAAAGCACCAGGAATCGATATCATTCCAGCGGAGTTGATAAGAACCAGTATCACGGCTGTTCATGGATAGTTTGCGAAATCTACGCAACCAGTAAGGATACCAGACGATTTTAGTCAAATCATAATTACACTCTTACCGAAGTAGACTGGGGGGGGGGGCTGATAAATAGTGAGGACAATTATTTTAGTATCTCATACGTGCAAAATAGTAACGAAAATAGAATATAGGAGGATGGAACGTCAAATAGAAACGAGTTAGGAGAAGATCAGTTTGGTTTTAAGAAAAATGTAAGGACAAGAGAAGCAATACTGACTTTGCGGCTCATTTCGGACGACAGGATAATAGAAAAAAAACAGTAATAAGTTCATGGCATTTGTAGATTTAGAAGAAAAAAACGCGTATGATAATGCGAACTGAACCACACTATTAAGGATTTTTCAGAGCACACGAATAAAATATAGATAATGGAGGATACCACGTAACCTCTACAGAAGACAGGCAGCAGTAATTAAAATAGAAGAACAAGGAAAGAAAGCAGTAATCAAGAAAGGAGTAAGAGAAGGATGTCCATGCTGTTTAACTTTTATATATATATAGTGATAAAAAAGGCGGATTTTGTAAGGTTGTGGCGTTATGAGGCGCAGTTCGGCCAACAACAATGGCTAGTCGGCCGAAAGATGGTGGTTCCCCGCGGGGGAGGCCCGCCGAGCGTGTATAAAAATGACGATGGTGAACCCCCGCGGGAAAACCCCGCCGACCCCGAAATATTGTGAAATAGGGGAATTCCCGTCGGAAGGTTTAAAAGGGAAGCCGATGGGTGGCTCGCGACCAGACCCCAGAAGACAGGCGAGTGGAGGAGAGGAGAGGACGTGGTCCAGAGGGCAGAAGGCAGGCGAGTGAACCAGAGAGCAGATAACCAGAGAGCAGATAACCAGAGAGCAGATATCCAGAGAGCAGATATCCAGAGGGCAGAAGACAGGCGAGTAGAGGAGAGGACGTGGACCGAGCAAAAGTGAAACAAGGAGAGGAGAGGACGTGGCTCGACCCCAGAAGGCAGACGAGTGGACGGACGTGAGCAGACGTGATCATATCCTGCAAGACGCCAGAGAGACGCACAAACATTCGAGAGGTGGATGTTTGTTGGCCCAGTAATTGTGGGTAAGCGATACAAAAAATTGTGAAACTTGCTCATTGCTCTGGATAAATAACATTCAATGATTTTTTCTTTCTAATTTCAGCTGCTGCATACTCCATCTCTTGAGAGACCCAAAATCCCCTGAGATTAAGCCCGTGTCTTCACTTAAATTAATAAAGAAAAATATTAAAATTGATCATATTTGTACTTTAAATTAATGAATGTTTTATACACAAAAAAGTATATTACAATATATATATATATATATATATATATATATATATATATATATATATATATAGAACGCTTTGCCGACGATATTGTAGTATTATGGAAGTCAGAAGGAGACTTGGAAACCATGATAAATGGCATGAACGTGATCCTGAAGGAAGAGGTCAATATGAGGGTTACTAGAAGGAAAATCTAGGTGATGGAGTGTAGTATGGGAAACAGCGGAAATAACATAGGCTGTTAGATTGGGAAGGGATATTTTGAAGGAAGTTAAGGAATTATGCTCACTTGGTTAAGCGTAATAACTAGAGTAGGATAGCAACAGACAAGGAAGAGGAATTTATTTACAGGTAATATAAGTGTGAATATTAGGAAATCGTTGCTAAAAATGTTGGTATGGAGCGTGGCGTTATACGGGGTGCGAAAAATGGACGGTAGGAGTTGCGGAAAGGAAAAGAATAGAAGCCTTTGAAATGTTCTGGCTGGATAGAATCAGTAACGAGGAAATTCTAAGCAGAATAAGGGGCAGAGAGAACAATGTGGAGGACGTTTCAATGGTTAGATTAATAGGCCACGTTTCGGAGGTCTTGTAAAATTAGCGTCAGGTTTTCCTCTCCCACGCAATACTGAGGCGCGCTATTTGCTGGTGGCCAATCATTGTCTTTAATAACATGTGGAGAAAGCTGAGCCGAGGCGAGAAGATGTTGTAATTACAAAATAAGCTGCTGCTTCTTCTACTTCTTCTGCCTCCTCTCCTTACCGTACTTCCCCAAATTGAGTATTGTTATTAGCTTCCCATGAGCGGAAGTAACGAGACTCCATCCATCCGAGTTAATTGCTGCTGCGAGAGAAGAGAGTGAAACACTGATCTGTGCGGGAGGATTTCTCTTTCCGTTTACAACACGGTTAGTAAATAACCCGTCTTTTCGGAAAATAACGGGCAATTTAAATTAAAAATAACAATTTAATTGATGATTAGTGTATTAAAGTAATTAAACGGATAACGTTTAATCATTCAAGTTAAGTGCATCAGATATAAAAGGAATAAGCACGACACGGGTTTTGACTGAAGGAGTCGTTTATGAATTTTTCTATTGACGAACATTACCGTTGACACATAACTATTTAATTCAATTCGGGTCACTGGCGACAGTTACATAATTATATCCAGATGATTAATATACAGTTATAATTACATACAGGCAACACAAAAATAGTTGTTTTACACAAAAATTCTTCCAATAGAATGGCGACAAAACACGACAGATGAAAAAACATAAACACAGACAAACAATATACGTACAATTATTTTACATTAAAATTTAATCCTAAGGTAATTCTTTTTCTCCAGAAATAATACAAAGGCTCTTTGTCGCCTATATTTATTGCTGTCTGTTGTTTTTCCCCGCTACTGTCTTCTTCGTTGATTTTTTTATTCTTGAAGCTGTTAATTTTCCCTCCTTACTTCACCTTACAAAAGACCTCGAGTAACCCTTTTCCAACAGTGTTATAGTATGTAATAATTATATACAGTATCAGTTAACGCCTGTTAATGAAGAAACCTATGTAAAACTGAAATTAAGCGACCAATTAACAGGCCCGGTCAATTTTTCTTTTATTAAAATCCAACATTTAAGATTTCACCGGGTAACTTCCTTCAGGATTTTACTACCAAAAAAAATTGTACCATGAACATAGAATACATGACACGAGTTTCCACTGAGGGTGTCGTTTATGTATTTTTTATTTACATTTTCATTATTTATTGGACCTTTCACACCCCTATTTATTGCTGTTTGCCGTTTCCTCCACTCTCTTCTTCGTTGATTTTTCTATTCTTGAAGCAGTTATTTTCCTTCTTAGTCACCTTACAAAAGACAGATATCGAGTAACCCTTTTCAAACAGTATTATAGTTGTCTAACAGTATGTAATAATTATATACAGTATCATTGTTTATGAAGAAACCTATGTAAAACTGAATTAAGCGACCAATTGTCAAGGCCCATAAAATTTTTCTTTTATTAATATACAACATTTAAGATTTCACCGGGTAAATTTCTTCAGGATTTTACTACAAAAAAAATTGTACCATAAACATATAAGTTATAAAGTAATAATATTTCGTTAAAAAGATTATTCTCATTCCTCGTTCCTTTTCGTTAAAAATAAATAAATATTGTTGAAATGGATTCCTTGAGAAAACTAGATACAGTTAGAAAGGAAGAAATATGAAGGTAGGGGAAATACACTGAATTAATAGAGAAAATACGGCGGAAATAGTGGAAAAGGATGGGACATAGAAGATGGTCGATGAATATAACAGAATAGCAACCACAGACAGGATAGATGATTTAGAGGAAAGGGGGGGGGGGATCTGTGAAGATGACTGGCCCTCGCCAGGGTTATTCTGTTTGACACGCACCCAAGGACCCACTGGAGTCTAAGGTGCTAAGCAATTGTCGGTTCCAAGGCGATCTCCTAACCGGAAACACTTCTCACTCTATGCAAATTCCTTAACCGCTCCGTTCTCCTCGAGTTTAAGACACAATGGCCGTTTAAAAAAAGGAAAACCCTTTTGGTGGTTCCTCGTTCTTGAAACAGACAGTTTAACAGCTTACGTTGGTCACGGATGACCTCCGGAAAAAGAGATACAGTAATAGTAATAATACAGTTAAATCGGGGGACAGAGGACCAACAGCTTCTCTGAGCACCGTAGAGCAAAGGGGGGCGGGGAAGGGCAACTTCACAAACATTCTATTCCTATCCGTAAAACGTTTCCGATCGAAAAAGTGGTATGGCATGACGTCACCCAAAGTCGCCGAATTAAGTTAAGTTTCGTAGGTAACATACTCAAAGAGACGCCCGTACAGAGAGAGAGGGGAGGGGGAGAAACTAGTATGTGTAATTAAGGCATAATAATGTTCACCGATATGGGCAAGTAGATGAATTATGGTAGGTCTTTCCTTAATAACATACTTAAAGAAAACCACACACTTACATAAACAGAAAAAGAGAGGGGAGAGAGAGTAGTATGTGTAATTAAGACGTAATAGTGTAGTCCGATATGGGGAAGTAGATGAATTAGGTCCGGGTTTTCCTTAATAAAATACTGGAAGAGAGGGACACACATTAACAGAGGGAGATTGAGAGAGAGAACCAAGGTAATGGGGTGTAATACGGGAAACAGTGGAATAACAAAGGCAGTTAGATTGGGAAGGAATATTTTGAAGGAAGTTAAGGAATTATTCTACTCGGGAAGCGTAATAACTAGAGTAGGATAGCACAGGCAAGGAAGATTCTTGCGGAAATATAATCATTGCTAAAAATGTTGGTATGGAGCGTGGCTTTACATGGACGCGAAACGTGGACAGTACGAGTTTGAGAAAAGGAAAAGAATAGAAGCCTCTGAAATGTAGTGGTATAGGAGAATGAGATGGGTGGATAGGGTAACTAACCAGGAAGCTCTAAACAGAATAGGGGAATAGAGAAAAATATGGAGGACGTTGACCAAGAGAAGGGATAGATTAAGTAGGCCACGTTTCAAGACACAAGGGTCTTGTAAAATTAGCATTGGCGTAAGAACAGAAGAGGGAGGTCAAGGATGTAATACGCTAAACAGATTAAAGAGGCTGTATGATTTGGTAGTCTTGCGGAAATGAAAAGGCTTGCACAAGAAAGGTTGGAACGGAGGGTTGCATCAGACCAGTCTTAGATATTAATACCACAACAACAACACAGAGAGATACAGGGAGATACAGATAGAGGGAAAGAGAGATGGAGACAGTGATAGAGAGAAGTCGAGAAATATATTGGGATAGAGAGAGGTAGTGATACAGAGATGGAGATAGAAGGAGAGTAATTGTCGGGAGTAATTGAATATTCCCTTCAACTTTTCCTTCATCTATTCGTTTCATGCGTCCCTAGCAAGTCAATCCTCTCCTCCTTCTCCTCATTGTGTCTGTTATTCGGAAGTTTTAATTGATTTAAATTTTATTTATTGAAATTAAGGGAAGGCGCTGCGAGAGTTTCTCGTAGACGCTTCAGCCTAGAGTGACTGCGGGGCTTACCTGATCATGTCGGGGATGCCTCGCACTCTCTCTGGGTATTTTTTATCAAAGTTCTCATATGCCGAGACACCTTCACCTATTTTAGGAGGTATATGTACTGGGGTCAAAGACCTTGGGCATATGGCAAGAGTTGTCCGCTGATCCCATTGGATCAGTCGGCCAATTGCCTCCTGAAATTGGTGGAGACACGGAGAAGGGAATGCTGCGTCCCCACAGCAAACTCGTCTCCCGTCATTCGGAAGGGCGTGAGAATAGTACCCAATGCCCGACCTATCTGATGCAGGTTTTCTAGGGTTTTCCCTGCATCTCTTTAGGTGAAACACCGGGTAGGATCCTTAAACCATAGCCCGGGGGCCCTAGTCAACCCTTGGCTACCTTGCTCTACCTTCCGCATCCCCCCTTTTTCAATTCCCTTCCTATGCTATTAAAGGGGAGTTGCCTGTTTCAGGATCACCCTCATGTAGCCTGTTAACCAAAAAAAAAATTATTGAAATTAAATTAATTAAATCTTCACAAATTGTTGATCGACAAGTAGAAGTAACGGGCATTGTTGTCCAGCCGCGTCGCGTCTACCGAGGCAATTAAAAATATTACGTGGAGTATACGTCACTGGTTTCTTCCCACCAGGTGATGGGAGAGAGGAAGAGAGGAGGCAATGTTACGTAACACCTCCTTTATGAAAAAAATTTAGGCCACCATAGAGAGAGAGAGGTTCCATTGTTGTCTGGCCACGCGGTCGACACAACAAAGAACCTCTCTGTCTCTAGGGCGCTGATTAGTCCCTTCCCCGTCCATAGCTGCCACCATTTTATCTGGTATTTAAAGTTTAACGACAATGGCGCAGATAAGTCAGAGACTATTATGTCGCTCAATTGGTCTGATACGGAGGGAAAACTAGGTTAAGTATTTTCTAGTGTGGACAGAGAGAGAAAATAGATCTAGCGGGGCAATGAAGATAATCCACTGAGAAGTGTCTAGTTACCTCCTCTATGTGGCTAATATTCATTATTTCCTGGTTACACCTATTTTGGTCTCTCTCAAAGGTCAGCCCTAATTCACCTACTTCCACATATCGGTCATTACGTCTTTATCACAAATTCTCGTCTCTCTCTCTCTCTCTCTCTCTCTCTCTCTCTCTCTCTCTCTCGGTGCCTCTGTCTCTGTCTCTTTCTTTCTCCCTTTGACGTATTTTTTTCTTTTCATTACGAAAAGGAAACCTAATAGAAATGTGCACCTGGATCTCAGGGTCAGTAGCGCAAAAGGTCGTAGAAACTTCTACCGCCACCACCACAGTGTTTGTGCAACCGACCTATGCAGCTGAACCGGAGCTTTACACGTTTACATTAGACCTTGGAAGGGGAAAAAGAGAGACAGACACACACAGAGAGACAGACACACAGAGAGAGCTGAGAGAGAGAGAAATTAGATACGTGAACTACGGTCGTACTACGCGAAATAACCGAGCAACGTCGCTAGCGGCGGTGGCGGAGCGCAACTCTTAAAGTAATTGCATTGAAGAATATGTCATGCATGGGAAGAAGTGTTTCCCTGCCTTTCAGTACAAATAACGGGGAAGACTCCTCTGGCGACAAACAGGCGACTGGAGAGTCCCTGGGGGCGAGTAACAGAAAACTCAGACGGAATAGAATCACTGGGAAAAGGATCAGAAATTAACCTGCTGTAGGGTCTGACTATGAGACCAAAAAAAAGAAGAGTTGAATTAGGCTCGGAATTATCAGAGAAAAACGAGGGAGGAATATGGGATCCAAGAAAAACGCAAAATACATGGAAGCAAACATGGGCAAACATTCCTTCATTAACAGAGCGATAAGGGACTGGAATGTTTTCCTTACCAATATAAATGTTTTTTTTAAAAAAAAGTTAGAAACATTGAAAAGTTAGGAACTTATTTTGTAAAAAAAAGGGCGGACGTGAAATATTTTAAAATTGCATTTTAAATTTTTTTTCAGTAATTTATCTTTGTTCTTTTGATTTATCAATTTACAATTTTACTCTAATTTTATCAAAGCTGCCACCGGGCAAATACCAGACCACTTCCAGGAATATGAAATACAATAAATTTATGTTTAAGTAATGTCATTGTGTATCTGGCACCGGGCAACTGTAGACCAACAATAAATACAAAACATTGCCGAGGGTTTTCTAGAGCTAGGCAAGGGAAGTCTCTAGAGAATCATTCATGAGGTGCTTCGGGCTCTCTGTACTGGTCCAACGTCGTTCCCAAGGTTGAGGACTTGCTGCTGCTGCTGTGCAGGCGCTGGGTACTTAATAAAAAAAATAAACTGTTGCATTTGTTCGTTACGTAGGATCCTCCCCGGTCCGTGACATCATCCTACGTGCTCACACGCATGTGAGTGTGTCTTGTCTTGCTTGCTGGAGGAAGTTTCTCTCTTTCGGCACAGCTTTCACTCTCAATATGTTAAGTTTTGACTCTCGCTAGTGACGTTTTGTCAAAGCTGCTGTGTGTCGAGGTCTCTCTCTCTCTCTCTCTCTCTCTCTCTCTCTCACACACACACACACACACACACACACACATACTGTCTATTGCCACCCGCGTCGTTCCGACTACCTTTACGGCGCCGTAAACCTTGCGTTTTCTCGCCTCCCCCCTTCCCTCCTCTCTTTCCTTCCTTCCATCCCTACAACAATGCTCCTTATTAGCGTCGCCTCATCATCGTCGTCGTCGTCGTGGCGTCTGTCGTCCGTCCCTTTTCCGGGATAGGCCTCAAGAAGGAGGTGCACCCATCCTCCTGCTAATAGTTATTAGTTAATAAGTTGGTTATTCGCAACCGGCTCTTTACAAGCCCCTGCGCAGCTGACAGACATGTCATCAACATTTTGCGTCACAGACACGGCTCGTCTAAAACCTTTGCTAATGGTGACACAGTGTGGCCTCAGGCCACGTAACACTACGCCATTGGGGTTTCTAATTCGGTTCCCTTTTTTCTCCGTTTTGGTGCCCCAACCTACTGAGACACAATTTCTCTGTCAACTATTCTAAGTGGTACTGCTGATTGACCCACATTTAATTATGATTTCAGATCGGAGAGTGAATTTGGGGTTGGTTGGGTCAACCAAAGCTGGGGGGCTTGGGGGGTGGGAGAAATAATGAAGTAGAAAACATCCCTGCCCTGTGAGACGTTACATTCAGGTCACCTGGCCACGACAGAAATCCTGTTGCCTCATTTTCCCGCTTACGTGTAGCCTGGGGACGAGGAGGAGGTATATAAAAGAAGAAAACAAGCCACTTACATCCAGGTTAAATGTTTCGCCGTGGAGGCGGAGTGATTAAAGCTAAACGGCGGCGCCGGCCACCACGTGAGAGCGCAAGGATGGAAGGAACACGATGAAAGCGTGGGACGCCTACAACAACACACGCGGGAAAGAAAAAAAATTTCACTTGCATAATTGCAGACGGACAGGCGAGTAAGGGAAGGAGAGAAGGGGAGAGGGTAATGGCTTGTAAAGAGCCGGCTGCGAATAACCAACAAGAACAGTTCTCCACCTCCTCCTCGTCACCTTTCCCGACACGTCCCGCCGGGAACGAACGCGTGTTCATCCAAATCGACTTGTTAGACGCTTACAAGGATCATAGAAATGCTCGACGAGGAGCAATATGAAGGAGGAGGGGACGGGACGGTCTGTCGTAACAGGGAATGCGAAGGGAAAGTTATATGGTGCCGGGGAAAAATTGGAATGTCTAAAATTTTCGTCTACTGAGAAAGAAAATAAGTTAAAAAGCACTTGAAAAAAATACAGAACACAGCCCGGAAACCCACAAAAGTGAAAAAATTAACTACGGATGTGATATAACATGATTTAGTAGATATCAAACCCTCATGTTTTAAAACGTGGCCTATTAATCTATCCCTTCTCTTAATCAACGTCCTCTATATTGTTCGCTCTTCCCCTATCCTGTTTATAATTTCCCGTTTCGTTACCTTACCGACGCATCTCATTCTCCTAAAGGCTTCTATTGTTTTCCTATCCGCAACTCCTGCGGTCCACGTTTCGCACCCCATATAACGCCACGCTCCTCCCTAGCATCATTTTTTGCAATGATTTCCTAATATTACCAGTAAGTAAATTCCTCTTCCTTGCCTGTGCTATCCTACTCTACGCTGCCCAAGTAGCAGATTTCCTTAACTTCCTCCAAAATATCACTTCCGAATCTAACAGCCTTTTTTATTCCACTGCCATACTACACTCCGTTACCTTGGTTTTTCCTTCTATTAATCCTCATATTGAGCTCCTTTCTCCGAAAAGAAAATTACAGAGCTTTAGAGAACATAAAATCTTTTGTAGGTTTCTTAACTTCACAGCTTGAAGATGTATTCAGGCGATTTTAGTAATCTTACGTCGTGATTGATTTCATTACTTTCATGCTGCAAATGGAAGATTTTTTTTTTCTTTTGACTACGAAATCCCTCTACATGCCTCTACAATTACGCGACCGGGCTTTAATTCAAGTTTAATTAACCTTCTCATCTTCAAGAACGCGCTTCAGATATCTAGTTGAAAATTTTAGTGGCCCAGGAATTATAGGAAGCGGGGAAGAAGGGAGGGAGGAAAGAGGGATTAAAAGAATAAACTTTCGCCTCATTATTCTCTTTATTTAAAAAAACGAGACTAAATACTACTGAAATGTGTTGTTCCTAACTAAAACCTGAGAGAACGAAAATAAAAAGGATTTTCATGTTCCTAGCCCAGGACAAGAATAGATCAGGCTGAACGGAAGGTTGACTCAGTGACCGAAGAAAGGAGATGACAGCCTGGAAGATTCTGTGGGTGAGATTCCTTTCCAGGCCGTCCATTCCTGAACGAAACCAAAAGACGCTGGAATGGATTTGAAGATTAAGTTGAGTAAGTAAGTAGAAGATCACTCAGCTGAAGAGAGACCGGAAACCTAGCCTCCTCTTCCCCCTCCCCCTCCTTCCTCCGTTCTGTCACTGTAATAGCTAATCACGACCTCAACTTCAGTCACGTGAGTGTTCCCTTACTTTACTAGCTAAATCCGCCTCTATGCAAGTGTGTCTTTGTAACCGTACGCGACCTTAACTCTGCAAATGCCTTTGTTGTTTACTAAGGCGTTATTTTTCAGACAACCACATCCTGCCATTTGTCTAGTGGGAATTTACAGAAGTTGGAGTTGTGTGCGTCTAGTGTTTATACCGACTTTAGACTACATACATTTTCTTTTATTCATTTATTTTAAGATTGTTTGTAATTAATTGTGTATCTTATTTTGTTCGTTATTTGTAATGTATAAGGTATCCTATTTCCTCAATCGAGGACTAATGGAAATAACAATAAATCTAGATACGTGTAGTTAGGTAAACGGAAAATATTGGGGCACAATATGATACAACGTCCAATTTCACCGAATTCTGGTCAGACGTTTTCTAAATACCACCTTTTGAAGCGATAATTTTATTGCTATAGAAAAATTGGAATAAACCCCTAAAGGTTTCCGCTGATGATATTGTGGTATTAGGGGAGTCAGGAGGACGCTTGGAAACCGTAATAAATGGCAGGAAGCGATTTTTTTTGTATGTACCTCGTAGATTTCCCTTATTCATTATATCAGAGGGCGTTGCGAACAACAGTTGTTTGAACGAGGGTGTGGTTGAGGAAGGGGTTTTTCCACGAGGTTCCTTCGCGTGGGCGTACGATATGAGGAGGGAGAAAGCTCACAAGAAACTGGGCCGCCATCAATCCACGCAAGCGCACACACACACACACACAGCGGAGAGTTTCACGTGTCAATCTGAATCGTATAACAAAGGGTTAAAGACTTGGGGGGAGGGAGAGAGAAGTGGAGAGAGAGTGAGAGAGAGAACCAATTTCCGCGGAGGAGCGAGTCACCCACTCAGCCCAACCCTACCTCTGATCTATCCGGACAGGACGACGGTAATTTAATCTGATATGGAGCTCAAGATCGTCTCTGCAGATTGACGCTCGGCGGTTGAACCCTGCTCGAATTAAAAATGAACGAAACTACGTCGATGGAGAGGGGGGGAAAAGGCACAAAAATGGCCGCAACAGACTGCGAGAGAAAAACGAAATGCCTGAGGAATAATCTAAGAGATTTTCATTCATTCCTCCATACATCATCATTGAAACGATTATCGTCAATTAATAATCTGTATTAATTCATATTAATGTAACTGAGATAAATGATATCGGTATGCTATAATCTCTGATCGCTCCAAGAATGTTGAGTGATTAATTAATTTACAGCATTCAGGAAAAAATATGATTCCCGTGTTTGTAAATCAGCCACATATTCCATAAAAAGTGTTAAACAAAATTTTCCTTTCTTTTCAAACGTTCCATAATCTCCATACATTTTAAAACGTGATTCCAAAAAAAGTTTTATAGGGATAGATAGGGTAAGGATGAGAAACTTATGTAGTTGGGGGTCTATTGGATTCGGTGAAAGAAATTTTGCATTGAGCACTAATTAGTTGTGTAAAATATCTGGTTCAAGAATCATTAAAGAAGACTATATGTGGAAGAAGCCGGAGAACACTGGGAGGTACCAATTGTACTCTATAATGGTGACAATTTAAAAAAAAATAACATACATAAATCACAATTTGTATAAATTATAAAAATTCACTGATGTTTTATAATAGATTATTCTCGTTAACTAGTAATCAGTATTAACTGGGATAATTGACATCTGTAATCTCTGATCGCTCCAAGAATGTTGAGTGATTAATTAATTTTCTCCTTCATATTTACAGGATTCAGGAAAAGTATTGATTCCTGTGTTTATAAATGAACCACATATTCCATAAGAAGTGTTAAACAAAATTTTCCTTTCTTTATAAGCGTTCCATAATCTCCATAAAGTTTAAAACGTGATTCAAAAATAATATTTCTTGGGATAATATTTTTTAAATAAGAACATATCTATAGTCCGTAGTTATTTTGTTCTTTTTTAGTACTTAACGTATTTATTTTTACACTGTTGTAACTTCCACCGAACGTATGTCCCATTGTAGTTTTAATAAATACACATACACACACAAATCATAATTTGCATCAATTATAAAAAAGAAAGACTGATGTTTTATAATAGATGATTCTCGTCAATTAGTAATCAGTATTATTCCATTTTAATGTAACCGAGAAAAGTATCTAAAACTATAAAAATCAATATCTGTATCACTTTTAAATTTTCAATTATGAAGAAATGTATGCCCGGGAAAACTTTTTTAAAAATAGGATAAAATTAATTAATTAATCATAATGTGCACTAATTTTCGTCGATACAGACTTTCCCGGAAAGTTCCTGAATTCAGAAAATGAATAAACCCAAAAAAATCTGCATTTGTTTGATTCCGTCGTTGATCAAATAATACATTCATTGGGATGGAGGGGGAGGGGGAAAAACAATTACATCAGAATATATCAGTAAATTTTCTTTGATAAGAAAATGCGTGCTCGGAAAAAGTTTTTAAAATCAGAACATCATAAATCAGAATCTGCATTAATTTGAAATTTTCTGTAATGAAAAAAATGTCTACTTGGAAAAGGCCCATAAATTAATAAAGTCAAGGAATCAGAATCTTTACAAATTTGAAAATGAAAATAATATATATATAAATATTAGAAAAGTTAAAGGTTAGGAAAAGTGTTCACATGGTATTTGTACAAGCCACGAGTCAAGTTTCTGGTTCATTTAATCGAGGTTGAGACTCCGTGGGTTAATATTGATTTTTACACGTCGTAACGCGTGTTACATACACGTACAAACATAACCGTAAAATCGCCCTCCTGCAACTCGTGAAAGCGCTTATCACTAAGATGATGTATGTTCCGTGCAGAATTTCCTCCCATATTGCAGCTGATGATGCACGTAACGTCGTTTCGCCTCCTCCTCCTCCTCCTCCCTGAACTGCATCTGACCTTTCCTCAGTGAACGAGTCTTGTGTTCGAACTTTGACCTGCAAAGGCTTTCAGTCAAGCAAAGTGTCGCGGGTGGCTCCTCGCAAATTAACACGAGATTTATAGTAGCTTTTTGAAGGCGCGTTTGAAGAAGAAGAAGAATCGAGGCACAACCAACCATTTTCTCCTGAAAAGCGAGATCGTGCAAGGAATAGAAGGGGACAGGAGCGAGGCTAATATTAGAGTAAAATTTAAATGCCATCAGAATCGTATGAATGTCACCAGTGTCTCTCAAAAATTGGATAAATAGACACAAAGTCAAATAAAACAATTAAAATTGTATTTTTTTAAAAAATTCCTGACTTACTGTAGTTGAAATTGCAGTGGGGGGGAGAAGCTTAAGTTCATCCCTCAAATTTATCAGATATATACTAAAATTATGTACTCAGTAACTTGGTTCCTGGTTGTATTATAAGGATATAATTATTTAAATGAATATCTCATCGATTAGAAGACTTTATCCTTTAATTAATTTCTTACATTGATGAGTATGTTTTGATCAACATCCCAAACCTCCTGGGTTGTATTATAAGGGTTTACTTATTAAAATAAATATATGACTGATTACAAGACTTTATCCTTCAATTAGTTTTTTTTTATATTTACGTGTATTTTGTACTGGAAAAAAACAAAAAGTCACTACGTTGTATTATAAGGACATAAGAATTTAAATAGCATCTGATATTGATGAGAGGACTTTATCCTTTAATTAATTTTTATAATTATTAACGTTACGTACTCGGCAACCAAAAGCTCCTGCGGTGTATTATAAGGGTATAATAAAGTAAATAAATATCTTATTCATGGGAGGACTTTATCCTTCAATTAACATGTTATAATTATTAATATTATATACTCGGCAACCAAAAGCTCCTGCGGTTTATCATAAGGATATAATAATGTCAATAAATATTGGATTCATGGGAGAACTTTAACCTTTAATTAATTTTGATAATTATTAATATTTTATACCCGGTAACCAACAGCTCCTGTGGCACATAACACATAACAATGTCAATAAATATCCGATTCATGGAAGAACTTTATCGTTTAATTAATTTTTTTTACTTATTCACAATCACCTCACTTGTAATGAAAGGATATTTAATTTTACAAGAATATAATTATGTGATTGAAAACCTGATTAGTGAGAAAACTTTAATTGGCTTTTATACTTTATTTCTATTTTTTTGGTGAAGCATAAAACTGGGTCATTTTGCCAAATGTAGACTCCGCGGTCATTTACGTCCACCTATTTCAATCTATAATTTAACACAAATTAAATGCGTCACCGTCCGACATTTAGAGCGGAACGTGAAATCTTGGAAACTTGTGACGACAGCAAACTGCATGTATAACTATTGATTGCAGCACATACACACGGTTAATTTAACCCCACTGCTACGTGTCCTAATTATTCTCATTCGCATTAGTCGGAAAATCCAAAACTTCCCCCACTGACAACGAATAATGTAATATATGCAAACCGTATTTCATTACGTGGCGAAACAACTGACAAACAGCTGGAATTCACAGCGACGGTCGCGCCCCAAGCGATTTATTAAATTAATTCAACATTGGGGGAGGAGGGGGAGAAGAATCATCAACATGGATTGTTACGAATTAGTCTCACCGGGGATAAAAAAAATAATGGAAAAATAAAATTTTTGTTCTAACACAAATTAACGACAGATAATTTAAATCATAATAAACAATCTAGTCATTATTAAAAAATTATTAACATTTAAAATTGAAAAAAAAATTAAAATTGTCTACAGACCTTTTAGTTAAATGACGGTCGTCCGTAAATCCGGGGGCTGAAATTCAGAAAGAGGAAAACCGTTAAGTTATGGGAAAAACCAGTTAACTAAAAATTTCATTAATCAAAAAAATAATTACAATTTGTTGACTAAGACAGAATAAATTAAAATAACGACCAATTGTAATATGTATAAAAAGGACAGTTGTAAAGGCGCAGTTAAAGCAAAATTATAACCAGTTGCCCATTTAGCTGGGTATAATAAATTATTACACGTGTAAAAGAGGGCAGTTGGTTATATGAAGGACGTTTAAAGGTGCAGATAAAATCAAAATTTCTTCCAAGTGTGATAAATAATTACACATAGAAGACAATTGGTTATATAAAGGACATTTAAAGGTGAAGATAAAACAAAATTCTTAAAGGTGTAATAAATAATTACACATATAAAAGTGGAGAATAGGTTTTTAAAAAAATACATTTAAAGGTGCAGACAAAACAAAACTATAACCAATTTTCCACTTTTCTGGGTATATTAAATTATTACACCTGTAAACGGTGGCAATGGATTATGTAAAGGGCATTTAAAGGTGCAGATAAAACAAAACCATAACAAACTTTCCATTTTTCTGATATAATAATAATTACACCTATACAAGTGGACAATTGGTTACAAGACGTAACATTTAAAGGGGCAGATAAAACGAAATTGTCCACTCTTCTAGAACCTATGAGTCAGATAGTTAATGTAAGCTTTATTAACAAGGGGGATATTTACAATTTAATATATATATAAAATAATTTTATCCATTTTCTTTTTTTAAAATAAAAGATATCTCACACCTACAAACATTGAAATTGGAAAGCAGAATCCACTTAGTATTTAGACTTATGTTTCAAAATCATTTGGTTGTGGTTATCATTGAAATAACGTGAAAAGATTGAAGTGCCAAGTTTCTTTTGTGATACAAAGAACAGAAGACAACGAGTGTGCAGGATGGAAAAAGGTATTGGTAATGGATAAAGAACGGGGTTCCACAAGGTTCTATTACGTGTCCCATACTCGTCTTCTATTTTACTCAAAGTAGTTCCAATTCTGTCTCTCTCTCCCTTCCTCCCTCCCTCTCTGGGTTCTCTGCGTAAGAACCTCAAAGTCCGGTTTTCTTTAGTGTCCGTATTAGTACCTTTGCTCCTCGGAGGCTTCTCTTCTCCTGGAGAAACTCCCACGTGCTGGAGAGAGCGTTCCCTATAAGGGCCGCTGCCGAGGCTGTCCTGAGCGTCCTTTGTCTCTCTCTCTCTCCCTGGGAACCTCATCCTGCCGTTGTTTTGTTTCAGCTGTCGGCTGCTGAAGTGTATAATTCCATTCAGTGAGGACTCAGGTATTCAAGAGCACCGGGTTAACACTTTCGGTAAAGACGTTATTTCCTGAGATAAAAATTGAAATTATGGGAACACTTGACTACATCCGGGGAAGAACTTTCCCCAACGTCAAGTGCACTCTTCCTCGTAAGTGTGACAACAGTAAAGGTGTAAACCACCGAAAAACGTGCATCACTGAAACTATAAAGTTAATGAATGTGTGTGCGTGAGTTCCAGTTTGTGAGATGACGTCACCCCAACGTCACTGGGCTGCTTCCGCACATTCCCTATTTTTTTTCTCCTCCTTCTCCCACACACTCGCCTCCTATTATATTTTATTGTGCCTTTGATTTGCCCAATTACTTCTGGTGAAAGACGAAAAGGTCCGATAAATGTAAATATTTTTCAGGAAAGACCAGTGACGTATTTTGTCTAATTATAATATTCCAGCTTCATTTTATTTAAAAATCCAATAATTTCATCTGTGCTTCCGCTTCTGTGGTCATGCTGAGTCGACAACTCGCATCAATGACGTCATGTCCGAAACATCTCCTTATCATCTGAGGTAAAATCATTCTTATTGAGTAGCGCAAGGTTCTATTCTAGGTCCGGTAGTATTTTTTTCCCATAGATATATTAATAACAATTAAAGACGTTGATGTCTTATATGAATAGTATTTCATTTCTGGTTATCTGTCTCCCTTTCTGTCTCTCTCTCTCCCTCTCCCTCTGTGACTGCCTCTCTCTCTCCAAGTCTCTCTTTGAGTCTTTCTAAATCTCTGTCTCTCCCTTTCTCTCACTGTCTCTCTCTCTGTTTCTGCTATTATGAAGTGTTCAGAAATCCAAACACAATTCAAAATATGAAATAACTTAATGAACATATTACCAACAAAAGGTGAATCAACGTTTCGTCACCATATTAGTAAGTTCCTCAGGTATTTTTACTACAAAAATTGTACAAAACAAATTCTGACTTTAAAGATTATTAAAATTTCAGATCATTAACAACAATAGTAATAATAAATAATCATTTATTTTTGTTATATTTATTACTTATATTATTTTATTTTATTTATTAATGATATTTTTATTATATTTTACTATATTATTTTATTATAATTAATCATTTTATTATAAGTCATGATTATTTATATTATATTAATTGTAATTATTTTATTATTTACATATATTAACATTATTTTTATTATCATTATATTTTATTGATTTTATTAAGATTCTGAATTTTTAACAATTTTTAGTGTACAGTACTGTATTTATTATTTATATTATTATATTTTTATTATAAATAATATTAGTCATATTTTTTATTTATACTAATATCATTAAGATTCTGAATGTTTGAAGATTTTTAATGTAAACAAATTATTATTATATTTGTTTTCATTACATTTATTACTTATTTTATTATATTATCTATTATTATTGACATTTTTAATATATTATTTTACTATATTTATTATTTGTATATTATGTTATTTTTATTATTATAGTTATTTATTATTTTATTATTTACATATGTTAACATTATTTTTTATTATCATTAAGATTCTGTATGTTGGAATATATTTAATGTAATTTTTTTGTACGACCTTTGTTAGTAACATTACCTGAGGAAGTTCGAAACAGGGTGACGAAACGGCGATTCAACTTAATAAAAACTTTGTTTGCATTTGAGGTCGTTAATTCAGTTCGTTTAACTAAACAGACTTCAATTGACTCACAGTTGCCTTATTCTCTCTATTCAGTCCAACTCGAGGTCCTTGTTGCCGAGCTATGCCTTTTGTCTCAGAGTCCTTCCTCCTTTTCTTTATCCCGGTCGATGTATTAATAGAGCTGAGATCACCTTGAACTTGGTTCAACATCTCACGGCTCGTCCGCCGATGATGATAACCTCTCTGGTTCGGCTCTCGAGAGATGGCGCGTCCGCCACCAAAAGCCGATTTCTGGAGTGTAAGATTAGCTCCGAGTCCGTTTGGCAAGTGTGATGAGTAGGTCACGGTGACATGTTGACACTGGTGGCGCCCTCCTTCAGAATACCACCACCACCAAGAAGAATAAAGGAAAAGGAAGACGTGGGGGGGGGGACAATCTAATTCAGGCCCGGGGGGGGGGGAGGAATTCGGAGCTTCAGTAAATCCCTATGTAATTTATGAAACTGATCTTCCACACATAAACGTGTTCACCATCAGTTGTTTGCTGCAAATATGACTTTTGCTCTTAACGCCATCTTCCTTACTCGAAACGACTCCACAAAAGAAAACACTCATTTTACTTTTTATGAGAGACCGTCTCAATGCCTATTGAAATGTTCCTTATCATTTTTACTTATAAATACAGTAGTAATGGGAGTGTTTTTTTTAATGGGAACGCTTTGTTTGACCAATGTAAGATGCATTCTTTGCATTTATAAGGACTGTATTAAATTTTTCTCCGATTATTTAGCTAGTATTACTTTCATTTAGCCACGTTTGGAAAATTATTTCCTCTTGCCCTAGAGTCAATTTTTGTTTTTTTAAAAAAAGATCTTTAACCAGCTTTATTAGTTGTTTAATTTATTAAAATGACTTGGAATTAAAGGACCATAAAATTCACATTAAATATATATATATATATATATATATATACAGTGACTAAGGAATAACAAAATTTTGTCAAATAAAATTTCTGTTGTGTGAAAAATGTTTTCTTTACAAACAAAAAATGTACTTATATATATATATATATATTTAATAAAAATAAACCAGTCATTCTGATCTCTTAACGGTTATATTATTCTATTAAATGTATGAAGATTTATGTCTCTGAAATAAGAATAATGTTTTTCATATCTGTAAGTTAAATAAATGTTTGAAATGTCTAAATAATATTTCTTTGGAAATGATATTAAATTCTTAGTTATAAACTGAAAAATAAACCAATATTTTCTTCTTTAGAAATAATAATAAATTCTTAGTTAAAAACTAATAATAAATATATATTTTCTTCTTTATATATAATAATAAACTTAGTTATAAACTGAAAATAATTGAAGGTGTCTGAGGTTTTCCTTAAAGTAGAAGACTTTTCACTTCGGAAATGAGAATAAATTATTTTATAAACGGAAAATAAATGTAAAATAAAAGAAGCTGAGACTTGGAATATAAATATAAATGCCGAGAACACACATTCACAGTAAAATGTCTTTGCTACAGGGTCTGTGAAAATTAATTGAACGTTTTATAAATATTTCTATTAAAGTAAAATCTAACTGTAATATATTTTTGTGGCCATCGCAAGACTCCTAATGGTTGAAATATCTGCAGAGTATATAGTCTATAAAGCTAGTACCACTACATGTAACATCTTTGGAAGCTCTCCAGAGAGTGTCACAACACCAAAGTGCCCCGGAAGACACTTACTACATCATATGGATTTTTGTCTTTCCTCACACATACACACACAAGTCTTTTCAATGGAGGAACTCACTAAAAAGAGGAGAAATAAAAAGCTTTCTCCTGCCTGCTGTGGGGGGCCGCCATTATTCGTGCAACATGGGTGTTAATAGCGGCCCATTACCGCTTTGCAATGGAACATAAATCATGGCCACATCATCTCACGAAATAAAAAAAGAAATTTTCCCTTTCCCCGAAAATAAGCGGTGTCCCAGAGAAAGAGAATGTTAAAGGGTTATAAATACTCTTGTAATATCTAACTTCATGTCAAACATTTTTGTCATAAAAATGCCTAATATTTGTAATATTTTTCCCATACACTCAATTCTACGATATAAAATTTTATGTTTTAATTGAACGTTAAATTATTTAACAGCTCCAAATTATAAATTTTGAACACATTACAATAAGGATTATGTAGAGAGGTAAAATATACAAGGCCAATGGTGCTTATAAAGATGACTATAATAATGGAAAGTATTTAAAGTACCTAAAAAACTTATTGTTGTACACTGATAATCTTTTATGACCCTATTTCATGATATCTATGGTGTTATTGTCCGCTTATAGTCGTTGAGGAAAGGATAAAGCCCCTGAACACCTACCGCAAATTATTCCAACCATGTTAAATTACAGTAAACCAAAGAATAAAAATTTTGAACACCTTCCATCAATTACTTCAATCATTTTCAATAATAGGAAAGTCAAAAATGAATATCCTGAATACTTTCCGTTAATTACTTCAAACACGTTCAATAATAGTAAAGCCAAGGATAAAAATCCTGAATGCCTTCGTCAATTACTTCCACCATGTTGAGTAATATTAAACCAAAGGATAAAAATCCTGAGCACCTTCCACCAATTATTTCAACTATGTTCAATTATAGTAAAGCCAAGGAACATCTTCTACCTATTACTTCAACTATGTTCAATTATAGTAAAACCAATAACAAAGGCGCCGATCATCCGCTTCCATTACTTAAATTATGTTCAAAAATAAGTAAGTCAGAGGATAAAGCCCTGAACGTCTTCCATCAATTACATCAATTGTGTTCAATAATAGGAAAGCCAAGGATAAAGGTCCTGATCATCTACTTCAATTATGTTCAACAAGAGTAAAGCCAAGGATAAAGAACAGGAGCATCTCCATCGCCTATTTAAGTATATGTTCAATAATAATAATAAGGGAGGAAAGGGAAAACAAAAAGTTCCAGTAATTTTGTTTGCAATTAATGTCACCGTCCCTCAGTTCCCCCATTTACGGATGAATAATTTTTACGAGGAGGAGGGAAGGATGCGGGGGGGGGGGGGTTTAATTCGTGATAGATCAGAGGTCGAACATTCGAGAACATGTCGGGCAATCAGGTTCAATTAAGGAAAGAGGTAAAAGTTGTGTAACCGATGGCCGAGGTGAAAGAGCCAGCAGCAGCAGCAGCAACCTTATTACAGACAACAACGAGACCGTTTTGCTTCGACGGTTCTCTCCATTTCCTCCTCTCTTTCTCCCTCCTTCTCCTCTTCCCTCTCCGTTAAAACGTCGTTCATCTCGGCAAATATCAAGAGTAACCCACGTAAAGGTATTTATTGAAGAGCTTCACGGGCCAACCCGGAAGGGGAAAGTGGAATGTAGTAAAGAGCCAAATCCCTCCCCCTTCCGCCCTCAAAAAAATATGTATTGCCAGCATTTTTACTGCCAATTAATTTTATTTACCGCCGTCGAGGTTCTCACCCTTCCAGGAATCTTTAATTAAACGAACGCCAGACAATGTTTCTCGAATTCTGTTCCTTATAAAAAAAATTAAAAAAAGGGAACCTGTCGATATGCTTTCATGCTTACTAATTAAAACACCCCTGTACAGTTACAATGGCTGTGTTACTGTTGCAATTTCCCCCGTACATGCAACACTCAATGCATAACATTTTTTATTTATTGTGATAATTTTTTCCTTATTTTTAACAGTCACTTAAATAAACAAAATTATATTTTAATTATGATTTCAAAATTTATTATATATATTTTTGTTATATATAATTATATTTTAATTTATTTCAAAATTTAGTAACAGATATTAATAAATTTCCAAATTTATTATATATTTCGATTATGTATAATTATACTCTAATATATATTTCAAAATTTATTAATAGATATTAATAAATTTCAAAATGTATTAATAAACAATAATTAATAGATATTAATAAATTTCAAACTTTATTAATAAACAATAATTACTAAACTTTGAAATTAAAATATAATTATATGTATATAAATATTTCAAAATTTATTAATAAATTTTATGAATAAATAATAATAAATTTCAAAATTTATTAATAGTCACTTAAAAACCAAAATTGTATTTTAATATGGTTTCAGAATTTAATAATAAATATTAATAAATTTTGAAATATAAATTAAAGTATATTTTTGGTTATTTAAGTGACTGATAAAAATAAGGAAAAATTATTGTTGTAATGAAAGGTTAATTACGATAACGTTAGAAACTAAACCGCAACCGAACCAGTCTTAGAACTGAATACCACAACAACAACGGTAAATAACCAAAAGTTCAAATTATATTGCAAACTAGTGACCTTAATTTTTACGAAGTTAAATTTATTACACAAGGGAGGGTGAAACTAAGGGGAAAACAATAGATTCTTCTCGTGCTGGCAATAAATAATTTTTCCCTCGTGGTGAGGGATGGAGTAAGGGTGAGAAGGAGAGGGGAGGACGGACGATTCCTTTTCTTATTTTTAACTTGAAACTTTTAGTTGCAGTGTGTGACTGTGTGTGCGTGTGTGAAAAGAATGCGTATTAGATGGCGTTGAAGGTGTTGCAGATAGACAGCTCGATTGTTTGTAAATGGAGGTTGCGCGCGTCTGGCGATGGCAGATTAGAGATTAGACAAAGACGAGAGAGAGAGAGAGAGAGAGAGACGGACCTTCTACGTGGCTTTTGCTTTCCTCTCTCAGACAGGAAGAAGACAATGGAGGCGAGGCGAAGCTTTGGAGAGTTCCCAACTAGCCAGGAGGCAAACTCCTCAGTGTCGAAACTCGTCAGGTTCTGCCGATGATGGCGCCAAGAAATAACCCCAACCCATCCACCCTCCCTCCTACACATAAAGTTTGCGAAAACTAAAAAACCGGGAAGACTGCCAGAAGACTTTCGGAACAACATAATATATCCCTATACCGAGAAGTACTGGAGGCTGATACATCCACGACAATTAGATTAGTATAAATAAAAAGACGCCAAAAAAGTCAGCATATAAACAAATCACTAGTTTATTCACAAAAGTGACGTTTCATAACCCGTTTTGAGACTTCCTCGGGGTTAAAATTTAGCAATCCCCTCCCTAACATCAATCATCAGTGTGATAACCCACAGATTTACCGATCACAATTTATGATGTTGTTGTGGTATTCAGTCCTAAAGACTGGTCTGAAGCAACCCTCCATGCTAACCTGTCTTGCGCAAGCCTTTTCATTTCCTAAAAACACCAGCAACATCCACATCCTACCTAAACTGATTTGCTTATTCCATCCCTAGCCTCCCTCTTCTGCTCTTACCCCCCACACACACTTCCCTCTAATACTAATTTTACAAACCCTCTTGTCTTAAAACGTGGCCTATTAATAATCTATCCCGTCTCCTGGTCAACGTCCTCCATATTGTTCGCTTTTCCCCTATTCTGTTTACAATTTCCTCGTTTGTGATTCTATCCACCCCATCTCATTCTCCTACAGCAGCCCATTTCAAAGACTTCTATTATTTTCCTATCCCCAACTCCTATCGTCCACGTTTCGCGCCCATATAACGCCACGCTCCATACACAAATTTTTAGCAACGATTTCATAATATTCATACTTATATTTTCGTAAGTAAATTCATCTTTTTCGCGAAAACCTCCCTTGTCTGTGCCATCCTACACTTTATGTCTACTATACTTCTACCATCCCTAGTTATTACGCTTCCTAAGTAGCAGAATTCCTTAACTTCCGTCAAAATATCCCTTCGTAATCTAACAGCCTTCGTTATTCAACTGTTTCCCACACTACACTCCACTACCTTGGTTTTGCTTCTATTAATCCTCATATTGGTCTCTTTCTCATAATTTATGATAATCGTTGGCAAAGATGAGTGGGGACTTAATTGGTTAATCTTTTGTGGTAGCGCTGTTTGCTATTTTACAACACGGTGTTGTGACATTAATGTTTAAAAGAAAGGAGTTTATCGGATCATTTCGCGAGGCCATCGCAGCACGTGGTTTAAATTTGGTTGGAATGCGGTAAGTGGACAAATTATATAAATACATATATTTATTTACATATATATTTATTTATTTATTTATGTTTATTTATTTATATACATATATATATCTGTGTGTGTGAATAGTTGTTGATGTATTCAATCCTAAGACTGGTCTGATCCACGCTAACCTGTCCCGCGCAAGCCTATTTATTTCTACACAGCTGCTATTACAACATATAATTAACTATTAATATTTCAACGGTATGAGTGTGTGATTTGAAAGTTAATTTCGGTCCGATTCGGGAGACGATAGGCAACGAGGTCAGGAGGTAATCGTGCTTGCAAGGGTGCGTTGTTGTACGAGGTTGAAACGTTTTTCGAGACACATGGCGACATTAAAACCACCTTCTGCTGGCCAACTGTTGAAGAAGCCAAGGCCGACCAGCAACAGCAGTTGGTGAGGTCCTCCCTGCCCTAGAAACCCTGGGTCACGATATCGAGCCGAGTTCCAGCGCCCGCCCCAAGGGTAGACGAGTGGGCGTGCAATTAGAAGAAATAACCCGGTAATTCGGTCAAGGCATTCGGAGTAACGAAGGAAGGAAGACCGAGTGGATGAGGGCTTCACCAGTCACGTCGTCTCTTCACCACGAGACTGAGAGAGAGAGAAAGAGAGAGGAAGACGCAGGGAAATGTCAGGACCACCAACGTCGACGGACACGATGATGAGAAACCTGAGGATGACCCAGCGTGATCAAGACTCTCATGTACTACATATTATACTCACTCACATGCTTAATTTCATTGGCACCGGTGCATCATGACGTCACTTCTGACGTCAACACAGAAAAGTTACATTTCCTCAAGCCAGAGTAATAGTTATTACATTTGTGTATATACACTTTCATTGGCCCTGATGCTCCGTGACGCCGTTACTGACGTTCATCGAGAACGTTATGAAGAAAATCTCCCACGCCTACCTACGTACTTATATCCCACATGCGTGTTGTGGTATTCAGTCCTAAGACTGGTCTGATGCAACCCTCCGAGATAACCTATCTTCCACAAGCCTTTTCATTTCCACAAGACTTCCAACTCCTACATATTGCTTAGCATATTCCATCCTTGGCCTCCCTCCCTCTTCTGTTCTTACCCCACACACAATCTTCCCGCTAATGCTAATTTTACAAGACCCTCCGTGTCTTAAAAAGTGGCCTATTAATCTATCCCTTCTTTTGGTCAACGTCCTCCATATTGTTCTCCTTTCCCCTATTCCGTTTAGTACTTCCTCGTTTGTGATTCTATCCACCCATCTGATTTTCAGCGTTCACCTACAGCACCACATTTCAAAGGCTTCTATTATTTTCCTTTCCCCAACTCCTATCGTCCACGTTTCGCACCCCATATAACGCCACGCTCCATACGAACATTCTTAGCAACGATTTCCTAACATTCACACTTATATTACCCGTAAGTAAATTCCTCTTTTTCGCGAAAACCTTCCTTGTATGTGCTATTCTACTCTAGTTATTACGCTTCCCAAGTAGCAGAATATATATATATATATATATATATATATAGAGAGAGAGAGAGAGAGAGAGAGAGAGAGAGAGAGAGAGAGAGTTGTGGGCGAGCGCTAGTATTAAGAAACAAAGTAAAATTTGGCACCGTAGTAAAAGGAGGAGTATACAGGAATTGCAAGGATGTGCATGTGGCAAGAGGAAACTTGTTGTGTAATGGAGGTGGGGGCGAGTGGCAAAACTACCGTAGTTGTCGTCGAGGAACCACACACACAAACAACTTTAATTACAAGTTCTCTCCGCTGCTGCAAGTGTAACAATAACGGTCAGAGGAAGTTGTCGGCGTTACGCAACGTATACTTCCGCGGGGATCTCGAAACTGCGTTCCTTAAAAAGTCCCTCTTTCTCTTAAACGGCTGGATTCTCTCTTCTTCAACATATAAAATACATTTTTTTTAAAAAAAAATTCATTAGTCGGAGACGTTTGTTTCTTCATTCACACACCCAAATGACTGATTTATGAATTCAATATAGATTAAAATGGCGAAACCCAGGTAACGTAAAGTGATTAAACCTTGCTGACAAAAAGAAGCATATAACATTATACGCTTACATAGGCTTAGTAAAATAAAAACCTTCTTAATTTTTCTCATCTACCCAAAAACTTCTGTTTCAACAGGACTTATTTTTAATGTAGCTTAAACATCAAGATTAAATTTTATTGTGACTGTAAAGGAAGGTTTTTATAATTTTAATCAATTTCTAAATTTTATTGTGACTGTTAAGAAACGGTTTTATCATTTCAATTTAGTTTTAAATTTTATTGTGACTTTAAGAAAGCGTTTTAACATTTTTATCTATTTTTAAATTTTATTTGTGACTGAAAAGAAAGGGTTTTATCATTTTAACCTATTTTTAAATTGTATTGAGACTGTAGAGAACGGGTTAAATCAATTTATTTTATTTTTTATTTTTTTGTGACTAAAGAGAGGGTTAAATCATTTTAATATTTTTTTAAGAATCTTATTGTGACTGTAAAGAGATGTTTTTAACATTTTAAACTATTTTTACATTTTATTTGCGACTGATAAGAAAGAGTTTTATAATTTTAATATACTTTATTGTGACTGTAAGGAAAGGGTTTTGTCACTTTAATCTATTTTCAAATTTTATTGTCACTGTAAATTATGGGTTCCACCGTTTTAATCTATTTTTGGAGTTGAAATTCGCGCCAGGAGAGGTTGCAAAAATTTTGGGGAACGAAACGTCATGTACCGATTGCTGTCAATAACGTTAATTTTTCAGTGGAATAACAGAGGTAGTTATATTGAGAAGGGATATTTTGACGGAAGTTGAGGAATTCTGCTACATGTAATAATAACTAGAGTAGGATAGCACAGGACAAGGAAGAGGAATTTTCTTACGGCTAATATCAAGTGTTAATAATAGGAAATCGTCACTAAAAATGTTATATGGGGGCGAAACGTGAACGACAGGAATAGCGTCATGCTACTTTAAACATGTTGATAATTACTTTAATTTTTTATTTTTCTCCGATTAAAATTTTATTTCTGTTTCACTTCGGTATGTATTTATCTAACTATACCGTCTATTTTATAGACTTACTGGGGTTTCAGGTCGATTTAGGGAGGAATGGGAACCGTAAATTTTCTGTCAGTAAATTGTGTAGGAAGATGAACAACGGTGGTTGAGGAATTTCCGCTGATGCTGCGGAAGACAATTAGATTTTTTATATAAAAAATAACTATTTTACAGCGGTATTTATGTATAAAAATGTTGGTATGGAACGTGGGGAAAAAATTGGATGACAAGAGTTGCGGAAAGGGAAAGAATCGAAGTCCTTTGAAATGTGGCGCTATAAGAGAATGAGGTGGGTGGTGGATATAATCACTAACGAGGAAGTTGTAAACAGAAAGAGCGAAGAGCGGACAATATGGAGATTATGAAATTTTTGTTATGTTTTTACATTGTTGTGGGAGGAAAAAAACCTTAAGAAGACATAAAAACATACAGAAGCGGTGTTACAAGTAAATTTTATAATAAAGGTCTGTGAAAGGTCATCAATTGTTTAGTTGATACGTAGAACGTTGACAAAGAGAAGGGATAGATTAACAGGCCACGTTTTGAGATGTGAGGGTCTTGTAAAATTAGCATTAGAGGCAAGTGAACAGAAGAGGGAGGACGCTAAGCAGATTAGGGAGGATGTGGGATGTTATAGCTGTGTACAAATTAAAAGGCTTGTGTATGACAGGTTAGTATGGAGAGTCGCATCAGACCAGTCGTAGAACTGATTACCACTCAACAAAAAAATATAATATATATATAATTAATCTGTCCACTTACCGCATTCCAGGAAAATTTAAAACATTCACTTGATAACCTCGAAAAATCTTCATTTTAAACTTTAATATGGGACCTCCATGTTAGGTTAGTAATATAGCATAGATAAATGCAACAGAACTACCACCAAAGACTAACCAAGTAAGTCCTCACTTCTCTTTGCCAACGATTATCCTATGCAAATAAACGAATCATAAATTAGCAAAGATAAATGCAACAGCTCTACCACCAAAGACTAACCAAGAAAGCCAACGATCATCCTATGCAAATAAACGAATCATAAATTACGATCGGTTTCTCTCTGGGTCATAACAGCGATGATTAATGCTAGGGAGGGAAGGGCCTGGGGGTGAGAGGTAAATATCCTACAAGGACAACAAAATGGCGTGAGGTTTTTTGTTCCCACCTATTATTCAGAAGTAGTCCATGACCAATAAAAACCCTCATCAGTGCTGCTGCATAGGGGACTTATCTAAGCGGCTTCAAATCGAGGTTATTCGCTTCAGGAGGGGAGGAAAAAGCTCTTCATTCAGAGCTGAGTGTCTTTCACGAGGTCCAATCAGCTTTGCAATATGAAATTATTTAAAAAATATATAAATAAACGTTGGGGTAGCAGGGGTCTGATCACTGGAGAGGAGAAGACGCCATCAGGACAGTTCGGAAGGTTATAGAACCTATTATTCTGTATGCTGTTTTGGTAAATAGACTGAGCAGTGATGATAACGTGCACGTCACTTCTCCTTGCCCCAGATCGTATTTGAGGAAGAAATCTGATGGGCGGCGTTTCACGACGCCATATTGAGTTCACACTAAACTCTCCCTCATTTTCTTCAGAGATTACCGAGATACGAAGGAAACGAGGACTCGTTCGTCCGTCTAAACGCGAATTGGAAAGTATGTCGGATTTGCGAATTATCCAGTCCTACATCAGCGGAAACAACCCGCTGGAGATTTTTCTCCCTACGGCTTTATAGGGAAGCCTCTAACTGCTCCATTGTCCACGAAGGCTTCAGGAGGGGGGGGGGAGGGAGGAACGTTGCTTTCACGTCGCACTAGTGGAAAAGAGAAACACGCAAAACCTTTTAAAAGGAATTTAGTACGTGACATAAGACAACGACGACGACGACGTGAATTACGTGTTTGTCACGTCCACTTAGCGCAGTTTACTCTTCCACTACTTCTCGTCAGATTACAGGGTCGTGTTACCTTGCAAGAGAGAGAGAGAGAGACTTGAATGTATAACTCCTTCCATCTTCAGGAAAAATTTTAATGCCACTTTTAAAGACTCCATCTTACCCATTTCACTACTTTCCTACTTTAAAAACACACAAACACTTCCTAAATACTGGAAAAGGAAAGTAAAAATAAATCTTTCCATCCTCGGGAACGAACTGAAATGCAATTTTACGCCAGTTTTAAGGTCTATGTCTTACCTATTTTACAACTCTCCTCCTTTAAAAACATACAAAACACTTCCTTCTTTTCCCCTCTCACCCCTGAAAAAAAATTTCCCAACCCTCAACAACTCTAATTCGCTACGATCCTTTCCTTGCCTACAAAAATGTCACTTTTTACGTACATCACTTAATAAATAAATTACCCAATTCCCGCATTCTCCCCCCCCCCAAAAAAAATCTTCCTTCATTTCTGTGATTTTTTCCCCCTCAGTCACGTTAAGTTAGTTTTCTTGTTGTTGTTGCGGTATTCAGTCCTAAGACTTTTGATGCAACCCACCACCCTAACCTATCTTGCGCAAGCCTTTTCATTTCATTATAAGTAGCACAACCCACATCCTCCGTAATGAGAGTATAAACTCTCCAGAAGCAGTGGATTATTAAATATCTTGGACAAGTTCTAAGTGAAACTTTCGTGTTGAGTTGTGTGAGTCTTCTCCAGCGCGCTTAAACCCCCTGTAAAGCCGTCGACATTTGCTGGAGGAATTTTCCCATTTGTGATGCTGGTGCAAAAGTAAATCTCCTCCCCCTCCTCCTCCTCCCTGCTGAGCGTCAAGTACTGCCTCGTTAAGAAATGGAAAGTTCCGCGCCAATTAGAACACCGCGATATTAATAAAGAGTATTACGCCATGGATGGAAAGAAAAGAAAATAAAGAGTTAACAAGGAGACGTTTCAGCTCCGTCGACGTCAGAAGACAACTACAAAGGTTCTGCTGCCGTTGGAGGGTTGGTAAATTATCGTGATAAGATGATTATGAATCTGAGAAGCCGTAGGGATTTTGATCTCTCCCCCCTCTCTCCCCTTCTCTCTTTCTCTCTCTACTATATATATATATTGTAGAAGATGCGTCGTTCCTCCGTATTCGATGATTTATAATTCTTTTAAGGCGCCAGGTATTTTTTAAAAAAAATACCAAAATATGATTTTAATAGTTTTAATTCCAATCAGAGAATGAGAAAAAATTATATCTGCAGGGCGTGGTCATTCTCTCGTCGTCCCGCCGACACAACCTGCTCCTTCCACTACCCCATGACGACTCCCTGCCCCTCGCCAGACTATATTGTTGGCCCGAGTTGCGTCAGTTCCTCAACAATTGCAACTAACAAGCTGGCCTGCATTGTTAAGTGTAACTTTTCATGTTACATTTTCCCCGCCACCAATGAATTTAAAAAATTGTACAATTTTTTAATATGACACTCACTGAAAAACAGTCGTAAACAATATGAATGACCAACGCCCTAAATCAAAATTACAAAATATTTACAAAAATTCACTTAGAACTAATTACAATTTTTTTTGACATATTCTTTCATAAGAGCAAACATTGAGTAAATAAACAAATCACTCAATTAACCAACTTTAATTATAATTACACATTTTATTTTTCCAAATACTTTTTCCATTTCCATTTTTTTTTCTCTTCCCACACATTTTCTCTGATGTGTTGTTTTGGGAGACTTTCTTAAAGTAAATGTAAATCAATTTAAACACTTGACATTTACATCTATTGACAGTTGGCTGAATCTTTGTCATTTCACAATTTAAATTTCAATCAGCTGTTTTTGACAGAACATCTGTTTCTTTACAATGTGTTTACATAAAAGTTTACTCATTCGTAGCAGTTTTTAATGTATCATATGACATTTATTAGTTTGACATTCAGCTCTTTGATGTACGTCGAAAACAGTCAACTGACCACATGGTTTTTACAGCTAATTACATTCGGAGTACATAATTTTTCTTTATCTGCCATCAGCTGTTTCTTACATCTACTACAAAGTCATTTGATATCTGGCAGAACAGCTATTTTTGGCATTTAATGTAACAATTTTTTTTTACATTTACCAAACTACCGCATTGGGTTTTTCCACCTGCGTTCCAAGGAAATCTATAACCACCACTATTCCTTAACATTAATTACAATAATAAACTTCAAACATAGCCAATTTATTTAAAAGCTTTGACATTAGTAAAAAATACAGCATCCGGTTTCCCCCTGGATTCCAAGGAAATCCACAATCATCACAACTATTTAACACATACAAAATTTCTTCTACTCTGTTGTTACCATAGGATGCATATTTTTGAGCAATGGAAACAAATTTTCTGCTAAACATTAAGTTTCGCTTAATTTTACGACAACCTTTTATACCAAGTAATTTTTCCTTGTACATTTTTCGGGAGCTTTTCTTAAATCTATTTGCAAAACATTTAATTACATCATCTTTGTTGAGAACCATGATCAGCTGTTCTCGCTGTCCCTTAATCTGCTTATTCACTGCGTTCACATTACATTCATATCTACCAACTTTCATCTGACGCATTAAATGTTTACAATTTTTCTTAAACTTATCCGCAGATACACCAATTAATTTTAACAATCTTCCACCACTCTCGACATTATGATTAACATCCGTTTCACCTTCCTTAACTTTAAACGCACGTATGACAATTCGCAATTTCTTTCGCTTAACATTTCCTCCCACACATTGTTTCCACTGTGTTGTTCGGGGGATTTTCTTTCTATTTCGCCGTTTATGGCAATGAGCACAATTTTTCATACAGAAAGGTTTCATTACCAAATCTCTATCCTTTATCTTTACATTCTCTTTGGCACTCTTAGCACATGAATGCTTAGCCAGCTTAAAATCACTCTGTATACCATTAACATTTAAATCTATCACACTTTTTAATTCTACCCTATTTTCTATCTGCTTATCACTACTATTTACACATTCTTCCTTATATACACCTGCATGCATGATCAGCAGATCGGAGTCGTGGCAGTTCTCGCGTGATTCACCTCCTTTTTTACCCCGTGCATTAATTATTTCCTCTGTTCTTTCTAACGTTTCATTTACGCTCCCTAAACTAGACTTCAAATCTGCCTGCATTTCCTTAATACAATTAACCATGTCATCAAGAACTTCCTTTTTTTCATCAAATATCTTATTAAGTACCAGGGACAATTTCCTGAGCATAGAGTCCTCTGCCTTCTCAATACCCTCCTGCACTTCTTCCATTTTTAAAACACTACAGAACTCACAAACCCCAACCAAAATATTCCGCAAAATACATTTATTTGCCACCAACCTGTGGAACCTGTCTTCTTACTCGTACATCACTTCTCCCCAGACACCGTACTCTGCTTTTTTACACGGACACACACACCTCTCGAAGATATCCACGCAGCGGTCACTGGAACCCTTGACCCCTCAGCTATACGTATATCAGCTCTCTTCCACAGCGTTCCTTCTACTTCTCGCGAATAATTCTCGGGTACCACGTATGTCGTCCTCACAAAACTTCGATGTTCTGAGCCTCACAGATGTCTCGCAGCTGTTCGTTGTTCTAGGCCACTCGATGGCTCGCCGAATGCAGCATATTAATTCTCCACTGTTCAATGTCCGTCAGCACATTCCAAACTCCTGCCATGTTCGTTGTTCGATGCCCCACGTTGGGCGCCAAATGTAGAAGATACGTCGTTCCTCCGTATTCGAGGATTTCTCAATTCCTTTAGGGCGCCAGGTATTTTTCAAAAAAAATTATATCTGCAGGGCGTGGTTATTCTCTCGTCGTCCCGCCGACACAACCTGCTCCTTCCACTACCCCATGCCCCTCGCCAGACTATATTGTTGGCCCGAGTTGCGTCAGTTCCTCAACAATTGCAACTCGTAAGCTGGCCTGCATTGTTGAGTGTAACTTTTCATGTTATAATATATATATATATATATATATATATATATATATATATATATACCAGTCAGTCCGTCTCTGTCTGTCTCTGTGTGACTGTCTCTCTCTATCTATTTCTGTCTATCTCTCCCTCTGTCTGTCTTTCTCTCCCTCTGTCTTTCTGTCTGTCTGTCTTTCTCTCCCGTTGTCTGTCTCTCCTTTTTTTAACCCTAATGCTCCATTACTGCGTAACACTACATGTGTTTTGAGGTCTTTCTTTAGGTTCAATAGGGTTTGGGGACCTGTTTTTACTTTTTTTGGTTAATTTATGCTAGATTTTAAAATTTTATTTCGTTAACGGATTGTACAATTGGTTTTAAATGTTCCCCGATTTTGCGTTGGTCAGTCTGCTGCAGATATTGATTTTTAATTTTTTTTTACACCCTCTTCCTTTAGTAGTCCGCAAGTGTATATTATGTGTTTTGTTGTTTGATCGCCAAAGTTACTGGGGCATGATGCGTTCGTTTCTATTTTAAATATTTTTTTAGGTAGACTTCGGTTTTATCTCTCTCCATCTGTGTGTGTATCTTCCAGCTTCATTTAATCCTATCTTCATCTTTACAAGAAACCCATTATTTACTAGAAAAACGTTATAAATAAACGACCATAGTTTTACTATTTCATTAAACAGTGTGAAGAGAGAGCCAAGGCCACATGCATGAATCCAGACTACTTCTACGTTACCCTTTCAGTAATGACGGTTTCTCTCCTTCAGTGGTCAATATTGACGAGAGAGTAGTCGTTCACTGTATTTTTACGAAACTGAAATTTCTGACGTTACTCATCGCGTTCCTTGATACGGTCCACTTTCTACTCCACGTGTAGTCGAGGAGTTCGACGAACTAGAGACGAGGATGGAAATTCCAGAGGAACCAACCACTACCATTACAACAACCAACATCAACATCACCAAAGAAAGTTCTACGTTGTAGTAATCATGGAGGGAGATTTTACGAGCATCGATAATATCAAAATTAAATTACTGTTTTCCTTATTTAAGTGACTGATTAAAATGAGGAAAAATTATCATCATAAAAAAGCATTCCTTAAACCGACTGAAATAATAATATTAAAAAAATATTAGGTATTATATGGCTGCCATAAAAACCAACGTGACCTAACTCCCCCCAAAAAAGAATCGTATAAAAATGTGATATAAATATGGCTACGAAAAATATTAGTAGATTTATAGGTACAGGTTTATTTTTGAAGACGAATTTTCCCAAGTCCCTCGTAACAATTTCAGAAAAAATAAGTGATAAAGACGGAAAACGGGAAAGCTGATGACAAATAGTCCAAACGTTAATTGTTATTATATGAATTTTATTTGGTGTGTTAATTATTATTGCTTTGGTAATAACGAGGCTGGATTTGGGTCATATTTTTCTTTCCCAACTTCTCTCTCTCTCTCTCTCTCTCTCTCTCTCTCTCTCTTTCTTTCTCTCTCATTCCGATACGCGTAAAAAAGAGTAATAATAATAATAATGAGTCACGTACGCTTTAGTTTGGATTGGGCTCGTGAACGAATGCGAATAAGAAATGGGGGGGGGGAACCGGTCAGTGACAGAACAGGACTGAACAGGGCAGGGCAGGGCAAGGCAAGGCAAGTCGCTAAAAGGAGAAACCGAGAAACGACAACGACCACGACGACTTCCTCTGCGTTTACAAACACACGTGACTAACTAAACAATCTTCGGCACTGACTGGTCCAGAAAAAAAAACAACTTTAGACGCTGCGGAGGAAAGTTTATTGGAACCATAAAACTGACACAAAAGACTAAAACATAATTACCGAGTTTTTTTAACGAATGATAACAGAGGAAAAATAAAGCGTGCTTGGACAACATCGATGTTGGAGGCTAACAAGAAAATTAGAATCAGCGTAGGGGAGGGCACAAGAAAATATAGTGCTGGAGGAGGACGAGTGATAATTTTTTTTGGTTAACAGTCTAATGAGGATGAACCTAAAACAGGCAACTCCCCTATAATAGCATAGGAATGGAATTGAAAAGGAGGGGATGCGGAAGGTAAAAAAACTGCGAACAGTATAAATACCTAGGACTCATAATAACTGCAGGTGAAGGGCGAATAGTGCTGGACAATAATAATATCGATTATGAATGGGAAGATTTATAAAACGAATTAAAAAAGACTATATGCAAAACCATAGAAAAGTGGGTAATAACTTAAGGAATCGAGGCAATGGCAGAACAGAGAACATGTTATCAAAATGGAGCACTGGAGGAGAGCAACAGGTACATAAAAAGAAGAAGAAGAAATAATAACAAGTAGCCAAAAATAAGTGAGCAAGACATACGACAGTAGATGACATAAAGAAACAAAACAACTCGTAAGATTTGGAGGCTAACATAACAAAACGAGAATGAGTGTAGGGGGAGCACAAGAAAATATAGTTCTGAAGGAGGACTGCGAACAATATGAAAACAGAATGTTGTGGTATTCAGTTCTAAGGCTGGTTTCATGCAACCCTCCACGCTAACCTATCTTGCGCAAGCCTTTTCATTTTCTTATAAATAACACAACCCACGCCCATCCCTAATCTCCTTAGCGTATTCCATCCTTATCTCCCTCTTCTGTTCTTACCCCACAGACACACTTCCCTCTAGTGCTAATTTTACAAGACCCTCGTCTCTTAAAACGTGGCCTATTAATCTATCCTTCTCCTGGTCAACGTCCTCCAAATTGTTCGCTTTTCTCCTATTCTGTTTAGAGTTTCCTCTTTTGTGATTCTATCCACCTCATCTCATTCTCCTATAGCACCACATTTCAGAGACTTCTTTTATTTTCCTTTCCCCAACTCCTATCGTCCACGTTTCGCACCCAAATAACGCCACGCTCCATACGAACATTTCTAGCACTGATTTCCTAATATTCACACTTGTATTACCCGTAAGTAAATCCCTCTTTTTAGAGAAAACCTTCCTTGCCTGTGCTGTCCTACTCTTTATGTCTACTATACTTCTACCATCCCTAGTTATTATGCTTCGCAAGTAGCAGAATTCCCTTAACTTCCGTCAAAATATCCCTTCCCAATCTAACAGCCTTTGTCATTCCACTGTTTCCCATACATACCAAAGCAAGGTGTAGTTATAGACGCAAGCGAGAAAAATAAAAGTGGGAGGGCGAGAACAAGTTGGGAAGAGGGAATTGACAAAGAAATAAATTAGATAAAGAGAAATACTTTACGATATGTGGCGTAATAGAGAAGAGTGTAGGTTATGTGTCTGAAAACGGTATATAGAACGTTCTAAAACGATATACATACACGTAGTATAATGAATATTGCATCCGGTGATCTGTAATTCACGCTTCGTGACGATCCTTCTTTTAATCGAGGGGCCAATGAACCGTTCAGTGGGAAAGTCGGTGTTCTGCCTCAGAGTCGTCAGACAATCGATCGATAAATGCTTTTAGTGGCAGGTGCGTAAGACGAGGAGGAGGAGGAGTGGAGAGGAGAGGAAACGGGTAAGTGGAGCGAGAGGTTACGTCATTTGCAGGCAGCTCTGTGCGGTGTTTCGGGGGCAATGTCTCCACGAGGTGAGAGGGGGAGGGGGAGGGGGAGAGGGGCCGACCCTTGACACGGCGAAAACTTCCGCAGGAAGTGAAAACTACGTGACGAGAGATACTCACACCTTACATTATAAAGACTTCTTTCTTTAAAAAAACTGACTCGAGCGACGTCCATCAACAATAACTAAACTAGAAGAAAACAAAAGAAGGACTGAGCACCCGACTGTTCATCGTCAGTTGGTAGGAAAATTAACCAATTAAGGGTAACCGTAAATGGATAAGGCTAGTGTTTCGTATAATCTCTGACTTGCTCTACAACATCTCTGAAGCCCAGATCGTCCGTTAATGTCTGCAATAAATGACGTCATTGTTAAGTGCATTGGTATGTAGGTTTCCCTCTGCAAGCTTTTCCCCGTCCCTTGGAGCGTCCCTCTTATTGTACCACTTCCTCCGTCCTCAGTGAACAATTCCTGCTTAAAATATGTATGCAACCAACTTTGACTAGTCGAAATTGATACCTTCCATTCTCCTCCCTTATTTACTCCCTATTAGAACCCTAATGGAATGGAAAGTATGAGAAATGAAGGTTTGAAAGCTTTCGAGATGTGACTCTGCAGGAGGATGGCAAGGGTGAGCTTTAATTGGTGTGGATGACAAATGAAGAAGCGTTGAAGACGGATGGTAGGTCTGCTACAATTGGTTAGAGGAACTGAGTAGAACACGGGATTTCTTGGTGACAGCTCATTTTAAGGGAGGGAAAGGAAGGAGAATAAAAATATATTAGATGATGTAAAAGGTTGTAAATGGTATAGGGATACCGGAGGACGGAAGGAAGTTGATAAAGACCTGCCTGTGAGCCAAAAAACTGGTGAATATGAGAATCTTAATAACATAAATAAATAAATGAACCCAATTTTTAACCAAAATGGTTAAATAAATGGCTGGCTTATTTATTTACAGTAGAATACAACTGTAGTCTCTGGTCACGTAGTCTATAAGTAAGATCTATAAAATACAAAAATGTATTTTAAAATGGTTTATTTACTCTTCGGATATGTACACTTTATCTCTGGCCGTTACTATGGCAACACCAGCGATATCGTTCGTTTCTGCACTCTACAATCTCTGTGTCGCTTAATTCCAAGGAATGTAGCTACATGACCAATATTAATCCGTATAGTCCCAGCACATTAATATTTTCCACTCGTATGGGGAAATTTAACATTTGCCTGGTTTTTCCCAACATGAATTAGAAGCAGGAAGTTCATCTAATAGCCTCCGGCAGCATCAACAGAAATTCCTCAACCACTGTTGTTCATCTTCCTACAGAACTTAGTAACAGGAAAAAAACGAGTCCCTTTCCAACCCAATCGCCTAATTACCTCAACCCCCTGCGGCTTTATGAAAAGAAAAATATAAGATAAAAATACATACCGAAGTGAAACAGTGAGAAATAAAATTTTAATGGAGGGAAAATAAAGTAATTTTCAATACATTAAAAATAGCGTGACGTTTCGTTCCCACTTAGGAACCTCTTCAGGTGAATATAAACATGTAAAATAAATTATTTAATTAATTATAAAAAAAGAAAGCGAGAAAAATTTTGCTAGCGAGTTTGTTGTATAAACATTTTACGTTCATGGGATTAATTATTTATTTAAACATTTTTATGTAACTGAAGATGGTCCCAAGAGGGAACGATACGTCATACTACTTTTAATATGTTGAAAATTATTTCTTTTTTCTACATTAAAATTTTACTTCTGATTCACTTCGGTATTTATTTATCTAATTATATTTCCTATTTATAGACTTACGGGGCATTGAGTTAATTGGTCGATTTGATGAGGAAAATTCTGTAGGAAGAGGAAGAACAGTGGACGAGGAATTTCTGTGAGTGCTGCGGAAGTATATTAGATTTATATATATATATATATATATATAATATTTATAACTATTTTACAGTGGTATTTGCTTTTTGAAGCGTGGCGTTATATGGGTGCGAAACGTGGACGGTAGGATTTACGGAAAGGGAAAAGGATGGTGCTATAGGAGAACGCGATGGGTGGATGGAGTAACTAACGAGGAAGTTCTAAACAGAATGGGGAAGAGAGAAGAATTAGGAGGACTTTGAAAGGGATAGATTAATAGGAGAAGATGATAGAGACAGGGACCACGTGTCACTCCAAATTCGGAATGTCATGCAAGATGACAGTCCGCAGTCGACTCGGTAGGCCAAGGATCCTCAAGGGCCTGTAGAGTCATGGAGGAAAAGGGATAGTGACTTTTTTTGGGAGTTAACAGGCAACATGAGGGTGATCCTGAAACAGGCAACTCCCCTTTAATGGCATAGGAAGGGAATTGAAAAGGGGGGGTGCGGAAGGTAGAGCATGGTAACCAAGGATTGATTAGAGATGCGGGGAAAACCCTAGAAAACCTGCATCAGGTAGGTCGGCCCTTCCCCTATGAATGACGGGAGACGAGGTTTATAAATTACCTTCATGATCCTTAATTCCAGCTGCGAGAGATCGTTTAGTCTGGCCAATCTAACACACAATGTCGGCAATCATAACAATAACAACAACACAGTGACAGTCGAAACTAATGAGAACATCTTCATGCTTTGCAATTAAATAAGACAAATAATTAACGGATTTGAAAATTACAGAGATATTCTCTATTTAAAAAAAATGTATTTAATGGCTAGATGATTTTTTGTTATTGCAAACATTTATCCAAAGATATTACAGTTTTTCTGACATGTTATATACACATTTATTCGCAGAATAATTAATTGACATGAACGCTTGAATAAATTGAATAACCCATTGACTATCAATTTAAAGGAAAGAGAAACGACAGAGCTGCTGCTGCTGTAGACGTAACTACGTTATTTCAGTTTATAATATTTGATTAACTAGTGTTTTACGGTGAGTTTTATTAGAGTTTAGGGTAGGGCATAGGGGGAGGGGGGAATCAGATGAAGATAAGTAAAGGAATAAGTTGGTTTAAGAACAGAGAGTGAAGTAAGATGCCAGCAGGTAACTGAAGGAGAAGTTATTGTTAGGATATATTGTTGAGCTAGATGAATTAGATTAATAGGCCACGTTTTGAGACACGAGGGTCTTGTAAATTTAGAATGAGATGGAAGTGTGTGTGTGTGGTGGTGGTGGTGGAGGGGGAGGGGGGTAAGAAGAGAGAGGGACCCCCCGAGGATGGAATACGCTAAGCATATTAGGGAGGTTGTGAGATGTTGTAGTAGTTAATGCGGGGAATGAAAAGACTTGCGCAAGATGCGTCAGATGAGTCTTGGGGACTGAATTACAGTGCCACCTTACCCCTAAAATATAATTGGAGACAAACGTTGCACGTCAGGTTACATTTTAACAACTATTATCATACAGATTATCAGTTAGGCCAATATCGATACAGTATATACAATATTTAAAAAGAAATCATGAAAATAAGAACAATTAAGATGGTTGAGTGAGGGTCGGTTAATCCGTTTGATTAACGGGTTAGGTTTAATTTTGAGTATCTGAGTATTGACAAGCAGTGAAGTGATTTTTGGAGGATTAATGAGGATGTGGTCATGATGGTGGTTAGGCTGTGTTGTGGCGGTTTAGTGGTGCCCGGTGACGCTGTTGTTGTTGTTACCGGCTTGGTCGAGGTGTAGACAACAGTGGACTCACTCACCTCTGACGTCGGCGTCTACCAGCCCCGCGACGTCCACGAGACCTTCAGCATCATCGTCGTCACAGCAGGATGATCACACAAGCACTGGTCACACGTCACGTCACGTCACTCTCTACACGCTACACTCTACACGACCCGACCGGCGCTGAGCGCGGGACCCGACTGCAGAGCCTCCTTTTTGTGTTTGGGGGGGAAAAAAAACAAGCCGCCGGCTGAGGCGAGCTGCTGGCTGCTGAGCTTTCTATGGGCCTGGACTTTCTCCACCTGGCCTGGCCTGGCCTGGCCGTGCCGAGCAGGCAGACACGTCTCTCTCTCTCTCCTCTCTTCACCTCCCGGAAACGCCCCTGCCAGCAGAGATGCTGTTGACGAGCGCCCACGCGAGAGAGCCCAAACACCACACGGTGCTGGTGCTGGTGGCCACATGACCTCCGCACAGTTACCAACCCAAAAGAAAAAAAATACAGACAATTGGACAGAAAAACTAAGAAAATGCAAATAATAGAGATTTTATTTTAAATTAATAAAACTGGTCGACATTGGCCAAGGAAAAACAATCAAGCAGAATTACCAAAAAATACAGAGAATTAAACAGAAAAACTAAGGAAATGCAAATAATCGAGATCTTATTCTAAATCAATTAAACTTGTCGTCACTGGCCAGGGGAAAAACAATCCTCCAACATCTCTTCCTCACAATTACAAACCAAAAATAAAGAAAAAATTACAGAAAATTACTAACCAAAAAGAAACAATGCAGAGAATTAAACAAAAAAGCTAAGGAAATGCATATAATCAATTTTTTTAAATTAATAAAACTGGTCGACATTGGCCAGGGAAAAACAATAAGCAGGATTACCAAAAATACAGAAAATTAGACAGAAGCTAAGGAAATGCAAATATCGAGATCTTATTTTAAATCAATGAAAATTGTCGTCGCTGGCCAGGGAAAAAACAATCCTTGAACCTCTCCTCCGCACAATTATCAACCAAAAAGAAAAACGTAGGTAGTTTGATGGAGAAGGAAAAGTGAAGCTTAAATCGAAAAAGACAGTTTTGTGAGAAATTAATCGAGTAAGAATTATTTATAATTCTATTACGAGCCACTCTACTGTTAGAAGGTTGAGGGAGACATGTTTTCCACCTATATTTTTAAACGACCGCAAGCGAGGGAACTTGGTCACAACAGAGGCAAGGAGGTGACAAGGTCAATATTTGGCAGCAACAAGAGTTAACCGCCAGAGATATAAATAGGACAACGGACTCCCTATTTTCCGGCGTGGATATGAAAATATGCTTTTGTTGACCTTGTCGGGTATTCATGTGTTTCATATGATTGTGGCAATTAGCTCCTATGATGATTTCAAATAAAAGATAACCGAAAACTTTGTTTTGGTTTTAATTGGATGTTATTTTCTTAGTTCAATTTACAGAAAGGGAGAGTCAGGGAAGGAGGTGCTGATGAGAGAGAAGGAGACGAGAACCTCTTTGTCGGACGCTTTTGTTTTGGTAATCTCTCGTTGCCGCTGTAGGGAATTACACAATGAGTCGAGATCCTCATCTCGTATTCATCATCATCATCTAGCCAAGTTCCTGTCTGCGGAAACTGAAACCAGGAAGCACGGGGGAGTGGGGGGGGGGGTGGAAGGTACTTGAGCAACGTGGCACGACTCTTGTTGTAATATCTCTGCTTATCGATAGTGTGTAACCCTGCTTGGAACCGCGGTGATTCTCTCACACGAATCGTAGCGGGGATAATTTTCTTTATCAACTGCTATTTGTAATTGTGTCGTGACTGGGAAAATCAAGTAGATACAGGTTCAGATTACTTCGACCAACCAAAGTTGTCACTTAATTATTTTTTTTAAAAGTAAACAAAGGACCATATTAGGGCAAATAATAATTATAGTAGACAAAAAAATTAATAACCGTCACAAGACGCAGTCAACGACGCAAAATTACCCAATTTTCATGCATTTTTATTCATTTAAAAAAAACAGAGATAGAAAAAATTTTGCTAGTGAGCTTCTTTAAAAAATATTGGGGCAGATATTTTCTTCTTCTTCTTTTTCAGGTTAATGAGATCAATTATTTATTTAAACATTTTTATGCACCTGAAAATGTTGAAAATTATTTTTATTTTCTCCCATTAAAATTTGATTTCTTTTTTTTCGGTATTTATCTATCAAATTACATTTTCTATTTATAGACTCACTGGGATTTGAGGTCGATTTGGGGAGGAAAACGATCCGTAATTTGCTGTCAATAAATTCTGTAGGAAGGAGAACAACAGTGGTCCGGGGAATTTCTGTTGATGCTGCGGAAGGTTATTAGATTTTTATATATGTAAAAAACATATTTATGACTATTTTACAGTGGTATTTACTTATAAAAATGTTGGTATGGAGAGTGGGTGTAAACGTGGTCGGTAGGAGTTGCAGAAAGGAAAATAATAGAAGTCTTTGAAATGTGTTGCTATAGGAGAATGAGATGGGTGGATAGAATCACTAACGAGGAAGTTGTAAACAGAATAGGGGAAGAGCGAACAATATGGAGGACGTTGACCAAGAGAAGGGATATATTAATAGGCCACGTTTTAAGACACGAGGGTCTTGTAAAATTAGCATTAGAGGGAAGTGTGTGGGGTGAGAACAGAAGAGGGAGGCCATGGATGGAACACGCTATTCGATTAGGGACGATGTGATAGTTATGAGGAAATGAAAAGGCTTGCGCAAGACAGGTTAGAATGGAGGGTTGCATCAGAACAGTCTTAGGACTGAGTACCACAACAATAATATGGTCTGTATGATTAAATTTTTTCCCCCAGAGTTTATGGTCAAGATCCCAGGTTCACTTTCCCCTCTAATTTGATCTCGACAGGATTTTTCCTGGATTGATATTTTCTTCGGTTACTGAAGCTACTGAAGTCGGAAGTGCGGCTCTTGCGGTCTCGGCCTCAACTGTGCGGTAAGAAGAAGGAGGAGGAGGTAGGTGTGTAACTGAGTGTAACCATTACACGCTATTCTTTCACCTGTGCCATGGGCCATTTGCCAAGAGAAACCTTTCCTCGACGAGTTGTGAGAGACTCCTTGGCTACCCTTCCATCATCTTCATCACTATGTGGCAATGACAAACAAACCATCGTGCTTGTGCTTCACCTTAGGGACCTTGCTGGCATTAATCTTAAATTATTTTAACGTAAAAAATTATATATCTTCTCTTTGTTGAAAGAAAAACAGCCAAATATTAATTGTAACCAATTAAAACCAATAAATATTTTTTCATCCTCACTTAATTGTAAAAAAATTAATTGCATGAAAATTATAGAAAATTGAATCCCATGGATATTTCTGTCATACCCCCTTTATATTAAAAAATTAAACTAATTAAAAATAATAGTAAAAAGTGGAAACCAATGGATATAATATATATTAATATGATAGAATTTGAACTGTCCATTAATAAAACATGTTAATTGTTCCTTCATCTAAGGATAATAAATAAGATTTAATGTTTAAATTATTATACACCGAAAAACCCATTAAGTTATAATCTCTGCTTTAGGTATACTTTTATATGACAAATGGACGAAAGAAATACCTCTTAATTCTTACAATTATATTTTAATTTTTTTAATAAAGTGAGCATGAAAAAATGTCCACCTGATTCAATTTTTTTGTAATAAATATTTAATCGGATTACTTTTTTTCAAATAAAGTGGAGATAAAACAAATATGCAACGGTTTCAATATTTTTGTAATTATTCTTAATTGGTTTAATTTATTAAAAATAAAGTGGGTGTGAAAAAAGATTTACCCGATTCAATTTTTTCACAATTAACTTTTAATTGGATAAATTTATAAAAAAACTGGGTTAAAAAATAAGTGAGATTCAATTTTACATCATTAATTTTTAATTGGGTAGTTTTTTACACAATAAAGTGAGAATGAAAAAACTATTCAGAAAAGAAGAGGGAGGCCAAGGACGGAATACGCTAAGGAGATTAGTGATCATGTCGGATGTGGTAGTCATGCGTAAATGAAAAGGCTTACATAATGTGAAGTGAATTCACTAAAATATCTTACATGTTAAAACTTATTTCAAATATACTTATATATTTCTATTTTTGTAATCATATATATTATGGAAAAACAAATTAATGTATCAACAAAAGAAAAAACATTGTGAAAAATGACCTGTAATTTAATCTAGAAAACAGGTCAACTGAGGTATTATCAATAAATAAATAAATAATAAAAAAGGACTTGAATAGAGGAATAGAGCTGACTGTTTTTGATTAGACTTGATAGAAGGATGAATATCGCGCCTAGGATCGGAGTTGCCCAAGGCTCCTTCCCGGACACGCACGCTGTGATGCAGCAGAAGGGGAGGACTGACCCAATTTGCGATGGTTACGTTGTTGTCGCAATCAGAGCATACATGCACCCGGGGAGAACCGGCGTTGCCTCAACACCAACGACGTCCAATCAAACTAATGTCGGCGAATAATTAAATACTAAGAGGGTAAATTACAGTAATTAGAATTACCAACTGCGTCCCCTAGCCCCCCAAGCTAAATTCACTTAGCACAGTAATAGGTTCCACTGTGGTCAGATGAGCGAGCCACCTATATAATCCTACACATTTACATGAATTAAATCTCAAAAAAATAAAATTTTCCTTCTTTAAATTCTTACATTAAAATAAAATCGGTTTATATTAATTTAAATATTTCACTGTGCCTTCTTAATATAAAGTTTTAATTGACTGATGACGTCATCACCCATGGGTAACCCCCCACCCAAGTGCAAACATTTATAAATTAAATTTTTGTGCTGGTTTCCTGCACAGCTACAGTAACGATAAAAAATTTATAAAGTTACTTACGGTTGTGTACAATATTCAATATGTTTACAAGGTGTGTTAACACATTTTTTGATAGTAAAACAAAAAATTTAATTTCCTCTATGGTCTGCCATAGTGCGTGAACGCAAGAGCACCTTCTTTTTTAAAAAAAATTATGTAGATTAGGAATTAATAAAGGGGCAAACACTGAACCCTGTGGGACTCCAAGCTCCATTGCTGCCCATTCAGAATGAAACTATTCAAACTGTTACTGGTTGTTATAATAGAACTCTCTGTTTCCTATTCCGCTAAAGTTATTGAAATTTGGATTAAGTTTAAGTCTAATGGCAACCTTGGTATGATGAAGGAACCTCAAGGGTTGTCTACCCTAGTGTGTGAAAGCAAGAGCCCCTTCTTCTTTTTTCTAGTTTATGTAGATTAAGAATAATAGAGGGGCCAAACACCGAACCCTGTGGGACTCCCAGCTCCATTACTGTCCATTCGGAATGAAACTATTAAAACTGTTACTGGATCTTTCAATTACAACTCTCCGTTTCCTATTTCCCTAAAGTTGATTAAAATCTGGATGTAGCTAAAGCCTAGTTACAACCTTGGTATGGTGGTGGAACCTCAAGGGTTGTGGGGGCAGGATTATAATATTGTGACGATTAAAAATAATGGCCAAAAAAAAAGACAGTGAAACACACAGACTGCAGATAATGTTAATTTATTTACTCTGTCTGTGTGTGTGTGTAAAGTTGAGGAATAATTGGCAGTATATTTTTATGTTGAACGTTTTCTATCTCGGCCATAGTTGTTTCCCGGAAGCTCTTTCCGACCTTACGAAACATTCCGTCCCGACGGCGCTGCAGGGTGCAAACTGTTGTAACGGTAGGAGGAAAATATCTACTTTTAAAATGAACAAATCTCCATAGACTGTAACGAGGAGTTTCACCATCCACGTGCTTATGAGCCAATGAGGAATCTCCCATTTCGCTTTTTAAAACCATTCTCCTCCCAGTATAGTTTATCAAGGAATGATCAAAAACAAGATGGTTCTCTGATGATCCAGGTTCGAGTCCCGGCAAGTGCGAAATATTTTCATTCTTTCTTTTCTTCTTCCATTCCTCTCTACGCTAAGCCATATGTCCTTCCTTAAACATAATTCTATGCCAGCATATGATGTAAAATTAGCATTAGAGGGAAGTGTGTGTGTGTGGGAGGGGGGGGGGGTAAGTACAGAAGGGGGAGACCAAGGATAGAATACACTAAGCAGATTAAGGAAGATGAGTCTTGTGCTAGAAATGAAAAAATGCCACCACAACAACAGTAAATCAAAATTAGTTAATTAATCTGATACTGTTGTGTTATCTTTACTTGCTTCCCATTCCTGTAACACATCATGCAAAGTAGCTTGCATTCACGGTATTTATGTCTGTGAATAGCACTTAAGGCAAAAGTATCAAGAATTGTGGCATCCACAGTTTGCTACAAAAGTGGAAAGAGACTGAAAGACAAGAAAACCGTAGGCATATTGGAAGTAAAGTGAGGTAAAAAAAATTGTCATGCGAGAGATAAGGGTGGATGAGTTTTTGTCCAAACACTTTCATATTCTTAGCAAACTAGTTATTAATAAATTAAGGGTAGTTTTACCTTTTCTCAATATAAACAAAAAAATTATTCTTTGTTGAATTAGGTCTGCCATAAAAATTATGTAAAGCATTTTCTTTTCCATACACAGGACTATATGGCAACAATGCTGGCAGATCCTATTTTCAAAATTCAATGCTTTGAAAAAGCATCAATTAGTTTTCTCATTAAAATTTAGTTTGTTACCATCATTACCGAGATTTATTTTTACACCCGATGACAACAATTGGACTTTGGAAGGAAACATAACTGTGTGAAAGCAATTTTGAAAACACAATGTTTATCAACATTCCTCCACAGGGTAAAACCCTGAAGAAAGTTCAAAATTAACACCAAAACATTGTATTTAAAATTTATCATCACAATGTCCTTATTTCCAAAAGAAAGCCAAGGAAATAAAAATGTTTCACATATACAAATGTAGCACTCGTGTGTCAAAAGTCTACCAATCAAGAAAAGGGGGGAGAGGAGTCTCGAGATTTCTCGAGTTTTTGAATCACCTGATGAAAGCGACGAGGATTACAGAAGCGCCTAGTGGTACATATTTTGTCACCATTTCAATCAGTTTCACGTTTGTACGCTTTTCAAAGTTATCGAGATATTTTATTAGCTACGACATAAGATTTCTCTCTCCACCATAGAAACAGTGTTGCTTAGACTTGGAACTACACATCTGTGAATGAATGCATTACAAGCAAACTGACCTCCACTCTCTTATTGATCTAACAACCCCTTTCGTCCACTGACTAAGATCAACTCCCAATTCATTCAACAGGTTGCGCAATAATTTTTCACCAACCAACAATTTCTTTACAGAGTTTGCTTTTTGACAAATTTTCTTCTCCAACCAATCATCAAAGAAGTTGTCCTCAAAGAACATTGCCCTAAGCTGTCCGCCCAATCAAAATAACTGTTGGATGGTAGCCAACTGAGAGGCTGGTCACGTCACAGAGCTTCGCTCCCTTAAAGTGGTTATTCGAGAGACAAACAACATAGTTTGCAGTGGAGACCAAATTTCCTTTGCAAATGTACAACACTGGATCCAACAACTAGCCTACACACAACAGACGCCTAGGAAATAAAAACTTTCTTTAAATAAGGGCGCAATTTGGATTGAAACAATATTTCCACTTGACAAGACGTTATCGTCCGACCTGTGGTGTAGTGGCTAGCGTGGCGTCGCTGCCTCACAACATGGAGGTCCCAGGTTCAAATCCTGGTGTGGGCTTGGATGGTTTGCGATGTCGTCACGCAAACTGGGATCGAGATTGCTGGAGAATCGATACACTGACCGTGGACCATTCCAAATCCAGAATGTCTCATGTATGACGACAGTCCGCAGTCAGCCCATTTGGCCAAGGGGGTCAATGGACTGTAGAGCCAAGGAAGAATAAGAATGTGTTATCAATAACGTGAGTGTCGTGGATCCATGAGCCAGAGCTCTGCAATATAAAAATATTTACAATGAGAACAGCATATTGACAAGAGAATGCCACCAGTTTGGTGGGATACCCCAAGAAAAAACCACAACAATGACTGGAAAATAAAAATCCCAAGACCAATCACTCAATCAGCGTCAGCCATACGAAACGATAAAATATCCTCAAGACAACTATTTGTCCGACTTAGGATGTTGCCCTCGACTCTTATAACAGCCTTTATATTTAAATTGGTGTGCTCCAAATTTTTAACACAAGTCAAGCAACTTAGTTTCTACCAATGAAGTGCCCAAGTCAACTTTATAGTAGGGGGGAAATGTAAAAATCACCATTTCCTCTTACATGTATTCCCACATAAGGTTGTTTCTGCATGTACAGACAACTACCAGATATTTTCCTAGAAAATTGTCAAATGAAACAGTCTCCACCCAACTTGAATTTTGTATTACTTGTCACTGCTGAATTCCCAAAAATTAACCATCGCCAGATACAAATCAGCAAGCTTGGCAAACTACACTCAGACGTGAATTTTGTACTCTTTTTGGTTTTGTCAAATTATTTATATTGAAACAATTTTTCATTAAGTTAGTTAGGTTTAAAATTAATTTTCAGTCTGTGGTGCATAAATGAGCAACGAAAATTAGAATATAACAGAAACTGTATTCAACAACTATTATACATTTGCATCAAATAGACATATTAACAAACCAGAAAAAAACTAAAAAGGATTTTCTGAAAAACAAATATTTGAGATTCTTCAGTCGTTTCAGTCCCTTGCAGTGCAAACGGATACAACAAAAAACAACAAAAAAACTACTCCATATAAATTCTAGTTATTACACATCAACAAATATCAGGTATCTGTATACGATCATTTACAATTCATATATTTACAATACAAAAATGTATCAATGATTTATAAAATCACTTTACTAGTTGACAATTTTTAACAAATGCTATATATAACGTACAACATTTCTTAAGACAACATCCACCGATGTCTCCGGACTCTTCACCTCGCGGGCTTTATGGGTACTGCTTGGCGTGAAGTCATCCTTGCTTCACACCAGGACCGTGGAGCTCGATGAAGCTCTCGAGTGACTGGGGTACCTGCCCCTGGTACGTCAGGTTGTAGCTCTTCACGGCCTTGGCGGCCATACACTTCAAGCTCAGCTTCGTCTGGGTTCGTAAGATAATTTCCGCCACACCTACACAGACAGCTCAATGAAGCATATATTGCGAGTCAATCCTACCACGTTATAAATCATCCTCACATCTCACAACCCACCTGTAGTTGCGGCTTGGAAAGGAGTTTCACCTTGCATGTTGACGGTGTCCATGTGTGCCCCCGCTTCGGTGAGCTCCATAATAATCGAGTGCAGTGTGAGGAAATCGCTGCAAAAAGAACAAAATGTAGCCGAACAATTTTAGTAAATTTTAATTAACAAGAAATGACACAACAAGATTCCCTGAATCCCAGGTGATAAATGTCATCATCATCCGTCCACAACCTTCACCTAGCCTTTAATCCCAGATTGTCCCAAATTACTGTAATTACTTTTGGCGTTGCTGGAAATAAACTGTAATTCTTACAAGATCGCATTATAAGTTCCAACAGAAATCATTCTGGTTATAGTGATTTACTCTTCTTTGGTTTTCCTCAAAGTATTCAAGTGAACCCTAGGACAAATCCATAACCTAAGATCACTACTGCTACTTTTTCCATAGACACACACACAGACAGAGTTCAAATGATAGTGAAAATACAAACTGTATTGACATGCTAGGCACAGAACATTACGTACAGAGCATTGCCATCCAAAGTAGAAAGACAAAGTAAAAATTTTTATTTTTGAAAATATTTCACAGATAAATGTATTATAACCAATTTATAAAAACAAATTCATACTTCATGGTACAGATAAAACCATTTTTAAAGAGATACGGGGCTTACGATAATTTTGAATCTAAAAAAACTGTATTCTTAGATTTCTTAAAAGCAGTTTTATACACATACTGCCTTTCTCCTTTGGACGAACCTTACCCGACTTGCACGGATTGTTCACAAGACAAAAGCAGAAAAAAATTAATAAAAATAATAGCAGCAATAATAATGTATTAGATTTAATCTAATGTCTGAAAACACTTCACATACCTTATAGGTTTCTGGTAGCTAACTATGACATGGAGAGGAGTATTTCTATTCTGATCCATGGCGTTCACGTCCGCTCCGCACTGAATCAATAACCTTGCTGTTGTGGCACAAGGAAACCTGTACACATACAAAAAAAGGTAGAGAATTGTGGCACAGATATGAACGAGAACACACGCAATGTTGTGAAACATTAGTAATATGAATTTAGTTACACTATTATAATAGCACAATACCAATATTCTTCAAAATTAACTAAGAAAAACTGAATACAAAAAGTTATCTAAATCTGATATCCGTATTTTACACTTGTATAAAAATAAGTGGCCAATACTCTTGACGTAAAGTTGATTAAATGGTACCAATGTAATAAACAAAAATTATCCAAGAATTCTCCAAAAACACTGGTAATAACTGCAATGACTAGAAAAACAATCAGTCACTCGAAATTGTAAGCTACTCACTTGCAAACGTCATTTGTGTGGAAATCGTCGACCGGCGTTTCCGCATTAACGCAGATGTGTAACAATGACTGCCCATCTCTTGTAGAAACGTTAAGTTTGTTCAACCTGTAGACTATGCGGTGTACTCTAAATTCTTCTAATTTTGTACATTTTTTCATAAGCTTTGTCGTGATAACCAAAATATACAGGACTGTGGTAATGTTGCTATCAGACTCTTCCTGTAATAAGAAAAATTGCACCGAGTTAAGTATAAGGAAACCAAATAAACTCCAGCGATAAATTTCAAGCCTACAAGTATTGTGAAAGAAACAAACATGGTAATTATTCAATCTTGTAGCATAGTACTGAACCATCAACATCTTTGCTGAAAGGCTTACCATAATTTGCTCCACATCGTCCTTCGGCCCAGGATTGGCAATCTTTTCTTGATTCCTCTCCAACTCCACAACACATGCATTTAAAACATCCTCCACTTGTGAAAATGCTAATTCTACGCCTACATGAATCATCTGAGAAAATACCTGCACAGAAAATGACACAGAACATTAAACAAGTTAACAAATATATATTCACCACAATCTGAAGATGATGGCAGAGCAAGCCATCGAAACGTCACTGTTAAAATCTTTGACCCGGTTGGAAACTTTAGAAGAATTTATACATGCCATTCACTGGGAAAGACCTCGTACTTTAATAAAATTAAATAATTCGAATGAATGATAAATTTGGATGAATTAAATAAAAAGAAATATATATATATATATATATATATATATGAGATAGGAAATGTTATAAAAAATAGTTTAAAAACAACATGTGCAAATTAATAGAAACAAAACCGACTAAGTTACTTACATACACACACACATACCTGCGCAAACCTCAAAAGATCTTTTACAACAGAGACTTTGTTCAGCTGACGCAGGTGCAAAGCGTGAAGCCACAGTTCAATGCAACGGTCAAACCGAGCATTGTCTGCGAATACTGCTCCACGGAAAATAACTGGGTGAGGGACCTCAGGGTTGTGAGTTCCTAAAATTCGCTCCCTAATGGACAGGGACTCCATGTGGAGAGCATTTTGATTGAACTGAATAGCCTCCAACTCTTCCAACGTCTGACATTCAACCCAATTCTCGTATGCCGGAACTGGTTTACAGAGCTCTTTCAGAACTATATCATTAGGATCACTGAACCTTAAACAACAAAAATTTGCGTTAGATCACTAGAACATATCTAGGAAAGGTGATATTTTAGAAACGTTTTCAGGCTACTTTTTAAATAAAATAAAATTACATCTTAATTTCAAGAAATCATGGTCTGAGTGAGAAGTACTATTTTCGAACCTAAGAAAACCATTTATAAGCATTTTAAGATTAAAATCTTATAGCTGAGGGTTTCCCCAAATATGTTCCACAGAACGCTTGTTCCCCGGGACCTGTATAATTTATTCTACAGGATTTGAAATTGCCAAACCTAAATAAAAAAGGCCTAGTGTTTCACTAAAATTTACAGCTTTGTGAAGTGTTGCAGGAAGATTTCGGAAAATCCTTCACAGCTTCTGGTATTTACTACTTCCACACAGCTTTAATGCAAGTCTTTGCTTCAGATTATTATGCCACATTCATAAAAAAATAAACTAAATTATTATTCAAACCTCATTTCCATGGTCCGATGAAGGTACACAAAAGCACTGTCCAAGCAATAATTGTCCTTGTCGTTGGCGTATGATGCCCCAAGCAGCTCCAAGGCCTCTATCTTCTCTTTGTGAGAAACCTCAGGCCGTGTAACCAAGTATTCAACAACTTCGGAACGTGTCCTTTCAGCTGCGGCGATAAGGGGGCTCATACCTTTGAAACAACATTTTGCACAATTAATATAAGAATTAAGTATGTTACAATGAGTGAAGGTATATTTAACAGTCTCAGTGGGATGAAATGAGGCACTCGTCAACTATTTTTAGAGATTAATTACACTTAGCCACGTGAAAATAGAATGACATGAACTGTTTTAATAGACCACAGATACTTACCATTCTCATTTTTTGTGATCTGAGCTCCATATTCCAAGAGCTCTTTAACTATCCCTACGTGACCACACTCTGCTGCAAAATGTAAGGCAGTAGCTCCACAGTGTGCTTTTTCATCAGGATTCGCACCTTTCTCGAGCAAGAAGCTGACCACGTCGAGGTGACCTTTGTAGGCGGCTATCATGAGACACGTGTTGTTGTATTTGTTGGCTATGTGAATGTCAGCATTGTGGTCGGTCAGGTACCTAACGATATCCAACCGACCGTCGAAACATGCGGCCCTGAGGGGCGTAGAATTAGTTCTCGTGGGATGGTTCACATTAGCACCAGATTTGACCAAGGTCTTTACTACATTCAAATGGCCAGCACCTGGAAGTACAAAAAATATATATGTAATTACATCTGTAAACCCTTTCAACACATTTGCAAAAAATAGGGACCTACCGGCAGCACACCACAGAGCACTTGCACCTTCTATAAAGTATCCATCAAATTTAACCGTCCCCTCTTGTTCGATATCAGGGTTGCACTTGGAAAGCAGCATTTTGACCATCTTATCGTGGCCGTGTCTGGCAGCCACGATGAGGGGAGTACACCTTTGGCCATCGTCCTCTATAACCTGCTAAAATATGTACATCTAATAAATACTTACACTGGACACTGGTGAAACTGTTTTCACCGGATTAGACGACGAACATGTTTACAAAAGAATGACGAAGCTCGTCTGTCCGGTGAAAGACGCTTTCATTTAGAGAAAGTAACGCTGACCCACGGCATATTCAAAACAAACCACACACACACAAATTGATACGAATCAATGAGCGGGGGGGAAAAAATGCTTACGTGATTGAGAAGTTCGTGAACTTCGGCGTCGCTCTTTTCCGATAAAATGGAGCATAAAGTGATTGCCATGCCATCGCGAGCAGCAAAGTAGACCCTATCTTTCAAACTCTGTGGAATATCAATCATCTTAGTCGCGAAAGACTGGAGAAATCCATTCAACATTCAGATGCCCTTGCATTATACCGACGTAGTCGAGAGATTGATTTTAAGAAAGAAGTTTTCACTTTCCTTCGGTCACTACCATAACAAATTCTTCGCGACTCCCTTCCCGAAACGAAGATGTCGGAAATTTTTCGAACTTTAAAGGCACCTAGACGCACCGGGTGTTAATTCAGAAGCCACACGGTCCGCAGTTACTCCGAAACGAGACGAATCCGCCACTGAAACAACTCCCAATTGCGATGGACAGTCGCACCTCGGCCATTCAGCGCCGTCTACTGAACAAAGATGCTGAAGCAAGGTCCTGGGCGCAAAATAGTCAGCTGAGTCACAGCCTTCTACATCGAACTTTCCCCAACGACGACGCGACTTTAATTACGCGAACGGTTGCCTGTCAAATCCCCCCCCCCCCCACTTTCACAAATCAGGACGAGATTTATTACCCTCATTACATTACGCACAAGATGCTCCAATTCATTTTATACATATTTAATTAAAATATAATAATGACAATATCTGCAATTTGGTTTCATCCCCGTCCGATCGTGTCTTACTTTCCCGACTTCATTAAATCCTGTACGTTGCCCCTCCCCGTCGTTTCAGCTAGGGACGATAGAATACTACCCGGTTTATAACGATTAAACGAGGTACTTTCCCTCGACGGCCTCTAAAATCGCTCCATTAAATCCCTGAACTTACTTGGGAAAATAATATACGTCGCCGTGTGAACGGCATGATAGCGCAAGGGAGACTAAACGACCTAGCCCTGCGTCAAATTAACCCCATTCAACCCATTCCCTTACCAGTTTCTCAAAGCACACAGCATTCCTCACCACCAAAAGACCTTCGCAGTCCGAAACATCAAATCCAATTTTCGCAACAGAGAAAACGTTACAATTTCTCAAAAAAATAAAGACATTTTTCATAACTTAATAAATCGCAATAACTATAATTTTTAAATAAAAATGGTGCAACCTCGTCACGTGCTAATTAAAAATTAATGAGACGTGCGACGTTACGTCTCCCATTTTTGGGCAACATTTTACTAAAATTAAATCGGATTTATCACGAGTTTTTTTTTAATTTAAATATTAAACATTACAACGCTTCGTCTCTCATTTGAGACTTTAAGTACTAAAAATAAAATTTTTACTATGAATTACATTGCGAGAAATGTTATGGGGAAATAATTTAAATGCATGGTTTTAAACTTACAAAATTTAGCTGTACGTGGAACCCCACTCCACGTCATGTTAAATATTTAAATTTTAAAAAAACTTAAGTCATTTGTAATTATTATTAATAATACAAATAATTGAGTTGGAAATTATCTGACATTAAGCTGTATCACACAAAAATGTTTTTTTAAAAAAGAAGTTTCTCAACTTCAGTTTTTTAATTAGTTTACTCACCAAACCAGTACAGTAAAAATGGAACCAATAATTAAAATATAAAAGAGCAGCAACAACATACCAAACTCTCAAAAAGTAATGCTAACCTCAAATGTCTTGAAAATTTAGATGACTTTGTAAAAAAACTATTACTCCGATACAATATTATATAAATAAATACAATGAATGGCCAAAAAGCATAAATTTAATGCTACACAAATGTATTACACCACCAACTTTTTTTAAAAAAAGAAAAGAAGACTATGTTCACTTTTTCTCTTAATTACCTACAAAAATTTTAGTTTTCCAATACTCCTCTACCCCCCTCCTTTTCCAGTTTTTTTCTCATCCATGAAAATTTTTAAATTAATGCTCATTCTTAAAACTTTTCCTCCTCCCAAGTATGCATTTTCCTATCAATCAAATTGCATACATTGATTTGTTCTCTTTTCCATGTAATTTTCCCCCAGTTTCAACCTCCACAAGTGTTACACTGCCCCTGTGGCTGCCTCACACCAGAGGTCTCGGGTTCATATTCTTGCATGGATTGTTTGAGAAACCTACACCGAGGTGCAAGTTCCCCATAGCGTGAACAGTCGCCAATGTAGTTGATGTGACCGTAAAATAGTAGTAATAAGCAAAAGCATTACACTCAAAAAAGATTCACTTAAAAATTTAAAAAGTCAGTATTACGAGACATTTGAAGACATAGAATTATCCAATTAACAGACAATCCTAATTTGCATTCTTCGGGCATTTTGAAACCACGACACACACAGCACAAACTAGATATGAATTTCAACATCAACCCCCGCCTGGCCAGTAGAAATGTTCTGTAGTATTGAAGACCAACCTGTTTAATTACTTGCCTTCTGTAAATTCTATCAATTGTACCAGAAAATTGATAGACATTCAAATAAACTAAGTAGTCCGACATCAAACTTACCTTGATAATTCATCTTAACATAATAAAGCGGTAGTTTTCAAAACTCCACTGCTCATCAAGCTCCTTTCACAACTTTACCATTCTTTAGACTGGTCATAATTGTACAGTGCTACAAATTAAATTCTCACCCATTACCTAGCACACACTACTTTGCAGTTCTTTTGGTGAACACCATAAATTTACACAACCATAAGCAAATTTCAATTTCAAAGGCTCCACTTTCACTTTAGATATCCACAGAAGCTATAAACCCTAAATTTCCCAACAGTCCATACAATCTACAAATCTTTTAATGAACGAGACAAAACTTCACTACCCCAAACTTCAGCAACATTGGCTCCCTATTAATCAAAGCTTGTTTTATTTCCCAACTTTCCATTTACTCAAGTAAATGAAAATAGACCAAACAAATTCACTGCCATTTTTTTTAAATCCACAGGGTAAGACAATAAAACCAAAAACCACCATCACTTTAGCAATAAACATTTGTAAGAAATTGTCCGTCCCAGTATTGAAAGATTTCTATGAGACAAGCCCCTAAAACTGAAATGACAGCATCAAAATCCAGGATTCATTCAAATAATGTCACCGAACTCAGTTTTTAACAAGGTTTTAATAAATCTGAGACCAAAAAGTAAACAAAAATGTGCTTACTTTGTACCTGAATTTTCTTAGCATAACAAAAGTAAAAAGCTTGTATGTACTTCCATTAAATACAGTCAAATGCAAAAAATATTGGTCATCTCTTTTTGGCAAAATAATTTTAAAATTTCTTCCAAAATAGTGTCTAAATTGTGTGTGTGCGTGTATATATTCTAACAGGAACATCTGGCATAAAAATGTCAAAATAATATTTCACATAAACTTTAAAAATAAAGTCTAACATTTTATATACACGAAAACAAATATTTTATGTACACAAATTATATTTAACATTTTTTACAATGAGATCTGAATGACTTCAGACTGGTTTTTATCATATTTTGTTCCAGCATCAAATTAATTCTATACTTCCAAACAGGAATGTTCTAACTGAACAGCCTGGAATAATAAATGGAAACCAAACAATATCTCTTGTGGGACGATTAATTATCCCAAAATGCAACAATGAAATAAACCTCTGACATGCCCTGTTAAATTATCACCAAATTAACATTTTCTGAAATGAAAAAAGTAACATTTCCACATATATAATATACAACATGAAATGTTGAAAATTAAGTAAGGCAACACTGGCATTAAATAATAATTATCCCTGGAAAATAAGGCACTCATTCATTGGCAATATGTGATTAATTGGATTTAATTTCTGAATTGCTAGAGACTGTATTTTCAGAATTGGGGCTCTTCTCGGGTGAGACGCTACTCTGCAGAGACGCAGCCGGAGAAACCGTGTCTGCGACTGAACCGTTGGCAGCTTCTTTTACAGGAGAGCTTGTATCTGGGCTGTTGGAGTTACTAAGATCCTCTGAAATGGACTTCTCCGATTTAACGTTCGGTTTCTCCTCTGTAGTTGGAGTTTCAGGAGGATTGAAGTGAGCACTTAAAATATTCATTAAATCAGTCATATCTTTTGGTTTCAAATTTTCAGTCTTAGAACTTAAGAGGTTTGATATTCCAGCATCTCCGTTACTCTTGTTTGCATTCACAAGATCTTCATAGCTTATTCCAGCCTCTGCTACTATGGAACGCAGTGCTACTGCTCTTGGTACTTCCCTCTTATCTTTAATCATAGAAGAAAATACAGGCCACAGAGATTTCTTCCTGGCCAACAGATCCTTCATCAATTGAATGTTTTCCTCCTCCTTTGAAATAGGAACTGCATATTCTCGAAGTGCCTCTGCCAGTCCGACTCCACCGTCCCCACTTCCCTTATTTTCTGGACGTTCTTCGGCAAGTAGGTGCTCCACAATCTTAAAACATTAATGAAAAATTTTAATATTCAAACAAGTCTCACAATGTGAAAGAAAATAACAAAATGGTGGTCATACTGCTATTTACAACAGATTTCAAAACCTTTTAACTTTTGTGAAGCAAATAATTATCATCGATAGGAAATTCAGGAATTTTATTGCTAAACAATTGCACCAAATCTCACAAAAGACTGGTGTGAATAAAAAATGCTATCTGTGAAAGCGAAACCACAGAATACAAGAGTTTATTTCATTAACATAAATTTTGAAAAGAAACCACAATTGTCTATTTCCTTTTAATAAATGAAAATTGTAAAACCCCATTTTCAGTATACTGCATAATGAAATGTGGAACTAGCAAGCATACATATTGAGATATACAACAGTATTAACCCAATCAACTAATTTAAAAACTGTACATAAATACATTGTGCTCTCAACTGAATGTATATTTTCACACTTAAATGATTATAAAAAGTAAACTAATGAAAGAAAGCCACTCTCCCAATATCACAAGAAATCGAGCAAGCTCACACAAGTGTCCTCTGTTCACATCAACAATTTAAAATCCCAGTTCCGATTGAGAGGAATGGGTTAAATACTCAATTTGTGAAATGATCAAGGTTTCTTTCTACAGAATCATGTAGTATTTGGTCCTGAGACTGATCTCGTGCAACCCTCCACACTAACCTATCCTGCACAAGTCTTTTCATTTACATAAAACCAAATATTCACCATATGGTCAAGTAATTATATCATTAGGGTGGGTCAATATGAGTGCTAATTTAAATATACAGACATACTAATTTATGTCCAAACAGAAGTGTATTGCAAACATTTTCCTCTATTCTAAATGATAAAACCGAGAAGTACTAATATATAACCCAAGGTGTGTAAATTACCTGAAATGCAATGCGTGCCCTATCCACAGCACTATCCAATTCCTTAGAGTTGTCAAGTAGAACTTTGGACAATGTACGTAGAGACAACGAACACACAGTTTTAGCACATTTTACTGTGGCTACACTGTAACCGTTAGCAAAGCCTTTCACTATATCACTGAACTGATCCATCAAGTTGTATCTTCGCAAAGATTCTACGAGTAATGGAGCTGCTAGTTCAGTGGCCTCGTATGTAACCAAGAGTATGCCCCTTGAATCTCCTCTGACAGTCTCGAGCCATTGCAGAAAGTCTCGCAAAGCTGATATTTCACTCTTCGTCTTCACCAGCTGAAACATAAGGACTTGTTTATATATGTTTCATTAATATTTTTAGTAAAAGAGTATATAAATATAATGCCAAACGAAACTCACAATTCCATAGTTCGTCATTAAATTTTCAAAATTATAGAAGTTTTGTATTTAAGAACATTTAAATAAAATTTTATGTCAAAAGATGAAAATCTCGAAAATAAATATGTACAAGTAACCAAATATTTTAATAAAATATCATTGTACAACACAAACCTTGTTGGTAACTGCACTTTTCAGCATACGGCAAGGACCAAGAGTGACTACTTTAATCTTGTGCTTTTTCTTTGCTCCAAATTTGAAGTCACCATGAGGCATCACATACTGCGAATAAGAATCTGAAGGAGTATACGCAGCAATTTGGCATATTTCATCTAGAAGAGTTCGTCCGGTAGTATCAACATCCCAGCCAACTACTCTCAAGTCTCCAGTAGGAAAGTTATCCGAAATCTTAACATTTTCTTGACCATTTTCAGCGACTGTAGAGGACACCATCACTTACCTAGAAAATATAAACCAATGCAAATATTTTTAATATTCTTTTCTATAAACTATTTATACACACGTCAATATTCAGCCTGCTCAAGCAAGCGTACAAATTATCTAAATTATTAGAGAGGTAAAATATCTTATAAATGTGTACATTTGAAAACTTGTGAAAAACCCTGAGAACTCAAATCTTTACTTTCCACACAGCATACATATACATCTAATTTTCAATAAGCATTAATTTCTATTACATCAAATGCAGATTATTATTCTAATCTATCTACTAAATTCACATTGCACGTCTACACATACACACACACAAACAATAGTTTTCTAACCAACAACCTGGAAGAGCTGCTAATATTCTCAACATCCCTCCCCCCTCCAAAATAGTTTAAAGTTTTTAATTAATTTCCTCCAAAAAATAAAAAACTGATATATTGGATGAAATACCGTTTAGCTTCTCCACAAACACGTTAATTACAATATATTGCAAAAGACCCTGAATATTTTTTGAATCGTCGTTAAACGCCATAAAAATTGACACTCTTATCCGAAACTACAGCTTCTCAGTATACAAATAGCTAAAATATTAAAATCGGTAAAAATAAATCCCCGTGCTAAGACAGGTCCCAGTGAAATAAGATTAAGGAAGTCACATGGGATCATGTAAGCTTGCATACTACACGGAACATTTTATAACAAATTAATTAAACTGAATTTTTTTAAAGAATGCCTGTTAACAAGTCTTCCAGACAGACAAATTACGCAATTGGAGTAACAACAATTTTAATAACCCAAAATCCCATTACGAAACAAACCACGTGTTTAAACGTCCGTCAAATGGTACCAAACAATATTAGAGGCGGCGTATCGGTTCCGAAACGACTTTAACGAGCAATACGCATCAATGGGAAGGAATAATGATTCACGGTGCGAAATCTATTCTTAGTAACTTCATGCAGCCCCGCCCCTTCACGTACAGAGATACACGGTATATATGGCGCGCGTTGAAATTATAAATACCCCCAACACTAACATGATATCGTAATACCCTGCAACGCCCGAAAATACGCACCAGTAACACGCAAAGTCTACACAAACTACCAGCGAAGATCACAGAATGTCACAACTTAAAACGCAACACTTGCACGTGGAGAATATCTCCAAAGCACGCCCGCGTCAAAGATATGTCAACTCTCGAGACAAGAGAATGTCTGGCGAGATTATAGAGAGTAAACGTTGGCTCACGGTTAAATATTAAATCCTCGGACCGACAAGGAAAGGACTTACTATATAATCGTTGGATTCGACATTTAGCTCCTTCATATTCAAACGTTACGCATCATTATTAGGGCAATAATATATATAATTGTTGTTTAAAATATTGTTAATTTCTTCTATACCTTGACATTTGGTGACTGGTGTGTGCGAAACATAGAGAAGGGAAAATAAACGGATGTGACAGAATGGGGAAAATAGCTGAGATAGTAGCACATGTAAAATAAAGGACGGAAGTAATTGAAATCAACCCATTTAGATTCCGTGATGAGGGACGGTTTCCCAACAACGTTTCCATAAATTCATCGATGAGGAAAGGACAAGAAGACAGAAAAAAGGCAGCTTATAAGAGAAATCCGCATCAGTATATAAACTTCTAATATTCTTAATATCGGTATCTGAATTATGTTTTTTTTTAAAAAAAAGAGCAACAACATTGAAATGACATTAAGAAACACTCCAGGTGACTTTCAGCCACTCCTACTACTACTAGACAGCAGACACAGTATTTAAATTTTGAATCTCGATGTCAACTGTTGGTGTTTAAAAATTCGTTAAAATAAATAAATAGTTTATCTGAAGGAGTCATGGAAGTGAGGGTCAATGATTATAAATTTTCTATTGTATTGTATTTGTATTTTTTTAAAATATCATATACCTGAAGTGGTCTCAAATGGCAGACGAAACGTAATATAATTTAATACTTAAACAAAGAGGCTGTTCTAATTTATTTATTATGTAATATTACGTACTACTTTAAAGAATGTAGTTAAACATTAACTTAGACATCCAAGGCCAGTTACAACTTAAATGTTACAACACAGAGCAACAGTACAGTTAAAATGAGTGGGAAATTAGTAAAGAGGGTTACACACAATTAAATCATTAGACATTGTGGGAAATAAATGAGGATACGTAACATTAATTCACAAGAAAAAAATTGAACTTTTTTATTTGAAGCAATCATCACGAAGATAATGTACCTAATGATGTCCCAAATTTATATGAATTGAATAAAACTTATTCAATATTTTAATTGGTCATTGGTACTTGTTTTGAAAAAAAAAGATGTTAAGTGTTAAATAGAAATATTTAAGAGTGAAACTTATAATTATTGTGTTTGTACAAATATCGTTTTTAGCATTTGGTACAGGAAATCTATTACCCCAGTGCATTATATGAATGTTTTAATGGGCAATAAAAATAAATATTTTACAGTTCAAAAATATGTGCATGTTTAATGGCACAAAGATTTTGATTCATTGTTCAATACATTAGTACTCGGTAGAGGAAATAGGATACGTCAGATATAATATTTCAAGAAATGTACAAAAATTTACAATTAAGAATTTAAGGACAAAAAGAGGAAAGATAAAATTCAATCATCCAATTTAACGGCGGAACGTTACTGATCATGTCGGGAATGCCTCCTGCACTCTCTCTGGGTATTTTTTTTTATCAAAGTTCTCATATGCCGAGACACATTCGCCTATTTTAGGAGTGATATGTACTGGGGTCATAGACCTTGGACATATGGCAAGAGTTGTCCGCTGATCCCATTGGATCAGTCGGCCAATTGCCTCCTGAAATTGGTGGAGACACGGAGAAGGGAATGCTGCGTCCCCACAGCAAACTCGTCTCCCGTCATTCGGAAGGGCGTGAGAATAGTACCTGATGCATGTTTTCTAGGGTTTTCCCTGCATCTCTTTAGGTGAAACACCGGGTAGGATCCTTAAACCATAGCCCGGGGGCCCTAGTTAACCCTTGGCTACCTTGCTCTACCTTCCGCATCCCCCCTTTTCAATTTCCTTCCTATGCTATTAAAGGGGAGTTGCCTGTTTCAGGATCACCCTCATGTAGCCTGTTACCCAAAAAAAAATCCTTCTTCACGTATTGTCCACAGCCAGACGTTATTAACATTAAGTCAAATCAAGGCAAGTCTGAAGATTATGGTTCAAATAACTACCGAAACGTTGAACTACTGAATTAATATTTCATTTTTTTAAATTTACTTACATGAAATCGTTGATATGGGGACGGTAGGAGTTGCAGGCAGGAAAAGAATGGAAGCTTTCGAAATGTGGCGCTATAGGAGAATGAGATGGGTGGATAAGGTAAACTAGCCAGGAAGTTATAAGCAGGATATATATATATAGAGGATAGGTTAGCATGGAGAGTTGCGTCAGACTAGTCATGGGGCTAAATACAACAACTAATGTTAATGGATTTAAAAAATATTTTTATTATTAAAACCAAACGTTAAATTCAATAATAACAATGCAAATTAATATATTACTTGACGTATATATATCTTGTAATGGGTGAACCCCCAATGGGGATCCCCGCGGGAAACTCCCTCGGGGCGTGTGTAAAAAAATGGTGGTGTCAAAAAGACCGATGGCGGGGAACCCCAGAATTTTGTGAAGAACCGATGGCGGGGAACCCTGGAATTGTGTGAGAAAAGCGATGGCGAGGAACTCCCGGGACGAGAACTTAAAAGGGAGCCGTTGGGAGGCTCGTGAGATCGTGAGAGCAAATGAGTTGCGGAGAGGACGGACGACGGATTGAGTTTCAGATGAAAGGCAGATGAGTTTCAGATAATAGCAGATGAGTTGCGGAGAGGACGGATCAGTCAGTGAAGCGAGCAGTTGCGGAGAGACAGGAGAGAGCAAATGATGAGTTGGACCTGGTTCATACTACCTTCATCGGTGTAAAAAAAAACCTGCAAGACGCCAGAGAGACGCGGAAACATTCGTGAAGTTGGATGTTTGTAGGCCCAGTAATTGTGGGTAAGTTCTTAAAAGCTGTGAAACTTGCTCATTGTGCTCATTGAATAAATTTAAATGATTTCTTTTCTATTTTCAGTAGCTGCGTACTCCACTTCTCGAGAGACCCAAAATCCCTTGAGATATTGTTTCATATAATCACTGTAAATTGATAAATATAAAATTTTCAAATTTATTAAAATTTGTTCAAGTAATAAATAAATATCTTATCCCCTGAAAAGGATATTACAATATATATATATATATATATATATTGTGATAAAAAGGCGGATTTTGTAACGTTGTGGCGTTATGAGGCCAACAACAATGGCTAGTCGGCCGAAAGATGGTGGTTCCCCGCGGGGGAGGCCCGCCGAGCGTGTATAAAAAATGACGATGGTGAACCCCCGCGGGAAAAATGAGGGCGGGGAACCCCGAAATGTTGAGAAATAGGGGAATTCCCGTCGGAAGGTTTAAAAGGGAAGCCGATGGGTGGCTCGCGATCAGACCCCAGAAGGGAGGCGAGTGGAGCAGAGACCCGAGAAGGCAGGCGAGTGGGCCAGACCCGAGAAGGCACGCGAGTGGAGGAGAGGAGAGGCGAGTGACCAGAGCGCAGAAGGCAGGCGAGTGAAACAAGGAGAGGAGAGGACGTGGCTCGACCCCAGAAGGCAGACGAGTGGACGGACGTGAGCAGACGTGATCAAATCCTGCAAGACGCCAGAGAAACGCACAAACATTCGAGAGGTGGATGTTTGTTGGCCCAGTAATTGTGGGTAAGCGATAAAAAAATTGTGAAACTTGTTCATTGCTCTGGATAAATAACATTCAATGATTTTCTTTCTATTTTCAGCTAATGCATACTCCATCTCTTGAGAGACCCAAAATCCCCTGAGAGTAAGCCCATGTCTTCACTTAAATTAATAAACAAAAATATTAAAATTGATCATATTTGTACTTTAAATTAATAAATATTATACACAAAAAAAGTATTACAATATATATATATATTAATATATATAAATTTAATTTAACCTTAAAAAATTCCAGTTGTAACTGTCCTGGGATTCAGTCCAGGATAGTTCATATACATATATATGAACTCTTTTAAATTAATGTTTAACTACATACTCCAATATTTAAAATTCTGGAGAATTACCCAAGGAAGATTCAAATATGAGGACGAAACGACACAGGAATCTAATAATTGGTCGTCTAATTTACTTTTATATAACTGTTTGTTTATACCAAAGGGATTCCGGTCCTTGAATTTAATTTTCTACAAATCTTATGTAAAATAAAATGGGTCCAAATATCAATGTAATGTCTCACATCTTGAATCTTTCGCTCCTCTTTCAGAATTTTTCCCTTTAATGAACCTATTCTAATTTACTCCAACAACTGATCTTGGTAACGAGTAGTCAAACTGTTCGTTAATTAACTGTCTGGGTGTCACAAAGATGCTCCAGCTCATTTTGACAGGCCATGAAAATTACCCTCCAAACTTCTTGGGGGCACTTTCAGTTTTTATAGGTACAGTAAAAAGGTAAAATGCAGCCTTCAAACTCAGCACTCGTTATCACTAAAGAAAGAAAAAACAAAGCTTTCCAACTAAATTTTTTCGTTATCACACATACACAAAGAAAAACGCTTATCTGATAACGATTCCAAGAATTTCTCCAAATTGGAAGAGGTTCAGCATATTAAGATACGATTGAATTGGCCTGTTAATATGTTATTTTCGTATTCGTCGGCCACTCGTCAATAAAATATTTGCGAGTGATTTCTTGGGAAGAACACTTTCGACGTGACGAATCGCCGTCACCTAGTCGAGAGTCGAGATAAGCTGTCACTGACTTCGGGCGACGACGTGACGTGACCCAATCATAGATGTTCCTGACCAATAACGAATTGTTTGTTCCTTCTTCGTCTGATTGTGGCGTCGCTTTTCCAACAACTCGCCGCCTTCACTTAATCAAACGACGACAGATATCTGAAGCCATCAGTTGGCGTCACTTTGAAATCAACATCTTGACTATACGTACTGTTTGGGGGTTCACCATGACAACTATACAGACCCTCGAAAGGTCATTACCGTTTTAAGTCTCCTTTTTTTCTTATCCTGTTACAATCTCCACATAATAAGGTCAGTTGTGATACTACCTGCCGTCTCATAACCTCCAATTTGGCTTATGATGACGATACCAAATATTTTACAATTTTCCAACAGTTATTAGTCATTTAGTATAATTCTTTACTCCATATGGAGCACTCTGAAGCTTAAATCACACAACAATTAATGCAAAAAAAAGTTTCATCTCATTGCATGTCTTGCCACATTTTGTTGTTTAAGCCTCGTTGTTTGTTTCGGTCTTTAACCTCTTCCGTTTTCCCCTTAGGAGTTGCGTCTTGTGACATCCATCACCACTTTGTTCTCGTCCTAATATCACCCATTTCTTTAATCTCCGATATGTAATACAGTGTTTCGGATTCTTGTTGTCGTGGTAATTAGTCTGATTCAAACCCCCATGCTAACCTATCCTGCGCAAACTTTCTCATTTTAATAAATTAACTGTCTGACAATCACAAATTTCGAAGTAATACAAATCAGCCATTATGTCAGTACAAAAAAGTCTATAAATCAAGATTCTCTACGACCGAACGTTTCGTCCATATTTATCGGAAATTATTTCGTTAAAATTTAAAAAAGTATAAATGAATGGTTTATCTTACAATTAAATTACAATAAATTAGTTAAATCAGTCTCTTTGTTAGTTTTGATTTCTAATTAAATATTACACAATACAACGTTTCGTCTCTCTCGTTTGAGGCTTCTTCAGTTACAAAAAAAAATTATCTGTAAATAAAATCCATTTCTGCCGAAGAAATCGTGAAGTGACGTTCCATGTATATAAAAATATACAATACGTATATTAAAATCAAAACTGACAAAGAGGTTGATTTAACTAATTTATTTTTTAAAAGTATAGCTTTCAATTATATATAAAAAAGTAAAACCTACATTTTATATAAATCGGATTTGTCTAATTATATCAAGTTTTTTTTATGAAACACTGCTTTATTTTATTAATGGGTAATTACATTTTGTGTGTTTAATTTTTTTCATTTAATAGGAAGATGTACTTTTTATATGTTAACGGTTTATTCTGTGTTCAAATTTATACATCTTTATTTTTTTTTAAATGTCTAGTTATCCTACCTAAGGAAGTACCCAAAACATGGACGAAACGTCGTTGAGAACTTGGTTAAATAATGTTTTTTTTCAGGCAAATTGGCTTCGGTCCTGGAGTTACACAATAATCCGAAATTAACAATGAGATTCCAAGTAATGAATTGATGAGGTACGAAACGTCTTAATTAACGTGAAAATTATTCAATTTATTATTTTTGACCGTTATTTTATTTATAAATATAAATATTATTTTCTGATTAATTGGCTGGATTCTTTTATTTAGGATATAATTGGTTTGTTTATAAATGGCTGTTTAATGTAATTTTTTATTTTTTTCAGTTAATAATCAGGAGAATAGGGGAACAGAGAATAATATGGAGGACTTTGAAGGGATGGATTAATAGGCCACGTTTTGATACGTGAGAGTCATATAGCATTAGAGGGGAAGTGAGGGATTAGGGAGGATGTAGGGTGTGGAAAGGCTTGCACAGAAAAGGTTAGCATGGATCAGGGCAGTCCAAGGACTCGATATGACAGAAACATATAATGTATAACGTATCCCATTTCCTGATAAAACCTGTCTTTACAGTCACAATAAAATGGACTAAAATGATAAAACCCTTTATTTTAAATTTAATTTTGATGTTTAAATAACATTAAAAATAAGTCCTGTTGCAACAGTAGTTTTGGATACATGTGAAATATTAAGAACCTTTTTTTTACTTCATAAGTTATATGTATGCATATATACATTTTTTGTCAACACGATTTAATCACTTTACGAACCTCGGTTTGATCATTTTAATCTATTTATATACATAAATGAGTCATTTGGAATGTGAATGAAGAAACAAACTCTACAAAAAAAAATACTAAACTGTCTCTACGAAGTGAAAAATGACACCAGGTGAGGTTCCAAATTTAAGGAAAAAAGAGCTGAATACGAATCACTGCCTTCGTAGGCTGTTTTATTGATATTTTTTGGTTAGGCTACGTTCAAAACGAGATTTGTTATTGAGAAAAATCAAAGCACACACACGGACCGAACCTAACCTTAAAACGTACGAGTCGTTCTTTTTAAAGTTTCCTAGAATTGTACCCACGGGGGGTTTTTTAATAAAAATTTCCACCCGCCCCCCCCCCACCACCGAATTTAATAAGAAAAATAATGATCAATGCATTGCTCAGTGTTTTTACCAATACTTTAACTGGTTTGCGTACAACACCGAAGTAAAATCTCGAAACGTAATTGTGTAAATATAAATGGTCGCTTCGTGTTATTGTCGTTAGGTAAAGAGAAATTCGGGAACGTCTCCGCGTGATTCTACCAATTTGAATTTTTTTTACGTATAAAATGATGATAAGAAGCAATGGCAGTATCAATACGCATGTTAAATAACTTTTAAAACGACGAGACGCAATTTTTCTCTCTTTTTCAAGAGAGTAAATAATAATTCAATACGAATAATGACTGTGACTCGAATACTCACAAACTCAGACTGCAGACGTATTAATATATATAATAATAATATTACACTCGATCGCTCATTTTGAAAACGAACATTTATTCCTCAATTTGCACAACGGAAACCAGCACTGAAACTTTGTCATTTGTTCTCCTTGAAATTCTCTCTCTTACTCCATTTTATTCTTTGCCTGTTTTTTTTATCTTGATAATAAAATCATTGAATACAGTAAAGGATGGGGAAAAATTGTTATAATTTTCGTACAGAGGCGCGTTGTAGAGGGGTGAGAATAATTCAATGGCATATGAACTTATAATTAAACCATCTCGTTGTAAAATACATTTTTCTTAATAAGGAGATATTTTTATATTACGTCATGAAACCTGCAAGGCTGTCAAACTTGTAAAAAATAATAACAGAAAATACGGTTCACGTACAAGATTTTCTTAATCGTCCCACTAATAATTAAAATTAAGGTTCCTGCAAGAGTATAAGTATAAGTAAGTATAATTAAAAATCATATTCCATAAATCCTATAGAGAAGCACAAGCTTCGAGGATGTGGAACGAGTCAGAGATTTTACATAGGTTGCTTTATTAATATTAGAATATACTGTAACTATTGATTACTTTTAACTTATAATAAGATTTTCTTAAGTTCTATACAGAAGACATACAATTTGTACCTTATATATAAAATTGATAAATATTTTTACATCCTATACTAAAAAATTAGTGTTCTAATAATGTTCTTACCTTACTTAATTATAAATATCTACCCTACGATACATTCAGCTTCATAAATTCTTCAACAGAGTAGAAGGAGTGGCTTAGTAAGAACTTAGTTAGTTCATATTTGTGTTAAATGTCTTGCCTTTGAAAAAATCATATCTCAAAACGAGGTCTATTAATCTATCCCTTCTCTTGGACAACGTCCTCCATATTGTTCGTTCTTCCCCTATTCTTTTTAGAACTTCCTCGTTAGTGATTCTATGCACCCATATCATCGTCAGTTACCCAATCCGCCCATCTCATTCTCCTATAGGACCACATTTCAAAGGCTTCTATTCTTTTCCTTTCCGCAACTGCTTACGCCCACGTTACCTGCCCATATAACGAACATTTTTAGCAACGATTTCCTGATATTCACACTTACATTACCCATAAGTAAAGTCCTTTTTTTCGCGGAAGCCTTCCCCGCCTGTGCTATCCTACTCTAGTTATTACGCTTCCCTAGTAGGAGAATTCCTTAATTTCCGTCAAAATATCCCTTCCCAATCTAACAGCCTTTGTTATCCCACTGTTTCTTGTACTACAGTCCATTACCTTGGTTTTCCCCTCTATAAATCCTCCAGGGCCACGTTCATGCCATTAATTATGGTTTCCAAGTCTTCTTCTGATTCTCTTAGTTCTTCAATATCGTCGGTGAAGAGTAAGGGTTTTTTATTTCTTCTTCTTTGCATGCAATACTACAATATCATCGACAAACCGTAGGGTTTTTATTTGTTCTCCTTACAGCATGATTCATTTTCCATATACCGTTTTAACTTTCTTCATCACATTTTCCATAGATAAGTTAAACAGCATGGGCGACAGACTGCATCCTTGATCACGGCTTTTGTTTCTTGACCTTCTATTCTGATTCCTGCTGCGCGTCTTCTGTAGAGGTTATGTACAAGCCTCCTTTCTCGAGATTTTATTCCAGTTCTCATCAAAATCCTTAATAGTGTCTTCCGGTTCAAATAAACGAACGCTTTTCCCTAAATACACAAACGCCATGAACGTAGCCCGGGGTTTTCTTTTCTTAACCCGTCTGCTGAAAATTAGTCGCAAAGTCAATATTATCTGTGACTAGTTATGCACCTTATTTTGTTTATAAAATTATTTGTGACGTATTTCCTCAATCGAGGACTAATGGAAACGACAATAAATCTAAATCTTCGTAGAGAGATTTTTTTTAGAAAGAGCAATCCACTCTTTCCAGTGATGAATGATTTCCCCTCACATACAGAGGGGGAGAAAAATATTTAGTGAGAGACCACTGAGAACAGTTTTTGATATTTATATTGGTAACACTTACCTCGTAGTGCGAGACAGGAGAGAGTGAGAAAAAGGGAGCACGGAATTTGAATTCAGAATAAACTAAACTCAAGTAAAGGCATGCAGCTTCTCGTCTAAAGGCGATAAGATACGGCTCTTGCAATTCAGCTCGACGCGCCGTCTTATCAGGGAGCACGGAATTGAGGCAGGAAACGACGCAAACAGATAACAGATGGAGGTCTTAGATTGGGAAGAGAGACACGTGGGAGAGGAGAGATGACGGCTGTAACTCATCATGGAAGGTCCATCAAGATGCAGCCCTACACATACTCACTCCGGCCATCAGGTCATAGCGACTCAATTCAACCAAGTAATCTAGTGGCGAAATAGTAGAGCCCCGAGTTTGAAGCCTCACTCCGCCCATTCCGATAGACCTACGTCATTGGAAAAGGCTTATTTTTCGCAGAAAAGAATGCTATTTTATGATATGTAAATAAATTTTTATTTGCGTTTTGGCGAAAAAACTGAAAAAAAAGTCAAGTTTTTTTGTCTTTCTTTCATCTAGCTCGACTGACGACTCACAGATTTGATACCGTTGCTTCAAACGGACTGAAAATTTATCAAAAAAGACAGTGAAAACCCTTCCATACCTACCCACAGAGTTTTAATCATCTGTGTGTTTTACGTTCCCTTAAATTAAATAATTAGTGGACTTGTAGCAACTCACGGGCGGCGCGTCACAGAAGAGTTGGGCAAAGTTTTTTTTTCTTGTAGCGGTTTAAAGTCATAAATATAAAACATACGCTTCGTTGACGCAGCAACGCTACAAAATTTTGTACGATATTTTTTATAAAAGTGCTGGGAGGAAGGAAAGGTTATTAAAAAATCGCACTAAATTGTGTAGCGTTGCTACAATCGTCATCTATAAACAGTATGTTGTTGTGGCACTCAGCGCTAAGGCTGGTCTGATGCAACCCTCCATGCTAACATATCCTGTGCAAGCCTTTTCATTTACTTAGAACTACCACATCTTTCCTATCCTACTTAGCGTATTTCATCTTTCACCCCCATATTCTGTTCCTACCCCACACCTCTAATGTTAATTTCTTCAAGGAATTTTTTTTACAAATTATTTGTTTCAACCATCCCTAGTTATTACACTTCCCAAGTAGCAGAATACCTTAACTTCCATCAAAATATCTCTTCCCAATCTAAGACCATTTTTTATTCCACTGTTTCCCACACTACCCTGCATTAACTCGGTTTTCCCTCTATTAATCTTTATTTTGAACTCTTTCTCCACCACCCCGTTCATTTATTACAGTTTCCAAGTCTTCTTCTGACTCCCCTAATACAACAATATGTATTCAATATGTACTGGTCTGTTGCAACCCTCCATGTGAAGCCTTTTCAATTCTATGTAATTACCAAATCCTTACATTCTCTAATCAGCTCAGCGTATTCCGTCCTTGGGCTCCCTCTTCTGCTTGGGCTTGGGGCCATAATGACCACAGCCTGTAAAACAACAGTGTTACAAAACCCTCTGTAAGTGGGAGGCCAAAGCTGACCGTGGGCTGCAGTGCCAAGGAAGAGATACTGTGATTGGCTGTTCCCTCTCAATGTTAAGGGTTTATAAGGAATGGAAGTTCTGGACATTTGTAAACAATAATGGGCATTAATATCTTGGTCAAATGTAATGTCACGCATGTAATTGAATTTTACATTTGAGATGACTATAGCCTGGAAGTCCAAAAGCTTCTTACAAATTGGACGTGGTATAATAAACATTTTTAGCAAAGTGGTCATTTGAAATTTGTCTTTAACTGTTGTTCTGAAGCAATAAAATCTAATAAAGAATGTGTTGCGATACTTTTGATCATTTATTGATAAAATATACAATCAGCAGGTTACAGTCTCAAATTTACACCAACTGCAGAGACAGATTCTTTTTGTATATATACATTTATATATATCCTTTATAAAAGTTTGTATTTCTTCTTCCAGTTTTGTAAATTATTTTGAATATTAGTTTTCCACGGCATATCGTCAAAGTTGCTTTGTACTAATGAAATAAAAATAAACTCCATTAATAATTTAAAAAATAAATAATAAAACAATGCAATGCTATCTATAACAATAATTATTAGAAAATTCTAATGTGGTAATGTTGGGGTGCAATAACTGCAAGCTTAGATGGACAATGAGAGATGAGTGGTAATGAGGGGTATTTTATATAAATAAAAAATTTATAAAACCAAGGATCATTTGGCATTCATGAAGTATTTCAATTAATTTGGACAATTCAGTAAGATAAATAGACTCAGATGGGCAGGGCATGTGAGGAGAAAAGAGGAGTCTGTAATATGTACAAGGATATGGTCCACACAGCCAGAGGGTAGCAGGGGGAGAGGAAGACCAAGACTTATATGGAGAGCAGGGGATGAGGTGGATAGAGACGTTAGAGAGAAAATGGTGGAATGAGGCACTGGAGAAGGCTCCTTGAGGAGGCCAAGACTCAGAAATGAGTTGTCGTGCCATTTATGATGATGGACAGCAAAGAGAGAGATTTACCTAAATTTAAAGACTGGCATCACTTTCTGACGATTAAAAAAAGAATTTCTAATTTTATAGAAACGTAGTAGCCCACATTAGTGTCAGTTTAGATAACTTGAACAATGATACTGCCGATGTGATTTTGGTTAAAGTGGAGCCCTGTAATGTAGAGTATAAGAAGCAGCTAATATGAATGGGACTTGTGTCAAATTTAATGGAGAGTTAGGGTACACTGTAATTAACAAAGTTACACTAAATGTTGAAGTTAGAATACAAAATCTAGTAGGACTGTCTTACTGAAGATTAGTTTACTGGCTGGTACTAACAAACAGACTTTCCCCAATGTACAACTAAATTTTTAACATCATTCTTATTAGAACATGACGTTGAAAAGGATGTTGAAAAAAATAGTACATATAAATTGTGATACATTTACCAGAAGAGCGGCCTCTCAGATTAGAATTGGGATTATATTCCAAAAGCCCTTCCAGCACCTGATTGAGAAGATCAAAAGTGGGCTGTATAATGTTTTCCAGTAAACCTGTTGCAAAATTAGATACATTTAGTTGGTGCACAAAATAAATCACTACTACAAACGTCGATTTCAACAAAGTAACTATCATAAATATTCAATGTGAAATTATTATGATGTTTTGATGTTGACACTCGAGAAACCAAACCAATTTAGTATATTTCTGTACACATGTTTTTAAAATGTAACACGATGAATTCTATTGTAATATAGTTTTCTGACTTTAAAATTTACAATAAATAAAAAGACGGCCAATAAGTCAGCATATAAATTTAACACTATTTATTGAGAAGTGACATTTTGTCTCCTTTTCTTTGTAATATTATGTTTGTTGTATGTCTGAGGAAGTCTCAAAAAGGAGACTTAATGTCACTTCTGAATAATTGGTGATAAATTTATATGCTGACTTATTGGCTATCTTTTTATTTAATTCTATTGTAATTTAAATATTGCGAACACTTTTGTTTAACTTGGTAAAATTAAGAATCTATTATTGTATTGGTTTTGTATTGTTCAATGGACATATAGTATTTGTTATAAAATTTTATTGCAAAAATAATTATTAAAAACTTTTTTCTTCACAAAAAATTCTTTATTTTAGTCCACAGATTTTATATTGATTTTCATTCATAATACATGGTATAATTTTCACAATATCTGACCTTAAAAATGTCAACAGCTCTGAAAGGGTAATCCCCCTCCCCACAAATATTTCTTCCTATGTTTACTACTAATTTCTATCCTTATATATAAAAGTTTATTGCTGTATTATCAATACATTTAACTGTGAAAACTTGATCTAAATTTTTTTCCATCAACACACTTTCCATAAATACTAACAATGTAAAGTATACATTACCAATTTGACACAGCGGAATGTTTGTGTTGCTGCGATCACACATCAGGCTTATGGGCAATCCTAATGATTTCTCCCTGTCTCCTTGCATCCAAAGTTCATCGAAGATTCTATTTGTCCAGCGACAATGAAGTTCCCAAGATTTAGCAGGATGGGAAATATCACAACATAGAATTAAAAAGGACAATGCTTTCACCTTGTCGATTCTGTAAGTATTTGTGAAGTGAAAAATTTGATATCATCAAATATTTTCTAAGTTTAGAAGAAAGACAAGAAAGGAAATGAGTCAACTGGACCAGGGACTCTAACCCAGGACCTCCCCAATATCCAGCCAGGCACTCTACCAAATGAGTTAATCTAATCTTCTAAAATTAGCTATATGCTTTACTGAGCTTCATGTGAAGCATTTCCACTTCCTTAAACTAAATTTTCTATGATATCTGACAATTCAAAGTAAAATAGGAAACTAGCTTATAATAAAATTGAATAAGGAAGAAAAATTAGGATGAAATCTTCACGGTTAACCAACCGGGTCAGGTATTTAAAAGAACACAACGTTTCTGCGGCCATCTTCTGCCGCCATCTTCAGGACGCAGAAACGTTATGTTCTTTTAAATACCTGACCCGGTTGGTTAACCGTGAAGATTTCATCTGAATTATTCACCGGGAAAGTCTACGTTCATTAAGGAAGAAAAATGTTATTTAGATAATAAAAGAAAAATAATTTTTTTAGATAAATTGTATTATCAGAGTAAGATAGAAAAATCTTGACATTTTATGTTAAACTTGTTGACAGTTGTTCATACTCACAAAAAGAGGGGAAGGGAAACGGTATCCTTTATTTCTTGAAAAAATTGAGCATGACAGTTAATATCCGTTGCCAATATAAATTCAATGACCAAATATCTCATTTTCTTATATTCTGAAGATGACAAATTTTGTAAGATGTTGAACTCATTTTGCTGCAGAACACTGAAATTCATATATAAGAAAGTAAGTTATGTGACATTGCCCAACTAATTGGTATTGAAAGGAGCAAGAGCAAGCTTGAAATTGCCATTGAGGAAAAGATAAAATTCTTCTAAAATTTTTTGGAGACTCAAGCCTCCTTTCACATTCCAAGTGCCAACTTGGCCAGCACTTGCAATGTGTGTGTCCAGTTTTTTCTGGAAGAGGTGTCCGATGTCTCCAAAAATTTGAGAAAAATTTTATCTTTCCTTCAATAGCTCTACCGAGCTTCCATTTCAGATAAGCCACCACCTTCCTCTCTTTTCAGTCAATTCCAATTATAAATTATGATTCACTATGAGAAAATTCAACTAAAATTTATAAACTACAAACTGACAAACAAATGAATCATGAAAGTTGTTAAAAAATAATATCAAGTAGTGTAATTACTTACCCAGATATATATCATACTTCTGTAAAACATAAATTAAATAGTTTACAAATTGAAGCAAGGTTAACAAATCGGAATGAAGGTTTTAGTGAGTAGGAGTAAACACATAATTATAATTTACATTTACAAAAATTTAATACTCACTTAAAAATAGCGCTTGCATGATAGTTTTCAAGGACTGAATTGTCATTGTACAGCAGAGCAAGTTTTGATCCAGTATTGACCTGGAAGGCGTTGTTAGTCCCTGGATGGTTGTAATCATGTACAAAGGCACTCATTACACAAGCAAACACTTCTAAATCTGATATTCTACCCTGTCAATATAATAACAAATATTAATTTAACAATAGAAATAGTGTAAGAAATAGAAAATGCAACTGGCTTCAATCACAGAGAAAAGAAAATATATTGTATATTTGTATATACAGGGTGACGCTAATTCAGGGTACCAACTTTGAGAGTTGGGACAGGACACTGTAACAATCACATTTTGTGATGTTGAACATCAAACTGGTGGATGACTTCACATGGAATTAATTCTCCACTATCTCCACATTCCTTGATGTGTACAAATGTTGGTAAAATGTCAACTTCACCAGTTGTCACCCTTCTTCTTCTTCTTTGGCTCTACAGCACCGTTGAGGGCCTGGGCCTACCAGGACAACTGCGGACTGTCACTTTGTCGGACTCATTTCAAATAATTTGAAGTGACACGTGGTCAGCGTATCGATTCTCCGACAGTCTTAATCCTGGTCTTTGCGACCATGACAGCACAAACATCCAAGCCCATGCCAGGATTCAAACCTGGGACCCCTGGGTTGTGAGGCAGCAACACTAGCCACTACACCACAGGTGGTCGACATTTATCACCCCTACCATCTCCAAATGCTCTCTTTCCATTTCTCTTGCCTACAGTCTCACCCTTAGAAGGGTTCACATTTGTCCTTCACTGAATGTTCAAGACAGAATATTATATAATAAGAATGAATTATGAAATTCTTTTAAATTGTATGAAAAAATAACATTGAAAGTATATTAATACTACTCACAATGAGACCAGTTTGAGACAGCATATAGTGCAAGGTTTGCACCGTGTCTGCTGCGTGCAAGTTATTGTGGTATGGGTTATTGTAAAAGTAATAAGTATCTTCAACATGCGCAAGAAATTTATACAAAATATCTACAGGAACCTGAAAGCAACAGTTAAATTAATTATTTATTAATTTATACAAGTTATATAAATTAAGAGGATTCTCAAACCTGTTAAGGCTATTTCCGATTTTTAAATTAAGACTTCATTTTGTCCGTTTTTCTGAGGAGCCAGTAGAGAGATGTGAATTTTGCATGACAGTTAAGAAAATAATACCAGTTCTCACGTACCAATGAGTTGAAAAAAATTTTTTTTTGAGAGTAATAACAATTTTTAAGTTCATCATAAGGCCTAAAATGAATTATTGTCATTTTTAACTACAAATTATTTTTTGGGTCATCTTATGCAGTATTGATTGCATATATAAAACATTTTGGTCTTTTTGGTGCCACTTAATCATAAATAGGTCTTGGTTTATTGGACAGAAGATCTTATCTCAGTAAAAGAACAGATAGATTGTTACCTATAAAACATTAAATTTGGAGAACAAAGGTTAAAGAAATGCAAAATCTGATGGTTTTACCATTTTATGAAAAGCAACAAGAGTTGAAGAATTGACTTTTTTTTGTAAATTGAATCAATTAGTTAGTTACTGTTAAAAACTAAGGGACATTGCTAGAATGATAATACATTTACTGAAAAATTACCTTGTATTTTTTTATTATACCATAATGATTCATAATGTTAAACATTATCATCTTTAATGGCTTCTTCTCACATACAGAGGCAAATGAAAACACGTCGAAATCCCAATTATCGACTGTCTGAAAGAAAATAACCTCATGAATTTATTGAAAGTAAATATCTGAGTCTCGAGAGCACGCTTCAAGGGAAAGAGAGAGAGAAGGACCTCGAAGTTGACAATTACAAACTGTTGCATTAAAATACAAATCTGAGCTTCCACAATGCAATTCATGAAACACTTTAATTGACTCAAAAGCACAGGTACATCACTGACTAGAGATTTAATATTATTCTAATTAAAAAATGGTCACAATTTTTTTTATAGAACAAACATGATGGATGATCTGACCTTAATTCCGCTTATTGCTTGTGATATATTTGGCCCAGTCATGGAAATAGTGATAGTATGTGGTAAGAGATCTTGCTCGTAAGGATGCGTAAATATAGTAGAAAATTTCTTTTCTGGTTCTGAGAAGGTTAAATGTAACCATCTCAGCACTTCATCTGGAATGCCACTTTTCTGTGGAACTATTAGGCAAATGTCTTTCTTTGTTAATTGTCTAAAACAAGTATTCCATTTACAAGAATCATGTATTAGTAAAATCAAATAATAATAAATGTAGGATCAAATTTTTTTAGCATCTTGGAAAACAACAGACACAATTGAAAAAACCAAAAAACAAACACATATTTCTACAACTGAATTATAAGAGCATGTCCTAAAATTATAAATAATAATTGCTCTATGAATCTCAACAAATTGTTGATAATCTAATTATTTCTAGAATAGAATGAGTACCAATTCCATTTATGTGTAGAATGGAAGGTTTCACTTCTAGTTAAAATTACATGGTCATTTTCCATAAACAGTACAGTTACTGTACTTACTCAACCCTAATAAAAATTATAATTTTATGAAGATACATCAAAACATCTGTACATCTACTTTCAATATGAGAAGTAAAGCTATGTATTATTTCAAATATTTCCACTCTAATACAGATTATGTAAAGCCCCCGCCACCATCATTGAATTGGATTAGCCTACAATGGCCATTAAATTTAAAATACAATTATCTTCCAATTTTCACAGTAACTCAATTAAATTAATTTACGACCAAAATTTATTTAAACATAATATAAATAACTAAATTAATCTGACTGAATGTTATACATAAAAAATACAATGAGTGGCCAAACGTTAGAAATGGAACAATTTAATGTGAAAACGTTTAGTTCCCCCAACTTTTGGGACTGGTCACCTCAGTTGTTTCTACCTTCCTTGGAGGGTCTGTAGCCCATTCAGGGCCTTGGCCTACTGAGTTGGTTGTGGACTGTCATATTACATGACACATTCCAAATATGGAGTGCCATGTGGTCAGTGTATCGATTCTCCGGAAATCTTAATACCAGTTTGTGTGACTGTGATGGCATAAACATCCAAGCCCATGCCAGGATTCGAACCAGGGACCACTGTGTTGTGAGGTGGTGACACATGTCACTAGACCACAGGAGGTTGACATTGTCTATTATAACTAATTTTATTAAGATTCTGAAATTTTAATATTTTTTAATGGACTATTTCAATTTTTTTGTAGTAACCTAACCTGATGAAGTACTAAATATGCTGACAAAACTTTGGTTCAACTAAATAAAAACTTTGTTTGTATCTGGCCATAAATTTAATTTGATTTAATTAAAATCTAATTGATAGGCTACTAAGATGCAAATGTGAAATGATTCATTTTATCTGCTAAAGAGTACAGATATGCATACCTCAATTTTCGTTCTATAAATTTATCTAAAACTTTTGATGCATATTTCAGGTTTTTCTCGAGAATATGGACTGGAATATCTTGCTTCATTAGTCGTTGAGATATTGCTCGTAATCTGAATAATATAAAATCAATTACTTAACTTTTGTCCTAAACTTATAAAATAATACAAAACCTTCAGCAATAAAATCTAATAAAAAAATATGACAGTTTGAAGAAGAAATGATTGTTTTTAACTGTATCTTGGTTCACTCATTTTAACTCATAAATTGTTTGTACATATTATTATGCAAAGAGAAAAGCTGTTTATGAAGCCACATATTTTTACCTGAGAGCAGCTGCATCTAAAGCTACTATTGATTCTTCGTAAGGCAGATCATCTGATTCAATGTCTAAGGAATATAATTCTTTGGCTGACACTGTTCTAACAAATTTCACATCAATTTCCATGCTTATTATTGCTCTAGCATATTGTCATTCCACTCTGAAAAAGTTTACCTTTAAATATGATGGATACCCAAAAGATTAGAAAGGTTTGATCATTAGATGTTTTAAATGATATGAATTTGCAATCGTCATGAGTAGCAGCTACTTTTTTTTTAGGGACATATCACATGCATCACAGACACATGCTAACTAATGTTACTGACTTAACAACATTGTGAAAATAACTTTCAATTTAACAAAATTTGTGTTCATGAAAAGAAGATTCTACTGGAAAAGTTTTAAGGGCATCACCTTAACAATATATTTACAGCATCATATAAATTCAACAGAAAAACTATTTTTTGTGTTACATGTAAAAATCTTGGAAGTAATGAACCAAAGCATATCGCCAGTAAGAATTATGCGTGATCAATGTCAAGCCAATTTCAGTTTAAATCAACCATCCTAGATGTACCACTGCATATTGTCATAAAAATTGAAAAGCTGTGAGTTTATGGCTTTCAACTTATTTAACTAACATGGAAAACATAGGGAACATTTAATACTTCACATTCCGAGCAACAATTAGAACTCTGACTGTGAACAAATGGTGTTAGATGTTGCCAAAGGTGTTATTTTGGATCATTTATTACTGATGTTGCCGAGGTTTTCAAAAAGTTAACAAAACAGTCCACAAAGAATGGTCAAACCAGATCTTTGTCAGTTTTTTTGTTTTTCAGTTACATGTGTAAATTTTATTGTATGGAGAGTCAATAATTCACATAGAATTTGAAAATCAAATGAATCACATTTTCTAGGTCTTTATTGGGACCAGAAACTGAGTTGAAAACTACACATACTTAAAAAGTTGAAGGGATCTAACATACATATTAGAGAAATGAACTGGATATTGGGGAAGAAATCTTGCTTATCACTAGAGAACAAAGTACTTCTTTACAAAGCAATTATATAGTCAATCTGGATATACTGCATTTAACTCTGGGGCTACTCCTGTAACACTTACAGTCCGAAACACTCAGAATAATTGCTGATGCGCCATGGCATGTCTCTTCATACCAACTGTACAAGAGGAATGTACAAACGGAAGTGCAAGCAAATTTTTGGCAACTACATGCAGATCCATCTGCTCACTACAACACATTCACAAACAAGAAATCCCCCCTCATGTTATGCATTACTATTAAATTACATCATATAACATATTGATTATATACAATAGTTCTGATTGTTAGTTCACTAATTAACTTGAAAAACAACTTTACACACAGTTCCTAACAATCAATGTCAAACTCTATCTTCTATCTTAAGCAATGTTGATATGGTAAGAAATCTACAATTTAAAAAATCTCATCAATAAATTTTCAAAGAAGCTAGGTAAATGTGATGCTATAGAAGGAAGCAGAAAAATCAGATGGGTAGATAAGACTAACTAACGAGGAAGTTCTAATCAGAATATTAAAAGAGAGAACAAGAGACGGGGTTAGATTAAAAGGTCACTCTTTGAGACAAGAGGTTCTTGTAAAATTAACGTTAGACAGAAGTGAACAGAAGAGGGAGACCAAAGATGGAAAACACTGAGCGGGAGATTATGGAGGATGTGGTACTTATGTAGAAATGAAAAGGCTTGCACAGAATGGTTAGTGTGGATGATGAATCAAACCAGTATAAGGACTAAATACTACTACAACAACAAGGCAATTTAAAAAGACTGTGACTAGAATAATTAAACAGGGTCTAATTTATTTGGGAACTGGTGGAGTTATCCCCATCCTCTGATTGGTGCGAAAGTAAGGGAAAACTGCTACTAAGTTACAAAATTTTAATTAATGGGTTTTAAAAATCTATATATAAGGAAGAAAATGTGAAATTTCATTAAATATTTTCTTTAAAAGTTTTAGGCTATATTGTAAATGTAATTGCACTGTAGTAATGTAGCCTGTGGCTACTCTTGAAATAAATAGAAATTAAACTTCAATCATGTGTGTGCTGTTGGAATAATACCAAACTGCAGTATTTTAAAAACACACACAAAAAAGTTCATGTTGAATCCCCCCCGTGATGTATGGTATAATTTAAGGAAGGAGCACTTTCGTCTTCAGATAATTGCTGTTAAAGTAATGTAACATCAAGAGTATGTGTCTTATTAAATGTCGTAGAAAGACTGTAATAAACTCGCAAAAGTAACAGCGGGATTTTTTTTGCTAATATTCAAATTTGCCTCCATAAATTGAATTGAAGTCATTTCCAACGGACTTATTGTTATTTTAAATTTTAATCTGTAATACTCACACAACTACCTACGTATTTCACACTTCCATTAAAACATTAGCGTGTCAAACAAGAAGAATATCAACATTTCCAGGTGAAATGTAATCATCTTTGGCTCTTCTTTGTTTTCTTATACTTCTACATTATAGGCGTACACAATGAAGAAGGGGCAGCAGAATATTCGGAAACTGCGTGGTTTTTTATGTTTTTCCTATAACGATGGCAGATTAACGAATCATCACAGGGACAATCACGGACATGTGAAGGAACGGTTTTAACACTCGGAAAATTTTCCCCGAGAACATTATCGACCGAGAAAATGAAATGTACTTGACGGGAAAGGTAAAGAAAATAGAGACAGGAAGCTCTGGGGGAAATACTTCGCAACATGTCGGGGCCATTGTTGCTCAACTGGAACCGTTCATACGCCGCGTAAAGAAATATTGTTCTGTTTATTAGCTGCTTTTATTGCCATTTCGTTAAAGCCGTTTGCTTCAATTCTCCCATTTTTTTAGGGTTGCGTTTTTCATTTAATCACTTTTGCCGAGCCACGTTTGCCAACGAATAAACACGAGCTACTTCCAGAAGGAATAGTATTTCGTTGAAATGAAAGGCTTACGTATGTTATTTGGATTGCAATGCACTCGGGACGGAATGAAGTGGTAGTGAGGCGATATTTTCTATCATTATTCAAGATAAACTGCCTATTTTACGTTACTGAGGAGTAGAAATCCATTTTTTGTTGTTGTAAGTAATGTTATTAGTTCTTTCGTACTACAAATATTAAAATATAACCATTGCTTTTTATATTTCACATAAAAAGCAAAAGTGTAAAATACAAAAATTCATCTTATTAAATTACTAAGTTTATAAATTTACACCTGTGAACAAAACTCCTTAAGATATAGGCCTACCCATAAAAGAAAACAATCATAAAGTGCCTCATATGTTTCATCTCTATTTTGTAGACAACATTTATAAATTAATTTGCAAAACTATGGCTGGTTTATTTAAACAATAGATATTTTAAATTAAAGGATCACTGTCTTGCCAACTCATTTTCTCCAGTCAAATTCCTATATTGGGGAAATAATCAAGTTAGTGCATGCCCAATGCATTACCAGCTCCACTGTCCCATTTATCAAATGTCAATGTTATTGGTTGCTAGTGGTGTCATGGTTTTCAGTTCACAGCTCTATTGAATGTGTTCCGTTAAATTCCACGGCTAAAAGTCAAGTTGAATTACACCAGTCACGCCATTCTCCTATCCCCATTGAAAATTGATCTTCAGAATATATCACTGTTTTTTTGGGGGGGATAATAGAATACATGTGGGTGATCCTGAAACAGGAAACTGTCCTTTAATAGCATAGGACAGGAATTGAAAAGAGTAGAGCAAGGTCGCCAAGGGTTGACTAAGGCCCCTGGGCTATAGTTTAAGGATTCTACTCGCTGTTTCACCTAAAAACAGATGCAGTGGAAATCCTACAAAGCCTGCATCAGGTAGGTTGGACCATTGGGTACTATTCTCACACCCTTCCGAATGACGGGAGATGAGTTTGCCGAGGGCTCGCAGCATTCCCTTCTCCATGACTCAACCAGTTATGCCCATGGTCTTTGACCTTAGTACATGCACCTCCTAAAATAGATGAAGGTGCTTGTGCATGTGAGAACCTTGGAAAATAACCAGAGAGAGTATGAGGCATCCCCTAAAGTAAGCCCTGAAATCAATCTGCGAAGAAGTAACTGTGAGAGAACTCTCACACAGGCATCTGGTTTTTTCCTTTAGAATATGTCACTTAATTTTTTTTCTTCATTTTTTGTATTTAAATTTGGCATTTTATTTATTCAACTGCACTTTTAAAATAATTAAGAAAACAGAATGAATATAGGGCTATCATGTCATTAGCTTGGAGATGGCTTGACATCAGTGCATAACTAAACTAAATCTGTTCCAATTCCACTTAACACTTTATTTTATTCAGTACAGGATGACAGTAGTCATTGTTCTGCTTCTTACAAAGTCAATTTTTGATCCCTCTTTCCCGTCCTTATTGTTTTAATTAGTCTGACTCATTTTCTGATTTGTGTATATATAATTCCATATTATGAATGTAACATTTTTGTTTGAATTTAAATGGAGTTATTAACTATAAAAGAATTTAATGATCCTATCACTTATTATCTATCATTTTTAATCTCTATGTTCAGACCTATAGTTTATATTTATTGTCTCTAAAAGTTAATAAAACCTGATAAAAAGACAAACTTATTAATTTAAATTTTCTTTAGCACAAATGTCAACCCGTAAAGAGGTTGCAAATTTTGTGAGGTCAGTCAGTGATTATGACCTAAATGAGCTAGATATTGAATCTGATGACCTTCCAGAACATGATTCTGTGAAAGCTCTTGACATTGCTGCGCTAAGGCAAGTAATTAATAATTACTCTCAAAGGTTACATACGCTGTATTCGTAAGTTAAGTATCAAGCTTTAAGTAGTCAGTTTTCCATCTCTCCTTCAATAATTTGATTCATTTCTGAGTTTGAGAGACAGAGATAATTTTAATTATTTAGTTTGTTACAAGAATAAGTGTTGTATATATTATAACTGTTATAATTTGGTAGCAGAATCTGCAAAGATGTTATTATGGAGAAATTATTTTGCAGAGGGTTATTCTAAAGAATAATGGGAAAGATCCCTTGTTTTGTATACATGATAGTTTTTTTGATACTTCTGTACATAATTTTTTAAAAAAATATTAATATTATCATTGATCCAGTTAATTATTTATCATTTGATTAAAACTTTTAATTACAATTTAGTACTATGAATTTAGTTCAGCTGGTATTTCTTGAACAAACAAGGTAGAATACAAAATATATAATATCTCAAGGTTGATAGAAAACCATTTTGCACCTTTGGTACAAGAGGTCACATTTTTAATTTACTCTAAAATAATATCAAGATTGTGTTTCATAAACAGTAAAATGTTGATCTTAGAACTAATAAAATTGGAAATTTGTCTACTGTAGAAACTTGGGTGAATGTTGTGTGTAGAAAATTTTATAAATGAAATTTATGTTTAAATGTATACTTTAGGTACACAATTACAGCTATACTAAACTGATAATTATTGTTGTTGCTGCTGGGGATGGTCCACGACACGAAATTCTTCACGTGTACATTCAATAATCTTTTCAAAGAGTAAATATGATGAATTGCCAAATTTTATGCCTGGGTGGAAGTCTCAAAAAGGAGCCGAAACGTCATTTTTGAATAAATAGTGATAAATTCATATGCCGACTTATTGGCCATCTTTTCATTTAATTACTGTTGTTTTATACTAAAATTTTAGTGGCTATGTGTGCTTGATTATAAAGAGAGGGTTTTTGGCTATAAATTATACTTGTCTATATTGATTAAGGTACTGATAACTATAATTTTCAGATTGCAAGCCATAATTAAACGAATGAAGGAAAATAAAGTTACTCAAGCAGTGATGGTTAAAAATCTGAACTATGCATCACGTGTGCTGGACCAGGCAATTGAACATGAAATGAAGTAATATTATTATTATTTCAATAAACTTTAATTATTATTTACTTTATTTTCATTTCTTTATAGTTTTCAAGTCATCAGATTGAAAACTGCCCTTTAGGGTATGTATTTGTTTTATGAAAAAGTATGTACTGTTTACTTGTGATGTTAACTTATTTTCCTGATTTGAATAAAATAATCTGTTTTTTATAAACTGATAAACAATTAAAGTTATTGGGAAGTTTTTATAATAAATTTTAATTTGTTTATGACACTGGCAAATGATAACTGCCAAGCTTTTTTCCATACTTCATGCTCATGGGGAAGGTTTTATATCCACAGTTGAGTTTGAAATTTAAGGAAAGAGTATTGCTGAGCTAACAACACCAATAAAATTTCTTTAATTGTTTCCTTTCTTTAATTTAAATTATATTGTTGCATAATATGTTACTATTATTATATGACTGTGAATGGAAATGCGTATTTACATTCCAGTTTAATTAACCTACATTTGTCAGAATGATGCACTTCAGTTAATCATGATTACCCTGCAATGTTTTTCAGACGCTTGGCAAAACAAAAGGCCGGGCTACCTCAGGTTAAAGATTTTTCCATGTGTCAGCAAGTACAACAGTGGTTAAAGGCAACGTTCACAGAACCTTATCATCAAAATTCAATAAGGGCAACTGACTTAATAAGCAAGAACTTTTACCTCAAGTCAACCGAATGTCAGTCTACCAATGTGATAGTAGCCGACGTGACAAACATACTCCATGTAATAATCTAAATGCCAAATTATTAAAAATAGAATAGATTGTCATTAGACTATTTTGCTATATTTCATCCTATTCACCTAGAGCCTGAAGAAACCATGCTCCAATCTTATTGGAAGTAAGACTGAACCCAAAATTTAGTACAAATTTGTTCATTACTGTGGTGCAAGTCAGCAATGAAAAATACGAGCACCAGGATGCTATACACTTCTATTTTAAATTTAATTTGAATAAATTGTCTGTCTCAGCTTCAGATCTGACTTTAAGCTCCACATCATTGTCCACAAAATTCAAAAAACCAAATTACAGCTTTCTTGTTGCAATACTTTGATTCTAACCATTCACTTCTTATAAATGAAAAAATAGGTGTTTTTCTCATTTAAAGAATATGTAAATGTAATCTGCCCACATGTAATTACAATCAAATTTAAATAGTTGTATGTTTAATATTAATTAATATAGAAACATTTCATATAGTTGTTTTAATATGTAAACAAACCTCTTGCAACATATTACCAGATAGATTGAGGCTTGCTTTTTAAATTTATTAATGTCAAACAATTCTTATATACTAATGTTATTAACGGGCCAGCAGTGAGATTTTGTTGTGAAAATGAAAAGGTAATACAAGATTTTATAGGTTATGGGACAAGCCAGTTGATTAGAAATCTATGAGTATCTGTGATAAGAATGAATCTTACAAGGGCCAACATTGTTGAATTTTGTACTTGTAAAATTTATTTTAATTAAAATTTTAATGAATAGCTCCACATCTAAAAGTTACATTGCAAATAATCATTTTGTAAAATTGCTCACCATCACCATTAAAACAAAAACATTGTTACAGGCTGTAGACGATTGGACCTTTGATATATTTGGCCTATATATGGGGACCCAAAAGCAGCCAATGAAAATTATTGGAAACTATATTCTGAAACAGTATGGTATTGTCCAAAAATTTAAGGTAATTCCTTTATGTATATATTATGGGAATTTTATGGGAGTTTTATCTTGGTAATTGATTCTATTCTTCTCAATTGACGAGCAGTCCATCTGTTTGGACTGTCGAAGAAAGCTCTAGGAAGTCAAAGGTTCAGTAGCGATGAAGAGATTGAAGTCTTTGTGCTCAATTGGTTAAAGACTGAAGATTCAGCTTTTCATAACGACAGAAACGGGAAACTTACAAAACACTAGGAAAAATGTGTTTCAGTACAAGGAAACAATGTAGAAAAATAAAAAGGAATGTTTTGAAATTCTATTGTTCTCAGAAAAATTATTAACAAGTAATTCTTGTTTATATTTGAATGACCCTGGTATTTCTGACATTTGGCCACTTATTGTATTTTATTAACTAATATTCTAATATTAAGCATATACTGTGTCATATTAACTATTCTCAAAATATTTCAGATTCCGCAACATACCCTAGACATCTTTCTAGCACGTATTGAAGAAGGATATAACTTGCACAATAATCCATATCACAATTGCATCCATGGTGCAGATGTTACACAAACTATGCACTACATGCTGTCTCAGACAAACATCATGGTTAATATATAATCAATTGTGTTATAAAAAGCTGATAATTTGTAAGGACAATGTATATTTAACTGTTATGATGCCCAGGGGTGGCTGTCCGAATTGGAACTGTTTGCAGCTGTGGTGGCCGCTCTCATTCACGACTATGAGCACACTGGCACAAACAACAAAATGCATATAAGAACCCATTCCAAATTGGCAATGCTGTACAATGACAAATCTGTTCTTGAAAACCACCATGTCAGTAGTACCTTCACGTAAGTTACATTTTTTTTAAAACCACAAGAAACAATAAATTCAGCAGTATACACTATAATCTGTATTTTCTTCAGATCCACTTGTTCATATTTCAGATTTCTAACCAGCGGTGACCATTACAACATACTTAAGAATCTGTCTTCTGTTGAATATAAAGAATTCAGAAGATTGGTTATTGACCTTGTTTTGTCTACTGACTTGCAATATCATTTGAAACATTGTAAGGAAATAGAAGATATTCTCTCCCTTCCTAAATTTGTGTAAGTAGAGCGTATATGCGTGTATGAAATAAGAACATTTCAATCATTTTTGTAATCAAAGAGAACAAAGGAGTAAATAGTAACAGATGCCTTGATATTATAGGAATTTGGAGAAGAGGCAGCCAATGACCCCAGTTCTTTGGAAGATTGATAAATATTACATTGCCTTACATGAAACAATTTTTTATATAAATATTGTATTATATAATTAAAATATTATATTTATTGTTGAATATAAGAAAAAGTTAAAACTCAAATTAGATTATATATCCTTTGTTAGTGTAGTAAAGATCTTTGTATTTCTTGATCAAAGCTCAAACTTGCAGGAAACCAATCTTTTGTTATACAGAGTTGGAAAGTCCAGAGCTTTGAGTTTTATACTGCATTGTTGTGATATATCGTTCCCTGCCAAAAGTTGGGAAGTGCAACAACGCTGGTCTGCTTCCCTTTTTCAAGAATATTGGCGCCAGGGAGACAGGGAGAAAGAGTTGGGTTTACCTGTATCACCGTTACACGATCGGAATGTCGTACTAATCGAGTCATCACAAATTGGTATTATTGTCATTAAGTATCACTACTTCATGTTTTGTTCAAAGATCCATCCATATTGACAAATGTCATTATTAAAATTTATATTATCTTCAATTAAAAGAGGTTTGATTGATTCAAGAATAAACACAAATTACTCATTATTCTTCAAAAATTCTAATTTCTATTTTTTTTCCTTTGTGTGTGTGTGAACACAAAACATAGTAATCTTGAATATGTGTCATATGAAATAAAATGACAATTTTTTACTTTAATTTTTCCGAATATTTTCCAACTTGTAAACAGGTCTCTTAACAGAAATTATCAGACCGAGTTTCAAACTGTGTGGTGAATTGTTACAAAAGATTTCTGAACTAGTGGCATCAAGGCCACCTGGAATCCTCGATTCTTTGGCAGGTAATTGAGAGTAATTGGACTTTTGATTATTTAATAAATTAAAACATTTCATTTGTATAGGAAATTTTTGCCCTTGAAAATTTAAATATTTTCTTGTGATTTGTTCATAATGAAGTTAATGCCTGGTATGGAGTTTTCTTATTAAGATCTTTATTTCAATGTGTGTTTTGTTTTTTAATGTAAAAGGTGAACGTATTTTATTTTAATTTGGCAGTTAGATGCCAGGGGAATTTGTGCAGTTATCTGAGAAATTTAGATGCTGTTGCATATAATATTACATATAAATAATAATATTAGTATTGTGCTCAAAATATAGATACATGTGTATGTGTGTTAACATATATCTTTCTTGAGATAAAAACCTATGCTGAACATGTGATGTAAAGTGAACTTTTTATCTTTCTTCCAAATTTATATCTTTTAACTATCCAAATTGTAGAGTGGACAGCACCATCTGGTGGGGAATCTATAAATCTAAACAGTCATTCGGGTGAACTTGGACAGTGCGGTTGTGTGTAGCCATGTGATAGAAATTAAGTTACCTTCGAATCCCCAACAATTGGTAGCAGAGCGTGGTTCGACAATACGGACAGTTACAAACAAGGGAAGTGAAATTTTACAAAAAAAAAAACGCGAGTGATAATAAAATGGAGCTGTCAACACAAAGAGTCGAGATTTTGCGCGGGGACAATTACCTAACGTGGTCGTTAAAAATGGGTGCCATTTTGAGAAAAAAGAAACTTTACAAAACAATTATCGAGAAACCTGAGCCAGTATGGAGAAATGAAGACGAAGCAGAAAAAGAAGAATGGGAATACAAAAATGATGAAGCGTTTTCGGAAATTGTGACATTATCGCCCGAACAAGCTGGACCGTTTATTGGATGGACTAGTGCTAGAAAATTATGGATGAAGCTGAAAGAAAATTTCGAAGGTAACGCGCATGAAAAATTAATAGACGCTATGATGGAACCGAGACAAATTAAGATGGGAGAGAAAGAGACAGTTGAAAATTACATTACAAGAGCCCGAACAATGGAAGCGAAATGTGCTACTTTTGGACAATCAATTAGCGAACGAGAACTAGTATTTCACGTAGTGCGTGGTATAAATGAAAAATTTGAAACAATAGCTGCGACGCTCCGAATACAGAGGTCGGCAACAATGGACGACATCAAACAAGCCTTGAAAGAAGAGGAGGCAAGAATGGGAAACAAAACTACACAAAACAAGAGCGATGCGGTTTACCAGGCAAGAAACCATACAATAAAAGAAAATAGAACTTGTTACAATTGCAACAAAACCGGTCATCTTGGAAAAGATTGCTGGCATAGGAAGAAAGGAGGAAATACAAGACAAAGAGAAAATAATTCATCCGCTAGAGGACAATCTTGGAGAGGTCGAGGAAGAGGTCAGGGTCATGGAGGTGGAGCAAGCAACAATCGAGAGAGGAATCAACACCCAGCGAGCGTAGTAACAGAGAGGGGTGACAATCAAAACTTCCACGTAACAATTAAATTAACGGACGTGGCTAATGCAGTATCAGAGGATCCAGATAGTGAAAACATTTGGGGAATCGATTCCGGATGTAGCATTCACATGTCACCGCATTATCAAAATATGACGAATACAAGGCCTTACAATGGAACAGTGGTATTGGCAGAAGAGGCGAGAGAAATCGACGCAACAGCCATAGGTGATGTAGAAGTCGTAACCCGAGTGGAACAAAAAGTGTACAACACTACAATTAGAGATGTACTATACGTACCGAGATTAAGAATGAACTTGTTATCAGTGCGAAGCCTAGTGAAAAATGGGAACTCGGTCATATTCGACCAAAACGGTGCATCAATAGTGAACAAAAAGGACGTAGTAGTAGCGGCATCAGAAGACGTGGAGAAGATGTACGTCATCAGAACTAAGCCGAACAAATACAATGACAGGGATGTTTTACATAACGATGATTCCAACATGACGGCGGTAGAGAAGCAGACGTGGCACAGACGGATGGGTCACATTGGAGAGAAGTACTTAAACAAGATGAAGAAAGACAAAATGGTCAACGAAATCGAGTACAAGGATGTTAAATTAGATAAATGCACGGATTGCATTATCAGCAAGGCAACACAAGCGCCACATAAAACAGTGACGAACGAAAGTGCAAAGTACGTGTTAGACTTGATACACATGGACCTTTGCGGGCCCATGCCGGTAGCATCAATGGGAGGTGCGAAATACATTTTCACAATAGTCGACGGATACAGTCGAAGAGTTTTCGTGTATTTCTTAAAAACGAAGGATGAAACTTACAACAATTTTAAGGACTTCGTGGAACGCAAAGAAAATGAAACAGGGAACAGAGTCAATCGAGTACGCAGCGACAATGGAACTGAATTTACAAATGGACAGATGAAAGAGATAATGCGACACAAAGGCATAAAACACGAATTGACGGTACCCGGAAACCCAGCGAGTAATGGCATAGCCGAACGGATGAATCGGACAATATTAGAGAAGACAAGAGCACTATTACAAGATTCGAAGTTAACACAGAAGTTTTGGGGTGAAGCGGCATCAACAGCCGCATACCTGCTGAACTGTTCGCCAAATAAACACAACGGAGACCAGACGCCAATTGAAAAGTGGACTGGAAGAAAACCAAATCTCGGACATCTGAGAGTTTTTGGTTGCGTAGGATATTACACAACGACGACTACATGCAGAGGGAAATTCGACCCAAGAGCGGAGAGAGGAATTTTTGTGGGATATTCCAAGTCAAGACTTGCATACAGAATGTACAATCCAGAGAAGCAGAAGTTATTTGAGTCGAGATCTGTCATTTTTGAAGAAAACAAGAAGGGAGGAGACTTACTACAAGGTCAAGCGAAAGAGACTGAAAATTATTTGGTCGAGATGATAGAAGAATTACAAGCGAAAGAAGGAGAAACCCGAATATTGGAAAACACAACAAATGTAAACAATGAAGAAGATGAAAGTATCCATGAGCAACTAGAGGAGGAACCAGAGGAGAACGAGCCCCCGATAGCTGAAATAATAACGAATAAAAGAGGGAGAAAACTGGGTGAAACGAACATACAGATTCAAGAAAGACATCGTATGGAGCGAGAAAGAAATGAACAACTATTGAGAGGAAGTGGAGTAAGAAGTTCACAACGAATTGAGGAAAAACATGTTGCAAATATCGCGTTTGAAATTCCTAAAACTGTAGAAGAAGCCATGAACAATCGAGCAGCAAAGGAATGGACTGAAGCTATGCGCGCAGAATTAACATCGTTAAAAGAACACAACGTCTGGGAACTAGTCGAAAGGAAGGATAATATGAAAGTAATTAAATCGAAATGGATCTTCAATATTAAAGAAAATCCAGATGGAAGTATCAAGAAAAGAAAGGCAAGATTAGTAGCAGTCGGGTGCAGTACAAGACCAGGTGTTGATTATCATGAAACATTTGCACCAGTAGTAAAGATGGAAAGCATACGAGCATTATTGGCAATTGCATCAACGAAAGGCTGGAAGAAGAAAATGTATGATGTATCCACAGCATACTTACATGGAAATTTACAGGAAACAATTTACATGGAACAACCGACGGGATTTGAAGAAAAAGGAAACAAAGTTTGCAGATTGAAAAGGAGCATCTATGGATTGCCGCAGTCGGGGAAATGTTGGAACGAGAAGCTGAACGAGACATTAATTCGATTGGGATTTCAGAGAATGAAAGCAGACCCGTGTGTTTACAAGAAGAAAATACAAAACGAATTGTAATAATCGTCGTATACGTCGATGACATAATGATGCTGGTAGAAGAAATGAAGGACATGAAACAAACTTATCAGGAGTTGCAAAGATATTTCAAGTTAACAGAGACAAACATACACTTTTTGGGAATCGACATAACAGAAAATGAAGACGGCATACAATTAGGCCAAGAGGGGTTTGTCGAAAGAATCCTGCAAAGATTTGGGATGGAAAAATGCAATTTAAAGAAAACACCGAGCGCAACGCAACAGAAGTTGGATGACGACGAAGACTCACCAAGGATAGATGCCACAAAATATCAAGAGATGCTGGGGTGCTTAATGTACTTATCCACAGGCACAAGGCCGGACATAACACAAACCGTGAGCTCTTTAGCACAATATTCAAAGGAACCAAAAGTAATTTATGAAACTGCATTGAAAAGAGTGTACAAATATCTGAAAGGAACGAAAGGCTACAAATTGATGTACGACAGATGCGGAGGAAAATTACGAGGAATAAGCGACGCGAGTTGGTGTACTACGAGGGACGCAAAATCGTACTCGGGCTACGTTATCAAGATTGGATCGGCTACAATAGGATGGAAGGCGAGAAAACAAAGTTTAGTAGCGTTATCCACTTGCGAGGCTGAGATCATGGGAATTCACGAGTGCCTAAAGGAAGTCAAGTGGACGAGAAATTTATTGGAAGAGCTGGAGTAGAAGAATTCATTAGTGAGACGACAACGATCGAGAGTGACAGCCAAGCAGCCATACAATGGATCCAAAATTGCGGAGTGAGGAGTCGGACGAAACATATTAACCGTTTATACTATTTTTGCAGAGACTCGTATACTAACGGCGAAATACAACTAAAGCATATATCGTCAGAAGAATTGGAGGCGGACCTCCTAACTAAACCAATCAGTGAAAGAAAACTTCGAGCAGCTATTGAGATGTTGAAGCTCGGATGGTCTGCCCAGAGGGGGGAATTGTAGAGTGGACAGCACCATCTGGTGGGGAATCTATAAATCTAAACAGTCATTCAACAATTATTCAACATGTGACTTCATCACATTTCAAATGTACACAAACACACACACACACAAAGTCAGAGAATGATGTTGTCAGGCTAATTAAAACAATTAACATGGATATGTTCATTGCATTTTTGGAGGTACCACCCTCTTCATCAGAACAGTATGAGAAAAATTCTGAGTGACGGACGGCACTGATAAATACAGTACATATTTTTCAACTTTTAATATAAATACAAAATAGTTACACAAGTTTTGGTGGCACAATTTTAAAAGAACCAAAACAACATTGCATGGATTTTTAAGTAAGGGCCATTAATGATGGGGAGATAAGATGCCAGAAATTAATATTGTGGCACAATATTAATAAAATTTTCACATAAGGTTTATATAAGTAATTTATACTTCTCTTTGATTGTCCAGAATAAGGATGTGGGAATTTCTTTGTGTTCATCACAGAGTTTTTCTTCTAATGATCACTGTGCTCTCTTGAAAATATTCTGTGCATTATTTTTCTTTTTACCACTGTTACTCACTTAACGTTCTTCTGTTCTTGTAGTACTACCCACATCAAGTTTCATAATGACACACGTAACTTGTTGGCTGCTTATAAACTGCTATTACTTATATTTATTCTCCAAGAGACTTTTACTTTTTTTTTTACTTAAAATTTTTTCACCTTCTAAGGATGTACTTATAATAGAATTATTAATGTTGTCAGTTTGCGTTCTAGGATTTAGAATATCCACTTCATCAACTGGGAAAATTGAGCGACCCTGGGAGCAACACATAAAGGAAAACATAGAGAAATGGACTCGTCAGAGGGATGGAAGAGGATCTGTAAGTCCCTATAGAGAAATGCTTCTCTCTTGTTATTTTCCCATGCAATATTTATTTTTTAAATGCATTTCAAAATAATGAGAATTTTTCACTTTTCATTGCTCAGCTTATGGCAGGCCCTTCATTAATCGAAGTACTGCAAATTTAGCCTCCTGGAAGCTGATGAGTAATCCTGGTGAACCTTCCTTCAAAAGTTATAGGAACTTCAGTTTTCAAGGCAAAGGACAACACAGCAAGGACATATAATTCAATTTTTCATCCAAGTAATTGTATGAGCTTTTTCATGTGTAATGTTATAAAATTTAATTTAGTCATAAGTTTCTTGTTCTTTGTTTGTTTTATGGTAATAAATAGTGTTTCAAAACCAAGTATTCTCTTCTATGGTACTAATCATATAATTTAGTTTTAATTAGTCGAAAGCTTAATTTATTTTATTATTTTAAAGTGAAGTCAGTTTATTCATGTCCACATTAATAGTTTATTCCTAACTGAGTTCTTGGCTGTTATATATTGTGAATCTGTCTCTCATTCTCGACTTGTGGCGCTGTCATCTAAATCACCTGGCAAAGGCGGGAGAGGGAGAATCTTCAAATGTCCCTTGAGGTTTCCAAATGGGAGCCATTTTGGTGTTTGGTGAAATGAGAGCTGAGAAATGCACAAATGTTGTCACATGTTGTCTACAAATCTTTACATCAGCTACGTGGATGATAATATGTGATGACATTGTAACATTTATTTTAATTTATGTTTTTATAGTCACGCCAACAACAAGGTCATTGGTGACTCACTACTTAGGTATCCGATTATTAGGTTTACTCAGTCAGGGTACTTGAAAACACTCATGAATAACCAGGCCACTGCCAGGAATTGAAGCCGGGACCTCTGTGCTGTGGCGAAGCTGCGATGCTAGCCACTAGGCCACAGAGGCGACCTCCAAGATTTTGATTTGGCAAAGATTGCTTCTAACCAAGTAGATTTAACATCAAGAGTGACATTTTAGTCACTTACTCTGTCATCTTCACCAGAAGATGGTGACAGAACACATCATTAAAACATAGTTCTACTCTGCTTAATACAATTTGATTGGATAGCTGTGCAAGGAAGAACTTCAATTTGGAAACAATTCTGCATACTTGTTGGGCTGTGAGAGGAGCTTTACAAAGGTACAATTTTTTTTTCACAGTTCCATTATAAAGAAAGAAATGAAACAAGTTTGGAAATAATTGAAACTGTAGCATAATAGTTTGTTTATTCATATAATAAATATTCATAAGCTCTACAGTGGTATTTACATATAATTTACATAGTTATAATACTATTAATCATCTATTTTAAAAGGAATTTGCATCACAAGTGTTTATAATTGTATAAAGAAATATTCTCAGTGTCTAGTGCTGCATATATTTTCAGACATTTTATATAGCCACTATATCATTAACAGTAAATTAAATCATTAATTTTAAACAGACAGAAAAAAGACATTTTGAGTGTTCACACAGACTTCTATTTGATAGAAGACTTCAAATTCACATTTAAAATCGTACAATGCTCTATTAAGTTGGACACACTCACACACACAGACTGTGGTAATGTTATCTTGACAAGTAAATACAATAGTCATTTGTACATTTTCTGTTACATTCCATATGTGAAACAATAATGAATACGAATTTGGATTTTTTACACAATCAGTCACTGCGAAACTTGTACAGGAACTTAACAAGCTATGTTTCATGGTCCACATATCAATTACTGTAATTGCATATATAACTGAGCTACCATTTTGAAAATTTTGATTTAGTTTTTCTGTGTCTATACATTTCTTATAGATTAAGATTTAATTAAATAAATTATGCTTATACCATCAACACATTCTTACAATTTCTAAACAGTAAAATAAATTCAAAATAATGAAAGCAATGTAGTGTTATATTTTATTCTCAAAGTATTTGGTAATACAATAAATATGATGTGACTAGAAAATTGGTTCTATTTATTAGTGGTGGGTTACATGACAATAAATTTTGAAACAGGTTCACGGAACTAATTAGTGGGCATCTCGCTCCCTCAACACAGCAGACAAATAAATACTTAAACATATGTTGGCTTATTTGCAGAGGCTACAAAATGTGAACGAGGAGAAAGAAGGAGGCTGACACAGCTTCGACTGCCTACATGGAAGAGTACAGAGTAAGAGATTTATAACCCAGTTTCGCCAAACCAGTAAAAGAAACTGTTTGATTGAAGATTACATTTATTAGAAAACAACATGCAACTACAATACTCTTTTATATGTATATACTACTGTTTGTATATAAAGCTATGATCCCCGATCAGCTGGTACCACCGAAGTGATAATAGGCATGGTCCCTTCATGATTCTTAAACACAACTTTACAACGTGACATATGTACAACATCTAAACTTGCTTGCAAATTACAGTTTCATGGACAAGACTTTGAGATATATATTTATATGAAGGTAAAGATTAGTCATTGAAATGTGGAATGAGTGGATATAATCATTTACTTAACATTTCATATTTACAAAAACTGCTGAGAAAAAGCATAAATTTTTACATCAAGATTAACTACATTTCAGTTGCGTATATATATATATTTAAAAAACACAACAATTTAACATTGGCAATACATACTATGTTCAGTTCAAAAATAAATTTACTTTATTTCTCTAAATCTACAAAACCTATTTTTTTCAATTCTTACTTTATGCTCAGTCCTATCTTCTTAGTATATTTTTATTTCCAAATGATAGAAATTTTTTTTGTTTGCAATTGGATGGCATTTTCTTTAAGACTTTCCCCCCTCCCCCCAGTAAAGACAATGTTTAAACTCTTATCTAACTGTTTTGACTGTCTGTGCAATCACTTCTTCAGAAATTTCCCATGAGCTTTAAAAACGACAAATGAGTCAAATTTAGTTAAGTATTTAATTTTTTAAAACCTGATTTGTGTACTTTAAATGAGGTATATATTATTTTGAAAATACTTGAGAACATCTATTTTTGTTGGTACCTACTTCTCATTTTGTACCAATTCTGTAATATTTAAAGAGTGTAATCAGGGGCATATCGTGGTATAGGTGGCACAGCCAGCACGATCAAAATTTCACAAAGAAAAATGATAATTTCTAATCTGAACTTGCCAAAAAGTTGTTTAGAATTTCTGTAAATTTTGTAGCCTTCTGGATTTAAATACCTAAATAAGGGGGTGGCAAATTTGGCCCACACCCTGGGCTGTTGTATCCCATGCTATAATGCTGACTATAATAAATTTATTATGTACCCTTTGTAAGCCAAAAACAAACAGAAACTTATTTTCATGTCTTGTTGAGTTAAAAATGATAGGGATTTGAAATTTAAGTCATTCTGTAGGTTATTTATAATTTTAGCACTATTCTTGAAGATATTCAGGATTATCTGGACTATTATAAATTTCGTTACATTTTTAATTTAATTTGGGTGCATTATTACAGTCTAACATTTTCATTAGCCTTTTATTTAAATTTCTATAATTTCCAAAGTGAGGTAGGTAATTGTCTAATTATTATTATTTTTAGGTCTTCATTAATTCTGTTTACTCATCAGCTGCTTTAATTGATTTGGTTTCTCCAAATCGGTGCAATTTATATTTATCTGAATAAGGTACTAACATTAAGAAATTATATTAAACTGGTTAAAAGTTCTAATGTTCAATTTTGTCAAATTTTCCACATCAGAAATTTTGAAACATTTAAAATACATTGATTTGGTTGAAAAATTATACACTCCTAAACTTTGATTCTCTGTTTTAGGGCCAAGGAGTGGTAATTATAACAGCGGTGTATTTACAAGGTGACCGATCTTGGATATTCAAATTTAGGAACGAGTCTCAGGCTATTATTTACAAGTTTCTCAGATTGAGCTAACAGTTCTTTATATCCTGCGACACATAAAATGAATCATTTATATTCATGTAATTAAAACTAACTATGAACCTCATTTTTCCTCTATTATAAGTTATACTTAGTTACAATATATTTTTATATTGTACATTATTTTACCATCTAATACAATTATTAACCTTTTTACTGACATTTGTGCCATGTGTCAGGCACGTATCATTCTGTCAATTAAATATTGTATATCTGAATATATAAAGTAGCTTGACAAAAGCTGATGTAACCAAATTTATGTCAGGTTAATTTGTGTCACTACTTTTTTGTTAAATTTAAATGTGATGAGAAAGTGCTATTACACTGAAAGATTTTTTTAAAACACATTTTTCCATTCCTTTAGACATTCCTATTAACATAATATAATGTTGTTATAAGAAACAAAACTCGTTCAATATATTATTCATGTGTGTACCCTTAAAGTTTTCTCCCACTCACAAGGATAAATTCTAACCAAAAGACAATTTTTTCCGCTTCAAATTCCCATGACTTAATAAAGACCTTGTGACGAGTAACAGACAAATATTTGTCACTTACAGGAGGGAAAAGAGAATTATATACATGTAAAGTAGAAAGGAATAAATTCGAAAATTGGGTGTATATATTATAAGAGCTCACCAATTTCTTTTATGTAGTGGAAACTGAGGTAGGTTATTTTTACTTTCAGGTCTATGGCAGTTCCATTTACTTATAAATATAAAAATCATCTCAAAGATGAATGCCATATTTAAACTTTAATGTGTAAGAAACTTTATGGTTTCTGCGCAGTGTGTATTTTGGCCTTTTAAAGGACAGGCAAGTCAAGTTTACATCAAGAAAAAGGGTGGAATAAATAATTAAAAGTTCCGCTAGACCAGAAGCCAAAAAAAAAAAGTTTTGTGTGCCAACGTCTAATAATAAAAGTATGTTATTCACTTAAAATCACTTTACAATAATATTATGTAGGATATTAAATTGATACCAATATTCAAGAATTTTAGAAACGTTCAATGTGTTCAATTGAACAACTCAATAAAAAAAATCCAGCTAATTAGCCAGACAAACAATATTAAAATTTTTTCATTACCCAACAATGTTTCGTCCATTTTGCGGTAAGATTTAAACGGATAAACATATAAATGCAAATGAGGATAATTTTGCACTTTGACTGCAACTGTTGCTGGACAGAGTCCACGACACTAAATTATACACATTTGTGTACATATGTTTATCCATTTAAAATTTACCTGATGAAGTCCACAAATTAGGACAAAACATTGTGAATGTAATAAATAGATTTCAATATTGTTTTCTGACTAATTCTCTGGATTTATTATTTACAATGGAAGATGACCGATTATTGATTTGTTGAATTAGGTATACAATCCATGGGGAAACCACATTAGAAAGAGTTTTTATTGCCTTAAATTTTATTTTTGTAGTTCTAGAATTTCTTTCCTTAGAGTTTAAAATTTCAGTTCACTTATTTCTTCCATTGTTGACACTTATTCAAAAAAAATGTGCGAAACACGAAAGGTCATATTCCCTGTTACAGTACAGTACATTGCACGTTGTCATTCAGTCTACGTCACCAATAGAAATTGAAGTAATCTTACAATTATCATTAAACAGATGTTAAGAATTTCAAAATTCTGTACTCTTAGAATTATTATACTTTGTTAAAAGTAAAACTACTCAGTTACTGGCCTTTTTCTATAGTAAATTATCTCAATGTCAAGTCTTCAAGATACCGATAGATTAGGAGGGTAGACCCTCGTGCTTTGTTGAGTAATTAGAGCGTGTCCTCAAAGTGACTTATTCTTAACCACACTGTAATTTATTTACTCAAGTTGCTGAATTTAAACAATCATAAATTACAAGTTCTCTGTGTTTAATACTGAAATGATATAGTGACTATTAAAAAAAACTATTTCTAGAAAAAATACAGCAAAGTTTCATGTCAGCTATAGAATATATTTTTTACTTTAATTGCAGTGGGGTTGTACAAACATTGTACTTTTATATTTTCTGAGATATTCAAAATAATTTTTTGGAGGGGGGGGGGGGGGAAACGGATTGAGTATTTATAAAAGTGATGTAGAAATTTGTGCATTTTAATCCATCACGACACTTTGATAATGATATTAATGAATGGTGACATTATTTTTCTCCCGACTTGTGGCTTGGGCCACTATTTTGGTTACGCTAGCTGAAGCCACGAGGAATGTCAGAAAATACAAAATTTTTATTTTTATTATCAATTTCATTCCAATATTTAAAAGTAATGCTTTCAAAGTAGTGTAATTTAAGAATATTTAATTCAGTGACTGTAAGATTAAATTTATTTTTTAACTTTTGAGGTCATATTTTATGCTCAAAAATTAAGTGTTGTGACTGAATAATGAATGTTTAAAAAAATGTTTGAAACACCCTTAAATTTATTATTTTTAAACTATAACAACAAAAAAACTTGCTATTGCCATTATGAGTTTAAATGTAGAAATAGAATTCTGATATTACATTATAAGAAAACAAATGCTTCCCATTCGTTCTGAAATATCATTCTCAAGTTGGATGGAGCCATTATGTTTTTTTGTTATTATTATTTATAAATATGATTCAGTTGAGCAGTTAAATATTCAAGTCAGCTAAATTACTTGGGCATTTTAAATTACATTTGCCCCAACGCACAATTTGATTTACTTTAAAGTTTTATCAAATATATATCACCGTTTCAATTTAGCTGTCTATAATGAGTGAAGGAGAGGCTCATCTATCATTCTTTAATTTAAAATTGTGGTGTTCTCGTTTATTATGAAAAAATGAGGCGTGAAATATATTTCCTTTTACTCACAACCTTGTATGGTTTTAAAAATGTGTTAAGTTGTTTAATAATTTACTGACAAATTTTCTGCTAAGTGAAGAATGAATTTACAACTAGAAATAGTTTGTTTGGAAATGAAATAAACCGTAGTTAAATACGTGAAATAAAGTTCACAATTTCTGTTGCTGTTACTTATAGCAATTCTACAAAAATGCAATTGCAGTCATTAATGTTATTTAGTTATGTGTAAAACCCCAACTGCAATCTTACTATAATTTGTCTCACAGTTTTTTTTTGTTGCCCAAATTATCAACAGTTCAATATAGTCATTCCAAAATATCTCATATAGCAAACAAATTTTTGTAAAAATATTTGAGTATAATGAAATAAATTTGCTCTGCCTAATGTATATATTTATAAGAGATACTTTTTAAGATGCAGTTTGAAAATAGCATTCTTTGATGAATCACATCACTATTTCATTAGGATTTATTTTTATATATATATATATTTTTAACTTTGTAATCTGTATTGCCACATTCTTAGATTTTGTGGCAAGACAGCATTTTATTCTTTTTTTAAATTTTCATTGAAACTGTGTATTTTTTTTGTACAGTTCTTTATGTGCAATCACAAACATCACTCTGAGAATGTTTTTTATGATGTTAATTTTTTTTTAAACTATAAATATGTCACCACATATTTTTTTGTCCTATGATGAAGGCCAATATGGTCAGATTATTCTTCCGTTGCAACTTCTTCCTCGTTCTTCTGCTGCTGCTGTTGTGCCCGAAGCTCTGACTCTTTAAGAAAGCGAATGGTGCACGATTATCACTGTGATTATTTTCGGCAACATGTGTTTGTCAAGATGAAGTTATTGAATTTAATAAATAGTAAAGCAGCCTTTGAATCATAAATTCAAATTAAGATAGTGTTTGTACATGATGTTTTGTTCCTAAATTTGCAACCTTCTCTAGCGTAAATTTTCACCATTCCCAATTTCATAATTTAAATCACTCCAGATGAGCTTCCAAATTTACTAATAAAGTTTATATTAAAATTTTTCTGACTTATAGGCTGTTTTACCACTTAATTGAATTTCAAACAGTCTGATATTGTAACTAATTAAAATTGAATTTACTATTGGCAAATTTGTTCTTATCCCTTAAGTGGTCGCATAGGGATCCCCTGCGTATTTCTAAGCTATAAACAGTCCTCGTTATTTCTGGAATGTCCAACAGTATTAAAGGTTTACTTTTACAAGAACATAGGTGTACCTACAAGTGAAAGGTACGCAGGTGCATATTGCCAATTTAGCACGGCTTAAAATATGCCGGAAATCCTGTAGTGATCAAGATAAAAATTATAATAAAAGATAAAGAAAATATTTTAAAGAGAAAATAGGTCTGCATCTCATGCATTTGTTAGTCATGTGTGTTTTGAAAATTTCTTGAAATATTTAGCAACCTCTTATTTGCAGCAGACACTATTTTGTTTTGTAAACAAATAATTTGTTTCCTAACAACAAATAATTTCATAATGTTCTACAGTTATTCATGTGCTTTACCTTTAGCAGCTTCTTCTTTCCATTTCTTCATATTGTCACATAAACAGGGGGACCACGGCTTCTTTATCCTGTACTTTCCTGAATGTTCTGGGCTTTGATTCGATCCTTAGAAGGAAATAGAAAAATTAGAATTATTTGTCAGTGAAATGAAAATATGACTAAAATTCTAATAGGTGATGCTAAAGAAGCTGGTACACATGGTATACCGATGTTGGACAAAATAATAATATATGCATTAGGGTACGGCGGGTTACAGGTTGGCACCACTGTGAGTACATGTAAATTCTGCGATATGGCTGCAGTGCCCAGTTGACGTGCCACGTTTTGAGGTATGTTATATGCATTGTCCTGCGACAAGTAACACCAGTGATCGGTGAAATGTGTGGTATGTTAGACCTCGAAAGAGGACAAATTGTTGGTGCATGGTTAGCGGAAGTATCTGTGACAAAACCGTCTCAACCGTTAATGTTTCATGAGCAACAGTATGCACAGTAATGACAGCATTCACAAGAGGAACAGTAGGTGAACACCGAAGTTAACAGACAGAAACAAGTGAAGGATTGTGACCAGAAACGTAAAACTGAACACTCACTTGAGCAATACTGTTTCGACAAAAAAAGTGTGGTGGGAGGAAGGACTGCTATTTCAAAACCCTTCATATTGGAAACCAACGCAAAGCTATGATCATGAAACTGGGTCACTATATGACTGGAAGAATGTGGTATAGTCCGATGAATCATTATTTACATTGTTTCCTACAAACAGCCGGGTTTATGTATGGAGAACTCCAAAAGAAGCCTTCGATCTGGCCTGCCTGCTTCCTACATTCATGCACGGGGGAGGTTCCGTGACTATTTTGTGTCATTACCTTTACTGGCCGGATTACTGGGAATGAATATCTTGACATCCTCAACAGTGAAGTGCTTACTATGACTAGCTGCCACATTCAAAGATGACAGTGTGCCTATAGTCAAAGCCATAAGTGTTTAGGCATGGTTTGTAGACCATCAGAATGTCATCAAACGTCTTCCCTGGCCAGCACAATCACCACACCTCAACACCACTGAACTCCTCAGAGAGTGAGGAGCAGATTTCCACCTCCGACATTGTTGCGGATGTTTTGCTACAAGAGTGGGAGGACATTCTGTTGGAAACTATTCAGACACACTATGAACCTATTCTGTGACGAATTGCAGCTGTTTTCAAAGCAAGTAGTGGTACAACTCTTTATTAATCAATAAATATTATTTTGTCGAACTCCTGTATATGTGCAAGTTAAAATTAGATAAACACATTTTATTCTAATTCTTATTGTAGAAGTAATGTCAGTTAGTTACCATTTTTCCTTTCAATTTTTTCCTTGGTTTCGTGTGTAGTTGACTGAAGTGGTGCAAGAATTGCTTCCAACATATCACTGCAGATTGCCATACTCGGCTCGACGATGTACTCAATGAAACCTATGGGCGAGATATAAAGTGTCAAATTTTTAACTTATAAAATGAACTAGCTGTCAGAAGAAAAACAATTTTTTTCCTCATTTTGGAAGTGATTTAATTATGTACTGAACAGGAAACTACAGTGGTAAGATATACATTTGAACTATTTCGCTACTATTTAAGTTAAAAATAATGTGAAAAATTGCTTTAAAAAACAAAATTTTAACAGCCAACAGATACCAAGACGTAATATATCATGAGATATGAAATAATTTTGGTATATTAAGGTAAGTAAATAAATCAGGGGAACACAGGACATGAGATATAATACTAGGTAACAACGATTGTAGACTGGTTTGGAAATAACAATTAACTGTCTTTTTTTCCCTTTTACTAAACATTTGTATGTTTGTTTGACAATTATGTTAATTATTATGGGAAAAAATTGCGTAAAAAAATATTCTTGTCTTTTTTACCCCCTCAAAAATGTTTGCTGTCCCAGTAAATATAAATATGAGTACTGCTATACGATTCAGAAGGTTTCTGAATATTAAGGATGTGAAGGAAAGAAGACAATGTTGGTTTTCAAGAGTTGAAGTTGGAGCTAAATTACCAGAACTTGTCATTGGACAGTTTTTTACTCTCAAGAAAAAATCTTATCAGCTCAGGCTATGTAATTAATTTTTTTAGTTGGTCTTTACATTTTGTAAAAGGTTACACAAACATCATCTATTTATAATTGCTTATTGCATTTCTGAATTGTATACAGTAAATGAGTAAGTTGCTAGGAATTAAATAATTAGTATTTTATTCTTTTGAAAGACAGATGCTGTAAAAGTCCCCAACAAACATCATCTATTTATAATTGCTTATTGCATTTCTGAATTGTATATAGTAAATGAGTAAGTTGCTAGGAATTAAATAATTAGTATTTTATTCTTTTGAAAGACAGATGCTGTATAAGTCCCCAACTTGCCTTTAAATTAGTAACTGGTGTCAACTTACAGGGGGAAGTATGAAAACGTGAATTTTTGTTCCTTCCTTGCCACTTGATGCCAACCATCAATTTGAAAGGTAAGTCAAGTACTTGTTTTCTGTCTCTTTCCTATCCAATTTCCTATTTTCACTTAGTCTTTAGGCAGTTTTAGGTTACAGAACTTTGTGTGCCATGGGAACCTCACCAATTTGGGATTCTGGAATGTGTGTGTTGTTACGATCACACAGAGGGCTGAAGGGGAGCCCCAACTCTTTTTCTCTGTCGCCCTGACAGAAAAACTCTTCCAGCAGAAGGGATGTCCAACGGTGATGCAAATCCCAGCACTTGGCAGGGTGAGAAATATCGCAACAGTGCAGAACTAGAGACAAGGCTTTTGACTTCTCCACTCTGAAATCACAGAAAAAATAACCAAATTGGTTTTTTAGGAGACTTCAAAAATTATTTTGAACATATTTTTTCCCCCCCATTTCATAAAAATTTAGAAAAAGTTTGTCAACTGACAAAGCTGTTCTTCAATACCCTGAAGCAGCTTAAAAACCCTTGGTACCAGTGAATGTGCTTGTGGCACATTTCTTGATTTATCTAAACTTACCCAACTAACAAATCAGAGGATTAAATTTTACCTAACAAATAAGTGCACACTGAGAACTTCTTTTAATATGAATAAGAGATAGTGAAATAACTGCCTTACGTGAATTCAGGAACTGACAGTATATTTTTCATGTTTTTAATTTGCTGGAAATGGCAGCTCATGTCTGTAGCCAGGACCATGTCAATCACTAGGGTTCTGAATTCCCTATATTCTTCACGAGACAGGTTCTGCAGGATGTTGCAGTCATCATCCCGCACAAGTAACCTAAAAATTTTGTATAATCATTTATTAGCTGTATTATGTAACTGTTTTGAAATGATAAATGGTAAAAAGCCCTATAAATCAGAAGAATTATTAAATTCCCTGGTCCGGATGACATTTTTCCCATTCTTGTCTTTCTTCAAAATTAGCCGAGCTTGAGCTTCAATTGAAGCATTTCTACTTCCTTTGTATTTCATGCACCTTTAATCAAGTTACACAATGCCCATTCTTCACAAATTCATAGAATTAGGTTATGATTGAATGTGATTAGTAAATTGGTAGGTGAGCCTGGCTTACGTTTACAGGAATGGTGGGATGTTGAACCGGTCATTGGTAGTGTGCTCGCCTGTAAAGTGGGAGGTCCAGGGTTCCAGTCCCTAGTTTGGTTGACATTTTTCCATTCTTGTCTTTCTTCTAAATTAATATAAATAATAGATTTTTGTCTCCAAGCTAAGCTCGTGCGACATGCACATCAAACTTTCCTCTGCCTAAATTTCTTGCTTCTTTAAAATGCCAGATGAGGTCACAAATTATGAGACTAAATATCACGTGATGAATTGATGTCAATAAATTAAATGATTCTTTTGACTTTTTACCATTTATCATAATCATTTAAGGTATTAATAATGTACTATTATTCACGGTCACAATGAATGTCAAAATATTGATAAAAAGAAAACCAGTAAGGAACTAATAACAATTATTTTCAATAGTTACTCTTTCTTTTCAATTATTTAATTAATTGTCAGAAATAGATTTACTTAAAAGTAGGCGTTTAGTTATTTTCATGGAAAAGTTGGAGAAAAAAAAGTGTGTATATATATATATCTTCGTTTCGGAACACTCAACTCCGGAACAACACCGAAAACCCACGGTACAAATTAGCTCGTGCTTCTCCCTATACATACATCTAACATTTGTTTTATATTTATTTCTGGTGTTAGATTTTCTCCTTTTATCCTTTATAAACATTTTAGTTTTATTCGCTCTCCCTATCAAAGTTTCCTAAAAAACCCGCTAACCTTCTAGATCCCCCCCCACAAACCAAGTCTCATAAGATGAGTTCTGTTTCTACACTTTTGAAAATTCTTAAACGCGAAACGGCAATCATCGCAAAATTACAATCGCACATAGCGTTTCTGACCTGCTGTCTCGAGGTCGGCCTTCCACCGAACGGCCTGACCATAAAACTTCCTTTGTCTGGCACTGACCCTCGCATCCGTCCTAAACTGCACGTGCACGCGTTTCGCCAGTCCCTCCAGCTAACGAAAGTAATCCGTGATGAATATTTGTCCCTCATTCCCACCCACACCCGAAAAATTTGCATCACCCACAACGACATTATCTCGCGATTCCCCGATCACGACCAGAAAGCGGCCGCCATATTTTTTCACGCGACGAATCTCCGCCGCGTCACCGCAATAAAGCACTTCAATAAATTCTCCCACCTGGTCAAACAGGCAGTCAGGGCTGGTATCCAAATACCAACGCAATCCTGGCTGCCCGAAACCAACCACACACCCCTCATCTCAACAAAACCCTGCCTCGCCGACATCTTCAATCTCCCTAAACCAACAATCCGACTCCCCCAAACCCCCGATAACAACCCCCCCCAAACCCTCAAACCACAGTGTCCTCAATCTGTCCTCCAAAAGTCTAAATGATGATGAAATATCAATCCTTACTCATGGCCCTCTTCAAAAATTATCCTCCGCCTCAATCGAGCTCCTCACCGCAAGAAGCCCCAGAACACCCACGTTTTACCTTCTCCCAAAAGTACACAAACCTGGGGTCCCTGGCCGCCCAATTGTCGCTGGTTACAATACCCCTACTGAAAGGATTTCCGCTTTGGTGGATGACTCCCTCCAGCCAATAGTGGAAAATCTCCCCTCATTTATCCAAGACACCAACCATTTTCTCCGTCGCCTCCGTGAATTACCCACACCACTCCCGCAGGACACACTACTGGTTACCGTAGATGTTGTCTCCCTATACACCAATATCCCACACATCAGTGGCCTGTCGGCACTCGAACACTTCCTGTCTCGCAGGCCTCCAAATTCCCTCCCAAACACCCACTTTTTGATATCACTGACCCAGTTTGTCCTCACCAGAAACTTCTTCTCCTTCCAAGACAAAATTTACCACCAAACCAGCGGCACTTCCATGGGCACCCGGATGGCCCCTTCCTATGCCAACCTGTTTATGGGTCAACTGGAACAACATCTAAATTCCTCTCCACTGAAACCCTTAACCTGGTTCCGGTTCATAGATGACATCTTCATGCTATGGACGCATGGACAAGATGCCCTCTCAGACTGAACACTAAATTCCCCGACCAACATCACCTTCCTCGATGTGGACATCCAACTAAATTCAGGCCTCATTAACACCTCTGTCCACATAAAACCAACTAACACCCTTCAGTAACTCCACTTTTCCAGTTGCCACCCTGAACATACCAAACGATCCCTCCCCTACAGTCTTGCCCTTAGGGGAGCCCGCATATGCTCTACTTTGGACAGCCTAGCGTCCTACACCGACCGAATATTCAGTGCCTTCCGGAACAGAAATTACCCCACAGACCTCCTCCAAAAGCAAATTACCCATGCCCTCTCCACCTCCCAAATAGCCAGTCCCACCCCCAACCATCATACAAAACGTAGTCTCCCCCAACCACTACCTACTTCCCCGGACTACGTAAACTGAACTCTTTCCTCCGCCTTGCCTACACTGGACTACAATCCAACCCGGACATGAAAAACATCCTCCCGACCATACTACCCACCTGTCCAAGGGTTGCCTTTAGGCGCCCACCCAACCTCCGTAATATCCTGGTCAGACCCTACAAACCCCACACCCCCAACCCCCCACCCACAATTGGTTGCAGACCGTGTGGCAGAAACAGATGCCATGTCTGCCCAATACTCCCACCTACCATGACCTTCCAGAGCCCCACCAACAGCACTACCTACAAAATTAAGGAAAACATAACCTGTCTGTCCTCCCACACTATCTACAAAATAAACTGCACACCTGCCCAGCCTTTTACATCGGTCAGACAAAGAGACCCCTCCCCGAACGGATTGCCAACCACCGCAGCACAGTAAAACTCCTCAAAACCCAATTCCCCATAGCCGCCCATGCCCATAGCCACAACACCGACAACTTCAACCAGTGCTTCACACTGACCCCTCTCAAAGCCCTACCTCCCGACTCGTCAGAAGCTGAACTCCATCTGTGGGAACTTTCATTCCAGCATGTCCTACAGTCAAGACAAAGCCCTGGACTCAATATCCTACAACTCTTTATCTCCAACCTTCCCCCCCCCCCCTCCAAAGCACGAGTCCATTGGAATTGTACATACAATAAAACCTTCTGTGTGTGTGTGTATACCTTACCTTTTGTTTGAATGGTGGTTGTATGTATGTATGAGAGTGTGTATCAATATTTAAAGATTGACACCCCTAAGGGTGGATGTGTTTGAATGTGTGTCAAGATGGGGGTGTTAGTATGCATCTCCCCAACCCCCATCAAGTCCTTGCCTCTTCCCAGACCCTTATTGAGAGAGAAAGTTGGTGACCTGGTGGGGTCAATTGTTTACGACCTAAGTTAGCAGAGCAGCAAATTTGGCTGCTCAGTCATCGGCTAGCCGATCACTGGAAATGTCTTCCTAACTTTCTGATGAAGGGGGCGGTGCCTCCGAAAATTCAAGTTCTCTAAACCTCACAAGGTGTCTACCATCTATGAACCTCTGATTTTCTTTCTATCTCTCTGTCCTTTCCCCATTAATTGTTTTAATAAACATGATAATGTCCTTTCCTATCTCATATATATATATATATATATATATATATATATATATATATATATATATATATAGTGTACTGAAATACCTTAAAGTCCTTGTCATCTCATTATGACTAATTAGATTAATATGAAATAAATTATGCTAAGAGGAGCCCCTTAAAATATTGAGACATAACCGAAGAATGAAAGAAGCTAGTTGATCAAATTGTTAATGTGTCATGCCATAAATATGAATTAACAATAGTGAATGCCAAGATATCAGCTTACGTGAAAGAAGCGCTGACGTGGTGGTTCTCTAAAACTGCCCTGTCATTGTACAACAGCGCCGTGTCAGAACCAGACATGACATGGAAGTTGTTTGTGGTGCCCGTGTGCTCGTAGTCATGGATTAGGGCGGCCACAAGAGTCGCAAAGATCTCCAGGTCTGTCAGCCAGTTCTGCAAAACGTTTGCAATTATTAGCACAAAAATTTTTACAGTATATATGGAAATCTGAGTGGAATTAGCTTTTTGTAACAGTAAATTACAATTCACATTGTAATAGTATTAATGGTAAATGGTGATAAATAGTCATACAAATCCAACTTAAACTATTTAACCTTTAAATAAGAAAATGTAAACGATTTAATCAGATTTATGATAAACATGAATTATTACATGACTGACCTGCAATAGAATGGTAGTTTCTAGCAAATGTTTAATTGTAACCATAATGACAGAACAGGTTTAATCAGTCATTTTTATGCAAATGAAAAGATATATTACTCAAATGTTTAAGGGGAATGTTGTCTAAAATCTCATGATAAACGTTTATCTGACATTCATTAAATTGGTCTGAAATAAATAATAAATAATAGTGTTTGGGTAAAAAGTATTTGATTATTAAACACAAGGAATACTAATTGTTTTAAAAATAATGGTTTCAGATGTATTATAATTGAATGATTCAATCTCATGTGGACCGCAGTTGTAGAATTAATAAATTTCTCACACCAACTAAAACTGCTCTTTAAATCTGTGAGTGGTTTTTTTCTTAAAAAAAAATTCTAAACACAAGTCAACACAAAAACAGAAGCTTTTGGCCGTAGTCATCTGCCACGTTTGTCCTGCCGTGTCTTTTTAATAAAGAATGACATAAATTTAAAGTGGACTTTTATTTGGCATATTTTAACTGGGCACCAATGATAAGCAGAAGATCAACATGACCACCAATAGTATTGATAGTGTATGTCACGTTGAAAGATTGCACAATAAAAGAAGAGTTAGGTATTTATTGTGCAATACCGAATATACAGAATCGTCTGAGAGTGGTTTTGGTTCAGTTCCGTCTCCGCAACCAGACAGCGAACTTCAAACTGTAGTGATAGAAACATTTAACAGATTACTTTATGAGACAATTGTGAATAAACACTAAAGAAATTTATTTTAGAATGTTACAGAACATTATCAGACTATACCAGCTTTGACGAACAATACGAATCCAGTGAAAAAAATTTAATTCTTTGCCCACTAACTTTTGAAAAGAACTGAAGTGGATTAATGATTTTGAAAAATAAAATCTGGTACTGGAGTGGATGACATAGTACAACCAGCATTGAGGTATTTCAAAGAAATTACATGGTACCATTTTTTTTAAAAATTTCAGGTATGTCCATTGAATAATGTAGCGTCAATTCACAGAAAGTTTCACAAACCAGCTGGTTCATATATTCTTAGTTTACCTAACAAATTCTCGTGAGTGAATTCACTTCTTGAAATATTGCACAATATGTGAACTCAAATCTTATTGCGATGTCTGTGTCGTCCCATTGATATAACATGTAACATTATTGATGATAATATTTAACATTTATGGGCTGCTTAGTAAATGTCAAGTATGATCTGATTTGAATCTGGTAATGACTAGTTTAGATTAATTAACAGAGAATTTTTTTAAAAAAATTATAGTTACACAAAGATACATTCCTAGAGTTTCAATTTTTATAAACATTGCCTTCCAGTATTACAAATTATGTGGGACAGAAAATATAAATTTGGCTCCACTGATTGGTGAAGGACACCCAACCTGAGCAGTCAAATGAACTATGACTTGGTGAAATGTTGGGATGCTGTTGACCATTATCTTAATCAAGGCTCTGTTATTTTGTTTTGAGACAAAGTACGAGAGCTGCTCCTGGTGATCCCCCTGCACTCACCATGAGGCCCGTCTGACACAGCATGTAGTGGATGGTCTGCGCCACGTCAGCAGCGTGGAGGTTATTGTGGTACGGGTTCCTGTACTTGCAGTAGCCCTCCTCTATTCGTGTGAGGAAGACCTCCAGAGTAGACTGTGGAACCTGCGGGAAAACAAAGATGGAGACTGCTCAGCTTCGCACCACACTGAGAACTGTTGGGGGTTTAAACCCTGCAGAATGTTCACTGTTAAGAGTCAACTCAAGAACTGTTAACGAGGAAATGTAACCAAGGTAAGAAACTGTTGCCACAGTTTATACACACTTGATGGAATACATTGTCATATTACTTTAATTGAATTTGATCAGAAAGATTCTTTTATCATTCTAATGGAAAACCCCATAACCCTTAAACTGTTAAAGGTTTTAATTTGCAGCTTTTGGCTTAAACTTTCACAGAAAAAAGCTACAAACAAGTACTTCAGTTTTTCCATCTGTGTTTGAAAAAGGTAGGTGGATTTAGTAAAAATTTAAATAATTCAGAAATGATCCAAATTAAATAACGTAAAGTGGGGCAAAATCGATCATTTATAGATTAGAAAGGTTACAACAAAAATAGTTTTATGTATTTGTTACCATTCTTAATTCTAAAATATTAAGCAAACTTTGGTTCAGTTGTTTGCTTGTTGAAGCTTCTTTCCAATCTAGACGAATCTGACAATGACATTTTGTCCTTCTCCTTCTCCACTTATCACATATGACATCAGTGAATTAAAACATTGAAATGTGTTGTAATAAATTTTACTCCTAGGTAATAAATTAAACTAGAAATGAACAAAATCGGCCATATTTAATAAATAAAAAATTTGGTAGATATTAATAAAATAAAAATTGACATGATGTGTCATTCCACTTTAGATGAAAGTAGAAAACATTTTGCTAATCTGAATATTAGCCAAATTTTCTGCACGATGAATCTTCTTTCTGAAGCAGACGACACTGGTAACGGCTTATCGACATTCTTCTTCCCGTCTCTCCCTAAACGACAGTGAAAACTCCTATGACAAAATTGTTTGTTTGTCTATTTGAAGTGTGATATAAATTTTTCACAGCTCGAGACACTTTTTGGCTTCCCTGCATCATTTTCTTTTCTTTTACAGAATTTCCCACCAGTCTCTCAACCATTTTGTTTGACACGGAAGCATCAACCAACTCTACTGAGTGTAATATCACTGTAACAGAAGGTATTATGTTTGTCTCACATTGTCATCCTTCAGCCAGTCGGTATTGGTCAGCAATGGTTAAACGAAATATTTTTTTAAACTAAACTCTTTAAAAGTTCTCTTAACATGTAATAATATTATATGGCCAACCGATGTATTGAGACAAGCAGTGAATTCCTTTCCCTTAGACTCTGACAATTCTCGCCATAGAGGATGCGACACAAAGTGGTAACCGTTGTCTGCAGGCTGGATTGAGATTAGAAACTACAAGAAGATAGAAAAATGGACTCCAACTTGTTACAAGTATAGTGTGCACTACCCTTATAGTAAAGTGCTGACAGGATCTGACCTTAAATTTGTGGATGATTCCGTATCGGTTAAGGAGATCGTATCCCAGGTACTTTACAGGTTGGTTGGTGGCTGTTTCGTTGAGCGCGAACACGTCGAAACACCATTCGTCCAGTGTCTGGAATGCAATTAACAACAAACTAAGAGACTACCACAGAACAGAATGCAGAAATTTGAAATAACATGTGAAAGGGACCAAGACCAAGTAGGCTACACCAGAAAGTGAACAAGGAAAATTTCATAACCAGAGTAAAGACAATTTAATTAAAGCATTTTAACGTATTAGTACCACCATATTTTAATAGGGCACAAATAAAATACACTATTCTATATTGATATATATCAGACACATAAACACCCAATAAATAAATATAATCGTTAACTTTGGGGACATCATCAGGTGAACAACTTTTTTTTTTAACAATGAAACCATTATCACCTGATATGTACTGAATGATTTTGAATAATCTCATCAATAAGACTTTCAATAAATTATTAATCCCCCAAAATTATTGAATAAATTTTAAACTGTGCACTGTCTTGGTTTCCATGCCTGTTGTGACCAAAAACTAAATATCTTATGATGATTATTTTCCCTCATTTCCATCAGTCACTTTATAAAACCAAATATATTTCAATTTTGATTTCCAAACTTTATTCTAAGGGAGCTTTCGGAAATTGTCATATTCACCTTCTAATTTTCTTCATGGATTAGTATGTGATTCCACAGAGCAGTTTTCGAACTTGGGATTTCCAGAGGTTCATGCCCTTGTACTCACCAAGCACAAACGGCAACACGTCCACGAATCATTGAAAAAAATTTACATTGAAAAATTCTTTCAACGAGTCTTAAAATTTAGCCACATCAAATTTTATTTGCTTTCGAAATACATGAGGCCGAATACGGCAATTACTGGAAGGTCCTTCAGAATAAAGTTTGGAAATAAAAATTGAAATATAACTGGTTTTATGAAGTGACTGATATAAATAAGGGAAAATAATCATCATAATAAATTAATTATAAGTATTTAAACAAAATATTTAGTAAATTCCTTGAAAAAAATAATAATATCTGTTCTAAATATATAAACTAAAAATACTGATCTTAGTGATCTCCTTGCACTCTACAATTTTTTTTTGTCTTTACTTATGAAGATGGGAAATTTCCTCCCGACTGAGCCAGGAAAAGAACACATGGACCTCTGTTTTGTAGTTTTTAAACATTTACTTCATTAATGTTTTTCCTAATTAAGTTCTTTAGTAATTAAATTTCCCATTATCTGTTAATTACCCTTTTAATGTTATCCCACACCCCGTCCTACAACCTTTGGGCGAAATACAGGACTTGCACCACAGCCTGGGGGGGTCCTTGGCTACCTTGTTCTACCTTCCACCCTTTTCAATTCCCTTCCTATGCTATTATTATTATGAAATGGGAGTTGGCTACTTGAGGACCAGCGTCGAGGTTACCTTGAGCACCCGCACGACTTCGGGCGGGAACTGCATGGTGGTGGTGCTGGTGACTCGCCGGTAGATGCGGTCGACGAAGATGCCCGCGCGGATGGCGTGCGCCACGGACCGGAACTTGGGCTTCTCGTCGGCCTTCCTGCGCGTCGTGGCTAGCTGCCTCGTGAAGGTGGACGCCAGCCACTCGCGCACCTCCGGCGGCACGGCGTCGGGCTGCACCTCCGACAGCTCGTCGTCCTCGTCCGCCAGCCGCCTGCAAAAGCCACAGGCCACCTCCGTCACGCGTCTGCCATCCAACTCTCATCTCTCACACACACGCTTGCTGAGCGGCTCTCGAAAACCAACTCCAGCTTCTCACACTCTCTATCCGAACCCCTCAGAGGGGGGTGAAACCCGTCCTCAGGTAACTCGAAAGGCACAGTTTACAACATTGCAGCTCTGAAAGCCGCGAAACATGCCTCAAACTCTTGTCTGTGCGGACTACTGGGCTTGTGGAACTAGACAGTTACCCTGAGGAAGCACACGCCACCTGGGAAACAATTTGAAAAAAATTGTTTTGTGACAAAATATTTCTCTTAAAATGTCGGTCTCCGATGGGGTACACGGGTAACGTATGCACGTGTACCCGAAGATTAGGGATGATGTGGTCAGAATAGGTTAGCGTAGACGAGACCGGTGTTAGGACTCCCCGATGGGGTACATGTGGGAACTTAGGTACGTATTGTAGAGTTGCCCCATTTGGCTAACTTTTTTTTGGGCCGGCAAATTTTTATCAGAAAATAACAAAAGCTTAACAAAATGGACCCTGTACAATATACGATAACAAATCCATTCTTTTCGAAAAGTTTTGTTAGCATTTTTGTAAATTTTGAAGCCTTTGGATTCAAAATACCCTAACTAGTGCAGGTGACGAATTTGGTCCCACGACCCAGAGCTTTGCCACTGAGGTTTTGTCAATCACATACTACGAATGAGCTAATTCCTCTAACCAGATTTTCTGGAAAACGTTGCCCCCTGTTGATCATGTGTGAGAACTCCTCCCTACCCTTTACCATCCTTTTACAGTTAGGAAGGAAGGAGTCATCCGTCTACACAAAAGTGATGTCCGAGACGTTATCATTCTTCATGACCAAATTCACTTCCGTCGTTCCCCTTCCCCCTACGAATGACTGACTCATTCCTCTCTTGTAATGATTTAGTAAGCCTGTGAAGAATGAAAAATAAAAAGAGATGTGGTTACCATTACTATTGTTTCATGCTGTAAACAATTCTTTTTTATAGTACAGGACCGTGTCAATATATATATTTTTTGGAATACACCAGAAATATCATTAATCTTATGAGTAACTTTCACGACAAAACATTTTTCACCGTTGTTCTTTTAATTTTTTTTTAATAAGCAAGACCATGAAAACATTAACACCCGATAAAATAAAATAGAGAGAAAAGAAGCTTACGAGGAGTTTCAGAGAACCGCTCAAGCAATGTTGCATCTCACGATTTGCACAAGAATAATTTTAAGTGCAAACTAACCAAACTATAATAAAATAATATTTGCCTGGTACGATAAATTACTACTGAAATTTAAAAATAATACAGTAAACTAGTTCATCAAATTTAGTAATGCATTCATTTTTATGTACTACAGTTTTGTTTTTCAAACTGTTGTACAAATAATTGGTTGAAGTTTTAACAACAAACCTTTTTCACCTATGTGTTCTTTTAATTCTCTATGACAAATTGACAATATAAACCAAACTATTTGTAGGCTATTTTATATAATTTACTGAACAAGTAAGATATGCAGCATCCATCATCATCAAATCAGTGAGGGGAAAAATATTTACAAAAAAAAAAGCATCAGATGAAGAGAGAGACACTACATATATAGCTATTGTTACACTTACTTAATATTACAAGTGAGCGATTTATGTCTCAGATTAATATTATTTTCTGGCAACTAAACATGCTACATAACCCTTCTTATATTACTAGTTGTAATATTGTGAAGTCTATGATAGAGAAAGGAAATTGTCTATCTTATAATTTAAGAACTACTTAACCCCTATGTATGTGTATCCATAACTATTTTTCAAATTAAACAGAATAAGAAAATTACCATATGCAGCTCTAAACTGGGAGTTTTACAGTGGTTTTTCTATTACAGATTGTTCTATTTGTGTTAAAAGTGGAACTGTGTATGACCGTGAGTGTTTTTGTGTGTGTGTGCATTAATGATAGAAGAAAAACAAACAACATCAGTGCCATGCAAAAGCAGTTCAGTTTAATCAGCAGGCTTTTATTTAAAACAGAATTTAATCAACAGGTCGACGTTTCTCTTTTCCCCTCAGTGAGTGTCCATCCTCCTCTCAGATGTCTTCTTCTCTGTTTCAAATAAAGGGGTGAAATGTAAAACAAATTTGAAATGTCGACATTCTTCCAATATTAAGTACATAATATAAGCACAGCTAATTAGACAACTCGCTAACCTTTTTCTTAAGACAAGAGAGAGGGAGAAAAAACAACAACGTGATTTTATGCTTATCGATCTGTTCAACTGTCACAGTTTCCATTTAATTGATTTATTTTGTAATAATTTATTTTATAGGTTTTTTAAAAAGCAAAATTAGCTTATGATGCTAGTTCACAGAGAAAGCCATTCCATAACAAAATTTGTGGGCCACCGCTGCTGAGAATAGTGTGCATGTGTGTAAGTGAAGAATAAAAAAAATTAGCAAGCTTAAAAAATATATATTTGAGGCCACGTGGAAACGACACATAATGAGGATAATAGCCGTGAAACATGCTCACAATAATTTTGTATTTTAATCTGGCAAAGTTGGTAGTGGTGCCACCTAATAACGGCGGTCCCCTCTCTAGGGAGGAGAAAAAAGGGGTTGTGGTGGGGGGGGGGGGAAGGGAGAGAAAGTTGAAATGAAGCAGGGCAGCCAACAACCCAGCATAACCAAGCGAAGCTCTTGGTGAAATTAACTATTAACTTACCTCAACATTTTATTACTCTTTCTCTAATAAAGAGAGAGAAGAGGGGGGCGGGTGGAGGTAGGGGGCGAGCACAAAATAGGTTCTTATAATGAAATGTCTATTTGTATCTCCTTGGTTAATTGACCTCATTCCTAGAAGTATGCTAAATGTGTTTGTGAAACTTTTTATAAGGAAAGAAACAAATTCAATAGTTCATGCAACTGAAACTTTTCTGCTTTTTGGTTTCAAAGTAAACTTTAATGAACTAGAAATTTTTCTTTTCCCATGCAAAGCTTTTTACCTACCTTACCCTTAATTATTTTTGGTTGCTGGAGTAAGGCATCAATGGCAGTTATTAAATGTTGACTACATTAAGAAAACGGTTACCAATACAAAAAGTTAAACACTTTTTTTTGTAACACACATTTTTGACATTTTTTAACTATGATTCTGGGCATTTCTTATTTCATCCCATTTCTCATTCCTGGAGATTTTCCCTTTTTCTGGTAGTTTCAGTAATAAAGTTGAGCTTAGCTAAACGGTACACCAAGAGCAGTGAAAATGGTAAAATTTAATCTTTTTCCATCTTGTATGTTTTTTTTAAAAAAAATTATCTATCTCACATCACTTGCGAAATGTGACATTAGAATTAAAACATTGAAATATGTTATAATAAATGTCATTCTTTAGTTATAATTTTAAATAGAAATGAATAAACCAGTCAAATTTGTCAGAAAGAAATTAATAAATTTAATTACATTAGATGTTAGTGAACTAAACATTTTCACATTATATTTGTTAATGAAAACCAAAACAAATCAATAGCTGGTAGGTTGAATGCTACCATTTCAAAATAAAGGTCTTGACTGACATTAACCATAATTTTAGGATCTAATTAGGGTTGTTTCACCCAAAGTTGGTTTTAATTCTTGAAACATCAATACAAAATTAAAAAGTATTGCATTTTACACACAGAATAACTATTATTATTTTTGAAAACTGTTATTTTGCTTTTTTCCCTCCCTTGGCTCTGCAGCCCGTTCAGGTTGACCACCGACTGTCATTCACATGACAACATTCCAAATTTGGAGTGACACCTGGCCAACATTCAGTTCAACTTTCTCTGTAAAAGTATCTACACTTGGAGTCAGGGAAAGTATTCAGTAATGAGAGATGGAGGAGAACGGTGAAAAAAATTTCCAAAATCGAAGACTGAAATGTTGACAGCCGTGGCAATTTGAATTACTATCAGATGTTCTACAAATAAATGGTCATTTAAAGTAGTTTTTTATATGTATAATTGCAGCTTCTTATACTGCAATGACAACAAATTCTTTTGGTAGAAAATTGTTTTTATTGTTTATGTTTATTGGGGAAAGTTCCCACAAAATGTTCATGCTTTACATTGGTACTAAATGTTAGTATTATGTGCACTGTTTGTAAATCATTCATTCCCAATGACTATTGTTAATCACAAAACTATTTTTGTTGCTACGGATGCAGTTATTTCTCTCTATTTTCCTCGAACGTCATTTTCCAGGCACGATGCTGCTATGGATTTTTCATACTCACCCGTCTCTCAAACAGGCGTGCACGCCTGCCTTTCATTCCCAACCCTATTTCTTTAGAAAGCAAACATTGAAAACTAGATGGTTAGCTGCTAAAGCTAGGCTACTTATTTCTCTAGATCAAATAGGACTCATTTTCTACAACCTAGAGAAATTCCTGCAAAAAAAAAAACACACACCTACGGACAATGGTTGTGGCTGGCGGTAAATTGCTGTCCACACATCTACAAGGGCAGAAACAGAAACATGCCTATTTATATGCAGTCTTCAATAAAGGGGAAGAAAATGGAGGTGGAGGCAGGAGGGGGGTAGCTAAGATTGGGAGAGAAACAGAACTACAAACTAGTACTTATAAAGAACAGCAATGACTGGCTGGTTTGGTGTGCGACAGAGAAAGGGGGCGCTAGAGGCGGTACAAAATACTGAAAGACAAGAAAATATGTAAGCACAACGGTAAAGGGGGTAGAACATGTAAGTCTCCGAGGTAGAGAATCTGACAATAAGGTCACGTGTGCCCTTTTTTGCCACATAACAAAAAAAAGGGGGGGGGGGAGAGCCAACTTTTTAATGCTCTTGAAACTTGGAAGACGTTTTACAATTACAGTCGCAGAAACTAATTAAAATATAGTATTTTTTGTATGTTTTTTTGTGTGTGTTAACCTGCGGGAGGGGAGAAGTGACCATTACAAGGGTGAGTGTCGACAGCCATGAGAATTAAACACAGCAATTGATTTCTATTTTACTCGCTAACATGTTCACTGCCCCTGACATAATTTTGAACAGCAACAAAAATATTTCTTCCAACAAATTTGTACTTGAAGCACCAACTGTCTCCAATGAATGTTGTTGAACTACTCTGTGTATTTGTGCTCATGACAACTTTCCGGTTTACTTTTGGACTGATTTACACCTGAGGAGGTTACAAACAAAGGAACAAAATGTCATGACAATTTAATTAATAAATAGTGTTCAATTCTAACCAAATTAGGCCGCAATTTCTTGTCTGCATTCTTAGAGGTACTGTCAGAACAATTCTAAAAATTGTTCTAATATATTAACTACTTAAAAAGCATAACTACTTAAAATGTTACTTAAATTTGAGGCAATCGTTTCATGCCTATCAGCCAATTAATCAACTCGTTTGACAGGTTATGTGAAGTCATAATCTATCCTATTTATTGTTATTACTTTACAGGTGGCTTATTGAAGATATTCCAGCCCGTCATTACCAAACAAATTAAAAGTATACAATCAAACCTAGATGACTGTTTGGCACACAGCTTTGGGGATTGTGCCAAAGACAATAACATCAGGAGCATACAAACCCTTGAGAATAAGGTAATAATAGTAAATACACCATGGTACGAATGAAACACAGAGCCATCTCCACGTCAACCCTTGAGGAAGAAATAAAAGAGATTTGCGGGGGAAACACGAACCATGTAAACTTGGAAGCTCTTCGGCTATTGGATAATCACCATAGTTACCAAAGACTGAAAAGGACCAAATCTTTTGGAACTCGTCCAAGTCCATCGAGGCGAGGGAAATGTGAAGTCAGAACATTATTAAAACTTAAATAGTGTCGTCAGACAAAATTTAGTACACAAGAACCTTGTATTAAGAATTAACAAAGAATAAATTAATGGCTGGTCTTTTAGAGCAGTTTTAACATGTATAACACCAATCGGTGTTTTTAGAGGAAAAAAAGAATATTACTTTAGATGCTGTTGGGTATTTACCTGGTGGCAACTATATATTAGGAATTCAGTGAAGAATTACCATTCTGCAAATTGCTCAAAGGCTGTTCAACTGAAGTATTTCTACTTCCCTTCGACTTCTTATTTCATTTTACCTGGGTAACATTAATGTTGCTCCCATTTGCCCTGTTCAAATTAAGGTGTATCATTGCCTAATATACAAAATTAGAAGGAAAAAAAAAGTGTCGTCAGGCCAACTGGTTTATTTTCCTACTCTACCGTCCAAAGGAAAAAGGCAGTAAGTCTAAAAAAAAAGGAAACATGCATTTTGAGAAATTTACACATTTGCATAAACCCCCTTATGTTTTTGAAGAAGGTTTCATCCACGTACCAAGAATATTTTTAAAAAGTCCAACATTTTTTACGTGCTGCCTTTCTACTTTGGATGGCAGAGTTGTTTTCAATCACAACATTTAAGCCATTAGTTGCTCAAAGATTTATTATGACCTTCACATTTTTCAAGTATTGACAATAAATAATTTTCATTATTATCAAACTTCTCAGTGACTTTAAAATAAAAAAAAGTGGCACGCAAATCACGACGACAGGGAGAAAAAAAATTTCAGATTCTCTACCTCCTAGAGAATTGCACTGACAATATAAAATGGCCGAGGCATTCCATGCACAGCTTCTCAACCTTTTTTATATTTATTTTGCTGAAAATAGCAGACAACAGTATTGGTAAAAATCTTTTTTTTCTGCAGCTAAAGAGAAGAGATGGTGGTGGGGTTGAGATTGGGGGGGGGGGGGTGGAAGGATTGGTCTGGTAAAGGACTATGATGTGTCCACATGCAGCTCTGGTTCACCACCTGTAAAGGGAGCAGCGTTGACGAACGAGAAACCTTGCAAAGGGCGGCCAATTTTTTAAAAAAAGGGGGGGAACTTTCCTACCCCCAAAATTTATTTATAGTAACTCTGACACATACACACTCACACACACAGGCAATATTTTTTTCTCTTCCCCTTTCCCTCCTCGTCCTCGCCCCGTGTCAGCATTTTGAAAGGTTACAACCCCAGGGCAACCCTGACGTCACGCGGTGTGGAGTACGTGACGTAGTTTGCCACGCGGCGTGACGTCACTGGAGCCAGGGCGTGACGTCACAGGCCGCGCTGGTACGGTCGATTGGCTCGGAGGAAGAACGCAAGCGATTTTTTTTGGGTGGGGGGGGGGGACTATTTCAACAACCTAAACTTAATGGAAAATGGAAAGTTACACTCAACAATGCAGGCCAGCTTGCGAGTTGCAATTGTTGAGGAACGACGCAGCCCGGGCCAACAATGTAGTCTGGCGAGACTTTAGTGAGTCGTCATGGGGTAGTGGAAGGAGCAGGTTGTGTCGGCGGGACGACGAGGAATGACCACGCCCTGCAGATATAATTTTTTCTCATGCTCTGATTGAAATTAAAAACTATTAAAATCATCTTTTGGTATTTTTTGTGAAAATACCTGGCGCCCTAAAAGAATTATAAAATCACGAATACGGAAGAACGCGGAATCCGCTACATTTGACGCCGCAACGTTAGGGCATCGAACAACGAATGTGCTGACGGACATTGAACAGTGGAGAATTAACATGCTACTTTCGGTGAGCCATGGAATGGCCTAGAACAACGAACAGCGGCGAGACATCGGTTAGGCTACGACGTCTGAAGGTGTGGAGGACGACGAACGTGGTACCCGAGAATTATTCGAGAGAAGTGAAGGAACGCTGTGGAAGAGAGCTGATCTACGCATAGCTGAGGGGTCAAGTGTTCCAGTGACCGCTACGTGGATATCTTCGAGAGGTGTGTGTGTGTCTGTGTAAAAAAGCAGAGGACGGTGTGTATGGAGAAGTGGAAGTATGAGTAAGAAGAGAGGTTTCACAGGTTGGTGGCAAATAAATGTATTTTGCGTAATCTTTTGTTTCGGTTTGTGTGTTCTGTATTTTTTTTAAAAATGGAAGAAGTGCAGGAGGGTATTGAGAAGGCAGAGGACTATGTGCTCAGGAAATTGTCCCTGGTACTTAATAAGATATTTGATGAGCGGTTGGAAGATTTCAATAATAGTGTTAAGAAAATGCAGGTAGAGTTGAGGGCTGATTTAGACAGAATGGCTGAGTTGCAAGGTCGGAAGTGTGAGGAATTGGAGAATAGGTTAAGTGGAGAATGTAATGAGAGGCATGTGCAACAAGAAGAAGGATTAGAGGAAAAACTGCAACAAGTTACAAATGGAATATTTGATGAGTTAAAATCTTCTGAAAGGTGTGTACAGGAAAATGTGGAGGAGAAGGTGAAGGTGGTAAAGAAGAGAGTTCAGAAGGTAGAAGTAGAGCGGTGTGTAGATATGAATTGTGGTATCATAGAAAGGAACAGGATAGTAATTTTAGAGAAATCGTTAGAAAACTTACATGACCAGTGGAAGGCAATTTCAGTAAATAACATGAATGTGACCCCAAAGGGAGGAAATTTAAAGCGAAAAAAATGGCGAATTGTCAAACGTGGGTGTAAAGTTAAGAAAGTTGAAGTGGAGGTTAATCATAATGTTGAGAGGGACATAAGGTTGTTAAAATTAATTGATGTATTTGCAAATAAGTTTAAGAAAAAATTTAAACGTGTAGAGCATCAGATGAAAGCTGATAAGTGTGAAGGTAATGCGAACGCATTGAACAAGCAGGTTAAAGGACAGCTGATCATGTTTGTAAACAAAGACGAGTATGATAAAAACAGAGTAGGAAGAAATTTGTATGTGTTAAGGAATTGTGGTGGTTATAGATTTCCTTGGAACCCAGGTGGAAAAACCCAATGTGGTATTTTGGTAAATGAAAAAAAAGTGTTACATTAAATGCCAAAAATAGCTGTTCTGCCAGAGGTCAAATGACTTTGTAGTAGATGTAAGAAACAGCTGATGGCAGATAAAAAAAATTATGTACTCCAAATGTAATTAGCTGTAAAAACCATGTGGTCAGTTGACTGTTTTCGACGTACATCAAAGAGCTGAATGTCAAACTAATAAATGTCATATGATAAATTAAAAACAGCTGAGAATGAGTAAAATTTTATGTAAACACATTGTAAAGAAACAGATGTTCTGTCAAAAACAGCTGATTGAAATTTAAATTGTGAAATGACAAAGATTCAGCCAACTGTCAATAGATGTAAATGTCAAGTGTTTAAATTGATTTACATTTACTTTAAGAAAGTCTCCCAAACAACACATCAGAGAAAATGTGTGGGAAGAAAAAAAATGTAAATGGAAAAATTGTTTGGAAAAATAAAATGTGTAATTAGAATTAAAGTTGGTTAATTGAGTGATTTGTAAATTTACTCAATGTTTGCTCTTATGAAAGAATATGTCAAAGAAAATTGTAATTAGTTCTAAGTGAATTTTTGTAAATATTTTGTAATTTTGATTAAGGGCGTTGGTCATTCAGATTGTTTACGACTGTGGTTCAGTGAGTGTCATTAAAAAATTGTACAATTTTTTAAATTCATTGGGGGCGGGGATAATGTAACATGAAAAGTTACACTCAACAATGCAGGCCAGCTTGCGAGTTGCAATTGTTGAGGAACGACGCAGCCCGGGCCAACAATGTAGTCTGGCGAGACTTTAGTGAGTCGTCATGGGGTAGTGGAAGGAGCAGGTTGTGTCGGCGGGACGACGAGGAATGACCACGCCCTGCAGATATAATTTTTTCTCATGCTCTGATTGAAATTAAAACTATAAAATTCATCTTTTGGTATTTTTTGTGAAAAATACCTGGCGCCCTAAAGGAATCAGAAATCCTCGAATACGGAGGAACACAGGATCTTCTACAATATATATATGAAACGAATACCGGACAAAAATAAATTCAAAAAAATACACAACTATAACTCTGTTGTTATTTGAGAATTCACAGCCAAGGCCAAACAATTACACAGAAAGAATAACTCATTTTTTTTAAAAAAAGGAATATACTTAAGAAGCATTAGAATTTTTAATCTCCGAAACCCATATTGACCATCCCCACAGCAATGTTGCTGTAAATGTTTGTTTTCTCCTCTTCCAGTTGTTTGTCTGAAACGTTTCATCGGACAATTTTTTTTTACGTTTATCTGATTTTCTTTGGATTGCGGTTAAAATTTCCCTCCCTCCCTCGCCTTCTCCTGTGAATTGTTAGTTTGTTGTTTTTGCAGTTGTGGTATTCAGACTGGTCTGATCCAACGCTCCGTGTTAACCTATCTTGCGAAAGCCTTTCCATTTCTACATAGCTATTACATTCCACATCCTCCTTAATCTGCTTAGCGTATTCCATTCCTGACCACCTTCTTCTGTTAACTTCCCTCTGCTGCTAAGACTCTCGTATCTAAAAAAACGTGGCCTATGCATCTATCCCTTTAAAAGTCGTCCATGTCGTTTTGTCTACTATTATTCTCCTTAGAACTCTTCCTGGTTAGATACCCGATCCACCCCATCTCATTCCCCTACAGCACTACGTTTCAAAACATCCTACTCTTTTCCTTTTTGTAACGGTAAAGCTAATGAATTCTAAATTTTACGTCTGATTTACCTGAAGAATAAAATAAAAATTTCAAAGACCTGGCCCAGGCTTTATTTTCGGTAGAATCGAGAAAAAGAAAAATCAACGTTCCCCATACGTACTTGTACCTTTTTCATCCTGAAAAGGAAAGGGGATGGACAACGTGTCAGTTATGAAAAATATAATTGGGTAATAAATAAATAATAATACACGGCCAAATAGGTCAGCTAATAAATTTAATTAATGTAAATACGACGTTTCATCCAACTCAGTGGACTTCTTCAGATAAATATACGAACAAAAAAACAATATTAATTATATGTATTTTTTACTTTATTGAAAATTACATTTCATATTTTTTAAAAAATTTATGTATTCAATATTAATATTGATTATATATATATATATATATCTTTTTGTGTGTATGGTTACGGAAAATTTGGATGAAACGTGTATTTATATTAATTAAATACGTATTAACTTTATTTGCTGACTTATTTATTTAACTGTTCCAACTTAATGTGGGAAAGAATGACGTTTGAAAACACAATTTCCCCGCAGTATGAAAACGACCGAAGAAGGAGCAAGTACGACGCATCGAAACGTCGTTTTCCTCGACTGTATCAAAGATAGTCAGAAATTACACACATTGGAGACATTTGGGGGGAAAATTCACTTGTGCGGCGTCGTGACGTCACGGTTGCCCCTTCTGCAGCTGATTGATTCTTTTAATGAATAATATATATATACCGTCCCCGCAGCCGCTAATTTGCAAGACTCGTCACGACGACGTCGTCGGGGTGGGTTTAGGAGGTAGCTTGGGACGAGGACGGGACGAAAAGGAACAAGACATGCGGCGAAAGATAGACAGGGTGAGATGGGGGGGAGGAGACGAGTTCAAACTTATGCAAAAGTAAGGGGGGCCCCAATCATGCAGACGGTCAATGCAAAATACACCAAAAAAATTTATTATATACACTTGCTTAAAAGGGTGAAAACTTTGAAAAAAATTAAAGGAAAAATTTTTTTAGTGGCACTTGAAAAGAAAAATAAAGTCATTTATGTGAATAAGGGCGGAGGGGGAATGAAAAAATAAAAACTTGCAGTGTGTTACAATCGTGACTAGAGACTAGTTATTTTTTTCATATGAAAAAATTGTACAAAATTGAGATAAAAATAGTGAAAAAACGAATTTTTTTATACGATTATGGCAACCATATCTACGTGATGGATAAAAGGGGCGCAGTAGTGAATTAAATAAGAGTAGGTACCAAAAATAATACTGAAAGCAACTACCATTGACACGTGATTTATATATATATATATATATATATATATATATATATATATATAGAGAGAGAGAGAGAGAGAGTTAAAAAAGTTGAATTATGATAATAATAATAAATGAAGTGCTGTATTTATACTAAGTTCGGAGTTGTCTCTCTTTGATAATTTTTGTTTTCTTTGCAGACAGGTGGAGTGAGCAGCTCGTGTGAAAGGTTCTCCTAGCAAATAGTGACATGGACTCGGCGGAAACTTCTACCGCATCCTCCATTTTTTTTACAATTGGTGATGGTGAAAGGGGGGAGGAGTGTGGGAAAAGAGAGGTGAAGGCGGGCAAAGGGGGGGGGGGTGTTGGTCAGTGATTTTTTAAGTGGAAACACTCTTCAAAACAGATGTGGCTCGGCCAAAAATAAAAAAAGAACTTGATCATTTCGGCGAGTAGGAAAAAAATGCCTTTGGAAAACCCTCTTTTTTTTTAAAAAAAGCAAACAAACTGGTCGATGCTTTATTTATTTTTTATATTTCCACTGAATCCCTACATTTATTTCACATTTGCCCCTCATGTGGAAAGGATGGGGAAAGCGAGTTTGTATCGGCTCGACTTTGTACCACAAAAAAAATTTATAAATAATAGTTAAGTTTATTTGAGATTAAAAATAAAAATTGTCAGTATATTAGTTACGATTTATCATTAATTTTTTACAATGTTGCGTCTTTCCCCTCTCTTTTTTTTGGAGGGGGTGGGGGGACTACATCAAGCCGAAACGCAAGAAAATTCGTAACATTTCCGGAATAAGGTATTTACAGGCAGTGAAAACGGGGGGGAGGGGGGTGGTTGAAGAAACACCCTCGCCCACCTTCAAACAAGACATGCTTGGTAAGGCTATAAAAGCCAACGTGGAAGATTTCAATCTCTTTGTTACCCCTTAACCAGAAATTTTTTTTATTTCTGATCCTCCCCCTGATACTTATTTTGTATCCATTCAAAAAAATTCACTTGAGGAGTTTATTGAATTGTGAGTGGCGGAGTCTCGAAATTCTGGACGGAACGTGACGGGTTGAGGAATATCAAGAACCGTGATTTCATCTGTTGATTTTTTTTGGAAACGCTAGATTAATTTAAGGGTGGCTTTTTTCCCCTGTGGTTTTGGAAGAATAAATCCAAGAAGAAAAGCCACACTCTCAGAATCAGGAAACCGCTGTCTGAAGAGTGTTTGCCTCAGTGTGTGTGTTGGGGGGTGGTGGGGGGGGGGGAAGGTAAGGGAGGGGGGGTTATTGACCTGGCCCACACCGGCGTCCGCAGGCGTCGTCTCTGCATGGGCTGCACGGGAGCGCCGCGACGCTGGTTCAGCGGCGTCACCTTGTGTTCCGCCTCGTCGTCTGTCCGCTCCCTGAGGACACAGACACTGTACAGCGGCCATTTGCCACCGCCACAACACACCTGACGGCGGTCCCTAGCCTGGGAGACGGGGACAAGTAACAACAACACCACACAAACCACTCACATGCCCTCGGCGCCTTCACTGCGGACGAAGTCAGCTGCAGCTCGGTCCACTCGATCCTCGGACCTGTACGCGCTTACTCAGTCTTGTTACAGTTTATCACGATTCTGCAACGTTTTGCTGTCAGTATGATCGTCACAGTTTATCACAATTGTCTCTTTATCTCACATTATAGAATTACATGAACGTAACAGCCTTAATTCTTACTATGCTTGTTACACTTCATCCAAATTTTGTTACAGTTTATCATAATTTTGCAACGTTTTGTCTCGTTTAATTGTCAGTATGCTTTTTACAGTATATCATAATTTTTCAACGTTTCGTCCTGTTTAATTGTCAGTAAGCTCGTTACAGTTTATCATAATTTTGCACCGTTTTGTCTCGTATTTTTTCGGGACTTCATCCAGCAGAAACGTCACAAAATTATGATAAAACGTAACAAACATACTGACACTTGAGGGCTGTTACATTTATTGAGTCTGAGTCAGAAATTATGGAAGGCAGTTGTCATCCGTAGTAAATGAAAGGTCAATTGAGTCAGTCACTCTTAGTGAGTCTAAGTGCAAAGAACAATAAGAGTTGAGTAATGAGTAATTTCATTAAAAAATTAATTAGTAAAGGAATGAAGTAGAATATAAGTTTCATGAAGACAGAAACTACAAAAAAAGGGGGAAAAAGTAGATTTTTCAAGAATCCGAGTCAAGTCCTAGAGGAAACCTAGAACGGTTGCAGCAATGCCGGTTTTATATATATTAATTTTTAACTGGATAAACTAAAAAAATCGTCAGGGTGAGGGAAAATACTTGAAGGGAAAAAAGACACGACTGCCCTCTTCTTTAAGGGAAAATAATGTCCGCAATCATCGGCGGGGTGTCAAAAATTTTCAAGTCAGTTTTCATCAGTAAATGATTTCTCTTTTTATTGATAACCGAATGTTTCTCTCTGTTTTCTTTTCTCCCGTCGGAACCCCAAATTATTCCTTTTTTTTATTAGAAACGTTTCGAACCCCATTCCAAACAAACTAACGCACGCACGCGCGTGACCTTGTCCGCAGTCAAAGCACTTGTTACGACAAATGAAGAAGAAGAAGAATAAAAATTATTATTACTATTTACACACACATTGTTACATAATATATATTCTGTAATGCAATTTACATTTCACTCAACAATTTTTTTCTCTTACTAATAACAATTATTATTATTATTTTCAAACTTGAAATAAGTTTTTTTTATTCAATTTTCCATACAAATAACTACTTTTGTAGACATAAATATATAGATATATGTTTCTTAAAATATCTAAGAGAATTTTCAGCTGCTAGAAACAATTACCTTTTACAACAGGAGAAAAAGACACAAAAAAACATTTCAATTAATATGTGTTTTAGAAAAGTATACACAAGATAAAACACTATTTTATTTCTTTCCACCACAACAAAACACACAGAAGTAAAGAGAAGAAAAATATTTTCATTACTCCAAGTAGTTAGTAAAAATTCATTATACCCTTATTAGGCCAGAATTATTGGTTAAAAGAGGAAATTTACTGGGGGTTTCACACACAATTAAGAAAACCTGACAATAGTAAGAAACAACACAGCTTAAAATAATTAGAAAGACGATTTATTTTATCAAGAAGGTTAAAAATAATGCTATAAAAAGTTTTATTTCCCTTTCACTTCATTCTTGAGCGTATTGACCTCTAAAGGTAAGTAAATGTTAACAAAAACAACCCTAGGAGCTATAACCTTTTTTTTTAAAAAAAAATAAGAGGACTAAAAAACTGTTTTAGACGAGAGATTTTCAACACAAAGAAAAAATCATTTGGTTAACATTACCATTATTTGAAAACATTTATCAATTATAAAAGCCGTTAACAGATTTCACCCACATCCAATTATATGGCCGTATTTAAGTCTTCACTCTCGCAGTGCTGCCAACATCACACACAAGCCACTAAAAGTTTTGCATCAAAGTTACAAGTGTTACTTCTCCGAATAAATTGGGCAACCAAAAGTCATGAGTATCGGCTAAATATAAGTGCTTATGACGATACTGTTATTTTATTCTATGTCAATGACTTTTTTTTCTATTTTATTTGTTGATATCAAAACCGCAAAGACAGAAAATGTGAACAGTTTGATAATTTGATTAAAATTAATGGGGGTGAACCGGAAGGAGACGTCGAAGCGAAGATTTATTTACGAGATAGAGACACAAAATATGTGTGTGTGTGTGAGAGAGAGAGATAATGAAGCAGAGAAAATGAGAGAGAGAAAGACAGAGAAAATGAAGCACAGAAAATGAGATAGAGAGAGAATCAGAGGGCGAGAGAAAATGAGAGAGATGAAGAAAATGATATAGAGAGAGAAATGATAGAAAGAGGGAGATAAAATGATAGAAAAAGAGAGAGAGTGAGAGAGAGAGAATGATAGAAAGAGAGAGAGAAAATGAGAGGGGGAAAGAAAATGAGAGACGGAGAAAAATGAGAGATAGAAAATGATAGAGAGGTATAATGAACGAGAGAATGAAAAGGAGACAAAATGAAAGAGAGAGAGAGGCAGAGAAAATAAGAGACAGATAGAAAATGAAAGACGTGGAAAATGAGAGAGTTGGGGCAAATAAAAGATAGAAAATGACAGAGGGAGGGAAAATGACAGAGGGAGAGAAAATTAGAGAGGGATAGAAAATGAGAGATATGGGGAAACGGAATGGGAGAGAAAATGAAATAGGGAGGGAATATGGCAGTGGGAGGGAATATGAAAGAGATATGGGGAAAGAGGGATGGGGAATCAGAGAGGGACAGAAAAGAGAAAGAAAGAGAGACAGAATGAGAGAGGGAGGGAAAATGAGAGCGAGAAAATGAGCGAGAGAAAATTGAACGGAGAGAAAGTGTAAGAAGGAGAGAAAATTAAAAATGGAGGGATACTAAGATAGGGAAAGAAAGCGAGAGCGAATGAGAGACAAAGAAAATATGAGTCAGCGAGGATCTCTTCTTTGTGTGTGTGTGTGTGTGTGTGTGAGAGAGAGAGAGAGAGAGAGAGAGAGAGAGAGAGAGATCCTTTTCCTAGATATTGATTCAATACAAGATTGTGATTGAACTTGAAACGTTTCTCCAGCGGGGTCGAATTATTTTTCTAATTCATCGCTTCACCCCGGGAACCCATTTTTTTTAACAAATTATTTTCCAGTTCGTGACAAAGAACTTCCAATAAACAGCAGTGACGTCACCACTTGTCATTTACAGTCGACAGACACGATCGAACGTGCGGTTAAACCGTAGCGCAGGGAGAACAACACCACAACCAGTTACCTAGAAAAAAAATACAAATCCCCCCCGTGAACCACCATCAATATCCTCTTCCCCCTCCTCCTCCTCCTCGCTGCACCACAGCGGCGTTGTTACCCGTTGTCGATGGACAATCAAAACACCCCCAACGAAAAAAAAAACACCTGAGGAAAATTTCCGTTTCTCGACGATATAAGTAGTATCGTTGACCCAGTGAGAAGAAAGTTATATAATGTATATGACAGTGAAACAGGAAGGTGGTTAATCCGCAGGTAGTTCTGTGAAGGAATCTTGCCTCATGGAGGCTTTCCCTTCAGGGACGACGCTGATGCGCTGTCCCCCCTCCCCCCCCTACATGGGAAAAGGAAAGAGAAGGAAGCCGAAATGACCCACGTTAATTAGGCGAAAGCGTCGTTGCTTTGGTTATTATTATTATGATGCGGCCCCCGTCGTTATTGATGAGGACGACCTCCGCCAGGGTAAACAAAGGCGCTGCGCCGTAGGACGAGACAAGTGATAAACTGCCATTATTCCGCGGCGGCGTACAATAACTGTCCCCTGGCACAACAGGGGGGGGGAAGAGGGACTGTGATTGATGAAGTCGGTCTGCGCCACCGGTCGTCGCGATTTCAACACAAGGAAGGAAGGGCGAGGGTGAGGAGGAGGAGGAGGAGGAGGAGGAAGGGGGTTGAAGGGAGGAGAGGAGGATTTTCGCGGAAAAAGGGGGGGGGGGAAACGTTGACGGTGACGGCCGCGTGATTGTCTCTGGTCTCGCTGCGGTGCAAAGGAGTTCCTAACATATATATATTTATTATTATTACAGTGACCGAGAAGGAAGCATTGCAGGTGTTGCGCATTGCGCCATCTGCGTTCCAAGGAAGGGGAGTTTGGTTCGTCGGTTGGCAACAATGCAAACGACTTTCCGATCAATCAGGCTTCCGCGCGTCAAGGTGAGGAAAAGAAACCCTCATCCGGCGGCCATCACGGAAACTCAAAACGGCCGACCTTACGTAAACAACTTGACACGTGGAGGAAATGAGTGACGTAAAAAGATTCAGACTGGCAATCAACTACCAAAACAATTTTAAATTTGGTTAATTAGGTGACTCCTCGTTGTTGTGGTGTTCACTCCTCCGTAGTAACCTAACTTGCGCAAGCCTTTTCAGTTCAACGTCCGACATCAGCGTATTCCAACCTTGGGCCCCCTCTCTCTTCTCTTCTTACCCGACACACGTCCCTGAACACGTGGCCTATTAACCTATCCCTTCACAGTCCTCCATATTGTTTTCCTCTTCCCCTATCCGGTTAAGAACTTCCTCGGTAGTGATTCTATCCACCCATCTCTTTTCTATTCTTTTCCTCTCGGCAACTCCTACAGCCCCACATAACGCGCCACTCTCTAAAGCAACATTTTTAGTAAATATTTCCTAATATTCACACCTGTATTACCCGTAAGTAGCAGAATTCCTTAAAATTTCTTTAAATATCCCTTCCTAATCTAACAGCGTTTGTTATTCTACTGTTTCCAGTATAAAACTCCATCACCTTGCATTCCCCTCTATTAATCCTCCGTTGTACTCTTCTTCTAGGGCCACGTTCATGCCACCTTATTTACTACGGTTTCCAAGTCCTCTTCTGACTCTCCTAATACTACAATACCGTCGGCAGAGCTTAGGGTATTTATTACTTCTCCTTGCAGTACCATTCCTTTTACCCATATTCCGTTTTAACTTTCTTCATCGCCCGTTCTATATATAAGTTAAAGAGCATGGGCATCCTTGCCTCACTCCTTTCTTGATTCCGGCTTTCCTTTCTTGTTCTTATATTCCAATTACTTGCTGCCTGTCTTCTGTAGAGGTTATGTATAACCCTCCTTTTTCGATATTTTATTCATTTCCTCTTAAAAATCCTTAATAGTGTGTCCCAGGCTTTTTCTAAATCTACAAGTTCCATGAAAGCAGACGTGTTTCTCTTTTATCCCGTCCTCTAAAATTAGACGAATAGTCAATTATCGCTATATTCTTTCTCAAACCAAACTGATCTTGTCCTAACTCGCATAATATTTGCCGTTCCATCCTCCTATATACTATATTTGCGGGATAAACTAATTGTCCTGCATCTATCAGCCCCAGTCTTCTTCTGTATGGAGATAATTAAGTTGTGTGATCAAGTAATACAGCGTTGTTTTATGGGGAACCACCGCGTGACGTAAGCAGTGACGCTGTAAGACGGGGTTGCTCATCTCACAGGCGTATAAACAACCCTTGAACACAAAATGGCGGCTCTGATAAATAAAATTTGATCGCCCCCAGTGTATCGATTTGTGTCTGACGTATCGACTTACAGTAAAATTCCCTCTTCTTTATAGACCACCGAAGTTTATTCCCGTCATGGTCCTAGCCTTCGTTTTTCCTACTTTACTTTTACACTTTTCCCCGACCTCACCTGCCCCCTTTTTTCTCTCTCACACACTATCTCTGATTCTCTCTCCCTCTTATTTGCCTCATTTTCCTTCCTTCTTGCATTTTATCTTCTTATATTTTCTCTCTGTTCCATTTTTTTCGCTCTCAATTTCTCGCCCTTATTTTCTCTCCCTCTCATTTCATCTCCCTCTTTAATTTTCCCTCTCTATATAATTATTCTCCTTCTCACAGTTTCCATCAATCTCTCAATTTCTCTGCTTCATTATTTCTGTCTTTCATTTTCTCCCTTTCTTTCATGTTCCCTCTCGCCTTTATTTTCTCTTTTTCTCCCAGTTTATATCTCTCATTTTCCCATCTCTCTCATTTCCGTTCCCTCTCTCATTTTCCCCCTATTCATTTTTTTTCTCTCTCCGTCTCATTTTCTCTCTGTAATTTTTTTCTTCTATTTCTACAGTTTCGAGACACAAGCGACACTTAATCTGTATCATTTTTCTGAAACTCGCCGCTTCTTTTTTTCTTCTTCAAAACATATTATTCCTTCCTCTCATAATTTTTTGTTAAGTGTTTTAAGGAAAAAAATATTACACCCATCAAATATTCTATTTGAAACACAGGCGCATTTGAATAAGTGACAACAACAACAATAAATACATTAACCTATGACTTTGTTTGTACAAGTATGCTCCAAGGAAACCACCGAAGAATATTCATTAACATTAAATAAAATATAAATGAAGTTTTAAATGTTACTAAAAATGTTTTACTCAAAGAATAAGGCTACACAAGACGAAATCTCACTGTTTGGCATATTAAAATAAAAACGAGTAAGAATTAATTACTTTAAAAAAGGCGCTTATTATTAACATCACCTTGATGTGTGAAGTCTCGGAAAATTCATATTAACATAGTTTTTTTTTAAAAAAATTGCCACATCGTTCCACCCTCACCCTTAAAGGCTATTTTACCCCCACACAGTGTCATAAACAACACTTGTAGCGTGACGACTGCTTCACGACTTTTTGAAAAAAAAAAATTTCGCCCACATACAAACAGACAAACATACATACACACAAACAAACTCGCACGTACAACCAGAAACACACATCCCATTTTATATATGAATAGAAATCAGATATTCGGTAACATGTTTCCATAAAATAAATTTCAAAAGTGCGGATAGAGATTAACTTTCCTCCCCTGTCCCCCTTTTCCCTTCTCCTCCTCCTCCTCGTCCACCGTGTAATATCGGATGGATGGAACAAACATCATCATCATCATCTTCTTCTTTCGTCTGCAAATATCTTTTCACCGAGACCGCTTCTTTTGTCGTAATTAAAAAACTTTTTTCTCCTCCCATCCCTTCCCTTTTCTTCCCCTCACGGTATCTCACAGAAAAATTAATAAACAAACAGGTTCGATTCGTTTATCTTTATACTTTCCTCGTCAAAGTCGAAACAAGAACAGACTTTAAAGCCCCGCCATTAATTATATGAAAAAAAGTGAGAAAAAGACAGAGAAAAGTAGGAAAAAATATATATTGGACCATCAACAACTCCTTAATTAATTAGAATGAATTGTAACAAAAAATATTTCATCCTTTCCCTCCCCTCCCCTTTAAATAAATTTTTTAATTTGACTTTCTACCGTGTAAAACAATAATATATATATATATATATATGCACTATAATCGTAAAAATAAATACTGTCATTATGCGCTGATTTGTGTTAATGTTGGTAAACTCGCGCATGCGCGCGCCTGACGTCATCGACCCACCTGTGTGGATGTAGCACATTTTGACAGCTGTAATAATTTGTGTTTAGAGAAATAAATAGCAGATTAATCATTATATATATGTCAGTTGAGGTCAATTTTCGTGACGGCTACACTGAATTTATTTTGAAAGAAAACAGACTCAAAATTTATGGTTTCCAATTAACGATATGAGCTAGATTAATGTTTTCAGAGCATCCCCGGAAAGCCAACCCCTTTGGTACTTACTTGGTTTCATCGATGAAAACCGCTTCGAGAACGCGAGCTGCATAATGCAGATTTTTTTGAAGGAGTTCCGCGGAAACTTCCCCCCTTTGAAGCTGTCTCAGTATGCAACGTAACCTGGAACAACAAGACGGGAAAAATAAATTACAACAGTATTCCAATAAAATAGTGGGAAATTTTAATTTTCACAGAAAGAATTGTTAAACTGTAAAAGGGCCAAACGTGTCGTCCAACACGGGAAAGGGGGGAGGGGGAGGGGGGAAGGGAGGGAGGTTAACTAAAATTATTTACTAGTGTATCCTTGCTAAAATTTTAACATAAAAAAAATTACACGTTACGACCAACCCTTGTGGTCCTTGACAATACTGACTGAAATTTTAACACCAAAGATAATAGAAAACGTGTCTTTCATTTTCTCATCTCAAAGATGAGACTAACAAAGACTATTTAATTTAATCAGAATACACTGAATTTAACTCAGAAGAGTCTCGTTCATCTTACATTCAGCGAGAAATTTATTATGTTCAATCTAAAACATTTGAGACAGATAAATTATGTTTCGTAATTTACTTCCTTATATGAAGTAACGGTGTTATAAAAGTCAAAAGAACGGTTACTTTACAGCCAATGTTTAGTGATTGAAGAATGTTTATAAATTAGCTTCAAGTTCCTTAGTTCTATTTGGCAGAGACAGTTTAGTCTCACCAATGTAACAATGTGTACAATTATTACAACATTATTATGACAATCAATCAAAAGTATTGGGAACAAAATAAAGAAAGGAATATGAATTCGAATGAAAACAGTTTTATTGATAGGATGGAATATGAATTCGAATAACCAAAGTTTTCTAGACAGAACGGAATGTGACTAGGAAGTTGAAACCTCCTGTTGAGAACATAATTATCAGTACTGAAAAAAAACAGTCCTCGGATATTAAGGAATAAATATAGTGAAATATTCAAGAAAAAGCATTTATTTTCAGAGTCCCGTTAGCGGACGACCAGCGAAAAGTACAAACACCTTTAAGGTCACTCGTGAAGAACAGTGGAAGCGACGACGTGTAAGTGTGTGTGTGTGGGAGTCGCTGATTGGGCTAAGCCTCTGTGACGTGTCGTGGCGGAGACGTGTTAATTACAAGTATCTCCCTCCCTCCCTCAAACAACAACCCCTCTTCCTCCCACATCCCCCACGGATCGTGCTGACAGACATCAGCACACACTGAGGATTACAATACAATTTCACCCGAGATTGAAATTCGGAAACAACAGCAGCAGCAGGTAGACTCTAGAGAGAGGGGGGAGACAGAAAGAGAGACAGAGAGAGACAGGGAAAGAGACAGAGACACAGAGAGAGAACGAAAGAGACAGAGAGAGACAGAGATAGAGAGACAGAGAGCGAGACAGAGAGAGGCAGAGAGACGGAGACACAGATAGACAAGGAGACAGAGACAGAGAGGCAGAGAGACGGAGACACAGATAGACAGGGAGACAGAGACAGGGAGAAAGAGAGACAAAGAGAAAGAGAGACAGAGACAGGGAGAAAGAGAGACAAAAGAAAGAGAGAGAGACAGAGCAGACAGAGAGAGACAGAGAGAAAGAGACAGAGAGAAAGAGAGAGACAGAGAGAGAAAGACAGACAGAGAGAAAGAGAGAGAGACAGAGAGAGGCAGAGAGACGGAGACACAGATAGATAAGGAGACAGACAGAGAGGCAGAGAGACGGAGACACAGATAGACAGGGAGACAGAAACAGGGAGAAAGAGAGACAAAGAGAAAGAGAGACAGAGACGGGGAGAAAGAGAGACAAAGAGAAAGAGAGAGACAGAGCAGACAGAGAGAGACAGAGAGAAAGAGACAGAGAGAAAGAGAGAGAGACAGAGACAGACAGAGAGAGAAAGAGACAGAGAGAAAGAGAGAGACAGAGAGAGAAAGACAGACAGAGAGAAAGAGAGGGAGACAGACAGAGGGGAGAGAGAGAGAGAGGAGAGAGCCCACACCCCCGTCCTACACGACCCTCTCCTGTACCTCTGTGCTCCTGTAGTCTCCCTTCAGATTTTGGGTGGTAAAACATTATTCGCAATCCTCAAAAGTAGAGAGGAGAATTAACTTTCCACAAATTTATTTTTTCCCCTCTTAACGGAGTGGGGTTGGAGATTAATCACGAACTATCTCCGCCAGGGCTTCTATACGCTGACCACGTGTCACTCCGAATTCAGGAATGTGTCATGCAAGGTGAGAGCGGTCCGCAGTCGACTCGGGAGGCCCAGGCCCCTCAATGGGCTGCAGAGCCATGGAAAAAGAAAAAAAATTCTCCGCCAGGGCGCAACAATTTTTTTTCAAATAAAGACTGAAACAAAATAAACAACTCAAAATAATTCGAGTTAGGAGAATACAAGTTTAGTTTTTAGGAAGAATGTAGGGACAAGAGAACCGACATTCACTTTGCGTCTAATTTTAGAAGACGGGATGATGATAAAACAGGCGTTCGTGACATTTGTAGATTTAGAAAAAAAAACCTTTGATAATGTGAACTGGGAAACACTATTTTGATGAGGACAGGAATCAATAAAGGAGTAAGACAACGATGCCCATGCTGTTTAACTTATCTATAGAACAGGCGCTGAAGAAAGTTGAAAAGGAATAGGGGTAAAAGGAATCATACTGCAAGGAGAAGAAATAAAAACCCTACGCTCTGCCGACGATATTGTAGTATTAGGGGAGTCACAAGGAGACTTGGAAACCATAATAAATGGCATGAACGTGGCCATGGAGAAAGAATTCAATACGAGGGAAAACCAAGGTAATGGGGTCATAAAGACTGTCAGATTGGGAAGGGATATTTTGAAAGAAGTTAAGAATTTCTGCTACTTGGGAAGCGTAATAACTAGAGTAGGACAGCAACAGGCAAGGAATGTCTAAAATAAGTCCCAATATTAGGAAATCATTGCTGAAAGTGTTGGTATGCATCGTGGCGTTATTTGGGCTGCGAAACGTTAACGATAAGAGTTGCGGAAAGGAAAAGAAATGTGTGGTGCTACAGGAGAATGAGATGTGGCTGGATAGAATCACTAAAGAGGAAATTATAATCAGAATAGGGGAAGAACGAACAATATGGAGGACTTTGATGGGATAGATTAATAGGCCACGTTTTAAGACACGAGGGTCTTGTAAAATTAGCATTAGAGGGAAGTGTGTGGGGTGAGAACAGAAGAGGGAGGCCATGGATGGGAGCCGCTAAGGAGATTAGGGAGGATGTGCGATGGGCTTCTTATGAGGAAATGTAAAGGCTTGCGAAAAATAGGTTAGCTTGGAGGGTTGCATCAGACCAGTCTTAGGACTGAATACCACAACAACAAATAAGAATTTCAGTGTGAAAATTACACGTTTCTAAGATCAAGGAACCACTCGATTTAGAATAATCATAGAGGAAAGAGAAGAGGAAAGGGTTTGGCAGGGCTGATTTCTTGGATAAGATGGCGGCTCTCGTACGTATTTAGATCTCCCCTATTGAACCGCGAGGAGATGATTCCAACGGCCGTTTGAGGTCACGTAGAGCCCTTTTATGGGGGTTGGGGAAGGATTCCGAGGAGTACTCGTTGTTACCGGGGGGTGGAAGGGGATTTCCTATGTAGGTCGCGTGGGAATTGCGCGTGCTGCACAGTTTTTACCGCCCGTGAGGCGATTCCCTCATGGCTTTATATATATTTTTTATCTGTTGTGCGCTTCTCTCTCTCTTTCTCCATTTTTACGAGGGTGAACATGTTCCTGTCCTCTGCCCCCTTCCCCGCCCCCACCACCGCCTCGTATTGATGCCTGTTCCATACAACAGAAGCTTCGAATTTTTATTGGCTGTCTCCTCCTTTTTTTCTTCCGCCCTCCCCCCTCTGCATCACCACTGGGAATAAACGTTTCTACAGCTGCAATCGCCTCGCCAACCTACTCCTAATTCCCCGTAAACGTTGAAGGTCGTCCATTTAAAGTATTCCCGGGACAGTTCAGTCTTGATCCAGGACGCTTTCTCCTTAAACATCGCCCCGCCTTTTCTCTATTAAAATAAATAAACGCCTAACAACCCTTCTATAAACGACTCCACGTCGTTATAATTAATGTAAGTGAAAGACATTTTACGGAACTGTCTTAACTATAGAAGGCAGATTTGGGACATGTTCTCCATAATTTTTTTTAATAACGGCTTCCCTTTTAAATTTTTTAAAATATTTTATAATCTACCCCCTTTATAATCACATCAACTAATTCTTAACTGAGGTAAAATAAACATTTTTCTGGTTTCATATTACATTAAAAGTATATTATACGTATTTTAAACGTCTATTTGTGCCCATCCATCCTTTGATATCCGTCTCCTCTTGTTAATTTAGGTTGTGCTATTTGTTGTTGTGGTATTCAGTCCTAAGACTGGTCTTATGCAACCCTACATGCTAACTTATCAACCTCATACCTCTACATTTCCGCATGACTAGCACATCACACATCATCCCTAATCATCTTAGCGTATCCCATCCTTTGCATAGCAACAGCCAAATTTCAACTTCCTATGTTCATATTCAAACTATATTATGAGACCATTCTAGCAGCGATAACGGGATATGCTGCTAGCTCATGGGCACACAGATTGAAACTGGCAAACCCAAGTAGGAAAATCCTCCAAATTCAGAGAAGAACCTTGATCAGAATATCTGGGGCATACAGTACTACATCGACAGACGCTGGGTATAGTCCCTCTGGACCTAGAGGTGAGAAAGAGAGGTGCTCAATTTTGGCTGAAAAGGAACAATCAAGGAAAAATAAATGATATATTAGGCAGAGAAGCTAGATGCAAGAGAGAAATTGTTGAAATTATCCTTGATATTTGGCAAAAACGATGGCACTGGCAGAAGAGTCCATGGCCTTCTACCAGATGTTAGAGAACGACTAGCCATGTGTCACCTCCAACCAATAAAAGGGTTGATGCACTTCCTCTCAGGCCATGGACCATATGGGCTGTACCTTAGTAGGATAAAAAGAAACAAGGACACCCTGTGTAAAGAGCCAGCCTCTCCTTAACATGTAGTGTTTGATTGCCCTGGATATGACATAAATCAAGATGAACGGAATGCCTTAAAGGACATGGATCTAAAAGTTGTAATCAGGGATCCGTATTTAATAACAGTGCTCGAAAATATAACAAACCAGATATCCCGGATTGAGCTAGGAAGATATAATTGCAAACAATCTCTGTAGAATCTCACACAACCTTAGTCTCTGAAAAGCGGGTAGAGAGGAAGACGGTTGTAACTGCTTCAAACAATTCGACACTTCTTTGGGTCCCTCAAAGATGTTGTGACTGACAACACCACTCTCCTGGACCGGTAATGATATGAACAGACAAGGATATACACTCCCGACATCTTCGTATCAATTTGGCGGTAGAAATGAAAAAAAAATACACTTGACGAAGCCAGCTTAAACCCTCATATCCTGGACGCCGGAAAATGAGGGAAACCGGAATTCCGGAGCTGGAAGTACAACCTGTGCTAGAGAAGTGGAGATGCAGGAAGGGTGGAGGAAGCGAACATTGAAAGACTGTCTCCTGCCTCCAAAAGGAAGCCCAGGAGACAAGAATAGAGCAATGGCTGACCTCCTGCGTCTCCACACATCTTTACTGGTAGAACTTATGCAGGGAGAGCGTCTGCATAATACACAGTCTGCTCTGCAGACCCCCTGCAAAAAATATACTTCCATATTTGTTGTATATATATAAAAGTATTATAAAAAAGTGTTAAAAATCTCAGTCTGTAATGTAATGTAAAAGAAGTTGGAAGCAGCTATGACTTAACATAGTTTTCCTCTCCCTTCCATATTCCGCCAGCTGTGATCTCACAGCACTTTCCCTTCAATCCTCCTACTCCCATTCACCCTTCACCCTATACCATATACCCTTTAGTTTTAGTTTACTAGTTTTATTATTGTTAAAAAAATAAATATTTATAAAATAAAATAGAATAAATCTGTAACACAAACATTGTAAGAAATGAAAATAAGGCCTGTTATAGATACTCAAGAAAACAGGCTATTAGTGTAATTAGTGTAATAATAAAGTATGATTCCTTTTCCATATTCCGTCTTACGTTTCTCCATCACCTGTTCCATATATAAGTTAAACAGCATGGGCATCGTTGTCTTACCCCTTTATTGATTTCTGCTTTCTTTTGTTGATCTTCTATTCTAACTACTGCTGACTGATTTCAGTAGAAGCTCTTTTTCCTGTATTTTTAATTTCTGTCCTCATCAGAATAGTGTTTCCCAGTTAACATTATTAAAGGTTTTTTTTTCTAAATCTAGAAATGCCACGAACGTAGGCCTGTTTTTTTCTTATCCTGTCTTCCAAAATTAGACGCAAAGTCAATGTTGCTTCTTTTGTCCCTACATTCTTCCTAAAACGAAACTTGTATCCTCCTAACTCGAATTATTTTGAATATTTTATTTTATTTTCAGTCTGTATTTGAAAAAAGAAAAACATAATTGTCGCGCCCTGTCGGAGGTAGCTCCTTGTCTATAAGGTTGGCGACGTCGCCGCAGCCTCACCTGAGAGCAGCCTTGTCGCAGGCGTCGGGCGTGTCGACGGCAGGCAGGCTTTCCGTGTCCAGGTCCACAGCGTCCAGAGCGTCGTCGTCGTCGGCGGCGGCGATGGACGCGTGGCGACCCAGCGTCGGTTTCCCCGTCTTATTGCAGCGGCGGACGATGGTGAGCGAACTTTGCTCTGCGGACACACAGAGAGAGAAAGATACCAGTCAGTCACAGTCAGGCATTAAGACGGAAACGTTGGTAAACAAGGGCGGGGCAAACGAGGAAAATCACACCACGGGGGAGTTCTCGCACTATACTGACGTACAATGGCGTGGAAACGAAATTAAAAAAAATTAATATACATCGATTAATATTAATAGCAAAACAGCGTAAGACAGAAGTTTAGCTTCCTCTTCCTTAAAAAAAAAACATTTTTTGTGAGGAAGGGGAAATATTTTAACTATCTCAGCCTCGAGAGTATTACAATACACTTTCAAGACATAGAAGGGTGAAGATTCTTTTTGTTTAAATAACAATTTTTGAATCATTAAACATTGAATTTTGTTTTACTCGTAATTAATGCAGTAGCGACAAAAAAATAATCATTTTGTCCGGGGTAACAGGATAGACGAGGGTGATCCAAGAAACTGACAACTACCCTTCATCATTCCCACAAGGATCGAGAACTTGCGCGGAACGGAGAAGAAGGTAGCCAACAGGAGGGGGGATTGACTAGTGGTGGGCTCCCTCGCGGCGAGGGGGGAGAGAAAATGATAGAGAGAGGGAAAATGAAAGAGAGAGGGAAAATGAATGAGGGAGGGAAAATGAATGAGGGAGGGAAAATGAAAGAGAGAGGGAAAATGAATGAGGGAGAGAGAATGAAAGAGAGAGAGAGAGAAAATCAAAGAGGCAGAGAAAATTAGAGAGGGAGAGAAAATACGAGATTATATATATATATGAGAGAGAGAGAGAAAAGGAGAGAGGTATAGCAAAACCCCCAATAAAATCATCATCAGGTAGGTAGTTCTATTGGGTACTATTCTCACTCCCTTCCTTACGAATGACGTGGAGAGGAGTTCGCTGTGGGGTCGCAGCATTTCCTTCTTCTCCGTGAGCCTGGACCAATTTTAAGGTCTGCGACCCCCACAGTGGAACAACAAAAGGCTGTTAGATTGGTAAGGGAGTTAATTAACTAGAGCAGGTTAGCACAAGCAAGGAAGGAATATCAGCATATATTTGTATGGGTTGTGGTGAAACGTGGACTTAGAAGTTGTAGAAGGTTAGAAGGTTTAGAAATTTGGTGGTAGAGGAGAATGAGATGGGTGGATAAGGTAACTAACCAGGAAAATCTAAGCAGAATAAGAGAAGGGCGAACAATATGGAGGACTTAGTAGGCCACGTTTTGAGACACGAGGATCTCAGCATTAGAGAGAAGTTAACAGAAGAGAGGATGAGGGGACTTGGGTGGAATACTCTGAGCAGATTATGGAGGACGTGGGATGTGAAGAGGCTTCGCACAGAAAAGGTTAGCATGGATCAGCCTTAGTCTCAGGACTCAATACTACAACAACCATATTCCCTGCTTCCTTTCACTGATCTACATACTTCGGCCAACTCGTCGACCCTTTTGGACGTAATTAAAACGGACGAAGCAAAATTATGCTATTTTTTCTTGTTGTGACGTGAAAAGAGTGCGATTGATCCAGAAGAGACAGTGAGAAAGTAGAGTGACGTTGAAGCCACCAAAAACAACAGCAGAAACGTCATTACAACAGACCTTAAACAACTCACACGTCATGCTCCATCCACAGGCAAGAGGACAACAGAGGAGAGAAGACACACAACAGAACTACGTGTAGACGACAGACGATCTACGACAACACAACAGGCACGTGCAAACTGTGAGAGGAAGAGGTGAGAAGAAGAAGAAGTAGTAGTAGCAGTCCTCCTCCTCCCTCGGTTTCCATATTGATCATTCCTTCGCATGAGGAAGACTATTACAATCATCAGTTTCCTTTCGAATGGTGAACAATCACAGTGAGAAATGATCTTTCAAAAGAAAACAAAAACTACGGAGACAAGAATGGGTGGGGGAAGGCAGGGGAAAGGAAACGTGTCCTTAAAACAAAGTGGAGGGCTCCAGAGCGGAAAAGATTTTTTCCTCTTTCTACTAGAAAGGTGTGTGTGAGAGAGAAAAATACAGCAATAAAAACATTTCGGCCAAGTCGATGACATGCGAGCCACAGAAAATGATGCAAAAAGAAGAGGAGGAGAAATTTTTTTGTTTCTCCCTACCTTCCCAGAAACTGTCCTGTTCGGAGGTGAGGCGATCTTCAACCCCACAGTCACCTGCAACAAAGAGACGTGTAGGCAGGCGTCCACTCTCCCTCCGTCAGTAGTGGATGGAAGGACCACCAGTCAGAAGGAAGAAGAAGGTTACATCTCGTGTTTAGATTGCGCAGTAAGGAAAGGAGAAGGAGCAGCGGGGAGGGAAGGTGGTTTTTTACCCCCGATCAGAAAAATTCCCCTTCAAGCGGACTAGCGGAACGCTACTATAATTATTAAAATGATCAACTGGATTCATACAAACGGGATATGGAGACTGCCAAGTCTTTTTAACACGTCCTTCACTTATCACCTGCTACATTTTATGGATGAGTTTCTTGACGTACAACATGTCCTTTAAGTAACAGGGCCAATGTTTTCAGAATTGTTCTTCCACAACCAAATGCGTTCGCAGAGGGTGGAGTTAAAGTGATACAATATGAAAAGGAAAATAGAAAAAAGCAAGAAAAACACCAATATAATACCTTCAGGCACAGGGGGGAGGGGGGGGAGAGAGAGAGAGAGAGAGAGAGAGAAGGCAAAATAATGCTTGTTAATCACTCGAAAAATTGTGAGAGGAGGAGATAACGAGAAGAAGAAGTAGTAATGGTGAGCGAGGGCAACTGAAGAAGATCAAAGCTAAAATAAATAACGTCAATATCCTACCTTTAGGTACGCTTTGCGTAAATTACATTCGAACAGAACTTAGAGATAAGGCAAAACGAAGTCTTGTTAAACACCCGAAACAATTATAAGAGGAGGAAGAAACGAGGAGAACAAGAAGTAATAGTGAGCGAGGATAACCGAAAAAGCTAAAATAAATAAGGCCAATGTCGTCCCTTTACGCACAATTTTCGTAACGTAAATTTCATACGAACGGAACAGGGAGAGAGAGAGAAAAGCGCCAAACACCCGAAAAGTTGACAAGGGACTTTTATAAGCAAAAGAAGTAAAATATCCATTAACGTTTTATAGGAGCTTCGAGGTTAGGACAAGGTGGAGGAGATAAGGACCAGTGTGTGTGTGTATATATTTTTTCCTTTCCGGTTTCCTTTAAGTACCAGCACATAAAAATTCGTCGTTAATCGAAACTTGATGTGAAGGAACATTATTGTGGGGGGGGGGGGCGATAAATAAGGTGGTGGTACTTGTGAGATAAAGCAACGGGTTATGGGTAATATTCTCCTCCCTCCCCCTCTCTTCCTCCTCTACTAGTTTCCTCTTACTCTCCCCTTCTCTCTCTCTCTGTTGCCACATTGTCTGAAACTTTATCATCTTCACCCACGATTAATTTGGAAGAGAATAAATATGGCGGTATCTTTTCCATCAAAGTTTTATTTAGATACTTCCTCTTACCACAACAACAATTCTGTGAAAAATAGACGTTGATCGGTTTGCCATTTTCTCATAATGTCTTTGTTTTTTTAACCTACTTTTCTCAAGCTTCAAGAGTATTATTTTAACATCCCCCTACACCCACCCTCCTTTTCCATCTTTACGTAATAATATAATGGAGCTGTTTTGTTTATTTACAACTACCTATGCCCGCAACTATTTTCGCGCGGAAATAGCTTTTCTTATTTTGCCTTAAAAAACGAAGGTACGGTACCATTTATGATCGCTTCACGGCAAACCTTATACACTCGCAGTTAGTTTTTAACGGGTCCCGCTTTCACACGTTTACAACAATAGATGGAGTGAGACTGTTCCCCCAACCTCTCTCTCTTTCACTCTCTCTGTCTTCGTCTCATGCTGCAAAAATTACGCTTATAATAACATAGTCAGTGTGCAAGAATGGTTTAATGAACGGGTAATGGGACTTTTAACTCGCAGGTGGTTTTCACGCTGCAATTCAATGGATGTATAAATATTTACATTAATATCTTCTGAACTCTTCAAGATATTGAAATGAACCATACACGAAAATAAACAGGTCAAGAGTATAGGCAACCCGCATTAACTTCGGAGATTTTAACGCACGTATGAAATAAACCTTCCCGTAGAATTAATATATATATATATATTGCCTTATATAATTTAATATACATAATATATATATTATGGAAGTGAAATATGCACAAATATTTCAGTGAAATTGCCTATTTCTTAAAACCCTCAAATTTTTATTGAAATCCGTTGAGCAATTCGAAACCTATTCGAAACAAACATACGGACAGACAGACAATCAGACAATCAGTCAGCCAGACAACCAGACAGACAATCAGACAGTCAGACAGAAAGTCAGACACTTCAATCTTATTTATTGGTAAAGATAATTTTATCGTGAAATTCTTCTCCTTTTTCTTGGCGGTGACTTTATTTGCAGAACGTCGGGGGGAAGTTGCTTACTTATTAACCCGCGCAAAGAGGGGGCGGAGGATGAAGGGAGGGGAAGGAAGGAGTGAGAGAAAGCAGGAGCAACCTGTTGATTCAGAGGAATATGGCCGCTGCTTACGACGACTTCTACTTCTTCGGTTTTTTTAATTTTTTTGACGGGCTTTCCCACCCCCATCCCCCACTTCTCCTTCCCTTTAGGAGGAGGCGAGCGAATGCAGCAGAGCAGGGCTGTTTCTGCTCTGGAGTACCCTCGCAACGTTGACGGAGCTTAAGAGGGAGGAAGGAGAGAGAGAGAGTCGCATCATCGTCATGGGAGGATCAAAGCACACGAAAAAAAGTAGTAGAGAAAGATTGCTAAAGAGCGTGCCCAATGCAGCAGCAGCAGCAGCATGGGGGGCGGGGGGAATCTTGTCATTCAGTGAACTTTTGAAGAAGGCGCACTGGCTTGAGTTAATTAAATAAATAGACGAGCTTTCAAGTCAATCGAGCCTGACATCAAAAAAGGACTCGTGTGGAGGGGAGGATTCTGGGAAAGTTAATATTGCAAAGGGTCTCATGCACTCGTCACCTTTTAAAGAGGGACGGTGCTGGGGGGGGGGTGAGGGCGGATGATGAAGAGGGTTGAAACTGTCCCGAATTTATCGGAAAGAGTCCAAATTAGCCTCGCGAGTGAGTCCGCGTTGAGGGACGCATTGTTGCCACTTAGCCGTGTCGCGTCACATTCCTCCCAAAGGTCACTCACATCGCGTTACACATTTTCTTCAACACGCTCGTGCTGTTACTGTTCATTGGCCCTTTTTCTTCATTTCATAACGTTGAATATTTGTGGTGGGGGTTGTTGGGGATGAAACGATTGGGACAACCAATCAAAGTCGCGTGAGAAACAAATTCTGTTGTGGGGGAGACTGAGACTATGATAAAGTGAAGGGACACTTACACGGGGAGACATGACTTAGAAAGTGAGGTGTACTCGAATGGACGGAGGCAGTAATAAAAAATTGTAAAAACAAAAACATAATCACCAAACCGAAACTCCAGACTGAGCTTCGTTCGTCAGAGATGCGGTTAAAGACCAACGTGTAGAGCGGGAGAGAGACAGACAGAAAGAGAGAGAGAGCTAGAGAAAGATAGAGCTGGAGAGAGAAATAGAGATAGATAAACAGATAGGTAGATAGGAAAATAGAAAGATATATATAAAGAGAGATAGGCAGACAGTTATAGTTAAGGAGAGAGGAAACTAGAGAGAGACAGACGAAGATAGGAATATAGACAGATAGAAAAAGGACACAGAAAGAAATTGAAAGAGTTAGAAAAAGATAGAGAGAAATAAAGAGACATCTAGGAAGTGATAGAGAAATAGATAGAAAGATAGACAAACAGAGTTATATAGGTAGACAGACATACAGATATATAGGTAGAGGAAGATATAATTATAGAGAGATGAGATATGGGGTAGAGAGATAGAGAGACAGCTAGAAAGAGATAGAGACAAGAGCTAAAGACAGGTAAAAAGAAATAGAGGGAACTAGAAAGAGATAGAGGTAGATAGAAATAGAAAGAGACCGAGAGACACAGAAAGATTAGAGAGAGACAGAGTGATGGATATATATATATATATATATATATATATATATATAGAGAGAGAGAGAGAGAGAGAGAGAGAGAATTGATGGTGAAGCCATCACGAGTCAAAGTTTCCAATATATTTATATATATATATATCGTTCGTAAAAATGTCCAGACTTTCGGTATTTTTTGCTATATTTTCTTTACATATCCATATATGTACATATAATTTTTCTAAATTAGTTCAATGATATATATACACATCATAATAAACAAATTAATGTTCCATTTCAGCAGCTGACTTACATAACTCTGTGACGGATTGGATTTGCATTTATTTACATCTTACATTAAATTACATAAATGCCTAAAATTAATAATCTGAGGAAAATTACTGAAGAAATTTCGTCAGACAAAATGTTTTTCTTCTCTCTACAGATCTATTTCTCTAGGAGTATTGAGTCGCTTCAAAAGGCGGAAAATTCCTTTCACACAACATAATTAATCCGCGGCCTTATATTGCGCAATTTCACACACGAATCTGAGATGATTTTTAATTATATTTTCAAGTTCCCGCTGGTCTCTGTCCGATATTTACATTTAATCAACGTCAACGGCCAAAGAGAATCGAGGCTGGTAATATTTATTTTTGCAATTAGCAGGGATCTGTTCCTTTCCTTGCGTCTCCCTCCTCTTCATTCCTACATTCCCCCCTCCTTCCATCTCTCTTCCTCTATCAACGTTTTCCTCTGTAATTCAGCGTAATTTATTTTAGATTTGAGACTTAATGGGCGAACGCGAAGTCTGTCGACATTTTATCTAATCATAGACTTGTGAGAGGAAAAAAAATTCTTAAAGTGACACAGACGCAGTTTATTTAATTTGAGTTCTTCATCACCCCATCTTCTTTTTCTGTAAATTAAAAAAATTACTCCCCCACCCCGCCTTCAAAAGATTATGAGAAGACTTTTCCTTTTTTTAAGATTAAGTGAAGACTGGTAAAATTTCGCGCCCTAATAATGAGATTAACAAAAGAAAAAATTCATGGTAATTGAGATTGAAAGTTGCTCGGCCGATTTTTTTTCCTGTTAGAGAAAGTAGAAGCCTCGTTTCAAGTTCTCAGATCAATTTTCCCCTTTTCTTTTAACCCCTGTGACGTAATGCTTTGATAACCTATAATTAGTAAGATACTGACGGAACGTCAGTGAGGGGGGAAAAAAGGGTCCATCACGTTAATATGTAGACTAGAGACATTACCCTGAGTGGGAGAGTCGGGGAGAGGAAGGCATCGAGTTCTCCCCCCTCTCTTCCCCCTCCAATGGCAATTAGGTATATATATATAGAAGGCGTAGTCGGATTTACCGAAAAAAATTGCTGTTGAGAGAGGATGGGGGGGGGAAGGGAAAGGGAGGGCAATCAGCTCATAATTAGGGAAATGTTACTCGTTATTTAATGCAAGAGCGAGCGAGCGAGAGAAAGAGAGTGAGAGAGAGAAAGAGGGGGAGAGTGAGAGAGTCTCTATCACTTCTCCTGTACCAGATGACGTCATCGCTGCTGCTCGTCAGGTTGGCAACTTTACCGTCCATTAAACTAAAAAAATTTAATACTGACATAAATAATATGTAGAGCCAAAGATTTATTAATTTGGAAAAAGAAGAGAGAGAATGTAGTTAATGTATACAGATCCGTTGAGGAAAGAGGGATTCTCATTCTCCGTACACGACGGCATCTTCAGACATAAATGGGGGGCGGACGTTCTAAGAAGTTACAGGATGGCGGAAATCAGGATGAAGCCAAAGTTGAAAGAAGGAGAATTGTGGGTTCCACGTATTACGTCACGCCCTCGCTTCGAGCCGTCACTATTAAATTAATTTGTAATTTATAATTCAAGTATTTGTAGTGTAAGTAATTACGCCGATTGGCTCTCAGCGTCGGTTGATATCGGCATGCCTCACATCCTCCGCCACTCACACCGCCGTTCGCCATCAACGCTTCTCGGTCCTCGAAATCGGTTTCTGGCCTGATTCTAGTCGTCACGTTGTCTCAGCCTGGTTAACCTTGGGGTTCCCGTGCTTTGCTACGCTCGAATCCTTTGTATCGTTCCTCGACCCCCAAAATACTGTTATTTGAAATAAATTTAACAATTGTATCATTTCGAATATTTCATTCCAATTACTCTTTATAATTTAATGTTCCAGATTTTATTACTAAAATATTTATAATTCAGCCTATCCCCCAAAATACAGTTATGAAAATAAATTTAACGGTTGTATCATTTCGAATAATTCATTACAATTACTCTTTATAATTTAATGTTCTAGATTTCTTTACTAAAATATTTGTAATTCAGCCAGTCACCAGGTGCGAGGGGCGGGTTTTTTTCTCGGATGGGGGGGTGGGGGCTAATATGACGTAGTAAGTGAGAGAGGGGCCTATAACTCCACCAGTTGTGTGTAGGATCCCGGGTAGACTGTCACTAAGGGAGACGAGGACGACGTGAAAGGAAGGGAATATTTTTTCCCTCTAGAATATTCCTAAGGGTTGTTGGTGTTCCTTTACAGTCAGAGGGAAAAAGAAACACACACCCCACCTACCCCCTGGTGCCCATCGTCGTCGTCGTTTCAAACGCTGCAATCTCGCGTTAAGCCACACCGAGGAGGAGAGAAATCTCAATTCTCCGGTTGGTTTTGTGGCTTCCTTTTCTCCTCCCTCTCACCCTCTTCCTCTTATTCTCGCTCCAAGAAACAGACGTCGAACAACAGTTGAGGCTTCCTCGCCCCTTTCCCCTTAACGTCTACAACCATCCCACGTCGTCATACCAGACATATATATTATATTTGTATAAAGATACTACGACAGACATCGACCTTCCTTTCTCTCTTACTGGCATTTTACATTTTCTCCCCCTTTACAAACATATTCTCGACAAATTTTGCTGGCTTATTCTTTTATAATTTGCTTAATGAACAAATAAATAAAAGATCCTGCCAATTTGTCAGCAAAGCAAAATTATTATTATTTTGTTTTATATATTTACGACGTTTCCTCCGTATTTGTAGTTTATTAAAAGATTTCCCTTTATTTCAACTACGCTTTAGAATTTAATGTTCACATTTGACTATTAAAATATTTGCGTCGTTAATTTAATTAATTTAAATATTAATTGGTTCTTTTCTTCCTGACAAAATAAGGCTGTATAATTATAAGTAAATTAAAAAATAAAATACAAATAATGGCCAAACGTCGTAAATGGATGGTTGATTTAATTATTTTAATTGAAATTATTAAAAGGTTAAAAAAGTTAGACGCATCAAAAATTCAATAAATCTATGATCGGAAAATTAATTTTAAGTAAATAGAAAGAAATTTTCCGATCATTGATTTATTAAATTTTTGATGCGTCTAACTTTGTTTACATTTTGATAATTTTAATCAAAATAATTAAATTAACCTTCCATTTACGACTTTTGGCCATTCTTTTTATTTTATTTTATTTATAATTTTGTGAACTTACGTATCAATTTATTATTATTAGTTTTGGGCTTTACAGTCCGAAAGAAATATTCCGCGTACAAAGTTGGTAACTGTAGTTTAAAGTTACTGTGTAATCATCTGATGAAGTCCACAGATGAGGTCGGAACGTCGTAAAATATATTGAATAAAAATTATTTGTCTGTCGAAAATTTTGGCTGTAATTTTTTATACTTAACTGACGGACTATTGATCTATTAAATTCGGTTAATAATGGTTACTGTTTCCTTTTAACAAATTACAATGATTTCTACGTCCGATTTATATATCGCAAGTAAATAATTTTTTTGATCATATTTCAAGGCTTTATTGTTAATGCAAATTTAAAACGAAGAAACAACGTTTTGGTGAAAAGAATTAGTATATTGGTGTGAAGTTTTCCTAAATATTGTGGTAAGACAACCATATGGTTATAATTAGGATAAAAATATGGAGAAGGACACTTACCGAAACGTTGTCGAGTCTTTTTTAAATTTGTATTTAAGAATAAAGTCTTCAAATTGATCAATTTACTTTATTTTATTGTATATAGCATATTAAATATTTAAACACATACAAATGAGCCATCAGTACATTTATTCTTCTTTATTGTGGCGGAATGTTAATAATAAACTTCTAGAATAATAAACTTATACAATAATAAATTTCTAGAATAACAAACTTCTAAGAGTTTTTGTCGTGGAACATTCCTCTGGCCCTAAAAGTTTGTGAATAACCCGAGGAATTAATTGCTTGGACCAAACCACTGGCGGAATGAATAACATACAGCGAAGAGATAATTAGTAATTTTCTTAATTAAGTGTAACAGTCGTCTTGAATTAATGACATTGGAAAATACAAGAACTTTCCCCCCCATTTTTCCGGCCTGTAAAACTTAAATTATTTTTTTACGTCAGACAATATTTAATATTTTTTCTCGGGGGTCCGGTTTAGAAAAAGTTGTTCCTGTCGCTCAACTTTTTTTTCTTCGAGTGTCTCGTAAGGGGTGGGAAGTATTGGGAGGGGGATAAAGTGTTTCGTGCCAAGTTTCCTTCCTTATAACCGATCACTTCTGGCAGCTTAATGGACGAGCCAAGCCAACCTTTTGACCTTTCGTCTTAGGGGTCGTCTCACCTAGATTCACGGAAGCGACGTAGTAGGGTGGAGACTTCGGCCATTGTTCACACATACACACACACACTCCACCCCCCTCCTCCACTATGTTCTTCTTGAAGACTCAAAACAGCATTGAAACAAGAAAAAAATCGAACAGACCGTCGTCCTAGAGGAGTAGGGAGGAAGGGGACGGACGGTTAAAAAATGACCGAAAATTTGGTAAAGGGTACCGCGGTTGGGAGAGAGATGGACCAGAAAATTTTAGTTCAGATCCTGAGGACTCTAGAGAATCTACCGTAACGCTGCCACCATTTAAAAAAAACATCAACAATTCACACTCTTCTAAACACAAAGACAAGTCACACAATGTGACTACCACTATATTTAGGAAACCTTCACACCAATATACTACTTGTTCACTAAAACGTCGCGTCTCCTTTTTAAATTTCTATTAACAATAACGCCTTGAAGTTGGGTGCCCAAAGAAAAAGCCGCCATTACTTCCTTTAGTAATTAATAGTACAGTTTTATAGAATATATTTATAAAAATTTTATACAATATATTTTCTATATTTTATAAGAAAGACCCTGAGAAATTAATTGACCATTGCGTGACGTAACAAATAACAGTTATTAAAATTAATTTTTTTCCAGGCCAAAAAAAGGGGGGGGGAATTCTTGTATTCTTCAACGCAATGAATTCAGGAAACCTGTTACATTTAATTAAGAAAATGTCTAATTAACTCTCCGTTGTATATTATTCATTAGTGTATTCCTGTATTCTTCAATGCCATTAATTATTATTATTTAACTCACGGAAAATAACTACTACATTTCTTTGTCAAGGGTAAAAAGTACCGATTGGGAGGACGGTGGGCAGGGGATGGGAGAGGAAGGCGGGAAAATTTAAAAGGGGGCCATAAAGTTACCATAAATTTGCCTAGAATGATGGACAAGAGGTAGGGAGGGAGGAGGACTTTAAAGAAAAGAAATAAATTTGGTGTAGAAATCAGTAATAATCAATTTTCCGATACAAATAAATTAATAACAGAGGAAATTTATTCGGAATCAAAATTTGATCTCAATTTTCTCAATATTTAATCTAACGAGACATTTATAAAATAACTATCAGAGAAACAACACGTCAGCATTATACATATCATCAAACCACATTATAACACAACGTTTCGTCTAGAAATGTTTTGGGGGAAACTGAAATTTCTTCTCAAGTTAACTACAGGCGGATTTTTTTTTATTTCGGTTGGAAAATTATATATTTAAAGTGACAATATTTTGCCACAAATATATAAAAATTGTTCAGTTTTGAATAAAATTATTATTTTTTATATTTTAATAATTTAATCAAAAAACCCAACTGCTTAGTCCCCAAAATGAAGATAATGAGTTAAATAGTTTTAAAAAAATTACTGACTTATTGGGCTGTTTGATAGTCTAAAGTGTTTTTTTAAACTACAATAACAAAGTAGTTAGGGGATGTTAAGCTAGTACTTTTTTAATTAAAATTTAAAACTGGGGGAACATTGACCTTTCTCCTCCCTTAAAATAGTAAATAAATCGAGTAATATTTAAGAAATTGAACATTAAGACCCATGGATAAGATTTCCTTCCTCTCACGTAGTTCTGAAACGCCCCTTGTGTGGGGGTGGGAGTGAGGGTGAGGGTGAAAGTCGCCGAAGATGAGAGAGTTGTGGTGCAGGGCACATATTTTGTCGAGGATCAAATCCATATCTTGAGGGGGGTTGGAAAAGCTCAGTGGCGTTGCCGTTTTGTCTTCTTCCCTCCTCTTCCACCATTTTGTCCTGAAGTTTCACGTGGGATGTAAGGGGGAGATCCGTCGTTGCTTTATTTTAGACTCTCATTCCCCTGTTAAATAAATACTTTGCTTTCCTAATTTAGTCAAACATATCTTTTTCTGCATCTCCTTTATTGGTCCTCTTTTTTTCCTCCGGTCCTTGCCGCACCTCCCACCTTTCCTCAGGGAAACACGCAAACACGCAAACATGCACATATATATGTATATATATATATATATATATATATATATATAATTTTTCAAAAATATTTGTGATCCTCAAAGAAATTAAACAATCCTCCATAGTTTTTATGATACTTTTTGTTCCTCTGTTTTCACCTTTCCTTTCACTTTCCCCCCTCCCTTCTTAGTCTTCAGAGAAACACATTTAATATGTTAAAAGGTTGTATTGATTTTGTAATAATTTACGACCGATTTCAGACTTTATTTGTTATTTATAACAATTTCCGAAGAGGAAAAAACACGACGTTTCGGTAAGTATTTATCTTCTTCATGCTATTAACGTGTGGAGAAAACATCAATTAACCACGTGTTAACAAGAAAAACTCCAAACAGTTTACATATATATATATATATATATATTAAAATATTTGGGAACCACCAATACATTAAATAATTCTCCATAGTTCTTACAGTACATTTTGTACCTCTGTTTTCTTCAGTCCTTATAGACACCCTTTTTCCACCCTTGTTATTCTGCAGAGGAACAGTCTTATAATAGATATATATTTTTTATTAAATATTTGGGATTCTCAAAAATAAATTACACAATCCACCGTAGTTTTTATGGTAATTTTTGTCCCTCTCTTTTCTCCGGTCCTTTCCTTTTCCACCAGCCTTGTTCTCCAGAGATACATTGTTATAATCGATATTTATTAAAAAATATTTGTGAACCAGGAAGAAATCTCCAGTAAAGTGTCCGCCGCTTTTTCTTCTCCCCCCTCCACCACCCTCCCCACATTTTCCACAAAACTGTAGGTCGTGACAATTGTCCAGAGGTAAGAGGTGACGCAGAATAGGAGAAGAAGAGGTGAGCATTGTCATCGTGTGTTCCAGTGGCCATAACAAATTGGACATGGCAGCGGGTGGATGATGAACACAGACCTCTCAACAACTGTGCGGAGTGTAGCGCAATCAAGTGCACAGACTTAAATAAAGGGAGAGAGGGGGGTTAGTACTGAAAGAAAAAAAGGGAATTTTTCACCTTCATATTTTTTTATCGGAGACGTTCAGTACAGCGCAATTACCGGGGAGGAGGAAAGGGAGAACTGAGAAGGATAGATTTAGAAAAGAAACTTTTCTGCTAGCGTACTGGAAAATTTCGGGAGGATGGAGCAAGGAACCCCCCAGTTTATCTCGTACGTGAGGGAAGTGGCCCGGCGGGACGTCCGCACAAATAAGTTCGAAGACAATGTAGGCACCATTATGATGAGCAACTTCTGTAAAAAACACCCGCGTACATGCGTTTGTTTTATTTTAATTTCTTGAGTAAGTTCGTTTCTCTGACGGAGTGAGGCGCCATTTTCCCAATCCTGACACTCGGTTTTCTTTTCTGAAACTGCAGCAGTGTCTGAGCTTATTCTTTCACACCCAATAATACAGAGAATATTTACAACCCTTAAACATTACGGAAGTTTCATTGAACAGGAGATTCTTCGCGTCTTGGTCAAGCAAGATGGCGTCCGGCGTGGTGATGACGTACGGCACAAGCGGGTGCGTGCGTGCTTTTATGCATGCATGAGATACAGAGAGAGAGAAAGAGAGAGAGAGATGTAGTGAGAGAGTTACTTACTGGAGAGTTGTCCATTGCGGCCAGGAGCGGTATGAGCCAGGGAGCTGTCGTCTTTGGCAATGCGTCTGTCAGGAGGGCTGGCCACTGGAACACAAAAAATAGCCAACGTCCGTGGAGGAGAAGAACAAAAAAAACAATTAAACACGATAAAAATAATAGATCCTGGTGGTAGAAACGACTTGGACGAAGGGACGGAGATGACTGAGAACCGAACCAGTAGTGAAGAGAAACAGATAGACTACATAAAACGAATAGGAAGGGAGCCACAGGACAGGATCATGGGATGTGGGTGGGGGGTGGAAGAAAAAAGATAAACATCCAACGAAGAGAAAAACCCACATAAAATAAAATTTTTGGGAATGGTCATAGGGAATATTTATGGTGTAGTAGGAGTAGACGAGACACGGCTGCTTGATGACGTAACGGATTAAAAGGACCAGCGATCAAAGAAAACATAACCTCAAATACGGCTATGAAATAATGGACGCAGTAAAGAGGTTCCAGGCAAAGGAGACAAAGGAACCTTTTGTCTTACAACGTGAAACGTAAAGAAAGAGGATTTGAAAGGTCGATGGTAAAGAAAAGATTTGAAAGGTCAATGGTAAAGGTTAAGAAAGAGAATTTGAAAAGTTAGTGATAAAGGTAAAGAAAGAGGATTTGAAAGGTCAGTGGTATAGCCAAAGAAATAAAATTTATAAAGGGAAGAGGCAGAGGAGTACGGGATCGATAACGTGGGGAAATCATTTATAGGTTACCCGTGAAGGAAAAACGTGGAATGGTGTAAGAAGAAAGAAAAGTAACTTCTAGTTTAGTCTGCCGGGAAAACTGTGGGAAACATCAAGTCGAATGGGAACAATGACGGCAAACGATTATAGAGTAGGGAAAAAAATCTTTCGTGCGAAGGAAGAAACGGGAAAAGTACGCCCAAATCTTAGGTAGGAAGAGAGAGAAAAGAAGAAACACGACAGAGGTAGAAAAACAGAAAGAGACAGATAAGGCAGGAGATAACGGTAGGGAGCACGGAAAATAGGAAAAAAAGAAAAGAGAACCGGGGAAAACCAGAAAGGGTGAGGGATAAACAGAAAATCTCCCCTAATTTTCAGTATTTTACCTGTGACTGAAGTGAGAGGATCCGAATTTTCTCCGTCAGTGCAGTAATAATTGTGACGACACAAAGATATTAAGCGTGAAAAAGCGGAAATAGTTCTTTATTTTCTTATAAAATATATGATTACATATGTAAAAATTTAATTGTTTTTATTTGAGAGAAAAATAAGGAAAAGATATTTGCGAGTGAGAAAAATATAATAAAATAAGAAAAAATTAAAAGATTATACGTATTGATACTTAACCTACCTGAAGGAACTCGGATTAGATGCGTATGTAATATCTGTGACATAATAACTTTATATTTTGTTTCATAAAAGTTATTTCACAGTTTTTCCTTAAAAAAATGGTATATCCATAAAGAAGACTGTTTTTCTGAGGATCTCGGCCTGCTCAGTTAAATTGACAGGAAGGCGGCCAAGTCTCGGCCTTACTCAGTCCTCGTCGTCAAGCCACCTAAATTCCCGCAATGTTACATTATATTATTTTCTTTTAATTTATCTTCACGTTTAATTTCCTCCTCCTCCTGTCGTACGCTCGCCTTCTTCAGGCACCTGACGAAAGCAGAAAATTGTGTTTTACATCTTGTGACCCAATTTTAGCCCGTTAATTGGCTGCATTAAATTATTAAATTCTGGCACCTACTAATCAAACCTCATCTCAGATCAACAACAACATCACACCTCCAAAAGGTGACGTAATTGTTCGTCGTCATCCCAATTACCTCCAAAAAGCAATTTACTACCACAATCTTCTACACCATCGGCCTGTAGATGTTTTCTGAGATTTCTGAACCCATTTTCTTTGTGAATTGATGTCGCTCCTTCCAACTAAGGAAAGTGAAGAAAATGGAAGGAAGAAAATAATAAATAAATACCGAAGTAAATTAACAAACAATAAAAAGAATAAAAGATAAGGTGAATATAAAAACCAGGTTATAATAAAAATAAATAGACAAACATGGAAAAAGATTAAAAAATGAGAAAAATAAAAAATACAGAAAAATATAGAAATAAAATAAAGAAAGTGAGAAAATAAATAAAGAAAAAATTACAGAGTAACAGTGAACAAATAAAGAAAGAACTGAATATATAATAAATAAAGATAGACATGAATAAAGAAAGAAAACGTGAAAGAATAAGAAGAAAAATAATGGGAAGAAAAAGAAGGAAAGACAAAAATACTGAAAACAAAATGAAAGAAATAAGAGACAGAAGAGATAAAGGACTGAAGACTATAGAGAAGATTTAGAAAAAAGTTAATTAAATAAAGAAAAGTTAGTTATTGAAAAACAAGAAGGAAGCAAAAAATGTAGAAATAAAGAACGAAATAAATAAATAATAAAGAAATCAGGAAATAAAGGAAGTATGAGATCAATAAACATAAAGATATAAGATGTAAAGCAATAAATAAATACAGAAAGAATAAAAATGAGAAAGAAAGAGAGAAAATACACCCAATGAAAAAGAAATAAGACAAACTTAAAGAATGAAAAAGAGGGAAAGGAGGTATGAATAAATGAATAAAAGAAATAAAAAGAAGAAGAATAGAAAGAAAAGGAAAGGAAAACTGAAACGAGAGAAATAAATAATGAAAGAAACAAAAAAAATACAAGGAGGAGAAAGACATACATAAACAAAAATAAATACAGAAATAAATAATGAAGAAATCAGGGCATAAAGGAATGATGAAAAAATAAACAAAACGATATAAGATGTAAAACAATAAGTAAATATAGAAAGGAAAGGTACCCAATGAAAGAAAGATACAAAAAACGTAAAACAAACTTATAGAATGAAAAAGAGAAAAATAGCGTATGAATAAACGAGCAAAAGAAATAAAGAGAAGAAAATAAGAAAGATTAAGTATAAGAAAAATTAAGAGAGAAAAATTAATACACGAAAAAGGAGGAGGCAGGAAATAAATAAAGAATTAAAGATAGAAAAAAGAAAAAATAATAAAGAAAAAAATAGGAAAGAGAAGGAACAGAAAGAAATCATAAAATAGAAAGAAGAGAAGCTTGTTGATGACTGTAGCGACATTCCTTGGAATTCAGCGCCACAGATTTTACAGTGATCAGAGACGAACGATATCTCTGGTATTGTCACAGTAACGGCGAGATAAACAACGTGCGTACACAATTTGAAAGACTGTACAACTCGTACGTGACCGAGAGATACACGATTACATGCGCACCTGCAACCAGCGATATTATTTGACGAGCGGGATTCCCGTCACGTATCTCGTGGAGCATCCCTTATCAGAGGGACAGACGCAGATGGCGCTCAGACGACCATCAGCATAATGAGCGAGCGGGGTGCGAGACGAGGTAATTGGATTGCAGCACTTGGACAGCTTAAAGCTGATTAAATTACTCGGCTATTGTCTCGCGGGAGAGAAGAGGAGAGAAGAGAAGAGGCCGCTTATGACACAGTCTCTAAACTTCAACAAACTCGACCGATGAATTAGATTCCCCGTGCAATAAGGGATGTCTTTTAGTGTATTTTTGGGAGGTTATTGATTGTATTGACGATTGGTCAAGGTTCCGGTCTTCGATTGTGTACAAACTGTTGTTGTTGGCTCTCTCCCTGGTCAGAGGTAGGAGAGAGGAGTGGAGAGAGAGGAGAGGAGAGAGAGGAGAGTGAGTGAGTGCTCTCTAAATCCAATAACGACCGTCCACGCGCGGAAATGTATTCTGATTACCCCTCTGCAGGACTATTTTCGACGGCACTTAAAGTGCATTATTTTGAAGAGTCGGGGAATTCGCGCGCCATTGCTGCCACTACAACGCGACCACGGTAGATTTTTACGTATAACCACTCCTCCCACTCACTCAAAACAAACGTGAAAACAATTTTTTTTAGATAATAAGAAAAAAAATACATCATCTTTAATTGATAGGAAGCGGGGCCCACAATTACCTCGCCCTCCCACCCTCTTTTGTGTTAGAGGTAATTTGCTCTCGCCAACACGGACAAGGACAAGGACTACTACTACTACTACGACGACAAATCGTTCCCACCAACTTGGTCCGACAGATTTAAAGCCATTTCCACCCCCCAACATCCCAGAGGGGCAGTGGAATTGCTTTAATCCGACACGTTGTTGTAGCTGCAGAGGAGAACTGGAAACAACAACCACTACAACAACTACCCCAAACTAAACTGCCTCTCGGACAAAGTTGTCAAACTCAGATATAGGGAGGGGGAGAGGGGGAGGACTGATCTAAACAAGAGGGTGGAGAAGGGGATTATCAACCACTCAACACTCGGACACGCTCCTTTTCCAATAAATTAGTTCAAATTATTTCCACCTTCGGTAATGAAACAACTCGCCATACCCGAGGGGTTCGACTGGAAACAACACGGAGAAACGTATGAATCATTACTGGAAGAGAAGAAAGAAGTAAAAATACTCCTAATAAGATATTTAAATTGATCCACAGTAAAACAAAATCCAAAAAAGGAGAACAAAAACAACATAAATGGTGGAAATAAAATTAAGAATGATACAATAAACAGAGAAAAAAATCTAAACAAATGGAAAGAGTGACGAAAGAAAGAAGTTAGAAAAGAATTTACAAAATGGAAATAAGTAATAAAAATAAATAAGGAAAGGAAAAGTGTAGAAATAAAGAAAGATAAACAAAAACTAAATTAGTAAATAAATAATAAAGAAATGAGAAAATAAAGGAAATAATTAACTAAAAAATGTCGTAAGTAAAGAACTAAATAAGTTAACGAATAAATAAACAAATGTAGCAAAAAAAGTAAAACCAATGTGAGAAAAAAGACGCATTGAAAAGAAGATGCAAAAAATAAATAAATTAAATTAAACAACGAAAGAAAAAATAAATGAGGAAAGGAAAAATCTAGAAATAAATAAATCAAGATAAACAAGAAATGAAGTAAATAAATAATGATTAAATGAGAAAATTAATGAAAAAATAAACAATATACAATAACTAAAGAAATAAATAAGTTAATATATAAATGTAAAAACATAGAAAACTCGAAATCAAATTGAGAAAAAAGGCGCGTTGAAAGAAGAAATAAATAAGATAAGAAATATAAAATAATTTTTTCCTTCCACTGGTCCTCTATAGGGTATTTTTCGCCCTCTTTCAGTGCACCAAATTAATTTTTATATTCCCTCTCAAGTGTGGCGAAGGTATAAGGATAATAGGAAGATATCCTAGTACCGATATTTGGGCCATTTAATTTTCAACTACAATATTTACACTGAATTTTAATAAGCAACATTACTTTGGTCGGTCATTCGAATTCTGTCTTTTAATTCTTTAAGGGTATTTCTTTTTACGTTTTATTCGAGTTTAATCTAAATTTAATTTCGTAGTGCACAATTGACATGGGGGAAGGGAGCGAGAGAGAAAGAAAGAAAGAAAGAAAGAGAGAGAGAGAGAGAGAGAGAGAGAGACTCATACACTCTCAGAAAATGAAATAGACTTCGGCTTTTGCGTGTTATAAAGAGATTATCTAAAGAATCCGTGGGGAAATTAAGAAATCCCGCTTAAGAGGTTCCAATACGTAAAAGAAAAGAATATAGAGGAGGACAGCGACGCGGTCGTAAAGCTCACGTCATTGCTTCTAACGTTATTATTTTTCTCCTCCATTAGTTCCAGCTTCCTGTTTCCTCCTTGGGTCGGTCTACTTCACTTATTTTACATGACTTTTTTTCTCTATCTCTCGTTTCTCTCCTTTTTTCTCTTTGGTCCGTGAAACAAAAGAGCGACGCAGCCCCTCTCCCGCGTTCCCTCTTATTAATCTATGTAGATAAGATTAAGAAGTTGCACGGTCATACATACCTCCGCCTCCCTTTGATATTTACTCCTTCAGCGCTGCCGCCGCCGCCATGTTTTATTAATAAGGTGAATTTCATTTGCGCAGCAACGTTATTAAGACGAGACGTTAGTCAGCTCCTTTCTCTTTTTCAATCCTCTCAATAATCTCCTTAGCTCGGAGACACTATTTCCTTATCCCTTTTCTTAGAATATTAACACCTCTGACGGTTATACCATTTTCTTGGCCTTTTATCTTTGTATATTAACGTCTCTGAGGAAAGACCAGTAGATTATCGTTGAAAGGACACGGGTCCTGCGACATAGGGACAGACAGGATTCTCAACAAAATAATAATTGGATCATTTACCATGCCAGAAAAAATATTCCCTATGTTGCAATAATTGTATCCTGTTTTTTTTTAATTTTCATCGAGTTTGCTTAAATAAATAGCGGCCATATTAGTTGCTGACCGTCCGCGTGCAATTTACAGGTGCACTGCGTTGTCCTTCCATTTGAAAATTGATGCATTGCGTTGAGTACAAAATATATAAAATAATATATATATATATTATTCTACTGTATTTAAGACTTTACTTTTTAAACTAGTATTTCCTTCAAAATTGAAATTTATGAGTAGAAACCGCACTATTATTTCAGTAAATAAAATACTGTGTTACATTATATTGTTATAAATGAATATACCCCGAAAGAGGGGGTCGAAAGCACCTGAAAATAAATTGACAAAATAGTTAGTAACGTCTGTAAGTTTAAAATTTAATGTTTAAACGTGGCCAAAAAGAACCCACAGAAACTTAGTAAAACAAAAACCAGAAAAGTAATTTAATACGACTACGTGTTTTGGTCTTGATCTGAACCCTCTTCAGGTCGGACTACATAACACACAAAATTATTAAATTACAGAGATATTAAAGTAAAGCCCAAAGAATACAATAATGAAAGAACAACGAACATAAAAATTTAAAGAAACAAATATAATAAGTATACATGTGATATATTAACATCTCTGAGGAAAGACTAGTCGTTGAAAGGACACGACTTCATTTGTCTGTGGCATAGGGCCAGAGATCATCCTCAACACAGGAAAAATAATTTATACTCATTATCTTTGCTTATTTAAAAATTTCTTTGGTTCTTTCATTATTTTATTCTTTGGGGCTGTACTTTAATATATTTGTAAGGTAATAATTTTGAGTCTTGTTAACTTTAGATCAACCTGAAGAGGTTCCAGATCAGGACCGGAACATGTAGTTGTTTTCAAATTATAATTGGTTGTTCTTTTTTAATTTTTTGTCTATTTTTGGCTTCATTTAAACATCAATTTAAACTTACAGACGTTAATAACTATTGAATTAAATGAAAAAATTTGAGCCAACTTAAATTAACTGTTAAAGGTGGGCTGTAACCTTTTTTTTAATTATAGGAATGAACAAAATAATGTAACAGTCAGTTAAAATGAGTAAAATAAATCTAGTTTCAGATCTATCCCTGGTGGGAGATTAATGATAACTCCCTCCCCCCTGCTCCTTTCTCCCCCTCTGAAATTTTCCAACCGCGATAATCAACTCGAAACTTTTCAATTCCATGTATAGAACCCTTAATTAATGGTCTATATATAGACTTCTATTTCCCTCCCCTGCTTTACGGTAGTTTATGGGGGTGAGTCCTGACACAGGATGCAACATCTACATCAACAACTGTCAGCCTTTGGAATTTTGTTGCTTGCCGCTGCCGCCGCCGGGGGTGGTGAATATATATGTAACAGGGTAAACGAGGTTTTTCCTCTCCACCTACGTCTTCGTTGTTGTGCAATTTTTCCGCAATTTGTTACTGGTCTTTTCACAAAGTAGAAACAGATGGCGCTCATATTTTACCACAGATATTACTGCGCCTTCACGTCTACTTTTTCACCACATGCACCCCTTCCGTCCCTTCCCTTTACGTGCCTCTTTTTCTTTTCCCCGCGTCGTTCAGTAACGTACATTGACGATTCCCTCACGAAAACTCATGCAGAGACAGACAGATTCCTCCGCAGGGTTGGTTTTTAGGAAGCTAGGCCACTCACCTTCATTAGAAAAAATAAAAAATGTACAACATCCCCTTCCTGCCCCTCTGGCTTAAAAAATGCTGCCCTATGATATTACTAGTAATTTGTTCTTCTACTTCACCTCGCCCAGCAGACGACAGTCTAAATTTTGTGTCGCGGACGTTAACAGTCATCACCAAATCCCATCTCCGTAGTGACCATTAATTGGTGTATCGGCCAACGCAGCTTCAAGAAGTGTATTCTCCATTGCTTATGCGTATGTTTTGTGCTCTCTTGTGTACCTGTAGTATTTTTAATTATCTATACTATATCTTGTTTATTTTCGTTATCTATTTAACGATCATCTGTGTAGTTAATCATGTACTTCATTTTGTTCTTATAAATTATTTGTCATTTGTAATGTATGACGTATCCTATTTCCTCAACCCCGAGGACTGATGGGAAAAAATGAATCTAAATCTGTGATCCTGTACAGCGTCAATGAAACCGGGAATTTTATTTTTTAAAAAAACATGCTCAATTATTAGAAAAAGAAGGCTAGTAAAAATTAAATATAACTGTCAAATGTAAACATAAGGTTATTGTAACTGTCAAACACGTCTGTTCGGACTTGGGCGGTGAGAAGTTGAAAAGAAAATAGATAATTATTTGATAAACAGAGGTAATAAAAGTCAGACATTTGGTCGCTAGTGGGGAATTGTCCCGCGACCATTTGGAACGCGGCGACCGAGGCTGGGAGTAAGGGTGGATTTTCCCCCAAAAACCCTGGGGGAGAAAGGCAAGCGATTCCTCCCAGAGACGAGTAACAATAAATTTCCACAATAAATATCCATCCCCTCCAATTTCGGGAGATGAATTAAGAAAGGGGGGAAGAATTATTAAAAACCCTTGGAGTGAGACATTAGACAGATTGAGGGGACGAGAGCTAATAATGATTATATAGCGTAAAATAACACTTTTATTTGGGTAACGACACTTTTTAATTGTTTTTCATGTTTGTTCCATAAAAAAACCCATCTTGGGCGCCAGAGTCGTAATTTTCTATCATTTGCCATTTGGGAATCATAAAAAAATTCACATTATTGTTACTACTAATAACTAATTAAAAAGTGTCAGAGCTTGAAGTTAAATGTCTGTTAATCTTTTAGCATTAAACAGGAATTTAATTATCTCGTTTGACAGGCTACATTGGTTTGTGGAAGGGGGGCGGCCAGTTCTATTTTTCTACGGTAGGAACCCCCATTTTTGTCTGAAAATGGCGGGTTGTGGGGCGAGGATTGATCTTAAAACGTATCGTAAAATATACTTTAAAGGTAACGTTTACAGACATTTGTCATTGGCGACAGGTTAATTTTTTTTAACAGTTCCAGAAACCTTGATTTACCGCCCCTTTCCCCTTCCTACACGATTTTGAAGACTTGTCGCCGTGGTAAAATTTTCTGCCCCCCTCCCCCAACATAAAACAATGAACCTGTTACACATGTAATCACTTTCACTGTCGATTGTATTATTTTACAACTCATTTCGAGTGTTTTTCTCTTCTCTTCGTGTAATTAACAAGACCTGACGTCACAAAAATGCATAACTTTTTATCCAATATCCACTGCATTATGCTGTGGATTTTTTTGAAGCCCCCCTTAAAGTTGTTTGTTTTCGCCTTCCTATCGCGTAAGGATTGCCAGGTCCGTCAACTCCGGTGAACGATGACGGGGTGATGTTTAGGTTAGTCTGGTCGTTGTCAGCGTCAATATCACCCCGAGGAGGATCAAGTGCGACGTGAAAAGTCTTCTTCCTTCTTCCTCCTTCACAAGACAGTTAATTTTCTTCCTTGCCCAGGAGACTGGCACGACGTAAAGCTGCTACAAACTTCCGCCTAACTCCCTTTCACATTAAAGAAAGAAGTTCACCCCAACCCTCTCCCTCCCTCACCCACCCCAAGAGCGCCCTCTTCCACGGGGGTAAACTAGGCAACGACGACGTGATTATTTGTAAATTTCCCGTCAGTCGGCGGAAAAAGGTCATTACGGGGATCCTGAAACGGTATATATCAACTTTGGACAGAGATATGACAAAACAATACCTTCCCATACATAAAAAATACATTAATAACCGTTAGATTTACTCCTTGAAAAAAAATGAAGTAAACTATTTCGAAAGTTACTGGAAAAAAGTTTTAGGATTTCTGTAGGTCCGGTTAATTTTCATCCTTTTAACATTTTTTTAAAAATTGCGTAAGTAAATCAAGTTATCCCAAATTTACATTAATCTTGTAGGGGGCCATCAATTGATCATGTAATTATATTTTATTAATTAGTTTTCTTAGAGACAACTGAAAAAGGCCCCCAAACGTAGGTGACTGAAACGTTTCGTTTCCTCGTGATCCGTGAATTCAACTGACCGTTGTTAAATTATAATATCTACGATTCAAGTCGGAGAACGTGACTTTAAAATATTCCAGTTTCAGCCGTTGGTATCGCGATGATAGATATATATTTTAGGCTCACCTGGGAATGTTCCAAGAATTAAAAAAATAACTTGTTGCTTTTAGAGAGAGGGAAAGAGAAATAGAGAGGGAAAGAGAGAGAGAGAGAGACAGATAGATAGAGAAAGCGAGAAAAAGAGAGTAAGAAATTGAAATAGAAAGAGATCCCGTTCGAGTTTATATATATAGAAGCACAACGCGCCGACTTGGACTGAGGGTTGTCGTTTAAGTACTTTTACCGAGTGAACCTGTATAAAATAACTATTTTTTTGGAAAGAGGAGAGGAGCTACCATTTTTTTCTTGACTGAGGGAGCCGTTTACATATTTCCATGTGGTTCATCGGAGTTTTTAAGAACTGGGACCGAGGGAGTACGTTTCAAAACCACCGTAGTTCAAGTATTTTTTTACCCGGATGTATTTGTATATTAATCTGACTTAATTTGAATACGTATAATAAAACACAATTCCTGGCCAAAACGTCGGGAAACGAAACGTAGCTCAGACTGAAATACAAAGACGTTTCGTCCCCAGGGGATTTTTAGGTTGTCTCTGAAATTAATTCAAAAGTTAAATACACTTAGAAAGACAGTAGAAAACTAAATTATAATAAAATTTGTTCCGTAAATTGGCCAAAGTGTGTGTGAACAAATTGGTTTTACAAAACATAAGATGCTATATTATAAATGAAATACTGATATTGGTTTTTTGATTATTTACTTTTCTATTGAAAACAATTTGATGTTTCATAATTATTTTATAGGGACATATTTTGATCGATTCTCGAGTGAATCAAAATACGGTTCGCCTTTTGATGTTGTTTAAGAGGGTTTTACTGTTGTCGTTTCTTTTTTTCCCCCCGCCCATTTAGAGCCAACTTAAAAAACATATCCTCAGCAGTTACGTCGTCGGGGTTTGTTTTCCTCTCAACCAGACTCTTTCTCGCGGCGCATGAAACAACCCTACAATTAAAAAAGTTGCCCGCGGTTAGGTGGGGGGGGGGAGGTTGACGGGGGATGTAGAGAAGCTGCACACACACACTCACAGGGGTTTCAGAGACCATGGTTGCTGGAAACTGTGTCCCGGCTCCCTTAATTACCTGTCTGGAGCGAACTCTGTTAATTTTCCAGGGTGGTTAATAAGCAAGTCATTGAACACTTGAGACGAGACGCGAGGCTCACACAGTGAAGTGACTAAAAAATTGTACATCGTATACATAAAGTTTGATTAAATAAAAAAAAGTGACTAGAGGTCTCGCCGATATTTGTTTTTAAATGTATTTACACAGTTAAACAAACTTCACGAAAATGTTTTCCATTTTTTTTGTTCTTGTTGTAAACGAAATCCATGAAACCCTCCCCCAGCCTTAACCTCCCCCCCTCTCCCCAGGGAAACTGTTGCTTTACTAACACAAATTTAGGTGCGTAGGGGGATTCAGAGAAAAAAATTTTCCTTGGATTTAGGAAAACTAAAATTGTTTCGTTTACAACAACAACAAAAAAATTTGGAAAACATTTTCGTGAAGTTTTTTTAACTGTCTAAATATATTTCAAAACAAATGACGGTGAGACCTCTAGTTACTTTTTTTGATTTAGTACAACTTTATCTGTACGATGTGCAATTTATTATCACTTCAAATAAAAAGCATTTTTCTACCAATATTTTTATTGCCGTCGATGTTGTGGTATTGGAGGAGTCATAAGAAGACTTGGAACGTGGGCCTGGAGAAAGAGATTAATAGAGGGAAAACCAGGGTAACGGAGTGTAGTATGGGAAACAGTGGAACAACCATTGGGAAGGGGTATTTTAAAGGAGGTTCATAAATTCTGTACTAGAGTAGGATAGCATAGCCAAGGAACAGGAATTTACTTACGACTAACAATTATGAATATTAGGAAATCGTTGCTAAAAGTGTTGGTATGGAGTGTGGCACTATATGGGTGGGAAAAGTGGACGGTAGGAGTTGCGGAAAAAGAATAGAAGCTATTATAAATATGGTGCTATAGGAGAATGAAATGGGTGGATAGAATCACTAACGAGGAAGTTATAAAGAGAATAGGGGGAGAGAGAACAAGATGGAGGACGCTGACCAAGAGAAGGGATAGATTAATAGGCCACGACGGTCATGTAAAAGTAGTATTAGAGGGAAGTGTGTGTGGGGTAAGAACAGAAGAGGGAGGCCGAGGACGGAATACGCTAAGCAGATTAGGGAAGCTCTGAGATGATGTAGTTATGCAGGAACTGCAAGGCTTGCGGAAGATGGCGTGGAGGGTTGCGTCAGACCAGTCTTAGGGCTGAATACCACAACAACTTTCATAATTATGACTCGTTTCTCCGAAGCCTCGGTAAACATTTCTAAAAACAATGAGACGAAATATTATGGGCTCCTTGAACACGTGTTGCAAAGGAATCAATCAAGTTGCTGTTCAACCACTGACGCGAAGAGGCAATGAAAGCGACCACATTTCAGGACGTAGCTCAACCTCTGACGCGAGGAGCGGTGCGCAATGTATGTAAGTATATGGAATTCCAAAAAGGGGAAAAAGAATGTCACATTCCAAAGCAGTAAAGAGGTTAACTCGGAGGATTTGAATCCTGCTCTACTGCAAAGAGAAAGAAGGAAGATCCATCGGATTCATGTGCTATCTCTCCTGGGCTAATCCAACCTTCTATTGGCAAAAAAAGGAGTATGTAATGAAAGTGTCCAATTTTAGGAAGAAACTCAACCTCTGATGCTAGGAACCGAGAGCAGAGTTTGATATAAATGGAATTCCAAAAATGTGGAAAGGAAGTCACATTACAAAGCAGCAAGGGGATGTACCATGATTTGATTCCTGCTCTACTGTAATGGGGAAGGAGGAACATCCGTCGGAGGTCCACGTGTTACCTCTCGGGGGTAATCCAGCGATCCATTCGCAGGAATGAAAGCGACAAAAATTCAGGATGTGGCTCAACCTCTGACGCGAGGAGCGGTGCGCAGGGTATAAAAGTATTGTTATTCCAAAAAGGGGAAAAGAATTTCACATTCCAAAGCAGTAAAGTGATGCACCAAGAGTTTACCTCGGAGGATTTAAATCCTGCTCTACTGCAAACATAAAGAAGGGACATCCGTTGGGTCAGAGTTCCGTTCGCAGGATAAAAGAGGAAGATAATAGATGGAATGGAAGCGTCCGTTTATTTGGGAGATTCTCGTTGACGGCGTGATTTGAAATCTCTCCCCCCTCAATTCCCCCCAAATCCCCATCCGGGCTCACAAAACGGTTTATTTACATGGGAAGTAATCGGTCCGATGGCTTTGGCGATTAGTGTCACGTCGCCACACAACTAGCGCCGCGGCGGACCCCCGTAATTAAATTCCGCGACGAGGCTATCGCTCGTCGGCTCGTTCGTTCGTCCCTTTATTAAATTGAGGCTTCCGACAGTCACACACACACACACACGCCCTCTCTTATTATTATTCTTATTAAGGTGATTACTCTGCGTAGTGAGTAAGAGGCGAGACGCAACCTTTATTAATGAAGTCGCTTTGTTCGCGGGTATTAATAATTAAAGGGGTGTAATAATAAGACGAGGAGGCTTCATTAGCGAGGTCTTAGTCCTTACTGCGCCACCGCCGCCATCTTAATACGCTTATCTCCCTACAGACCTTGCAAAATTTCATCCACCTCCTCCTCCTACGCAGTGAGCGAAACAGAGATAAGGATTCTCGACTCCCTCCCCCCACCTCTCTCTCTCTCTCTCTCTCTCTCTCTCTCTCTCTAACACGCCCTTCACTTTTATTTCGGAGAGACGACACCGTGTTATTGACACTGACGTAAATCGCATACAATTAGAATGAGCTACTACTTTCTGCTTCCTGAGTAATGGCAAGGCTCGCCCACATACCTCTTATTTATAACGATTCGTATCGTAAAGGTCAAACACATCTGCTCGGACTTTGGCGGTGCGGAGGCAAAAAAAGGAGACAGTATTTGAGCCAGGGGGGTAATGAAACCCAGACACAACGGCGTGCCTTGGGGGTGGGGAGCGGGGGATGTTTCCCAACTGTGGTGGTGAGATTTGGCGGCACCGGGTGGTGTTTTTCCCCCCAAATGCCTTGGCCGGGAGGGGGGAGGAGGAGGAGGAGGGAAACTGTTACTCCCACAGGAGACTAACCATAAATGTGATTGGTTAATATCCATCCCTGTCACCTTGGTGATATGAACTAAAGACAGCTCATGTATATCAAACTGCTTCTTTAAATGCTCTGAAAATTTAGCAAAAGGCGGAGAAAACCTTTCCAAACTTATCTGCAAAGTTTTAAACATCTGTGTGCCTTACGTTTTTTTAAATTAAATAATTAGTGGACCTGTAGTAACTCTTGGACAGTGCACCGCAGAAAAGTGGGGCAAAGTTTTGCTTGTAGCGATTAAAAGTCATAAATATAAAATATAAGCTTCATTTATAAAGCAGCAATACGACATTTAGTATAATTTTTTTAAAGTGCTGGAAGAAAGGAAAAGGTTTATTGGAGCGAGAGGGTGAAGTAGGGTGGCAGCCCTACCCGCTAGCCGGCAAGAGCCATTTTTTGGGGTTAACAGCCTTCATGAGGGTGATCCTGAAACAGGCAACTCCCCTTTAATAGCATAGGAAGGGAATTGAAAAGGGGGGATGCGGAAGGTAGAGCAAGGTAGCCAAGGGTTGACTAGGGCCCCCTGGGCTTTGGTTTAAAGATCCTACCCGCTGTTTTACGTTAAGTGATGCAGGGAAAACCCTAGAAAACCTGCATCAGGTAGGTTGGGCATTGGGTACTATTCTCACGCCCTTCCGAACGAAGGGGGAGACGAGTTTGCTGTGGGGTCGCAGCATTCCCTTTTCCATGTCTACACTGGTTTTAGGAGGCCTGTGTTTATATTTAATCCCTTTTACACGTAACCAACGATAACTAAAACCCGCAGCTCCCCCGCCCCAAGTCTCCACCAGGAGCGCCGCAGTCTCTCGATACAACCATCAAAGATCAAACACTAAACAGAGAGAGTTTTTTCTGTGTTTTTGTAGAGGATGGGCGAAAAAAACCTGGAGTTTAATCTTTGTAACAATTATTTTCTGTGTTTACATACACAATTCTTCACCTTCCGGAATTTTTATTTTTTTGGTGGTGAAATTACTCACTCGTCGACGTTCAAATCCAGTTTTCGTTTCCACAGCGGTAGCGATAGTAACAATAACAATAATAATAAAAATCTGCGCGTGAGTGATCCAGAGGAATGTTTTATCAACAAACAAGGACGGTAATCCATCGGGTCTCGTCGCAAATCTGTTTGGAGCTCTGTGTTTGCGTTTCAGCTGCGCCACATCACCAACGCTGCGGCTGAGGCAATATTTTGCCACCATACGCCGTCCTCCGCCATTGTGTGTGACGTACAGCACACACACACACGCAGAATAGAGGGGAGGGGGAAAAATGCGGATTCTGTCAGAAAACATTCTCGCTACGTCGGCCGAAAAAGAAAAAAAACGAACAATATGTCCTCGTCCGTATATCTACATGGGACGTGAGTTGACTGAGGGAGTCGCATACCTGTTATTATGTAACTTAGATTAGTGTACCTTTTGGTGTTGAAATATTAACTTTGTCACCTCACAGCTGACTTGACAGAACAGATTTTCAAATTTAAGTTAACATCGCGAGAAATCGCCCTGGTCCCCCACCCCCTTTCTTTTATATTTTGTTTATACTTGAAGATGCCCTCATTACGTCATCACCTTCTCCTTCCTTTGTACCTACTTCGGGGGAAAAATAGAACACTGGAATTAGATTGACGCGCGCCCTTCCTCTTCAAAGCATATCTTCCTCTTCACGGAGCGCACCCCTATCTCTCCCCCTCCCAGATCGAATTTAAAAATCTGACGTTCCATCAGCCAAGCGACCGTTCGCTTCGTTTGCCATATTGTGCGCTCGTCTCCTCTTCCTTTACAGTTCTTTCTTTCTCTCTCTCCTACTATTTCGTCGCTTCCGCCGCCCTTGCTTATTCAGTTCCAGGAGCTCACCCCACTATCCCATCCACCCTCCCAGGCACTCCACATTGGTGCATCAATATTGACTGATCAAATGTTCTCACTTCCTATCCCATCCGTATCCCCCCAGAAACGTAAAAGAAGAAGAAATAAGCCAATCATATTAATAATACAAATCCTAATTTTCAGATTACGAAATCATTTACGTCGTCTCTTGTGATCTTCGGAAGTAGGCAGCGAGTTTACCGAAACATTCACGTCTAGGGTAGACGAAGGTTAACACTCAAGAGTTTTTTGTTGTGACTTACGCGGACTAACAGAGATGGCGGCGGTGTCCCACAAGGGTCCATTCTAGACGCATTTCTCTCTTTTTTTATTAAAAAAATAATCATCGAGAACTTTGTTAGAAAATATTGTGACTCCGTTCCTCTCCGGCCTTTTCCCCACTTTTCAAAACAAACCAACGTATCACTGAATTCGTGTTCAGGTATTGGTGGATTATAAATTAATTCTCAGAATACACATTTCGATACATTTCAAACAAAAAAATTGGCAGACAAATGTTTAACACTGAAACGTTTCAGTACATCTGTACAGGTACCACGCATTACGGTAGGAGATAGCGGCGTCCCACAGGGTTCCATTCTAGAACCCCTTTTTATAAATTTATAAATTAATTAGAAAAACCTTTCAAACATACAAATAACCATAGACCAGAACACTAGCGACAATTAATGGAAAACAACACAAATGTTCTTAAATTTCAGTAACAACTTATTTTTCATCTTTAACATATAGTTTCACTGAGCTTCAGCTTTCCGTTACTTACCAACTTAATTTTTCTATGAATAAAATACCAGGCTGTTGGATACGAAACTTAAAATTAATGACAGCGCTTTTGTAATAGTTGGAGTTGTTCCCTTTGCCTAAAAATGTATTTGCAGCGATATTGTAATTAATAGAGTTCCTTCCTTTGCCTTGATAAGTTGTTTGCAGCGATATTGTAACAGATAAGAGTTGCTTCCTTAGCATTAAAAATGGTTGATATAATGGATTATTAACAACTCTTAGTCTGTCACTGGTTTTGTGAAGCTACTTTATTCGAAAGTTGGTAGCTTTTGGCAGCTTATACTGCATTATTCGTCATAGTACTTAGAAACAATTTATTTTAAAACTATTATCCGTACAAAGTACTTTGTTAACTTTTAAAACATTTGTGTTGCTTAACCCGTCGTCTGGTTAAATAATGTGTTTGCAGCGATAATGTAATAGATAGGGTTACCTCCTTTGCCTTAAATATTTGTTTGCAGCGATTTTGTAGTACATAGGGTTGCCTACGTTACCTTAAAAAATATTTTCAGCGATATTGTAACACAGATACGAGTTGCTTCCTTTTACTAATAATGTGTTAGCAGATATTTTTTAATAGATATAGTTGCTTCCTTTGCCTAAAATTTTTTTGCAGCGATATTATAATAGACAGAGTAGTTTCCTTCGCCTTTGAAATATATTTGAACGAATAGAAACCCGGGAAATCGTTAGTAGACAATGAAGCAGTGCTGCTACAACGATTTCCTTTTCACCCCACGAGAGAGAGAGAGGGAGTTGCTGTTATTTGAGATTTATGAGGCTTCGTCACGTACAAGTCTACCAACACCACAACAGCAGCAGCAGCAACAACACATTCTCGAGCACCAGGGGAGGGGGAGGGAGGGAATTTTTATTTTCTTCTTCTTCTTACGTGTTCGACGTCGTTAGAGCAGCTGAGGAAGGGATGGAATGTACGACGAGGTCGTTGGCTCCATGAAAATAGATTTCCTATAAGTGGGTAGTTGAAGGCACGTGGACGGATGGAAGGAAGGAAGGCTGAGGAACGACGACGACGACGACGACGCCGACGCCTTCTCTCGCTCGCGTAGCATTCAAGACCCAAATACCTGACGAGGTTCCCTCCAGGGGGCGTCACGACACAACGGTACGCAGGATTCAATTTCTCTTGCAACGAATGGAACGTGGAAATGTAGTAGAGCCGGGGCCGACGCAGACGCTCTAATCTATAACTAAATCCAACGGGTCCGTTCACCGGTTCGGGTTGAATCCAAAATCTGCTTTTTTCCCCGTCTCTTGTGAGGTAGAAAAATATTTCCGCCGTGTGATCCTCGGAACGAGCAGGTAATAAGTTTCCGCTAATTGATGTAAGATAAATTTGACGTTTAATAGCAACGTCATCAAGATAACTAGAGAACAAGCAGCGGGAGTAAAGCCAATTAGAAAATTCCCCCCACGAGAAAAAGAGGCGGTAATTAAGTCTGGGTGATAATTTACTTGCACAGTAGTAACGAGAGTACGTGCAGAAATTCTTTATAACCGAGGACGAAAAGGGAGGAAAACAACAAACTTAAAAATTATTAACTTCCCCCTCCCCCCTTGACATAACAACTGGTTGAGGAATGCAATGTTGCCATTCCAACAACGGTTTAGTGGTAATTTATGTAGTTGTATGTTGGAACACAAACGACGACGTAGCAGTGGCAACAGCAGCGAGCCTTTTAATACAGGTGAGGGGGGAGAAGGAGGTGGGAAGGGGGAGAACCAACTACTACTATTACTACAACGGGGGTGGGGGGAGGGGAGGGGCGGCGGCATTACCTCCTTGTAACTGGTACAGTGACTCGCGTGGAAAGGACGACCACAACAACGGTGCTTGGCGTCTTTAAGCCTCTTTCCTTTTTTTTAATGAAAAGTTTTAATGATGTCGGAGGCGGAGGGATGTTTTCGTCCGGAATAACAGATTCGACATTAAGTAAAATGGTCGGTGCATGCTAAAGGGTAGGACGGGAGAGTTAGACGGATATGGGAAAACCAATTTTAAATGTGTATACACGATTACGTCAGGAGAAATGAGTGAAATAAATCAAGGAAGGAGTAAGGCAAGGCTGCGGTCATTCGCCCGTGCTGCGTAAATTAAATATAAGAACAGGCGACGAAGAAAGTTAAAAACAAACTGAATATGGAAAAGAGGAATCTTACTGCAACGAGAAGAAATGAAAATCCCTACGCTTCGCCGAGGATATTGTAGTATTAGGGGAGTCAGAAGACGACTTGGAAACCATCATAACTGTTAACGATTTTGAAGAGGACAGGAATAAAATAAAGAGAAAGATGGCTAATACATAACCTCTACAGAAGACAGTCAGTAGTATTTAGAATTGTAGGGCAAGAAAAGAAAGCACAAATCAAGAAAGGATGTCCATGCTGTTTAATTTATATATCGAACAGGTGGTGAAGAAAGATAAAACGGAATATGGAAAAAAGGAGTGATACTCGTATGAGAAGAAATAAAAAAACCCTACGCTTTGCTGATGGTATTGTAGAATAAGGCGAATCAGAAGAAAACTTGGAAACCATAATGAATGACATGAACGTGGTCCTGGAGAAAGAGTTCAATATGAGGATTAATAGAGGGAAAACCAAGGTAATGGTGTGTAGTATGGGAAACAGTGGAATAACAAAGGCTGTTGGATTGGGAAGGGATATTTTTTAAGGAAATTAAGGAATTCTGTTACTTGGGAAGCGTAATAACTAGAGTAGGACAGCACAGGGCAAGGAAGAGGAATTTACATACGGCTAACATAAGTGTGAATATTAGCCCCCGGGCTATAATTTAAAGATCCTACCCGGTGTTCCACCTAAAGAGATGCAGTCAAAACCCTAGAAAACCAGATAGGCCGTCATTGGGGGGCGGGGATTAACAGGCAACTCTCCTTTAATAGCATAGGAAGGGAATAGAAAAGGGGGAAGCGGAAGGTAGCCAAGGGGTTGACTATTGCTCCCGGGCTATGGTTTAAGGATCCTACCCGGTGTTTCACCTAAAAAGATGCAGGGAAAACCATAGAAAACCTGCATCTGGTAGGTCGGGAATTGGGCACCATTCTCACGCCCCTTCCGAATGACGGGGGGTGGGGACGAGTTTTCTGTGGGGTCGCAGCATTCCCTTCTCAACCAATTTTATGAGACAGTTGGCCGACTTATCCAATGGGATCAGCGGACAAGTTTTACCTTATGCCCAAGGTCTTTGACCCCAAAATGGGTGAAGGTGTCTCGGCATGTAAAAACTTTGGAAACAAAAAAAACAGACGAGGCATTCCCGTCGCAGTCTTTCTGAGGGGAAATGCCTACCGAGTGAAAACTCCCTCAGGCACCTCTAAGGCTACATGAGGGTGATCCTGCAACAGGCAACTCCCCTTTAATAGCATAGGAAGAGACTTGAAAAGGGGGGAGAGAAAACTCTCATATACATCTCTTGAGAGAGAAAACGAGGTATCCCAGAAGGTAAGCCCCGTCATGACCCTCAGCACAAAGCTCCCACAAGTATCCCTTGCTTATTGGAATACTAAACATAAATGCTTATTAGGAGGCAACTTGTCAACGTTGGTGGTCGTCAACTGGACGCAGGGACTTCTTGACCGAATATGGTCCGCCCCCCTTTCCGTATTCGATTTGAACAATCACACGGGCTTGTCAGGACAGGATTGTAATGGCGTCCATCCTAGCAGCTGACGCTCTTGAGTACACACACACACACAGCACTCCATTAACTCTGCAAACGTCCGCGACAGACACCGCGTCATCATCAACAGCGTCGAGTGACCTTTAGTTGTTCCCCTACTGGGAGGAAGGAAAGGGCGTGTTACTTTACCCTTAGGGTCGTCATCCCGAGCCGACCTCAGGACAGGACGACTCGCATACGTAGCATTTCATCAATAAAAAAGGTAACATCATCGTAAGACTGAGCGTCCCTGTCAAGAAGGCAACACGCAACACACACACACACACACCCTCTTGGCTAGGCGTCGTTTATTTCTTAGGGAATAATTCAAACTTATTTATGTATGTTTCAAGAACTGTTATTCTTATGTAAAAATTGTTCCCTTCCGCATAAAAAGCCTATTGTTATTATTTTAATTCATTCCCTTAAGAACTGTTTAACTTATTCATAGAAAAGGCAGTGAAGAAAGTTAAAACGGAATATGGGAGAAGAAATGAAAACACTACGCTTTGCCGACGATATTGTAGTAATAGCGGACTCAGAAGAAGACTTTGAAACCGTAATAAGTGGCATGAACGGGGTCCTGGAGAAAAAAGTTTAATACAAGGATTAATAGAGGGACAACCAAAGCGATGGAATGTATTACGGAAAACAGTGGAGTAACAAAGGCTGTTACATTGGGAAGGGATATTTTGAAGGAAGTTAACGAATTCTGCTAGGGATGGTTGAAGTATAGTAGACAAAAAAGAGTAGGATAGCACAGGCAAGGAAGGCTTTCGTGAAAAAGAGGAATTTACTTACACGTAATATAAGTGTGAATATTAGGAAATCGTTGCCCTATGGAGTGTGGCGTTATACGTGTCAGAAACGTGGACGATAGGAGTTGGGGAAAGGAAAATAATAGAAGCCTTTTAAATGTGGTGCTATAGGAGAATGAGATGGGTGGATAGAATCACTAACGGGGAAGTTATAAACAGAATAGGGGATAAGCGAACAATATGGAGGGCTATGAAGGGATAGATTAATAGGCCACGTTTTAAGGCACGAGGGTCTTCAAAAATTAGCATTAGAGGGAAGTGTGTGGAGTAAGAACAGAAGAGGGAGGCCAAGGATAGAATTCGCTAAACCGATTAGGGAGGATGTGTATTGTGCTAGTTATGAGGTAATGAAAAGGCTTGCGCAAGATAGTTTAGCATGGAGGGTTGCATCAGACCAGTCTTAGGAGTGAATACCACAGCAACAAAAGGAACTTGGAATTATATTTCCCGGATGTTACGATCCTATTCTAGGTTATTTTCATCTAGAACATAATAGAATAATTAATAACATAGTCTTCCGACTTTAAAATTTTACAATAAATAAAAAGACTGCCAATAAGTCAGCATATATAAATGTTTATCACTATTTATTCCAAAGCGACGTTTCGTATCCCACTTGAGACTTCCACGGGCGTGAAATGTAGCAAATCATCATATTTACTGCTTGACCCGCTCAGCATAAAAGATTATTGAATGCACATGTAAAGAATTAAATGAATTACTTGTGAAGAATTTTAAGTGTCGCGCATGGACCATCTCCAGTAAATATGATGAACAGGTAAATTTTACGCCTGAGGAGGTCTCAGAAGGGAGACGAAACGTCGCTATTGAATAAGTAGTGATAAAAATTTATATATGCTGACTTAGTGGCCGTCTTTTTATTTATTATAATAATAATTATTATAAAATATTCTAGATGAAAATACAGTAAATCTTCAATAATCTGAAGAATAAATGGTTTGATGACGGAGCTGAATTCACCGTGCTCAGCAACACTCGACTACTGACCCCCAGCCACTGAGTTTTCAAAAGGTAAATACAGTACATAGACAAAAACGCACCAGGGTACAATAGTTTCTCGGACGTAGCGGCAGTAAACTCTTTGGCACTATAGCCCCTTTCCTCGGGGTCTTGGTCTTCCAGTGTCACGTGGGTCAGAGTGACGATTTTCCCTTGCAGCATTAACCCCTTTTTTTCTCCTTCCTGACCAAGAGGTGTCGCAGTTGATGCAGTAAAAGTATAAAATAAAATGGATAAATGATTTGAGGGCGCGCTGCGGGAGTTTCTCGTAGACGCTTCAGCCCAGAGTGACTGCGGGGCTTACCTGATCATGTCGGGGATGCCTCGCACTCTCTCTGGGTACTTTTTATCAAAGTTCTCATATGCCGAGACACCTTCACCTATTTTAGGAGGTATATGTACTGGGGTCAAAGACCTTGGGCATATGGCAAGAGTTGTCCGCTGATCCCATTGGATCAGTCGGCCAATTGCCTCCTGAAACTGGTGGAGACACGGAGAAGGGAATGCTGCGTCCCCACAGCAAACTCGTCTCCCGTCATTCGGAAGGGCGTGAGAATAGTACCCAATGCCCGACCTACCTGATGCAGGTTTTCTAGGGTTTTCCCTGCATCTCTTTAGGTGAAACACCGGGTAGGATCCTTAAACCATAGCCCGGGGCCCTAGTTAACCCTGGCTACCTTGCTCTACCTTCCGCATCCCCCCTTTTTCAATTCCCTTCCTATGCTATTAAAGGGGAGTTGCCTGTTTCAGGATCACCCTCATGTAGCCTGTTAACCCCCCCAAAAAATGAGGGCGTCCATTAAAATTGTAGACAATTGCAGTGGGGATGTAGACGGAGTTATAGAGAGGGAGAGAATACGAAATGGCGGCCATTTTGTAAGCCCTGCAGCATTATATATGGGACAAACGTGGCTCGCAGAAGACGGCTGCGAGGATGAGGACGAGGCGGAGGAATGTTGCATGCGTTTTGTGGACTGCGGTTGCCGGCGGAGGCGAGCGGAGCAAATCCTTTTAATTAATGCCCCCTTAATTACACCGAGAGCTCTAATTACTGCAAACCACCCACCCACCCCGTTTCCACCAGAGGGCGACGACATACATACACACACACACACACAGGCGGTGGTGAATAAGGAGAACAGAGAGAATGAGAGAGTATAAGTGAGGGGAGAAAGGTTTAAAACTGCTTCTGAAAAATTTCAATGCGCCTCAAAAAAAGAAATTTCTTAATTATACAAAGCGCACCAGATATAGTGATAGAAGCCGTGTCTTAGTTATATAAGCATATATATATATATATATAACATTTTGACGTGTTCTAACCTCCCTGCCTCACACCTTACACTGTTGCTAACCCACTGCAACTGAGTTTCAAACTGTAATTACAGTCCACTCCGAGACACCTCAGGGTGAAAATAGTTCCTAAGACATACTGGAAGGCATATTTTTTGGTTTTTTTTCTGGTTCCGCAGTTGTTTAATTTGATTCTCTTTGGCACTAAAACCCTGTTCAAAGCTCTTTGGTCATTACCCTGGTCATCAGAATTTTTTTGCGTTGTCATATGTAGTTATAATTTTTTTCATTTCTACATAACTGGAACAACCAATATCCTCCCTAATCAGCTTAGCGTATTCCATCCTTCACCTTCTTTTCACTTCCCACTAATGCCTCATGTCTCAAAACGAGGCCTCTTAATCTATCACTTCAAAATACTACATATTGTTCTCTCTTCCTCTATAAAATATAATCTCCACAATCTGACTCAAATTATTAGCAGTAATAATAGCCAAAAAATCAAAAATAGAATTAAAAAAAACATAATTTTCGTCCCCCATAAAAAATTTCCGGAATCACTTTAGTACTTTAAATAAGCACAAATGTTTGCCAATGAATTAGTTGCCGAATTAGGCTAATAACGATAAAAAATATATAAATAAAACAAATCAATAAAATTTGACCGAAGTTCTTTAAACTATAAATGACCAAAATGTCATAAATTGAAGAATTATAATTCCGAAAGAAGACGTTTCGACAAAATTTCGTGGGACCACTTCAGTACTTTAACTAAGCACAAATCATTTCCAAAGAATAAGATGCCGAATTTACTACTAATGATAAAGAAATATAAATAAAAAAATTTAAATCACCAAAAATTTAACCCATGACCAAAAGCCGGAAATAAAAAAAATTAATTAAAAAAATAAGACGTTTCGGCTTCGGCCCCTCATAAATTCTGGGAGAACATCAGTATAAATGTTTGACATAAAACTTTGATACTGAATTAGGCTAAACAAACAAACAAAGAATGATACAGAAATATCCCAAAAAACAGCATCAACCGGTTTTGAATGTGTATTTTTTTGGAAGATAAAAAAAGGGAAAAAATGTTTTTCTTTTTAAATAAATAAAATAATGACATTAACCTGAATTATAAGTAAAATAAAATCATCCAAATTTTAAAAACAAATAAAGTACAATAAATGGCCGAAAGGAATTTTTAATTCAAAATTTTTCGTGACCGCTTCAGTTTTTTTTCTTGATTAGGTGTACAAAATGGCTATTAAATTAAATTTGCGTCAAATTTTATGTATATTTATATTGCATTTATATTACTACGTCAGATTAGTATCATTCTTTTTTCCAAAAATAATAAATAGCGTGCCAAATGGTGGGGAGGGGGAGTGGGAGGAGATGACCCTTTTGTGTAAACCACCCCCCCATATATCAAGTTTAAACATGTAAACTGAAACCTATATATTACGGTAAAAAAGAGGAGCTGTAAATGAGGCTATAAATACATGTTAAATAATTCTTTTACGCGTTTTTTTGGGTACCCCATTTTGTTTGGCCCCCTTCTTTGTCAAGCTGGCTCGACTAAAGCCGCAGGTTTATGTTTCACGGTATAAACACATTACACGGGGGGTTTTATATTTTGTGTGTGTACGTAGAGAGAGAAAAAAATTTTTTTTTCGAGCAACCTCAGTTAACGGGGCCTTATATCGTGTTGAAATTTTCGATAAGGGGGTTGGGGGTTTGGGGGTTTGGGAGGGGGTTGTAATGAAGTTGCCCCGCCGCGCTTTATGGAGGTCGGGGGTGGGTCACTGCTCCGGTGTGATCCATTAAAGGACAATAAACATGGACGCGATTTATGGCCCTTTCAGCGGTAGAGGGATAGAGGGAGGGAGAGAGAGAGAGGGAGAGGGAGAGAGGGAGAGGGAGAGAGAGAGAAGGGTTGGTACGTCAGTCCGTACGTCATTAGCATATAAAACACTTTCTACGTGGCTACTAAGCGGCCCTCGGCTGTGACAAAGGACTTTGGCTGAGGGAGGAAAGATCTGAAGAGAAGGGAAAGAAACCCTCCGTAGGTTTTCCTTTTTTTAGAAATCACGATGAGACAGAAAAAGTTTTTCTTTCATTAAGTTAAAATGACGTTTCTTCAACTTATATGGGTCTTCTTCAGTTAATGTTAAATTTTTATCAATAAAAGTTAATGACAATGGTAATGGAAAATTTTTTTTCTCTAAATTGTCTGTCTATTTAAACTTAAGTTTTAATCGCTCCAGGTTGTAGTTGGTCTTGCTGATGAATTTAAAGAAAATTTACTGACGAAACGTCACAATTAAGTAACTGTTCCGTAACGTTGGATAATGTTACCCACCTTTTTTTCCCTCCCCCCCGACAAATTTTCCGTTTTGACGTTCATTCTTTAGAAGAATCTGTCATGTATATATGTGCCCTATAAGTTTTCAGACACCTTTCCTTTCTTATCCCCGTTAAATGAGATAAAATATAGAGAAAGGAGGCTTACACATAACCTCTACAGAAGACAGGCAGCAGTAATTATAATAGAAGATCAAGAAATGAAACCCGTAATCAAAAAAAGGAGTAGGACAAGGATGCAGTCTGTCGCCCATGCTGTTTAACTTCTATGTAGAACAGGCGATGAAGAAAGTTAAAACGGAATGTGGAATAGGAATCGTACTGCAAGGAGAAGAAATAAAAATCTTACGCTTTGCTGACGATGTTGTAGTAGTATTAGCGGAATCAGAAGGAGACTTGGAAACCATAATAAATGGCATGAACGTGGTCGTGGAGAAAGACTTCAATATGAGGATTAATAGAGGGAAGACCAAGGCAATGGAGTGTAGTATGGGGAAAAGTGGAATAACAAGGCTGTTGGATTGGGAAGGGATATTTTGACGGAAGTTAAGGAATTCTGCTACTTCGGGAAGCGTAATAACTAGAGGAGGATAGCACAGGCAAGGAAGAGGACTTAACTTACGGGTAATATAAGTGTGAATATTAGGAAATCGTTGATAAAAATGTTGGTATGGAGTGTGTGGCGCTATATGGGGGGCGAAGCGTGGACGGTAGAATTTGGGGAAAGGAAAAGAATAGAATCCTTTGAAACGTGTTGCTGAGATGGGTGAATAGAATAACTAACGACGAAGTTATAATAGGGGAAAGGGGAACAATATGGAGGACGTTGACCAGGAGAAGGGATAGATTAATAGGCCACGTTTTAAGACACGAGGGTCTTGTAAAATTAGCATTAGGGGGAAGTATGTGTGGGGTAAGAACAGAAGAGGGAGGGAGGACAAGAATGGAATACGCTAAGTAAATTAGGGAGGGTTGCATCACACCAGTCTTAGGACTGAACACCACAACAACAACATCCCTGTTAATGGTTTCAATGAGGTCAATTTCTGACGTATAAGAAATTTAATTTTCTCTAAATATGGAGGTTTTCTGTGAGTGCGCGGGGGAAGTCTCTCCCACTCCTCTCCCCACCCCCTCTCCTTGAAACAAGAAACGGGGACATAAATGTCGGCGAGGCAGAGAAATACTGACAGAGACTCGCAGATATTTCTAGAATATCGCTTAGAATCCAATCGAGGTGTTCATTTTACTAGTATATTTTTTGTTAAATTTATTTCTCTTCTCGCGTGTGTGTATTCCCTCCGGGGAAAAAAATGTGGGGAGGGGGGGAAACGAGTGCAAAACAGGTTCCTCCATTTTTTCCTATTTTATTTGCATAGCTATTACCTCTAGAAAGTTTTATTACGGACATAAAGGAGACGGCACCGTTAGATCACGCTCTCAGATTAACTAATTCCCTGTGGAAATTTCTTACCGGAGGGAGAGAGAGAGAGAGAGAGAGAGAGAAGGGGAAGTAGTGGAGGGGATTTTTTTCCTTTTCCTGCGGAAAGACCCTTGTCGTGTACTACGGTAAAGGACGAGAGAGAGAGAGAGAGAGAGAGAGGGGAGAGGGTGGAGGGGTGATAAACGTGTCTTAACGAATTTTCTGCAATTAACTACCAACGTCCATCTCTCTTTTTCTTTGGACCACCTCTCCCCCTCCCCTCCCCTCCTCCTCCATCCACTTTTTTACTTATTAGTGACATCAGTCTCAGTCCGACAACAGAGCGGCGGCCGCGGTAATTATTTGAAAATAAATTTTCTTCTCCTTCCCAGCATTCTTTCAATAAAAGGTGGAACCTGACCGTCGACGAAACGGCTGATGTTAGGTAACTGTGAAAATAAGGAGTAGAAGTCACAATGGGATTGAAGTGTTGTGAAAACGTCACTCGCGAACACCGTTTGAAGGAGAAACGGGGCTCCAGAGTGGAACCTTGAGGGACGATGCGGTCAGAGAGAGAGAGAGAGAAAGACAGAGAGAGAAAGAGAGAAAGAGAGAGAGAAAGAGAGAGAGAGAGAAAGAGAGAGAGATAGAGAGAGAAAGAGAGAAAGACCTTTCCTCGCCTTAAATTTAAACGTTCAGTGTTGAATTTTCATGTCACTGTGGCGGACCTGGAGTGAGGTTTACAAGTGACTGACCTCCTGCTTCAAACAGTTGTTACAACGGAAGATTATTTAACGGGATAATCACGTTTATTTCTTTCGGGGGAAATGTGTAAGTTATTGTAACAAAATTTGTAAGAAATAGTTCCAAATTATGCCGCAAGATGACAGCTGGAAGCGTAATTTCACTTCTCGCTGTGGTCGAAATTTTTGGGATTATTTTTTTCAAATAGTTTCTAAATATCAGTTTCAGACGTCATCTTGTAGACGAAATTTGCAACTATTTGAACACTGTTTTCTTCCCCAAAATTTATTCACTTATAGTAATAATGCAGCTATGGCGTATTTCTTTTCCTCTCTCGACACATACGTTTTTATTATTTACGTTCAAAATGTGTCAGTCACACCCTGTAATTAAACTGTTCTATTTTGTCTTGTCTTTTTCTTGCCGTCGGTGTTGTGGGATGACGAGAGCCTGACCGACTGACCTGGGCCTACGGGGGGTCGTCCCCGGCTTTGCCAGGGCGTCGTGGAGAACCAGGCACCCGATTGACAGGTAAATTTAGCCGTACCCAGAGCTGGGGGCAAGGAGAGAAGACTTTATCGACCGCCGCCACGGGAAAGGGGGAGGGGAAGGGGGAAGGGGAAGGGGGAGAAGAGGAGGAGGAGGAGAGGGTGGAGGTGCACGTCGCGCGGCAACCAAACCAACCCCTAGACCGAAACCTGCCTGCTCGGACCAACAAGCTAAAACCTACATGGAAAAGGGGGCTACCTTCTAATTTTAACCAATTTCGACAGCGACGTCTCGCATTTGATTGGACAATGCAGTTACCTTTTAACCAGAATCACACGGGAAGGGAGAGGAAAAACGAGGAAGGATAAATCTGACAAACAGACATGGAGGGTCCTAGGAGTATCAAGGACTCTTAATATTATATTGAAATGTTGTACTCACACGTCACTATAAATCAGGTACCTTAGCCAAATTTCGTCTTATGCAATCCTCCATGCTAACCTATCTTGCGCAAGCCTTTTCATTTCCACTTAAGTAACACATTCCACATTATCTCTAATCTGCTTAGCGTATTCCATCATCGACCTCCCTCTTCTCTTCCTTACCCCACATATTTCCCACTAATGCTAATTTTACAAGACCCTCGTACCTTAAATCGTAGTCTATTAATCCATCCCTTCTCTTCGTCAACTTCCTCCATATTTTTCGCTATTTCCCCTATTCTGTTTACAACTTCCTCGTTAGTGATTCTCATCTCATTCTCCTACAGCGCCACATTTCAAACAATTCTATTAGTTTCCCTTTCGCAACTCCTGTCGTCCACGTTTCGCACCCACATAAAGGCACGCTGCATTCAAAAAACAATTTTTTTTAGCAACGGTTTCCTAACTTTCACCCTTAAATTACCCGCAAGAGAATTCCTCTTCCTCACCTGTGCTGTTATAAGTTAAACAGCAAGAACTGCATCCTTCTCTTACTCCTTTCTTGATTACGGCTTTCTCTTCTCGATCTTCTATTCTTATTACTGCTGACTGTTTTCTGTAGAGGTTATGTATATTTCTCAATATTTTATTCCTGTCCTGCTCAAAATTCTCAATAGTGTCAAAATGTACAATTGTCATGAACGTAGACCGGTTTTTTTTTCTTTCCTTATCCTGTCTTCTAAAATTAGACGCAAAGTCGCTATTGCTTTTCTTGTCCCTCCCTACGTTCTTCCTAAATTTAAACTGATCATTAGGTGAAACCAATATATATATGGCGTATGCAAGACGAAGTTGCTGTTTATTTTTCCCCAAGGAGTCCCACATTCCTCGTAGAATAGAAATTTCCAAAGGAAAAACGACTTGAGACTAAACCATGGAGTTATGTTTCTTCCGCGTTCTCGAAAATTCCATGGTTTAGTCTTAAGTCGTTTTTCCTTTCGGAAATTTCTATTCTACGAGGAGAGTGGGACTCAACGTGATGATATTTTTTTACCGTGGTTTTTTAGTAGGTCCACAAATTCCATGAACTTAGGCCCCTGCTTTTTTTCTTATCCTGTCTTCCAAAATTAGACGCAGAGTCAAAAAATGCTTTCTCTTGACCCTGAATTCTTCCTGAAACCAAACTGATCTTCTCCTAACTCGTATCCTATTAGTCGTTCCATCCTCCTATACACTATTTTTGTTAATATATATTTTTTCTGTTAGTCATTACCATGAAAAATAAGTCCCCTTTGGAATTTCCTTCCTATTCTATTAAAGGGGAGTTGCCTTGTTTCAGGATCACGCTCATGAGGTATGGGGGAGGAGGACAAAGAAAATATTTCCTCTGACGTGTAAACAAAAAGGGGGGTTTGTAGAAACTTGTCGGCGTGATAGTGATACACAGAGTTTCAGGCGTGAACACCTTTTAGTTTGAAATATGGCCACGCGCGCCAACGCCTTTAGCCAGTGTTAATTAGCAGAGCAGCCATTACGGAGTCTGTCTCGAGGCGGCCGTGGCGTAACTTTGGGTGTAGCGGAGTAATGATCCGGGTCCTCGATACATAACTTAGCAGGACCTACATTCAGGGGGGGGGGGGACAACAACGACGATAATAGTTGAACCCCACGCGACGAAACGTCACCAGTCTGATTTATTTATTATTATTCAATCCGTTAGTCCTCGGTTGAGGAAATAGGAATATAATATCACAAGATATATACAAGATTTTACAATTAAGAATTGAAGGACAAAAAGAGGAAAGATAAAGGTCCTGCGGTTTAGTCATACAGAACTCCGAGGGGTAGTTGTTAAGGTAGGGGGACGGAGAGGGAACTTTTCCCAAGAAATAAAATAATTCAAAATTTTAAAAAAAGAGATTACAAATAAAGTGATAAAGTTAATAAGCAGATACAAGGGCAATAAATAACAGCCTCAGAGATGATTTGATATTCGGTGTTAAACAGGGTGACTCATTGTCACATACATTATTTTGTCTGTCAATGGGCATAATTGTATTAGAGGTAATATATCTAATAGATTAAGGCTACATGAAAAAGAGAATTGGAATTGTTCTTCCATGAAGTAAAAGAGAAAAGCTGAACAGATTTAACATAATACTTAAATAAAATAAAAAACCAAGTACACGAGATGTAAACCAGAACCGTCACAGATCTCTGAAATAGTGATAGACAATACCGTTTATAAAGAGGTAGAGAGAGGGGGGTGCGAACATAGTCGGCCAAAAACAGGAATCAACAAGGAAAGACAGTAGTGGGAACGAAAAATAATCAAACAAGAAAGGAGAGTAGCCAGAAAACAAAAAAAAAGCAGAATAGAAGTAGGGATAAAATAGGAAACAGAGACAACAAAAGGAATTATTAGAATTGGAAACGAGGACACAGACGATAAAAACTAGATAATAAAGTTTAAATCAACAAAGGAAGTGGAAGCCAAAAATGTTGAAAGAGCCCCTGGAAACAGAGATCAGCAATAGAGACGACAGTAATGGAATCGGGACAAAACAGAAAATACAATAACTGTAACAGTAAACCAATTTCCATTTGAAGCGGAAGAGGAGAAATGAAGAGAATGTAATTAAATACATTGTGCGCCGAGACTCTCCACCGTATATGGTTCATCTTCCTGTATATTCACTGAAGTCAGAGCTTCTAAACGTTGAAGTACCTGTATGATGTTGTGGTTTACCTTCGTAGTTACCTTCTATGCTTCATCTTCTTTTTGTATATTCACTGAAGGCAAATCTTCTAAACGTTGAACTACCTTTTGGAATTTCTTTCCTTCCCGTTTGAAGAGAAATTTGGTCAATTGAATGTGTCAGTAAACAATTGACTTTAAAGTTTAAATCTCAATAAACCGTCAGCATCTTTTTTGTTATTGTGAGTACTGTGGAAATTGTCCACTGTATTTTCCCCTGGCGCAGTTGTCGGCCCTGTCCATCAGCTGTTGCAATCCCGCGTGTGCTTCAATTTCACTCAATAAATCATATTTACTGATTTATGGACAGCCGGGGGCAACAAACATCATATCCAATAAAAGAATATATATATATACACTCAAATATATAAATGCGGGAGAGTGTGATTTCTGTAATTGCCTCTAAAATATGCTCTTGGAACTGGGAATATTTGGGGGGTGAAGGGCGGATGAGAGCGAAACATTAAACGTTAAAAGGGGGACGAATCTAATTATTCATTTCGTTTCGGCGCGCCATTATTTTCGCTCTGCTCTGGATCGGCTCTCATATTGAACTTTAATAAACAACAACAAAAAAAGACCGACAATGACAAACCTTTTGTTTGGAGTACAGCCTATTGAATATCAATTTACAGCAGAATGTGTTTTAACCCATTAATTTATTTTTGGATCGTCCAAAACATAAAAATCTGCCCGAGAAAATGTAAAAAAAATGAAACGGTTCAATATTATGGTTCTCACTTTAACGTAATTTAAGGGTTTTCTTCGAGTGTGATGTGGCGCTCTACGTGGGGTGAGAGGGAGGCTCGGTTAAATCACGTTTCAAAACAAGATACATACATGTTATTGTATAGTATAATTCCTACAGTGGGTGAAAACTCTCTCTCTCTCCCCCCCTCTCGGTGGGGATTTTGGGTCCTGCAGCACAGACCCGAATTCAAACATTTTCTGTGGTTCTATCCTCAACAAAAAAATTTAAGGGTGTAAAACACAATGCTTATAACCGGGGAAATTTATTCTCCCACCTATCCTCTTCTTTCTGTTGCAACTGTCAAAAAGGGAATGAAGTCGTGGAGTTGAGTCAAGATCAATAAGTTTCTCCCCTCTCTCTGTACATCAGCCTCTCTCCCCCTTTTTTCTCTGTCTATTTCTCTCTCACACAAAAATGTTACATGTTAATCAGCGTCAGACTTCGAGGAAATAACATCTATGGTGCAGTGAAATCATTTCCCCTTTTTTTGAAAGTGAAGCATAAAAGAAATAACAATTGCGGGAAATAATCCTTAATTTAGATACCGAGTTAAAATGGTAGGCGGGGGATGAGGAGGGGGGGGGGGCGTGATGAAATATGTCTAAATCGAAGAGGTAAAAGGTTTTCTGTTACGAAACTAGGAAGGGAAAAGAAAATTCCCTCGGGCGTAAGAAAACTGTAATTTATGGAATCGACTGCGATTGGTGTGTGTGTGCCGCCTCCTCCCACCACCCCTGCCTCCCCCCCTTTGAATGTTTTAACAAGCGCTCGTTTTTAATTTCCCATCACCTCTCACCTCGTGTTTTGTTTTATTCTCCTTTCTCCCCTCTCTCGCGTAGAACAGACGCGCCCCTCATTTCCACTGATTTTCATCAAGGCGGCCCAGGAGTAAACAATTTATGAAATAATTTGTGTGTGTGTACGCCGCCCCAGCCGCCGCCGCCTCCGCCTCCGCGCCACCTTCAGAAGCGACGTCTCTTTCTTTGACGGGACTACGAAAACAAGAGAGAAACTGTAATCTTATTAGCTTGGTCGGTGCAAAACGTTTCGCCAGATGAGTAATTACTAAAACCCGGGCGCCATCTTCTTATCCAAGACGCGGATGTGGGGTGGTGGGGGGTTGGGTCGAGAAACGAAGCCGCCGCTAATGTAATTAATTAAAATATAAAGACGAACGAAAGATGGAAACGGGACATACAAACACACTCACAGCCCTCAGGCAATGACGGTGACGAAAGGCTCACTGTCCACACTTGTCGGTCAGGCTGTGAGCTCCAAAAATACACATTCTACTTTCGTTTTCTGTGACCGTGTGTGTGTGTGGCAGTCACTGATTGTGGTTGGTCCAGCCTGGTAGTTTGAATTTTTTCCCCCTCCTCCAATGAAGTCTGACGAAAATTACAGATTGTTGCAGTTCTGCCTTTTTTACGTGTGTAAGTTCTAATGTTGTAGTTTTCAGTCCTTACTCTGGTCTGATCCATGCTAACCTATTCTGTGCAAACGTTTCCCGAATCCCACATCCCCGTAATCTGCTCAGGGCATCCCTGTTCTGTTCACTTCCCTTTAAAGCTAAGACCCTCATGGCCTATTAATCTACCCCTTCTCTTGGTCAAAGCTCTCCAAATTGGTTGCTCTTCCCCTGTTCTCCTTAGAACTTCCTCGTTAGTGATTCTATCCACCCATCGCATTCTCCTACAGCACCACATTTTAACAGCTTCTATTCTTTTTCCTTTCTGTAATTCATATCGTCCACGTTTCACACCCATATAACGCCACGTTCCACACCAATACTTTTAGCAACGATTCACACATATATTGCCTGTGCTATCCTACTCTAGTTATTACGCTTCCCTTAACTTTCTTCGGTATATCTAACAACCTCTGTAATTCCACTGTTTCCCATAGTACACTCTATCGCCTTGGTATTCCCTCTATTAATCCTCATGTTGTACTCTTCCTCCAAGATCACTCTTATGCCATTTATTATGGTTTCCAAGTCTTCTTCTGACTCTCATACAACATCATCGGTGAAGTGTAGGGTTTATTTATAAGATTTAGATCATTCGTAATTAAGATTATTCATTACACTTCTTACACGGAAAGTATTTTTACTGCACGTAGATCGCCATTAGACTAAAAAACGTATGTTTTGTTCACCAGCAAACCTTACAGTTTTAAAAAAGATAGGAAAACACCAATCGGCCGTGAACACCGACATGCTCGGCAACATACAGAACAAGCACCCATGCCGGAAAGAAGTACAACAACAACAACACCGACATTCCTCTGAAGAGCATGAGCGCCTCCAGTTTGATGGACGGACACTTGATGATGTTGATGATGATGAACCTCCTTCCCCCGTCGTTCCTTGTGGCGTAGTAGAGAATAGACTGTCTATCTTAATTTCTAAAACAGAGGAAACGATGTCGGAGAACCCTTTTGAGGTAGACAATCTACCCCCTACCACGGCCACACTCAAGGGTAAATCTTCCTCTTCCTCCATCTTCCGTCTTCAGCAGCGGCGACGCGGGGTTCCCAAAAACAGTACCTTGTGGGGGGTTGAGTTGGACGTGGACGTTGGGTGATGAAGTCAAAGTGGGAGCCATTAGCAGGAGCAGGGACGTGCTTCATTATTCATCAGACAGGGCGACCACAAACACATTCGGTCAGTGGACATGGCGGTCACCACACGCACACAGAGAGAAAGAGGACAACACCTACTACGACAGCGACAAGGACTTCGAGCACAGACAAAACTGAACAAAAAAGATCTGTAGAACACGCAAACAATGCCACAGAAAGTGCAAAGGGTAGCTACAACAAAATAACGTGAAAGTACATAAAAATTGATTAATACAAATACAAAAAATAAACGCTTGTTAAACATGCATGAGAGTGGGGGAACAATCATTGGTCCCGAACCACACAGAACAGAAATTTGGAATACTCTACAGATTTATAAAAAAATTAATTAATTCCCACAACGTTCCGTCCTCACATTTTTCAAAATGATCAGCTAGATTTCTTCAAGTTATTAAATTATTTAGGTAGACATTAACTTAGTCAAAAAAAATATTGAAGGTCCATAACCGTAAACGTTTTTTCCTGGACCTCCAAGGGCAGTTACAACCGAAACCAGGACGAAACGTTTGAAGTAGTCCAATAAAAATTTCGGTTTGGTCAATGAAACGGTCGTTTAATTTATACAGTTCATTTTGAAAGAAGACGTTGAAGGGATAAAGATGTGTGTGTGAGTAACCGTAATAGTGGTCGACGGTGCTTCGGTCACCGTGGAATGGGGTTACCCTCTTGTGTGTCCCGCCGTGGAGGGAGAGAATTTTTTTACCCCCACGTTGAGCGCCACAAAATTAAATGAAGACACAAGACACAGGTACACATATGGAATATATTTAGAAGACCTGGAAGGAAAAGGAAATTCATGAGACAGGGAACATTCTCATACTTCCGTTGTATGATAGTAGTCTTATCCTAGGCTTTAAATCTTGAATGAATTTTAATTAATACCTGAAGAGAAACGTGTGTTTGTCCAGAAGTATTTCGTGGTCTTGTTGCTGCTATCGTTTAAAATTAGAAGGCAGTGTTGCAATTTACTCGCGTTCACAGCTGATCTGATAACTGTCTGGAATATACACCACGATTGTTCGGCAACGTGCGTGTCCCTCTTTCATTTAAGAGGCAGATTTATAATTGGCTGTGAATTTTAGCCCTGACCAACCCTCAGCCATCCCTCTCTTTCCCTCTCTCTCTCCGAGTTTTAGGGGGGAAAACAACAGCCGAGTGACCCTTCTCCCCCCATCACCAATCTAATATTAATCGCACTACAGGGGGTAGGATTTCCAAGAGGCCATTTTTAAAAGTTTTAATTCCACTAAGCAAAAGACCTCGAATAATTTGGTCGGGGGGTTGCAGAGGGGGAAGGAAACTGCGCTCCAAGCTCCGGACTTTTGAGGTCCCCAAACAATAGCCAGAGACACTGTTTAATTAAGAGAATTCCACTCAGCCCAAGAAGATGATCCACTCCCCCCTTTGAACCCTCCTCCCCTCCTCACGTTTAATAACATAAAGGCTTGACCTGCCGCCCGGCTTAAGCTTAACTCCCTTAAACACAAATGACAACACACACGGACCTCAGCCTATAATATATATAACTATATATATATATATATAGTTATTAAAATGAAATAATTTTCGATTGTGGTTTTTTCAGAAAGTTTTATTTTTTTAACTAAACAGCGTTTCGGTGCATATTCACACCTTTTTCAGATTTTCTCTCTTCACTATCAAATTATTATTACATCCAATTGAAAAAAATACATGGGTGGATAGTGTGACTAACCAGGCAGTTCTAAGCAGAATTAGGGGAAGAGAGAACAACATGGAGGACTTTGAAGGGATAGATTAATAGGCCACGTTTTAAAACAAGTGGGGTCTTAGGAAGTGAACAGAGGGGGGATGCCGAGGATAGAATACGCGGAACAGATCAGGGAGGATGTGGGGATGAGGTAGTTATGTGGAAATGAAAAGACTTGCGCAAGGTAGTTAAGCATGGATCAGACTAGTCTTAGGACTGAATACCACAACAACAAGTAAAATGTTAGTAACTTTGTTTAGATTTTCAGAATGATTCCGGAGCGGGGGGAGGGGAAAAATATACGTTTCGTTTACAACGCATTTAATTTCATGGAGCGCCGTCTGTGTGAGCCCCTGGACCGGAATTATTGTTTTTTTGTTTGCCCTCTCCCCGCCCCCGGTTTATTTCCAAGCCGTTTTACGTGACAGCTTTCATTCAGCTGCTTTGAAATTCACGTCATTTCCTGTCTGTTGTCTGTCTTCTTTTGTCTTTTCCTTTCCCTCCCTCCCTCTTTCCTCACATACGATTCGTCTTTTCCCCCCGTCCTTTGGTTCAACTGCGCTTTCTTTGTGTGTGTGTGTGAACCCCCTCCAACTGTCAGAGAGTTCCTCGTCCCCCCCTATCCTTCCGCCTTAACTCTCCTTACCAGGAGAAAATTGGCATTTTCACGTCGTTAAAGGGAGATGGCAACTTTTTTACCAACACTCGCTCTCGTCTTTCTTTCCATCCTCCAGTTAAAATTTACGAATTGTTTTCATGGCTGAGCTTCATAAGATCTGAATTTCGTCTCGAGTGATCACAAAAAAAGGGTCTTACGAAGACTATATAGGCATATTTTATTTTATTTCATTTACTTCAATAATGTAGATTATCTCTGTAGATTATCACACCTCCAAACATGGAGAGAAACTTCGTGTTATAATAAAATAGAAAAATAATGTTTACAATAAATAAAACGATGCCGGAAGGGTAGCTATGGGGAAATGAAAAGGCTTGCGCAAGAAAGGTTAACGTGGAGGGTTGCATCAGACCAGCCTTAGGACTGAATACCACAACATGTTTGGATAGTTGAAACAATTTTCCTACATCTTGGAATATTCATTTCGAAACTATATAACGCCACTCTTCATACCAAAATTTCTTAATATTCATACGTATTCCTTGTGCTATCCTACTCTAGTTACTACGCTACCCAATCTAACAGCCTTTGTTATTCCTCTATTTCTCTTACTGCGCTCCATCACCTTGGTTTTCCCTCTAATAATCGCCCAAGATCACGTTCATGCCATTTATTATGGTTTCCAAGTCTCCTTATGACTCCCCCTAATATTACACTATCGTCAGCAAACCTTCGGGTGTTAAATTGTTTCTCCTCGCACTACGGTTCAGTTTTTATAATACCATCGCCTGTTCTATATATAAGTTAAACAGTACTGGCATCCTCGTCTTACTACTTTCCTTTGCCCTTCAGTTTCTAATTACCACCGACTGTATTCTGTAGTGGTTATGGACAACTCTCCTTCCTCGAGAAAAATTAATACCTTGAAACGTCGTAGTAGGGTGATAAAAAAATTTACACGTTGTTATTTGCTGAAAATCGAATTTTATGAAGTGACGGAGGTGGAGGATTTTCCCCCGCGGGGGTGAGGTAAAGTGTTTCAGGCCACTGAATGCTAAAACAACTGAAAGGGAGGGCGCCTGAGGAGAGGGAGGAAATGAAAGCAGCAAACAACATTTATCTCATCTAGGGGGCGAGGAAAACAAATCAAAGGATTTTTTTTCTCCGTTCCTCGGTCACGCACGATCTCTCTCTCTCAGCACGTGGCGGTCAGGAATAAATTAAAGGATTAAACCAACCCTGTAACCTTTATAGGGAGACATTTACAACTCTCGGGGCTCTTCTCTGACACGGAAGGTCACCCCGAGGACCTCTGCTGTGGCAATAACAGATTTTACAGTCGGATCACATAAAATTTTGAAAGCGAACGAATGAAATATAATATATAAAAAAAATATTGACATGACTTAATAATTCTTCTCTCATCGTCTATATTCTTTCTTCCCAGGTGCTTTAGGTGTTTAACAGATCATGGTACATGGCCATATCGATGGCATACGGTTATGTTCGTATCCTTATTGACCTTCCCAGTTACTGGTAATCCTTAGAAAAATGTCGCGGCACTAGAAGACCTCATGTTTATTTGTTCTTGATGAACTGATAAATGAAGAGATCGAGTTCATCTGATCTTGATGAACTGACCAATGAAGAGACCGTGATCATCTGTTCTTGAAGAAACCGTGTTAATCTGTTCTTGATGAACTGAGCGATGAAGAATATTTTCTTCAGAGTTTGGTGGACAACATTTAGAAGAGTCGATCGAGTAAGGAGAATAGAGTCCCGTCTTGGGGAGAGTGGACGAATTTTTTTCCACAACCCGCCACTGAACCGTTGACTAGACTGGCCGATAAAATTTAAAAACAGTTGACAAATTATTACAGTTTTACCCCCGCATGTGCGAAACCACATTCCAGAGTTAAAAAATTTTACGCCTGATTCATGTAAATAATGGAATATAATAATTTATAACATAATTCAGAACTTGTATTCATACAATCACAGGTTAAAAAACCTGAAGAAGGTCCCAATACGTTCGGAAACGTTGTTGTTCTATTTGATTGTATTTAAAATACAGACCGATAAAGATCATGAAATTTGTTGAGTCATTCACAGTTAGGCGAGGTTTCAACCTCGCGAACCACCGAGTCTCGATTGGATGAAAGGAAGAATAGACGCAGCCCGAGAAGGGTGGTGACGAAGACGACTGTTGGGGGGAAATAACGGAGAAGGTGAAACGTAAAACTAGAGACGAAAGCGCAAGAACGTGGTGAGGCCAAGCGAGTGGGTTTTAAGAGAAGCGGAGGTGGACTCACCAGAGCCGTCCCGAGGGCTGGCATGGCGACGGACATGCGGTCCAGCGTACTCACCTGCAATAACACACAAAATATTATACATAAAAATAAATAAAATAGACACACACACATCACTAGACGATAGAAAAACTTTTTTTTAAATAATCTTACTTGCTTTTTATCTGATGTAAGTGAAAGTGGGAACACTATACAACTTAACTCCCTTTATTTTAATTATTGCTAATTGAGCCTAATCAACCCTATTTTCGTTTTACTTTTTAAAATTGTTATACTTCACTATTGAAATTTAAGTTATCATTTCGTCATACCCTTATTTCACCCCGGCTAAGAATATTTATAAAAGGTTGTATTTTAACGTCTCATTTTGTCATGATAATAAGTAAAATTTCCGACCAATTTCAGATTTAATATTTAACAATTTCCAAAGAGAAAAAAAGAAACGGTTCAGAAATTATTTCTACTTACTTCAGAGTATTATCCTAATAATCAATACCAATTACTGACTATATTTTTATTTTCAACAATTTCCAAAGAGTATAAAACGTTTCGGTACTTATTTGTACCTTCTTCAGGTTATAATAATAATAGCAATCATAATAACAACAATAATAATAATACTTGTATTGGGGAATGCAGTGGACGATGACGTCACTACATGGAGGGAAAAGGTACTCAGCGCCTCGAAAACGGTTAATTTTTTTTTTGGGGGGGGGGGAAGATTGGGGCGATGGGGTGGGTGGAATAAGTAAACGCGATATTGGGGAAATTTCTGGGTCACGTCCATATTTTTCCATCACGTTCCTCCTGTAAATCTTTTAATAGAAATTTATTTATTTTCTTTTCCTCCCGCGTACAAAAGTTAATTTATTTTGCAAGGTTGTGTGACGTTGTTTGATTACACTAGTATCTCTGATAATATCATGGCTGCTGCTGCTTTCAGGTTTCTCTGGTTTCCAGCGAAACGAAACGCTTTGTTAGTGCTTCTGCAATTTCCCCGGGGTTGGGAAACGCCGTCAATTTGCGTAACTGTCGGATTGGACCCCCGGGATAATTACTTCATTCCTACGGCTGCTTTCTCTCTCTCTCTCAATCTGTCTGGGAAAATCAAAGGCCATTCCAATCGCCTAGACGTAGTTCCTACTAACGCGACCTTTCTAATTAGTAGAATACTTACTGGGATGTTGGTACTCCTGATTTCCGAATCGCAACCCCACACAAATAATCCATCCCCTTTCCCCTTCCCCCGCCTCCAGGTTAATTAGTCTCTCTCCCTCTCAATACAGTGTTTCGTTCCTGATAATCAGGTATTTATTTTCCTTTCCGTTACCTTTTAAGACTAAATAAAACACATGTCAAAAAATAATAATTTACTCGTCTTTTAGCTTCTATGGTGAATAATAATTACTAATAGTTACTCTGTTTGTTTCTCTGACCCTCTCCCCGTCTCTCTTTACCTCTCTCAGTTTCTCTCAGTCCCTTTCCGTTCACTCTGTTAAAATTAAGAAGCACGTTGATTGTCCTTTTCCCGCGGGGGGCGAAGGAGGTAGAAGTGACTTGAACACAGAGATCAAAACGTTCGAAATTAAGGGCGGCGGACGAAAACGAGCAACGGGGCCAACGGTAGTAAGTACATTATAAAATAAAAAAATTCAGTCTATAAAGCACTGTTAAAGAAGAAAAACACCAGGAAACTAACGTCATAATTGACATAATATCAATAGTCTTAACAATAGTCACGCTTGAAGTGACACAAAATAAATATAAAAACGGCCGACGAGTCAGAATTATATATATATGCTATTCAACACATTACATGCGTTACAACGTTTCGTTCTCACATTTTTTTGGCTCTCCTTCCCGGTAAAAAAGAAATACATGAACAAAATCCTTCTCCTATTAAAATTTCTCGAATACTACATACGTTTTTTTAAATCCAATGGCGCTCTACGTGGGGCACATATACTTTCCGTGTAAGGACTGTAATTAATAACCGTAATTCTAAATAAATCCTACGGTTTGCCGACGATATCCTGGTATTAGAGGAAGTCAGAAGAAGAGGTCTTGGAATCCACAACAAATGGCATGAACGTGATCCTGGAGAAAGAACTCAATGCGAGAATTAACACAGGGAAACCCCCAAGGTGATGGAGTGTAGTATGGGAAACAGTGGAATATCAAGGGCTGTTAGATTGGGGAAAGGATATTTTGAAAGAAAGATGAGGGAATTCTGTTACTTGGGAAACGTAATAACTGGAGTAGGATAACACAGGGCAAGCAAGAGGAATTTACTTACGGCTAATGCAAGTGTGAATATTAGGACATCGTTACTGGAAATGGTACGTATGGAACGTGCACGATATATATGGGCGCCAAACGTGGACGACAGGAGTTCGGGAATGGAAGCCTTTAACATGTGGCGCTATAGGAGAATGTGATGGGTGGATAGGGTAACTAACCAGGAAGTTGTAAGAAGAATATTAGGAGAAGAGAGAACAACACGAAAGACTTGGAAAGTACCGGTTTGTAGTCTGCGTTTTAAGAGACGTGGGTGTAAAATTAGCATTAGAGGGAAGTGTGTGGAGGGTAAGAACAGAAGTGGGAGGCGGTGGATGGAACACGGTAAGGAGATTAGGGAGGATGTGGGGATGTGCTAGTAATGCGGTAAATATAAAGGCTTGCGCAAGATAGGTTAGCAATGGAGGGTTGCACCAGACCAGTCTCAGGACCGAATGCCACAACAACAACTTCTAAATAAGTCGCAGTAGTTGGTTAACCTTGGCAAACGAACCTGTTTGAGGAAGGACCGGGACACGACTCAAGTCCTCTTTGGATATTTCGCAGACTTAACGCGTGTTTGTCCAAGGAGGGTGTAAACACTTCATCCTTGTTTACAGAGGAGGAAGCAGCAGCAGCACTCACTGCGGCCCTGAAGGGAGAAGAAGGGAAAGGAAGGGGAAGAAGAAGAACACAAAAATATTTCCTCGTCCGTCCGTCGCAAAGGCTAAATAAGAAACTCTCTGCTTTTGGACGTCAGCAGCAGAGACACACGTTAATCGCTTCCCAGGAAAGAGAGGATTTTATAACCTCTGCAGCAGCAGAAAAACATCTCTTTACGACTTGCATTTCCGGATACTTAGAGATAAAAAAATTCATATTTAACTTCTCTGCAATAAACACAGTCTCTGGCATTCCCTTACCGTAGAGGGGAAACCAGCACAAGTAAAAGAAAAAGAAAATCGTTGGGAAAATTACTTGGTAAATAATTCGGTATTCCTTTGTCTGAGGAAATAAAAATAGGGGATGGAAAGCCAAGAAGAGAGAGGAACGAGAAATAAAGGTTATTGCGTTTGTTGTTGTCGTTGTGTTGGCAATGACTCCCAAGACTGGTCTGATGCAACCCCCTCCATGCTAAACAGTCCCGCGCAAGCCTTTTCATACCTACGTAGCAATCATCCTCCCCTAACCTGCTTAGAGAATTCCGTCCTCCTTGGCCTTGCACTTCTCTTCTCTTCACTTCCCTGTAATGCTAAGACTCCTCACGTCTCGAAACGTGGCCTTATTAATCAGAAGTCCTCCATATTTTTCTCCCCCCCCCCTCATTCTCTTCAGAGTTTCCTGGTTAGTTACCCTATCCACCTATCTCGTTCTCCTATAGCACAACATTTCGAAAGCTTCTATTCTTTGCTTTTCCGCGACTCCTATCGTCCACGTTTCGCACTCATATACGTTCCGTGCGAACATTAATTTTAGCAACGATTTCCTAATATACACACACTTATGTTACCCGTAAGTAAATTCCTGTTCCTTCCCCTGTGCTATCTTACTCAAGTAGAAGAATTCCCTCAACTTCCTTTAAAATATTCCTTCGCAGTGTAAAGAGCCTTTGCTATTCCACTGTTTCCCATACTACAACACTCCATCACCTTGGTTTTTCCCTCTATTAATCCTCATATTACAGTAGTTGAGTTTCAAAACGAGTAAAAATTAATAAAATTTCTACAACACCGTTATTTATATAATTCCTCCTTTGCTATTCCACTGTTTCCCGTACTATACACTCCATCACCTCATATTGAACTCTTTATGCAGGACCACGTTTATGACATTTATGATGGTTTCCCAAGTCTTCTTCTGACTCCCCTAATACTACAATATCGTCCGCAAAGCGTAAGGTTTTTATTTCTTCTTCTACGTTGTTTATATCAATTAAAAGTTAATTAATTAAAGTTGTTTGTTTGCTGACGGAATTTTGTCTGTTTGTGTTGCCTTTGCCGCCTCCGACTTCTCTTCCTTGGGGCAGGTCGAGCGCCGAGATTCGCAAATGTGGAGGTCAGGCTGGCAGCGGCTGCGAGGAGGTGGCGGCTAAAATTCGCACACTCTGCGTGTATGTGTGTGTGTGTGTGTGACGTAACAGCAAGTAGCGGCCGGGCAGGTGACCTTGATTTCCAAAAACAACAACAGGCGACGAGATAAAACAACAACCTTGGCAGCAGCAGCTGCTTCACGCGTGTCACTCACATAAATACCATGACGATGACACTCTTCTTTACCAGCAAGATAACATGACATATATATCCCATTAAGTATGTGACATGGTAAAAAAAAATCACGTTAAGTTCTACTCCCTTCGTAGAATAGAAATTTCAAAAGGAAAAACTACTTAATAAGACTAAACCATGGACTTTTCGAGAATGCAGAAAAAGATAACTCCGTGGTTAAGTCTCAAGTCGTTTTTCCTTTGGAAATTTCTATTCTACGAGGAGAGTGGGACTCCTTGGGCATACGCCATAGGAAATAAAAAAAAATTATATATTGGTTTAACCTAATGACCAGTTTTGTTTTTAGGAAGAACCTAGTGAGGGACAAGAGAGGCAATACTGACTCTGCGCCTAATTTTAGAAGACAGGATAAGGAAGAAGAATAAAAACCCTGGCCTACGTTCATGACATTAGTACATTCAAGAAAAAAGTATTGGGTAATGTCAACTGCACCATTTTGGATTTTGGAGAGCACAGGAAAGGAGGCTTATACACATAACCTCTACAGAAGACAGTAGGAGTAATTAGAATTGAAGGGCGAGAAAAGAAAACGGAAATAGAGAAAGGAGTAAGCCAAGGATGCAGTCTGTCACCCGTGCTCTTTTAACTTGTGTATAGAGAAGAGGCGGTGGAGAAAGGTAAAACGGAATATGGAAAAGGATTCATGATAAAAGAGAATACTGTAGTATTAGGGGAGTCAGAGGAAACCATAATAAATAACATAAACGTGGTCCCGGAGAGATATGAGGATTAACAGAGGGAAAACCAAGTTGATGGAATTTAAGTTGGGAAACAGTGGAATAACGAAGGGTGCTAAATTGGGAATTATATAAATAACCGTGCTAGATTAAATTTTTATTAATTTTTACTTGTTTTGAAACTCAACTACTGTTGCTTTAAAACTAAAACAAAAATAAAATATTCCAAAATACAGACAATAAATGAGTGATAATAGTAAGCGTCGCACACACCCTGCAACGTTTCCGGTAGCCCTGATAAATTTCGTCAGGTGGATGACAGAGGAGACAGTCGCGAGTACATCACATCATAAAATGGTATGCGAAAGTTTGTTTCGCGCCCTTCCACCCCCTCTTAGAGTATGAACTAAAACTTAAATTGCATTTTTAAAATCAGAACGAAACTCAGCGGCTCACATTACCCCGGTTTAGAGCCAAATCTCGACTGTTTTCTGGTTATTTTTGTGTTTCCCACCTCCAACTCCGCCCCCGCCCCCAAGCATACGCCCCTGCTATTACAGATGGGGTTGAGATAATACGCTAGGAGTATGAGAGGACACACCATCAAATTAGTTGACTCAAAAATGTATTTATATTTGGAAATGTAGGCTGCTTTAGCTTATTTAAATAATTTACCACCGCGTTCAATCCCAAACATAGGGGTGGTAGCCGAATTTTACCCCAACAGTGCTGATTTCCTAGTTGCAAAGAACACGTGTGCGAATTTGGTCGAAATTCATCAAAATTGGTCCACTCGTTTAGATTTGTATCCGGAATATACAGACAGACGCATACAGGGAATTTCATTAGAGAGTTAATGAAAGTCAGAGTAGGGTCCCAATTTTATTCTCAACCCTTCTATTACTGTCTTCGAAATTACCAATTAATTTTAGTTAACAACTATCACAACACTACCGCCGTCAAAATGTACGAGTTTTTGACTGACGGAGCCGTTTACAATTATAAGTTCTTTTTATATTGTAATAAGACGTGCATGAATGGCGTTTAAGTTGCCATCGAGTAAGATTTCCCGTTTCATGGAACCCTTTCCAGTGCGAGTTCTTCTTCTTCTTCGTCGTCGTCGTCCCCCTTTTTCCGTTATTAGTTTTCACCTGCATCCGTCATCATTTAAGTCAGGGTCTCTCACTTTTACGGCTACGACAAGGCGATGAATGAGAGAGAGGCTACGCATCTCTCTCCCTACCTCCCCCACCACCACCCACGCCAGGCGGTATAGACTCAATATCGTCGCCATTGTGTGGATGCGCGTCCAAGCGGACAAGATTCCCTTCACACTTTGTGCATTAAGGCAAGCTTTTCACACACACACACACACACACTCAAATTCACTCACAAGGCGCGCTTCTGCTCGTAAATATCTGCATGGCCCTTGCTGCTGCTGCTGCTGACGGAATTTATATCAGATTCCCCCCTCACTGTGACTTCCTTTTTGCCTTTGTTCCTCCTCTCTCTACATACACACACACAATATATAGGGCCTATTCTTTGCCTCCCGACTTTCAAACATGGCCGCCGGCCTCACGTAATTACGCACGCACCAGGCATAATGTCGGGGCGACGTAAGGAACGCGTCAAACGAAAAATAAATTGATCTAACGGAATAATGGTGTAAAGACCTAATGGTCGCAATATTCTTAACCTCCCCGGTTAGCCAGATACTAGACCATTATTTTTGCTTTCGGCGGGGGGAGGTGATAAATCTCTATGACAACTGGGTTAGTCATTACTAGAGCGGAATAATCCTCTCTTTGCGTCATTAATTCACCGAAAACTTCATTTTTCGTGGAAAAATCCGTTCCTTACGTCATTAAATCACTGAAGAGACGCCCGCCATCTCGCGCGGAATAATCAGCTCTTTACGTCATAAAATCAGTGAGACACCCGCCATCTTGCGCGGAACAGTCCTCGCTCTTTGCGTCATTAAATCACTGATGACTGCATGTTGCGCGGAATCATCCGCTCTCTTCATATCATTAAATCACTGAAGCCTCCGCCATCTTGCGCGGAATAGTCCTCAGGACGATGAAATATTTTTTATGTTATAATATTATCCCTATTAAGGTTTCGCGTCTGGTTACCTCTCTTTTTCTCTCATTCCTATCCTTTTTATTTATTTATTATCACCTGTTATTGGCGGCGTTGCTCCTTTCGTGGACATTTTTCAAGTCCTCACGACGATAAAACAATGTTCCTTGAGTATTAATTTCGCCCCTATTAAGACTTTGTGTCTGTTTACCTCTCCTTTTCTGTGTTTACTGTCCTTTTCTATGTACTGTCGCGCATTACTGACAGTATAGTCAATTATTTGGGTTATTTTCAGGTCCTCTGGACGATAAAATAACTTTTCTTACGAAATAATTTGATTGCTAGCGAGGGTTTTGTGTCTTTCTGCCCCATGCTCCCCCGCCTTTTTCCTGGATTTAACGTCGCTTAAAATTACGTATGAAGTTTTTAGTCGGCCTCGAACCCATTCAGTGTATTTTAAGGTTCCCTGGTCTGTGATATATTACTGAAAAGTAATTTCTCCACGTATTTAATTGATTTTCTCGACTACACCCAATCTTTGACTTACTTTTAATGTTTATTAATTGGACTTGCCCATTTCTTTGTATTTTTCAGGTTTTTTTTACGTCTATAAAAATATTATTTTAAAGTAATTTTGCCTACGTTTTAATTTTACTATTAATATGGTCTGTTTTTCTGGACTGACCACAGTCTTTCAAGGGTCATTGACAGTTTAAGTACAGCACACGCGTGCTCGTGGAGTGTAGCCCACGTGTCAGTGTGTGTGCGTGTGTATGAACGAGCGTCGACGACGGGAAACTCCATTTGAAAGTGTAATTAGAGAAAGCGACCGGCAATTCCAATCGAGGTAATTGCTTCCAGTTTTAGGGCGGTCCAGTTCTTTTTTTTTTCATGTTGGCAACTAGCCTGAGGCGTGGAAGGAGAGGTCAGGGACTCAATTCCGCAGAAATCGCCCAAAAAAACCCTGCACTAGTAGTGAGTCTTCGCAAATGGCGTGACCGACCATCAAGCAATCGTTCAGGGGGTGAAATAGGGTGACGGAACTAATCACATCGTTAGTACTTCTCTAATTATGCATGTTTCCTCCCCCCTATTTCTCTCTCTCTCTCTCACTCTTTTTGCTCGCGTAAACAAGAGTGGCCCAGAAATAAAGTTCCCGCTGCTTTATTCCTGAAATGACATACATTCCTACCCGAATTATTCTTTTTTTTAATAATTTGTTGCTTCTTCCGTTTCCTCACTCTTCATTTTACTTCTTACGTTTGTTGACGATTCTTCTCTTTATCGCTTAAGTCATTTCCCTTACGTTTGTTTCTTATTTATTTGTTTACTAAAATTTATGTTCTAATTGTCTCCCTCTCTCTCCCCCTCCTCTCTCCGCTCGCGTATCCAAGAGTATCCCTATTGTTTTAATCTAGAGATTACATACCTTCTTACTGAAGTAGGAGAAGATTTATCGCACCCTGTGTATAACTGCTACCCCAAATAACCGAATTATTCTTTTCTTTTTTTTCTCCATAATTTATTACTTCTTCTGTTTCCTTACTCACCCTTTAATTTTTTACGTTCATTAGCCATTCTTCCCTTTTTTCTCTTTATTTATTTTTTCATTTGATTTCTCTTTTCGTTTGTTTCTTTATTTATTCACATTTTTTTATCCTTTCTCCGTATCAATCTCTCTCTCCCTCTTTGCTCGCGTAACCGAGAGTTGTCCAAAAAATAAAGTTCCCATTGCTTTTATTCAAAGATGTCACACGTTCCTCCCGAATTACTGGACGATTTCTTGCATCCTGTGTATATAAACCCCTGAAATGGGATTATTATTCTACATTTTTTTATATAATTTGTTCCTTCTGCTGTTTCCTCACTCTCTTCCTTTGATTTCTTACGTTCATTAACAATTCTTCTCTTTTACCTCCCCCGTTTATTTATTGTTTCCTTTGTTTTCCCTTACGTTCGTTTCTTTATTTATTCACTTTCTATTTACTAATTGTTAATAAACCTCTCCCCGAATCCATCTCTTTGCTCGCGTATCCAAGAGTGGCCTAAAAAAATCAATTTCCAATTGTTTCATCCAGAAACAAAATAATATGGGATACTAAATTATTTTTCACTAAATTATTAAGTAAATGTTTTATTAATGACGTTACGAATTTGATTGGGACTGGTTAGAAAGGCTCACAGCTTGGATGTGATACATAAGCATAAGAAGAAGAAAAACATTGATAAACAAGTAAATAAAGCGTCGGCCAAATATGTCAGCAAGCAAATTTAATTAATACCAATTAAATTATCGTCATTTAATTGATTTTTGAAAACAAAAATCGGTCAAGTTTAAAGAAGAATTTCTAGTTGTTTTTTTCTGTAGGACACGAAATTACGAACAACAAAAAGAGAGTACACTAGAAATTTTTTATTAACTTCTAAAACGAGGATAAGGATTTTGTCCCGGTCTTAATTGTGTCTACGACGAATGCCTTCATTAATTGTTTTGGAACTCATTCGTTAATTATTAAGTAACTATAATCCAAATTTGATTCACAGGTACGTGGTAGCTGTTAAAATATGTTCCAAAAATTTGGAAAAAAGTAAAATTATTAATGACAAAAAGGGACAAGGATTTTAAATTCAGTAATTAAATTAGCATCAAATCCGAATTTTTAGTAATTTAAAAAAATTATCAAAAATTAATATTATTTATACTAAGACTCTTTTTGATTATCACTACACACTGAGGTATATTAAGTTAGTGTTTATTGAAGAATGTGTGTTTGTGAGAGAGAGAGAGAGAGAGAGATAGAGAATGAGAATGAGAAGGGGAGAGAGAGTGAGGGAGGGAGCAACTGAAAATCAACATCTGAGAGGGCTCCACCTTTTATCTGAAGAGGCGAGATTGTTTCTCCTCCGAGAGTTTGGTTACCTCGGTAGCAGCGAAACTCCACTCCTATATATTTTTAAAGTTCAGTTCCTCGCCGCGCCGCGCCACGCTACGCTGTGTGTGGCACAAAATAAATAAAAGGAAAAAAAATCATTTCATCACTTCCGGGAAAAAATGAAATTACAAGTGCCGCAGTAAGAAAATCCTCTGATTCCTTTTCTCCCTCTCACCACCATTTCTCATGTGATTTAGTATTCAGTGGCTTTGAGAACTTCAATCCAAATTTGGAACACCCATTACAACTACTAAGCTTCTGTATTCCCAAAATTGGAACGGTTTGTATTTACTAATAGATAATGTTTAGGTTTATATTTGAAATAACAACTTCATTATAAATTTGGAAAATTTTCTACAACTGCTAAAGTTTGCAATTTAATTTGTAACAGTTTTAATCACTTTAAGAAATTAATTAAGAATTTCGAAAATTATTTTAGAAATGCTAAAATCCTCAACTCCAAATTTGGAACATTTTTTTTAGCATTACTGCTTCTAAAAAAATTTACGAGTTCTACTAAGTTTCTCGGTTCCGATTTTGGAACATTTTATTATTACTCAAGAACTGCATTAAGTCTTTTGAAAACATTTTACAACCACTAATTTCCTCAGTCCATAATTTTGAAACATTTTATTATTACTTATTAACTTATTTAAAATTTATTAAAAAACGTTTGTTAACTACTTAGTTTACCACTTCCAAAAACGAACATTTTATCATTACTTAATAACTTCAATCAAGTTTTGGAAAATATTCTACACGTGATAAATTCATCAATTCCAAATTTGGAACATTCAATCATTAGTTAAGAACTTCATTAAAATTTAAAAAAAAGTATTTTAGACCATTAGTTCCTCAATTACAAAATTTGTAACAATTGACTGTTACTTAAGAACTTTATTAAGATGTTGGAAAACATTATACAACTAAAATTCCAAATTTGGAACATATTATTGCTTATGCGCTTTTTCAATAATGTGAAAATTATTTTATAACAACTAGATTCACGAATTGCAAATTTGAATGTTTTATTATTGTTATTATCGTTAAAATTGTGTAAAACATTTTGAAACTATTAATTCATGTATTGTTAATTTAGATCATTTTATTGTTACTTAAGAACTTCATTACAATGATGAAAATGTTCTACAACAACTAAATTACTCACAAATTTGTATCATTTCATTATTATTTGAAAACCTGATTAATAGTTTGGAAAATATTCTACAACTCCTCAATTCCAAATTTGAAAAATTTTATTTTTAGTTTAGAACTCCATTAAACCTTTGGAAAATATTCTACAACAACTAAATCACTCACAAATTTAGAACGTTTCATTATTACCTAAGAACTTCATGAAACCCTTGGAAAATATTCTGCAAATACAAGTCAAAATTTAGAACCTTTCATTATTAGTTCAAAACTTCATCAAAAGTGCAAAATGTATTTCAGAACGATTAGTTCAACAGTTACAAATTTGGAACATTTATTTTTTATATGAGACCTTCTTAAAAAAAATTTGGAAAATATTTTAAGACGACTAAATTCATCAATTCCAGAATTTAGTACTGTTTATAATTTGTAATTTTGAAATCTTTGTTGGAATGAGAAGTCAGCGGGACTGAAGATGGCGGCCACAGATACAAGTTTGTCACCGAAAAATCGCGCCATTCATTCGCCTAAGTTTAGGCTCAGGAAAAAAAATTCTTTCAGAGACAAAGAAGCCTAGTTTTATGGATTCAGTGCGGGCGGTTTTTAGATTTAGGGTTGGATCTTAACGAATAAGACGTTGGGGTGAACGAATGTATAAAACCAAAACTTACATCCCTCAATATCGATCGGTAGGAGAAATCCAGCTCCTTAACCGAATCCTAAACGTTTCTATCTTATTTATTTACTGTTGTGTTCCCCCGTCCTTTGGAAGGCGAGAATCCTTTTACTTGGTAAATGACTTGTCTGGTAGTCGAGAACGTCTCACCTGAGCAAATAATAACGCAGATGAAAGGGAGGATTTCACGTATGGAAAGAAAGGCCCTCTAACGACCTGTCATTCCGTCAGTTCGGTTCCTAATGAGAAACAAACGAGTTCCCCTCCTTCAATATTCTAAAGAGAGTCGCTCCACTTATTTCTTTCAGGTCTCCACTCCTCCTCCACTACGCACAAACAAGATAAAACCGAAGGAAATAAGAAAAGCGGGAGGGTGAAAAACTAACCACTGCAATAATGGACAAAAGTCTAACAACACTGTAAATAGACTTAATTCAATAATAGTGATTGGTCTGGCTTTCGTGATGATTTAATTTCTGAAAGGAATATTCAAGAAATGACAGGATTGAAAATATTAAGCGTGTTCTTATTACCGTAAGGATCAACTGTTACCTAAATCAATAAAACTGTTTATTATTTCCTCATTTTACGTATACTTTGATACAGCTTATTACATTAAAAAAACCATTAACTAGAGTCAGTTATTCATCGAAACGTTTCAGTATATTCCTTTTACCTTAATTAACACGATTCACGACTCTTCGCTCATAAATTAAGCTATTTCTTAAAGAAAACACTATAGTTTTTCTACAATACAACTTTTTATATAAATAAATATCAAAATAATAAAAGCAAACCTTCATTTCTTTCAACATAAGTAAAAAATTTCGAATTTCTTGAAGGAATTTATTTAAATTTTTGAAAAGACCGATTTTGACAATAATAATTCTTCCCTATGTCAATTAGTCACATTAATAATCAAAAATATACTTTAATTCTGAATTTGATAATTATAAAATGTTCCAAAGTTTGAATTCATAAATTAGTAATTATCTCCCTAATTTCGAATAGACATAAATATGGGAAGAGAGAACAATGTAGAGGAACAATATAGAGAGTTAATAGACCACTTTTTGAGAAATGAGGGAAGTGAACGGAAGAGGGAGGACGGTAAGGATGAAATACGTTAAGCAGATTAGGGAGGAAGAGGGAATGTTGTAGCAATGTATATATGAAAAGGCTTGCGCAGGGTCGTTTAGCACGGATGGTTGCATCAGACCAGTCTAAGGACTGAATACCACCACAGAAAATATGTTTCAAATTTGAATTTTCAGTTATTATAAAACGTTAATAATTTAGAATGTAAATATAAAACGTGTTCCACGTGTATAATTGACTAATTATAAAATATTTTTTTAATGAAGTAATCGTAATAATATCAGTTACAAACTTTTCAACTTTTGAATCAAGTAATTATAAAATGTTCCAAATTTTGAATTAATCGATTGGTGAATATCATCCTAATTTTGAATTTAGTAATTATAAAATTGTTTCGAAATGGACTTTAGTAATTATAAAATGTCTGAATCTTAATCTTAACTTATAATTAAGAATTTATATATTGTTTGCAAATGTTTATATAAGTAACTGTAAAGTCAGTTACAAAATTTGTAACTTATTAATTATGAGTTAAATATTCGAAATTGAGAGATTACAAAATAAGTTATCGAATTTGGAATTAAGTAATTAGACAATAATTTAAAAGTTTCAAACTTAGTATGTAAAACAAGGTAATTATTAAGAAATTGGTGAATATAACCTTAATTTACAATACATGAAAAACGTTTTAAATTTAGATTTCAGTAATTATAAAATGGTCTGAATTTCAAATTAACCGTAAAATGGTCCACGCTTATAATTCATTAATTAGAAAATATTTTGCAATTCTGTAATTAAGTAATCCGTTATAAGTGTGTAACCTAGTAATTATAAGTTCCTTATTCGAAATTGAGTAATTATGAGCAGCTACAAAAATTTGAAATTGAGTAATCAGAAATTAAGTTACAAATTTATAACTTAGTAATTGAAACCAATTCCCGAATATTACGTTAATAAATAGGTAAATGTTTCTACAAATTTGAATTTAGTAATTAAAATAATGTTTCGAATATGGATTTCAGAAATTATAAAATGTTGTCAGTTTTGCAATTAAGTAATTTAGTAGGTACCAAATATGTTCAAGCTTTGAATGTATTCAATAGATAGTGAATTTAATTATTTTAATCCTGTTTTTTTGTCTTATAATTTCCACACTCTTAATGAAAAAAGAAAATTGTATTTCATTGATTCACTAATATTATTATAGTCATAAAATTTCATGAAATAAAAATCCACGAAATGATAATGGAGAAAAATCTGTATTGGTGGAAAGAAAAACGCTATTTATTGTTGTTGTAAAAATCAGACAATGAAAAGAATGGTGGTGATGATTTATAATTACAAGAAAATTCATTTTACAAACAAGGAAACGAAGAGAATACTGATGAAGACCCAGTAACGTCCATTTTTAATTCTGACGCCCTCGAGAGAGACATTTTCTTTGCTAAATTGCTGTTACTTAGTTTCTAAATTCTTTCCTTCTTTTTCTCCCCCAAGTGACGACATTAAATGAGCGCTGTTCTCGATACTGAGTATTTTACCAAGTACCCATCAATTATGGCTCAGTTTGTCCCTTTTCAACGGCCCTTCCTACGCTATTAAAGGGTTGTTTCAGGATCACCCTCGTGTAGCCTTTTAACCAAATAAAAAATATTATTCACCTCTCCGTCGCCATTTCTCGCCGTTGCTGGTATGAAACTGTGGGGAATAGTCTGGAGGGTGGTAGGCCTGCAAGGACAGAGGTTATGGAGTCCGGAGAAACGGCCCTGCTGTCCCTTGACAAATCGAGCATGCGGGGGTGGGGATCGCTCCCTAATTTAGATGAAACAGTGACAAGGGGAGGGGGGAAAGTCAGTCACGCACTGTCACATCGTAAACAGCCGTCATTAATCTAGCGGGAACCCGATTTCGGGGGTCATGTAACCCGATACAGGTCAAAGCTCTCTGTCATCTCTGCTCAATGGCCGTAATTTTAAAAAAAGAAAGGTCCAGCCAGTGTCCACTCTGGCGTCATTCATCACGAAGAATAAAATAATATCCATCGATCGTTCGGTCGGTCGGCCAACGAGCAGTGCAGCCTCATGGGACAAAGATTAATTTTTTTTTTAAATGAAACCAGACAAAAGGCTGCACGTTGAGGCAGCGTCAGTGTTCGTTATTTACGTCTGCTCGGAATTTAGAGGAGGAGGGTGGGCGGACTACAACAACGTTTCATCAACTTTCAATCATAGCCCAAAGAAGACGCGATTTATTATTTTTTACCGTACGAAGATGTAAATTTCTAGAGCGTTACTGTCGATGGAAAGAGGGTAAACTGAAACGCTCCATATAAATATATATCAACTTTCTCAAGTTACAACACGGAGGGATCAAAAATTTGAAGGAAAACACCTCGGGACGTATTCTTCACTGTCTTTGGGATTAATTACACATTCCCCTGAAAAAATATGTTCCAAATCTGGTCAGTTTTTGGCACACAGTAGATTATAAATCAAGTTCCAAATGAAGTAATTGTTAAAATATAATAATCTGAACATTTTTTAAAATTTAGTTATTCAGTAATTGTACAAAACGTTCCAAATTTTGATTCAGTTATTTACCAACATGTTCCAAATTATTATGTAAAATGATTGAAAATTTTCCAAAATTTTGTTATAGGTAATTACAGATTCTTCATAATTTTCATGTAGGTAATTTACAGATACTTCCAATTTATTTTAAAAAATACAAGTAATAACAAATTATGACCTGGGTACTTTCCCATGAGGTCAAAACATTTGAAAGAACGGAAAACACCTTGGGACGTATTCTTCTCTTTCTTCGGATTAATTACACATTCCCCCGAAAAAATTGATCCAAATTTGGTCCATTTTCGGAACAGTAAATTCTTAATAAATTTCTAATGTAGTAAATGTTAAAATTTAAGAATCTGGACATTTTTTAAATATTTATTTTCTCAGTAATTGTACAAAACGTTCCAACTTTTGATTCAATTATTTACCAACACGTCCAAATTATGATGCAAAATAATTGATAATTTTCCAAAATTTTGTCGATAACTTTCGTGTAGGTAATCTACAGAATCTTCCAATTTCTTTTAAAAAAATACACGTAATAAATTATTTGTCTACTTTCCCACGAATCAAAAAATTTGAAAGAACGGAAAACACCTTGGGACGTATTCTTCTCTTTCTTCGGATTAATTATACATTCCCCCTGAAATGTGATCAAAATTTGGTCCATTTTCGCAACACAGCAATTATGAATCAAGTTCCAAATGTAGTAATTATTAAAATTTACGAATGTGGACATTTATTTTAAAAGTTAGTTATTCAGAAACTGTACAAAACGTTCAAAACTTTGATTCAATAAGTTACCAAAATGTTCCAAATTATGATGTAATATAATTGCAAATGTTCCAACATTTTGGTGTATAAAATTACAGATTGTTCCAAATTTTCATATAGGTATTTTACAGAATGTTCCAATTTTTTTAATATACAGGTAATTACAAATTATGACCTGGCTCGGCCATGAACATCATTAAATTTTGATTATAGTGGTGCGGGTGCGGATTATTCTCTGTCATTGCTTCCTGTTTCTCTCCCCCCACTCTCTCTCTCTTCACCACCATGTACGAATTCATTCTAGGGGATGGGGGACGGGGATTTTTTTGTTCACTTCCGAGTACCATGGTTCAAGAGTTTTTCACTTACCGGTCCTGCCAGCAACCACCCTAAGGACCAAGCCGCGATAGTATCGTTACTTTCGCAGACCTCTGACACGCGGACAAAGTGAATTAAATTAGCAGCTATTTGCATTAGTTAACGAATGAGCCGCCGCCGTGGAAGAGCGATGGCGGAGGGACGGGGAGGGGAGGAAGGGAAATCGGACCACACCACGTGACGAGGACGGCGACTAATAGTCCCCAGCGTTACTTCAGCACGAACAAGGGAAGCTTACGATAAAACCTCACGTTATTTATTTGTTATAATTCAAGTGAAAAATTGAGAGAAGCTTACTGCGTGGGTAACGTGCAGGAAACCTAGAAAAATACAAAAAATCTACCACACAAAAAATACTTCAGGACAACCAAAAAAATCTACTTCATACCACTATTCTTAGTATTTAATGGGAAAACCTCGCACGATTTTTTAAACCAAAACCCTTCTAGAAATATAACCAGTCGAATTGTGTTTTTTAAAATTAAAATACAAAATTCCTCTCCCTTCCTCCTCCCTCCCTCTCTCTCTCCCCAGCCACCTTTATTAAACGAAACAGTTCATTCCACGCATCGTGCACATTCCAATTACAAAACACAGGGATGTTAATTAGTAACCGCAGACATTAATTAGTTAATACCATTAATTATAACCATTTCATACCCTAATATTGATTGTTTTCTGGTTGTTTATGTGTGTCTATCCCTCCACCCCTCATCACCCGTAAGAATATTCCCCTTCGATTATGGATGGTGGGGTTGAACTTATACGCTAGGAGTATCGGAGGACACACTAGCAAATTAATTTATCCAAGAATGTGTTTATACGATAAAATTATTCAACGGGTTTGTTTATTTAAAATATTCCACCCCCTCCACCCCCAGCTCCTAAGGCTGGTAGCCAAGTTTTACCCCCGACACTGCTGATTTTAGGTTCGCAAATATCACGTGTACCCAAACTTGGTCGAAATTGGTCCACTCGTTTAGATTTGTATGCGGAACATACAGGCAGACAGACAAAAATACAGACAGACGGACAGGCAAAAAAACAGACAGACGGTCAGGCAAAATATACAGACAGGCAAAAATACAGACAGACAGGAAAAAAATAGAGACAGAAGGATAAAAATACAGACAGACAAAAAATACTGGCAGAAAGATAAAAAATACAGGCAGACAGGCAAAAAATACAGACAGACACACAGACAGACAATTTTATTATAGTTGTAAATAAACATATCAGATTTTAAATGGAATATCGACCCCAAGAATACACACCTGTCGTTTTAGGTATTAAGTCTTGCTTCAAATATTAAAAACTCTGTATTGTCGTTTTACTTTAATTTCAATCCTTCTCAGTGTTGTTTGTTGTGTTATTCAGTCCTAAGACTGGTCTGATGTAACCTTCCATGTAAAACATATCCAGTGCAAGCATTTTCATTTCTAAATAGCTATTACATTATCCCACATCCTCCCTTATCTACTTGGCGTATTCCATCCTTGTCCTGCCTCCCTCCCTCTTCTGTTATTACCCCGCACACACTTCCCCCTAATGCTAATTTAACAAGACCCTCATGTCTTAAAACGTGGCTAATTATCTATCCCTTCTCCTGGTCAACGTCTTCCCCTATTCTTCTGAGAACTTCCACGTTAGTGATTCTATCCACCCATCTCACATATTTAAAAAATAAATAATAATAATAACTCGCCTACAATGAGTTCAGGACTTCAGAGATTTCCTGTCCACCCCCGCTCCCTCCCCACTTAAAAAAACAAATAAAATACAGCAAGTACTAAAGTTAAAAGTAATTAATTTTAAAGTGTTCAGTTCTAGGACAACAAATCTGTAACTATAGATTAGGAATAATTAACAAATTACTTTTTTTTAGAAAATGTAAAAGTGTTACGTAGGTGGAAAAGCGGTTTTCATTGCTATCAAACAACAAGAGGCGAACGGAAAAAAAATATTCTGCGTGTGTCGAAATACGACGATACGTTTCGAAGTTCACCTCTTCCCCTCTCTCTCTCTCTCCCTCTCCCTCTCCCTCACTATAGCGGGTGAACGTGTTACTATCTCTCCCCCACTAAACCGTATATATTTTCGATGAGTCGTAATTGGATGTGTGATGTTATTATCGAACGTATTTTAACTAATTAAAACGATGCGTTACGCATTTTAATGGCTGCATTCATACGAAATCAGCGTTTAATATATCTCGGCACGGTTAATTATTTGTCCTCTGTGTGTCCCGCCGCCCCTTCCACCCCTTCAGGAACTCCACCCCTGGGCATAATATAGTTGACGGGGTCCGTCGGAATAATTCAGGCTCACACACTCACACACTCGTCCGAACCATTAACCCAATCCCCGCGTCCAAGGAAATACATATTTATTCAGTTTTTATAAACGGAAAAAGGGGCAGGGGTAGGGGAAGGGGGATGAAATAACCACCGCCAGAGGAACTCCATCAAAGCCTGCGAGCAGCGGCGGCGACCTTCCTTTGATCAGTTGTGATTGGAATTCCCTCCGTGATTGTTTATTTCACACGTCAAAACACAATATGTAACGACGTCGACGTCCGTTACAGGACAAAAGCGGACAGGAGTACCAACTGACAAATACGTCACGGTGAAAAATATCTTATCGTCAAAAAAAGGGGGGGGAGGGAAATATGAGTGACCTTTCCCTTTTACATGAAGATAAACCAGATTCTATTTATAAAATTTTGGTATTATATTTCATCTTAAAAGTACAAAAATGGTAAAATTACGGCAAATTGAATTCAATATTATTTCAATAAAACTTTTTGAGTCATTACTTTCGTAATAGTTATTAATGTCAGTAAGTTTATATTAAATTTTAAATAAGGCAAAAGCAGACGAAAAATTAGTGCAACATAAGAACCCAAATAAGTTATTTAGTTCAACCTGACCAGGGTCCAGAACAGGACCGAAACATGTAGTTGTTTTTAAATTACAGTTCGTTTCTTTCATCCCATCAATCGACCGGAACTAAGGAAATATATGTCAAATAAATAACACTACGTGCATATTAAATTTGAAATTCAGGGCTTCGACGTCGTATTATTTAATTACACAACACCTACAACCTAGGGTAACATGTCACGTTACTGTAATAACACATGCACGTTGTTAGAATATACCATTTAACGCTTGCTTTTAAAATAAATTAAATCAAAGAATTCACAGACAAATAAAAGTAAAAAACAGTTATTTAATAACCAGGAGATTGAATTTTGCAAATAAGTAAAGAAAAAACTGAATCTACACACGCACACGGGTAAAGGAACAGAAATTCCCTAGCTTGTTTCCATCAGAGGATTGACTGCAGAAAACTGTAATATAGTCGAAACTTCAATCCTTTCAACAGTATATATTGTAAGAATTGCTCGTGATCCGTTATTTCAATCCTGAAACGACGGACTGTGAAGTAGGCGACTCCAGTATCAGGCGTGTCGTTTGGGTTATCTACGCAGCAGGCGAATTTGCCCCGGGGTTGATTGAAACCCGACAGCAACAACTAGATAAAACACTACAGTCGGAAATGGAATAATTTAATTTGAATACGTTTCATCCCGCAACTTAAGGTGCCTCCATAGTTCATTAATTAAAATATTACAAAAAAATTATGTTGCTCCAGTAAAACAATAGTTATTAATGTCTCTATGTTTAATACAATTTTAAATAAGGGCAAAAACAGACAAAAATTAGTAAAACATAAAATATAATTTGAAAGCAACTACAAGTTTCAGTCCTGATACAGGTTGAATGGAAGTAAAATTCCAAGGGTAACGTCCTGCAAATATAGGGGATTTATTTCGACAGCAGACTTGGGTGGATTTCACGACGAGAAAAGCGTGTAATTCCTTACATTTCATGACGAGGAACTTAAAAGAAGGAATGTTCAAAATCAAAGCAAGTGCCACATTTATCCTTAGTGGGACCAATTTTAGAATACGGAGGGCGGCTTGTTGGGATCCCTACAGCAAAAAAAAAATCAAATATAATCATTAGAGAAAGTTGAGAAAAGGGCTGAAGTAGGGCCGCAGGGTCATAGAACAGCTGGGTTGGCAGATATTCTCACAAGGCTTATACGGGTCAAAAACCATGGGTTGGAATTAGCTGCAGTTATATAGGTGGATGGGATGACCAGTTCAAAGTAAAATGTAGGAATCAATAAACAGATGTTGGCAAATTCTCATTCCGAAATAGGACCATCAACGACTGGAATATATTACCTGTGTTTGGAGGAAGGAAATCCTCTTCAGGAAAATAAATTCAGGACAAATCTCAAAAAAATCACGTGAAGAGGTTACCTTGAATAATAGAAATGCATATTCAAATTTAAATGTTGAAGTCAAAGTGAAGTGAAGTGTTAAGTTAACATAATTATCTTTCAGGGCTACAGAAATTTAAAAAAACTATGATTATTTTTTAGATTAGGAGGATTTATTTTTAAGTAACTTCATTTTGTATCTGCCACCGAAAGATTGTAGACCAACAATAAATACAAATGTTTACTCCTTCAGTCCCTCATGTGAAGAATTTAGTGTCGGGTGCGGATCATCTCCAGCCTCTGACTATTGCGGCCTGAGGAAGTCTCAAAGAGGAGACGAAGCGTCGCTTTTGAATAAAAAGTGATAAAAAATATATAAACGCCGACTGATTGGCGGTCTTTTTATTTATTGTAAATTTTAAAGTCGGGAAAACTATTTTGTAATCAAAGTATGAAAACTTGATAGTTAACAAAATACAAAAATTGTTGACTGAGGGTGTCGTTTATATACTTTAATTGGCCCGTGCAGCGTTCTCACGATCTGGAGACAAGTGGACGTCGCTTCGTCGAGGGGCGGTTTTTTTTCTTCAGAATTGTCGTCGTCACCTTCAGTTTCTCCTGTTAATTGGTTATTATGTTCAAACTGATTAGAAAGTTAGGCTGCAGAAAACACTCGACGGGGGGTTTTGATTTTCCGTTTTGTGAAGGACGCATCATGGCGGAAGTTCTGGAGTTGGGTAATCAAGAGGAAGGACGACGTGGGTCGGTAGGTACGTGACACCGTACCGTTAAGTTGGCGGACCTGTTTGTTGGGAGGAAGTAAAAAAAAATTAAAGTCCCCCCCTGTGTTATTCATTTTAACTTTAATTAAAATCTATCCTCGCTCTCTTCTGCTGCTACTCGAGGGAAAGCTTGCAGAACTAATTTAATTTTCGCAGGAGGATTTAAAAGGAGGAGGAGGTGGAGGTGGACAGGGCTGCCACTACTGCTGTGCCGAGAGGAGCTTAGCTTGTTGCTTGCTGCATCAGGACTTCACTTTCCCCGTCACCTCGTCGTTTCATCACACGTCGAGATTGACGAAGCAGTGGTCAAGTAATTCCTCAATCCTCAAGCAGTTGGAAGACGTCAATTTTGGTTACCACGTCCCTTCGAGATGAAGAGAAAGCTTGGGATCTCCAGTGTACGTAGATTTTGATTTGATTTTGTTAGGTTCCCACCTGACCTTTTTTTCGAAGCCTCGAAAGAGACAACGGGGAAATATCTGTTGTTGTTGTTGTGGTATTCAGTCCTAACACTGGTCTGATGCAGGCCTCAATGCTAACATATCTTGCGCAAGCCTTTTCATTTCCGCACACTTTACATCAACCCTAATCTGCTTAGCGTATTCCATCCTTTTCCTCCCTCTTCTGTTCTTACACCCCACACTTCCCTCTAATGACAATTTTACAAGACCCACCCATCTGATTTTCAGCGTTCGCCTATAGCACCACATTTCCCCAACTCCTTTCGTCCACGTTTTGCACCCATATAACGAAACGCTCCATACAAGCATTTTTAGTAATGATTTCCTAATATTCACACTTGTATTACCCGTAAGTAAATCCCTCTTTTTCGCGAAAGTCTTCCTTGCCTGCGCTATCCTATTCTTTATGTCTACTATACTTCTACCATCCCTAGTTATTATGCTTCCGAAGTAGCAGCATTCCTCAACTTCCTTCAAAATATATCTAGATACAAAAAAAAACACCCGGGCGGAAAGGGATCCTGCCCCCGGGGAAAGACTACGAACCACTACCCCCTCGAGTCACACTCCAACGTAAGTGGACGTGCGTGGACATGTGTGTAGATGGATTATGAAACCACGGAGGCTCCCAAGAAAAGTTTTAGAGAGGGGGGGTGAATAATAAATGACTACCTTCTTCTCCTAGTTGATGTAATATCACCATTTAGTTTCTTCAGGTGTTGAGCTGTGTGAATAAAAAACAAGAAACACATATGACAATCTAGCCAGACAAGGAAACCAAACAAACAAGTTAGGTTTACCGAGAGTGGCGAAGGAAACCGTCTGGAAGGACTGCAGGAAAGAAAAAGAAACAAGAGGGAAGGATCTCTTTTTTGGTCAACAGGTCAACAGGCTACGTGAAACAGGCATAGGAAGGGAGCTGAAAAGGGGGGAAGGGATGTGGAAGGGAAAGCCAAGGAAGCGCTGACTGAGACCCCACGGGATATGGTTTAGGGATCCTACCCTCGCGGCGTTTCACCTAAAAGTGATGCAGGGAACACACTAGAAAACATGAATCAGGAAGGTCGGGCTGTTGTCTACTATTCTCACGCCCTTCCCTACGAATGACGGGAGGCGAGTGAACAATTCTTACCCTGGTATGCCCAAGATCTTTGACCAACTCTACATACACCTCCTAAAAATAGGTTTAGGTGCCTCGGCATGTGAAAACCTTCGTGAGGGAAAAAAAATACCGGAGAGTGTACGAGGCGTTCCCGACGGAGGAGAGTCAGGTGACTTAAGTCGGGGAGAAACACCCACGAGAGAAACATTCACTAAAGGTCTTCGTTAGAGGAAAGGTTATCAGAGAGAGGAAGCAAAACAAACAAGCGGGGCCTTCACACCTGATCTGAGCTGAGGAGCGTGATTTGCATATGAGAGAGAGCATGAGAGAGAGAGAGACTCCCCGCCGCGATCTTGACGTCCAGCATCAGCACCTGCCATCTGACAGATCAGTTAACGCCTCGCTCAACAGAGAGGACCAACAAGAGGAGGAGGAGGACGCTGCTACCTGCTACACCTGCCTGCGATTAACTCAATGAGCCACCGTCGGCGCTTCCTTTGTCCAACTACCGGAATTAGGGTTAGCCAGGCTAACAAAATTAGGCAAGTTACGACCAAAGGATCTTGTTTATTTATTTACGTACGCCTTTTAGCCACGAATTGGAGGATGACAGCACGTTATGACACTACATGGCCGCGAATATATATCTCCCCACATGGGTCATTTCAGAGGAACGAACGAAATAAAGGCGAAGGAAGACGCTCATCTTTTAACCTCTGGGCCCATGTAGAGCCTTGGCCTGCCTGACGATCATCTTGTCGATCCACAGCTCGCTTCCTCCATCTTAAGACAACAGTCATTCGTAGGTCATCGTCCTCCACATCGTCCAACCGTCGTCTCCCTTTACACCTTCTGCCAACCTGGATATCCCTTGTCTTCCGACCGAAATTCGCTCCACATTGACCCAGCAGCCGTCTCAGCCCGTTACCCTTTATTTCCGACACTGTATCTGCATACCTATTTGCAGTTCCTCCAGTTCTCCGTATTCCTCCATTGCCCTGCTCCATTTATGGCTCGTAAAATAAAATTCTTAATATTTTCCTTTCCCATCTACTCAGACACTCTTATTCTTTCACGGTCATTGTTCACGTTGTTTCCGTCCACGTCGTCCAATCGTCGATTCCCTCGTCTACCTCTGCACCACCTTCTGCCAACCTGGATTTCCCTTTCTGACGACCCTGTCCTCCGACCGAAATTCGCTCCACATTTACCCAGCAGCTATCTCAGCTCGTAACCCTTTCTTCCCCCGATACTATATCTGCATACCCCAAATGTCCCCCAGTTTCCCTATTTCTCCGTATTCACCATTGCCCTGCTCCATTCTCTTAATTTTTTTTCCTTTCCCATCTTCTCAGATACTCTTCTCCTGTCATTTTCCATGCTTACCTAGCCATTACGTGACGATCGGTCAAATTCACGTGCCTCGAGAATCTTTATCTGGTGGGTTGGTGCAGGGAGGGGAGCAGTAAGCTCTATTTTCTGTTACAATCCTTGCTGTTATCATTCGTCACCAGTACCTCCCAAATACTTAACTTTCCCAGTTCTCCTGAACGCCGGGAGAATGAGGGGGAAACCGAAATTCCGGAGCTGGAAGTAAGTACAACCTGTGCTGGAGACTGACGTCATCACATGTGGTTCTCTATGACGACGCCGCCGATTACAATTTCCCGCAGATGGGGTGATAAGTTTTCAGAATTGGCAACGGCGGCGGCAGTGGAGTAGAGGAAACAGCGACCACTACAGTGGCGCCCAGCCAAGGTCCAGGGGCGGCGACCGGACTTGATTTGCGACGGATATTCGCTTGCCAAGGCGAGATGTTAAATTAAAGGGGGTGAGGGGAGGGGCGTGGCGTTAGTTAGTTAGTTAGGGAAGCAAGGGAGGAACATGCGTGCGTATTGATCACGTGGTGCTTGACCCCCGCCAGCAGCAGCGTCATTAGGCTGAAAGCTGATAAGGATCACGTCATTTCCCGTCCGTTACGCAGGTGACGTGAACTGGCCTCAAAAAAAAAATAATCGCGTCGCATATACCAGGGGAGACAGGGAACAAAGGGTGTAAAAATATATGTAAACGGACTTTAAGGTTGTAGCATGGTTACTGTTCAAAGGACCTGACAGAGACACTCATCAGCATGGGATTGAGGACAGTTTTTTTTAAAAAAAATAGTGGAATGGAGGCCATAGACGCTAAGGACGTGGTGGAGTGACAAAGTACATACAAAGGGAAGAGTGAGAAAATTTAGATGGCGAGGTTGGTGATTCGACAAAGGAAGTGAAAAAAAGGAACAGAGGTGGAGGATTAATCGACCATCAGGGACTGAAGATGACGCGGTAGAGTGATGAAAGTAGATACAAGGGGAACAGTGTCGAAATTTATGTTGCGATGTTGGTGAATGGACACCGAAAGTGAAGTGAAAGAACACAGGCGAAGGATTAATGGACCATCGAGGATTGAAGGTGACGTAGCAGAGGGGGGAGAGTAGGTACAATGTGAACAGGGAGGAAAGTTAAATACTGACATCAGTGAATGGATACAGGAAGTGAAGTGAAAAAAAAGGAGGCAGACGATTAATAGACCATCAAGGATTGAAAGTAGAGAGGTTCAGTGATAAAGTAGATACAAAGGGAAAAGTGAGATAATTCAGTTGGTTTAGGTTCGTGGATTGATGCAGGAAGTTAAGTGAAAAGACCAGGTTGAATATTCATGTACCATCAAGGATTGAGGGTATGACAAATCATACGAGTGTGAACGACTGGAGACAACCGAGAAACTTGTTTACGTCTGAAGGAAGTATGGAGGCATTGTCCGAGGGCCTACAATACAACATAAAGATGTCACAAAGCAGAGCAGAGGCGTGGAGAATGGCACGTCAAAATGGTCGCAGCTGAGTTCTCTGCTGGCGGATTTATAATTCACAAGGAGCGGGACACCTTCTCCTATTTTAGGAGGTACATGTACTGGGGTCTAAGACCTTGGGCATATGGAAGAGTTGTCCGCTGATCCCATTAGATCAGTCGGCAAACTGCCTCCTGAAACTGGTGGAGAAGGGAATGCTGCGACTCCACAGAAAACTCGTCTCCCGTCATTCGGAAGGAAAGGGTCGTGAGACTCAACAGCCCGTCCTACCTGATGCACGTCTGTTAGGGGTTGTCCTGCATCTCTCTTAGGTAAATACCAGAAGGGTAGGAACCTTAAGCTATAGCTCGGTGGCCTTAGTCAACCCTTCCTCGGCTGCATTCCTGTCCCTTTCGCATCAAAGAGGAGTTTCCATTTATTGGATCACCCTACGAAGAAACTACTTTCTAATTCAACTCTCTTACTGTTGGTAGGTATGAAACAGGAGAGATGCTTCTAAATTATTTTCTCTTCTTTTTAAAACATGGTACTCATCTCTCTGTTTATCAATCTCTCTCTTTCTCTCTGTCTATCAATGTCTCTCTCTCTCTCCGTCTATCAATCTCTCTCTCTCTCTCTCTCTCTCTCTCTCTCTCTCTCTGCGGTTCTGTTTTATTTTCCTCTTTTATACCTGTTTGTGTAAAACCTTTGGTAATTTAATCGATAAAAGTAATAAATTGCATACACTTTAATAAATTTCAGGTAACGTTTCTTTTTCTGATAATAACGTTTGTAGTTTATTATTATTTTTTATACATCAATATTCCCTTACTTTTTGATTATTAACGTTCCCACAGTCAGTTATCGGTTCCTGACTTTTATTGGCTAATAATCTTGCCGTTCTCAATTCTCAAGACATCAAATTTTTTGAATTTTCGATTTGTCTAAAGTGATATGGAAGGAAAAACGCTTCCCGCATATTTTTCAATGGCATTAAGAAGGTTAAAGAAATTTCCGCATTTTCGCCACGAACGTGACGTCAGCCACGGCAATTTATTTATTTTTCCAACCCGCGGACACTGACGAGTAAGCGAAATGCCGAGATGTGAGGAATAAGCGAAATTGGGGTGGGGGGATGGTCAATTATTGAGTTACCCCCACCCCCGCCCGTAGTATACGTACGTTCAGTAAATTTCCCCCGTCCCCCTACCTCGCAGTTTACATTGTCCCACGCCCCTCGCCATTCCTTGTTTACGCTTGTAAACGCGCATAATTGCGTCACTAATTGTTGTGTGACGTTCGGTCTCCGCAACCATCCATATTTTCCACGCCGGTCTAATTTAAAAGGAGTGGCGGGGGAGGGGGCGGGGGCGGCGTCCGCGCTTTTTCCCTCCGACGACGACGGCAGCGACAGCAGTTGCAGCTAAACAGTGTTGCTGAATCTGCGCGTTTCCATTGTTTTGCGCATGCAAACAACAGTGGAGGAGGGGTGGGTTGTGGTTGGCGTGGGAGGGGGAAGGGAGGGTAACTGACGTCAACGTGGAAAAGACAACAGCAGCAGCAACAGCAGCAACAACGACGACGGTGACGTCACGGCGGGCACGCGCGTCATTTCCGGTCTCTCTGTCTGTCTCTCACACACACAGGGCAAATAAACACCGAGTTAATTTGTTGGGGCACGGGTGGTTTGACACGGGTCCAAGAATTTCGTCGGTAAATATCCTGTGAGAAAGTCGCCAACGTCTGCGGCGGGAATCGACCATCGACGACATTGGGCTCCCCAAACAGAGATTATCTCGGCCCTGTCTGCAGAGGCGCTGACCACACTGCCATTTAAGTAATTATTCATCCCTGGTGCAACCCCCACTCCACTCCTCCCCCTCCATCCCCTTACACGAGCGATTCTCAAAAGGAATATCGAGTCCACTTGACATGAGTTCCCCCATCCAATAAAAAGGTGACCGTCACATCGTCCACCCCTCTCTCTCCCTCTCTCTATCTCTCTCTTTCTATCTCTCCCTCTCTATCTCCCCCCCTCTCTCTCTGACTAGTTTGAAGCGATTTTCACATCCAGCTCCTGTGCTGGAATCCTCAATAAAACATGATCGAGAGCGAGGCGAAGCTTTCAGCTCGGTTGGAAAGCCAAAATTGGAGGAGGGACGGACGACGGAGCCCAGGCACAGACTCAATAATTTCGTCCGTCGAGAGTCTCACTGACTGACTGGGAAATGTCTACGCCGATTTAATTTCCCTCTAATGCTACGACTTCCATGCCACAAATAGTTATCTATTAATCTATCCCTTCAAAGTCCTCCAAATGTTTCTCTCTCATCCCCTATTACTCTTACAACTTCCTCGTTAATGATTCCGTCCACCCATCTCATTCTCCTACAGCACCACACTTTGACAGTTTCAGTTCCTTTCCCTTCCGCAACTCCTACCGTCCACGTTTCGCAACGCCACACTCCATACCAATCATCATAAATAACGATTTCCTAATATTCACACTTATATTACCCGTAAGTAAATTCCTCTCTTCCATGCCCGTGCTGTCCCACTCTACTTATTACCGCTTCCCAAGTAACTCGATTCCTCAAATTGGTTCTAATTATCCCTTCCAAATCTAACAGCCTTTGTAATTCCACTGTTTTTCCCCCATATACTACCTTGGTTTTCCCTCTTTTAATCCTCACGCTGCACCCTTTCTCGAGAACTTCATTCGTGCCATTTATTATGGCTTCGAAGTCTCCTTCTGACTCCCCTAATGCCACCATATCATCAGCAACACTAAAGAGATATTATTTATTATGACCCATGGTTCACTGTATCACTTAAATGTAGTTTAAAAAACTTGAAATTCGTCAACTCTTCAACAGGAAAAAAATTAGATATCTATGACGTTGTTATTAATTTTTTTGGGGGTGAGGGGGAGGGTGACGGCGGTCTTCCCTTGAAATTATTTATTCGGTATTTATCCAAGAGTCTGAAATATAATACATCTTGATGATTGAGATTTTTATATTTTTCTGCAATTCTTAATGAAGGTGAAAAATTTCGGCCAAAAATTTGGAATTAAAATCGTTTATTAATTAAATTGCATCACTACGTTTCGTTTCATTATTTAGAACGTCCTGGGAGACAGTTCCTCGTGCTTCAGTACAAATTTACAAATAAATCTTTGTGCAATCTTATATTATACGACTTTTGGATTATTTTAAATAAAATTTCCTACCACCTGAGCAGGTTCCAAATAACGGAACGAAACGTAGTGATGTAATTTAATTAATAAATAATTTTAATTCTGACAACTTTTGGCCGAAATGTTTCACCTTCATTAATAGAGGTACAGTCAGAACAATTATAGAATTTATTTTCTGCGATTCTGTTAAATCGTTGATGGATTTTGTTGTTTTTTATACATTTTTCTTTTATACAGTAAACCATGATTCAAAACTTGAAGCTGACGTCGGTTCATTTTTGAAAGGGTTGGTACTACGCACTCCACGTTTTTAAAATTATGTGACGTCACGATAGATTTGTACGCCTTTTGATTGGTCGACTTTGTGAAAATTTCTTTTTTTGTGGGAAACTTCGAGGAATTAAGTTAAGCGAGTGGGTTTGTTACTTCTTTAAGGTACTGGGAGTGTTTTCCTCCGCCACTATCCACCCTCCACCTCCTCCAAGTTTGGTGATATAGGAAGAATTTTAAGTCCATTAAAGTACCGACGCGAATAATTTTTCCAGGTTTGTGTTAGGGGTTTCTCACACCCCACAGTTAATTACTCCGGGGTTTTTAAAGAAGAGGTGCTGTAAAAAAATTAACGTATTTATTTTAAAAAAATAAAGATTTCAAGTTCAATAATAAAAATATTATTAATATTTTTTGTGTTGGTATGCTAATTTAAAATAAATAAAAAGACGTCCAATAGGTCAGCAATAATTTTATTAACTACTTAATTATACAAATACTTCGTTTTTCACCCGACTTTGTGGAATTCTTCAGGTAAAGTATGAATGGATGAACTATTTACGCTGAGGAGCATTTTCGGCCGTAACCGTCGCGGGTCATCGTCCGCGACACCAAATTTCTTTTTTTTTTAAATTTTGTAATATTAAGTTAGATTGATTTAATTTTTATACAGTTTTAAAAAATATATCTTTCACGTTGTTGTTTCATCACCAACATTCCCGTGTGCGCTAAGGCCGGGGCTAAACTGATGAGACGTGAGAGTGGTTGGTAGACAGCCACGCCATATTGCGCGCAATTAAATATGGCGGATCTCCCTCGTGTGTCCTGTCTCTCTGACGTCACGGACTTACGTTCGTTTGCGGACACGTTAAAAAAAGAAGCTGTAATTATCTCCGGGGTTGTGGTTTAGGTTTCTGCGTTTGTTTGAGATGATCAAAGGAGGATAATAAATTTTCCGTCGGGTTTCCTGGAAGACCTCCGTGACTCTGTTCAGTGTGAAGGTTCCCTTTTTTCTTTTTCAGCTGTCACCCAGGAGGTCAAGGCCACGTGTGAATGTGTGACACACAAGGAACATGCTCGCGCGCCCCACACCCTGCTTTAGAAGCGCCCCTGGTTTATTCCTTGTCGTCCCGCACCGGGGCAAGCAAGTTATTCCGCCATTAGCGCGAGCTAATTATACGGCCCATTGGATGTAACGTCTGCATATTCATGAGCGAGGCGTCTCCATTAACCACACCTTCTGTGAAATAATACTTGTACAGTAGAGAGCAACCAGCAGTGTGCGTCACACGTCCAGCTCCTCTCTCTCTCTCTCTGTTGGTACCACTGGCAGAGGGAGCTATGACGAAATATTGTAATTACAACTGGCGAGAGAGTCGAATACGCGGACTACCCCCACTGACCCGGGAACCTTTGTTACGGTGACTTTAATTACAAAACTTGGGAAAATTAAATATTTGTCAGCCATTACGGACATATCCCAGCCAGTCAACCAGAGTCAAGAAACCAGAGACGCCGGGCGGGCGGGGTACAGTGACTTTTAGAGAGGGTGGGGGAAAATACTACGGGGGTGTCTGCATGGAACGGGGACGAAACTTAAGTTCCGTGTATTAAGAAGTTTTGCTGGGATCCGCGGGGGAGCTTAATTCGACGGTGTCAGCTAAAGTGGGGTGCTAATGGTTTATAAAAGCTAAGTCAAGCGATTATGAACTTAGCGAAAGACGAAACTTTCGATGGAAGACAACAGAAGGATCTTCACACCCTTATTTAGGACAATCACAGATAAAATTTACATATATATTGAAATTTTCTGATAGTAATTTCCTGTGTTCCTTCTTTTTGGAAAAGAAACATTAGTATATTGCAAATACTGTTTCAATTATTAATTAAATAAGTATGACCGGAAAAAAATGTATTAAAAGTTAACCCCCTGCCCCGGCCCCTCCACATCCTCTCAAGAACAGGGTTGGGGGGGAGAAAGAAGTATTGCTCAGCAAGTGACAGTTGGTCCGTTAAAATATATATAAACGGCTCCCTCAGTCAATAAACTTTTACATTTTTCTTATAAAACAGAGGTATGAGATTTTTGGGTAAAGTACAATTACCGGGAAGTCCGCTTCTTCTGTAAAAGAAGACGTTTTTTTGGAACAGAGGAGGAGGAGGAGGGAGAGGGAAGGTTGCTCATCAAGCGTCAGTCAATAAACTTTCACATGTAAAAAAACTCAGATAAACGATTTTTTAGGGTGAATTAAACTAACAGGGCGTTTCGTTGTTCTGAAAAGAAGAGAGAGAGAGAGGTTTGCCCGGCAAGTGGCACTTGATGTGTTAAAGTATATAAACGGATCCCTCAGCCAATAAACAGAGCTATGTTGTTATTCCCTAGAGTACGTTGTTAATGACTTACGTGTGTGTTAATAACAGGTAGAATGCTTTTTTGGCAAAGTTTAATATTGTTTTGAAAGATGTTTTTCCCTACTTTATAAAAACTTGTAAATAATTTCCCTGTCAGAGTTAAGTTTCTCTTAGTAGTTGGTAATAACCATGAGGGGATGGAGGTTGTGGCATGTTTTATTATTACATTTTCCCCGTGAGAGGACACATGAATAGGGAAGACGGGACGTTCCCAGCAGCATCCTAGCGAGGAGGGAGACAGGAAGCGCGTCCATATTTGATGAGTGTTCAGGAAGTGTGATTGCGGGGCGAATGACAGGCGTCCATTACGCGGCGCGTCGCTGTTACCAATTCATGGCCGTCCTCAATTATGGATACGTTACGCGTTTCTCCCCTTCATGGGGGGATGGGGTGTGATGAGGTGGGGTGGAAGGAGGGGGAGCGGGGGCTGCGGGGAGGCACGATCCCCGGTACACGAGAGTAGTCGGAAGGTGGAAGATCCCATTCTTCAGGGAGAGAATGTTGTGGTCAAAAAAATTCAACCACCACCCTGGTGTAACGTAGACTCTCCCGGGGCGCATCGATTTAATAAATTACCCTCGGTTTATCAGGCGGGGTCGGAAGACCACAGCGACCATCGCAGCCGTCAGGTGGTTTAAAGACCTACCCGCATACAGAATTTAATTATAACTACGGTAAGAATAAAACAGTCTTCTTTACGGTTTCCTGTTAAGTTGTCACGCCGTTTCTTTAAAAATTGCAGTTAGTTTTTCCTTGATACAATTTACAGTTACACAACGTTTCGGCCAATATTAAGGATTCCGTCAGGTTTTTTTGGGGGAAGGGGCAAATATTAATTGTAAGAACTTTTAAATTAATAAAAATCATTTATAAAACCGCAAGTTTTAAATTTCATCGGACAGAATTAACAGACGAAACGTTCTCAAAAATTTTCCTTTCATCAATTTCCTTGTTAATTTGTCTTCCATACTCTTAGAATTTATTTTTTATTTTGCTACATTTACCAATGGACGGATAAAGTTGTTTATAAACTTTTTCGCGTTAAGCAAAAAAAGCCAATCAGGTGGAGTGATGAAATATTATTTTCTTTTTACAACACTAAACATTTGAAAAAAATAAACAATTTCCACCCTACTCGTTACCACGGTAATCTTTCTCGCCGCTGTCAGCAAATTTGAGGGGGTAAAAAAGGAAAAAAGAAGATCTGTGAAAAGGGATGAGAAAACTACCCCACTTAAAATACCAGAGGGACGCCACAGGATTTGGAGTGGCGAGAAGTAAGTGAGGAAGAAGGGGCGGGGGGTAAAAAAAGACGAGAGAAACACATATATAAGTAAGAGAGCTCTCCCTCATTTATCTTCCGCTAGACGGCAGCACCTTCTCCCAAAGGGAGCGTGCTACTTTCCTGCTTACTCCTTCACACCTCTCAGAAAGATGAGACGAGGGCGGGGGCGGGGGCGGAGGTTGTTGGAAAAAATCAGCTTCCACTAGTCACATCATCACAACCACCAGCGACAGGTGACGAGGGAAAGAAAAAGCTTCTTTGCAACAAGGGTGGAAAACTAGGGGATGGTGTAAGAGCGTGTGCGTGTACTCACTCAAGGAAGAAAATGGCGTCTCCTTCACTCTCTTACCTGCAACACAAAAAAGAAACAAAAATTAACGACCCCCAAAAGCACAGACTTAAAAATAGTCTTAAAAAATACTACATGCCAACATGAGGGCTAATAATATAATGTACTATCATATTATTTATCTGAAAATGCAAAAAGAAGGTGCATTGGGGTGGTTGCGAGTGACGAATGGAAAAGGAATTGTGTCATTATAAACAAACAAACTGTGAAAACAAAAAATTAATTGTTTCGAGGGCGGGGAAGGGGGAGGGAACAGCAGAACAGAGAGGGGGAGGGAGGGAGGAAGAGAAACGAAGCGGTTAATTAAACTACACAATTTAACACAGCGGGCAAGGCTCTTACAGGAAACCATTTTTTTAACACACATACACACAAACATATATATATATATATTAAAAAAATTCAGTGTGTTACGTTGCTGACGTAAGCAGATAATCTCCCTCCCCCTTTCCCCCTCTCTCTCCTTCTCTCACTCGAAACATATTTTGTGGTAGGATCCTTAAACTATAGTTAACTTAGTCAACCCTTGCTCTACCTTCCACATCATCCCTCGTTTAATTCCCTTCCTCTGCTATTACAGGGCCTTGATTTTCCCTCTACTAATCCCCATATCGAACTTTCACCATGACTACGTTCATGCCATTTATTATGGTTTTCCGAGTATTTTGCTGACTCCTCTGATACTACAGTGCCATTGGCAAAGCGTGGGGTTTTTATTTCTTCTCCTTGCAGAATGATTCCTTTTCCATATCCTGTTTTAACTTTCTCCATCGCCTGTTCTATATATTTTAGTCTTACTCCTTTTTTGATTACGGCTTCCTTTTCTCGGTCTTCAATTCTAATTACTGCTGCCTGTCTTCTGTAGAGGTTATGTTTAATCCTCCTTTCTCGATATTTTATTCCAATGGTGTTCAAAATCCTGAATACTGTGTTCCAGATCACGTTATCATAGGCTTTTCCTAAATCTAGAAATGCCATGAACGTAGGCCCTGTTTTCCTCTCTTCTCCTCTCTTCTAAAATTAGGCGCAAAGTCCCTCTATTCTTCCTAAAACCAAACTGATCTTTTCCTAACTCTGGCTTTACTGTATCTAATTTAAAGTAAACTGTAAGGTTGTCATAACTGATTTACAGCTTAAGGGAAAAAGTGTTGAGGAATCCTGGGGTTGCTGTACCGCGGCTAGACATAACTTTAAGGAGACGGCGGGGTGCAACTTATGAAGTCATAGACCTTACTCATTAAATGATAATTATAAATAATTACAAAACATATCAAAATTTTAAAGAAAATATTAAAATTATCACCATAATTTATCAACAATATTCCCTATTCATTAAAAATAATAAAACATTTTAATAAACTTGAATACAGACGCTCGTGTTATCAAGTCTACAAACTACAAAATCTAGCAGTAATTTAGCCATTAAAATAAAGAATTCTTGATTCTTATTTTTATTATAAAACAGCCGTATACAAACCATATTAAAATGGAACTCTTTTTTTAAAAAAATAATTTCTCCGCAAAATGACTTGCCTGACCGAAAATTGAATCTATAAATAAATAAACAATGTAAAATTAAGAAAAGGGTTCCATTTAAACTTTAAAATGGATGATAAATAATTTTGGATAATTTATTCAACCACTCTCTATTTAATTTTTTTAATACTTTTTCTTTTTGATTAAAGATATTTCTCAATGTCTCAGTTTAAGGTGAATATATGGAGAGAGAGAGAAACAGACAAAGAGATACATAGAGAATCGAAACAGAGAGAAAGAGAGTGAGAAAGAGAGAAACACAGAAAGAGAGGAACACAGAAAGAGAGGAACACAGAAAGAGAGGAACACAGAAAGAATGGAAGACAGGAAGAGGGGAACACAGAAAGAGGGGAACAGAGAAACACAGAAAGAGAGGAACAGAGAAAGATAGAAAAAGAAGGAGAGAGAAAGAGAGTAAGAGAAAGAGACAAATAGACACGCGCGGAGAGGGGGAGGTGAGATAAACACAGAAAGAGAGGAACAGAGAAAGATAGAAAGAGAGAAAAAGAAACAGAATGAGAGAAAGACAAATAGACACACGCGGAGAAGAGGGGGGATGAGATAAGCCAGGGATTACATGGCACCGGGTTGCGTGTGTATGTTCTCTTTGTATGCAAGATATTGCTACGGTCATGGCGAATGCAGTTAACATGAATTAGGTGGAGGCGAGTCCGTGGGAGGTCGCCGCGCAAAAACACATGCGGAAGGTTTTCCTAGGTATGTACGTGCGAGGAATCGCAAGAGTTAACCGTCGCGGTCTCACACACACATCTGCCAGAACAAAGTCCACGGCTACAATCGTTTTGTGTATTCCGCTGTAGTCCGCGCCATCTGCAAGCATTGCTCCTTCTCTCTCTCTCTCTCTCTCTCTCTCTCTCTCTCTCTCTCTCTTTCTTTCTCTTTGGTGACAGATGACTCGGTACTTCTGAAAACACGTTCCCAGTCCTTTTACTACTTTCACGAATAACGTTGCACCTTGTGACTTCAAACGATACAAAACCCGTAGGTGCAGCAGGTTCAAGGCAAATACCCATCGATTATCACAAATAAAAGTCGAAAGCTCCTATATTTAAAATGATGTTTGAAGAAATCATAAAGATAAATGATTCAAGGTATATGAATTTATTAACATTAAATTAGTTTATTAATAATTACTCTTTTGTAAATAAAATTAGGGATATTAAAAAAAAATTCTGGAGCCAATATTGACCCTTGCGGCACACCCCACCCCACTCCACCGTTGATGATATTCTCTATAACTTAACTTATTAAGGCTTATAATTACCAATCATTTACCCTATAAAGAGAGGGAGAATAAATGTTAATTTTGGGTCAACATTCATCTTCGTGGCACACACCACGCTTCAAAATATTTGACTGCAAATATATTCGCTCTGAGATTTATCTTAGCATTATGAAATTTATAACCCATTAAAAGAGGGTTGTTAAAGGTATAAACGTTTGTGGAGCGGACATTCTCCCTTTGTGGTAACATCAGTTTCCAAAAATCTTTGACTGTAAATGGTTATTGAGTCTATAAATCGCCTGTGGCACGCTGCAGTTCCAAAAAACTTTGATTAAAAATATCTTCTTTTTTATTTATTTACTATAAATTGTTTACTCTTAAAGAATAGGGTTATTGAGAATGCAAACGTTTGTGGAGCCAATATTGTCCCTTGTGGGACACCACAGTTTAAAATATTTGCAAATAGATTATCTCTGACTTATCTTATTGGGTCATTATAAAGTATTTAGACTTAATGAATAGGGTTATTGAAAGTGTTTGTGAAGCCGATATTCTCTCCTGTTGCACAGACCGCTGATTGAAAACAAATTTAACTCTCACTAAGTCATTTATTTCTCTTCTTCTTCTTTTTTTAATAAAGAATGGATATTAAAGATACTAAATTAAGTAATAATAGTGTTGAACTAAAATCTGTGACTTTGATAATTACGCATCTCGTATTGGAATGTTGGTAGTACCGATATTAAATGAACCGTATCCCGGCAACTTTTCTTGTCTGTAATTGTCATTATTAGACGACGTATAACCTCTAATTATAATTAGATGGTGTAAGTTGAGAGAGACACTGTGATTTATCCCTCCGCCTCGACCTTATGAATTCATTGTCCTGCCTCTGCAGACAGCGGCGGCGGGCAGAGATATTATTTGTACGAGTGTCCGTGTCCCGTCGTCGTCGTCGTCGGAGCCAAGTTATTACTTAGGCGTGGCTTTCCGTCCGCAATGCGAAACTCCAATTTTCTTTCCAGAGTCGCCCACGCAGCGCAGACCAACCGACTTGATTATTCTTCCTTCCTTCCTTCCTGATTTCCTCCTGACGAAAACCTGCAAGACTAGGCGGACGACTTGACACCCACTCGGGAGAAATTTCATAAATATACGTGAGAAAACACTTAACAAAGTGGAAAATAAGAAACTTCAACACGAGTGTTACCTGATACATCATCTATCTTCTACGTTCTTCATTGTCATCTTAAAACCTAACACTATGAATGACTCTTAGTTAAAGTTAGTTCAATCCTTTCGAATAGGCGGTGTGAGTCACAACAGACAATATTCACACCACAAACATTTATAGTGTCAATAACCCTCTTTTCATAAGTTAAATCATTAATAATTTATAACCTAATAAGATAAACCACAGAGAGAAAATATTTTCAGTAAAAGATTTGGAAAACCGTGGCGTGCCACAAGGAACAATTTATAGTCTCAATAACTCTCTTTTTGTTGTTGTTGTGGTATTCAGTCCTAAGTCTTGTCTGACGCAACCCTATCTTGCGCAAGCCTTTTCAGTTTCTCATAAGTAGCACAACCCACATCATCCTCTCTAATCTACTTAGCTTATTCCATCCTTGGCCTCCCTCTTCTGTTCTTACCCCACACACACACGTCCCTCTAATGCTAATCATGCAAGACCCTGGTGTCTTAAAAACGTGGCCTATTAATATATCCCTCTCTCTTAGTCAACGTCCTCCATATTGTTCGCTTTTCCCTTATTCTGTTTTAGAAACTTCCTCGCGTGCGATTCTATCCACCCCATCTGATTTTCAGCATTCTCCTGTAGCACCACATTTCAAAGGCTTCTATTCTATTCCTTTCCCCTGCTCCCATCGTCCACGTTTCGCACCCCCATATAACGCCACGCTCCATTACGAACATTTTTAGTAACGAAAAGATTATTTGTATTTAATTACGTGGTTTATTTTGTTCTTATAATTATTTGTTCTTTTTATTTTGTAATGTACGACGTATCCTATTTTCCTCAACCAAAGACTAATTGAAAGAACAATAAATCTAAATCAAATGTAGATCTAGATCCATCATGTACTGCTCCCAATTATTATTACCATTATTTAACGTATTTCGATGTAATGTTTCGATTACATTTCTAGTGGCCAAACTTTTTTAGAGTAGCGTCAAGAAATTTTTTCAGCTACCTTGTTCAGTACTATCTTTGGATAAAAGTTTGCAACATTAAATAAAAATATCTACCTTGTAGTCACCCCAATTATTAATAAAATGATTAACGTTTTTTTAATGTATTTCTAGGTTAATGTCTACCGTTGCTCATAATTCATTCCCCGTAGCATTCGTACAGGAGCTAAGCCAAAACCTCGACGCTAAACAGTCTTTATTTAATTTGGAAGATCCCGTGTTAAAAAAAACGCCCCCGTGCGCAAGACAGGAAGGAGCGAGCGGCGTTTAAAACAAGTTAATTACGAGGCGAGCTTTGATTGTAATAACTACTTGCTGTGTAGGGCGCGCTGCTCTCCTCTCCTCTCCTCTGTGATGGGGGCAGATCAATATAGCAGAGCTTGCCTTCCTACCTGTTGCCACACACACGCGGAGAGCTCAAGGGGGGGAGGTGGAAAGTCACTTTGAAGTACCTCCTCCCCCCCCTCTCTCTCTCACACACACACGGCCCCCCTCGTCCCTCTTTTGACAGAGACAAAGACCGTCCCAAACACTATTTCTCATCTCCTCGGCTCAAGCGACACTCACACACACACACTCAAAGTGCACAAGAACGTGTCCTTCGTTGACGTCTTCTCTCCAGGATAACAATTAAAGGGAGAATCCTAGAGACGGGGCTGGTCCCGAATCTCTAGGGTCACGGAGAATTTAACTGGGTATTAACCACGAAATACGTGACAAAATGACCGGAGCACGACCCGTCACCTGTCACCCAGGGTGAAATTCGCCGAGAGTGGCCAGTGCAAAAAAAAAAGAAAAAAGATGGAGCCGACGCTACTCGATCCGCTTTTGGAATCAGCTTGGGCGATGATTATTAACCCTTGGGAGGGTGGCGCATGTCTCGGTCTTCCGCACCCAGGGTAGAAAATTTTCATCCTTTTCGGTACCATTTTGCACTACCCTTAGAGCTATGTTTTTTTCTGGGGGAGGGGGTTAACAGGTTACGTGAAGGTGATCCTGAAACAGGCAACTCGTCTTTAATGGCATAGGAAAGGGAATTTAAAAGGGGGGATGCGGAAGGTAGAGCAAGGTAGCCAAGTAAGGGTTGACTAGGGCCCCCGGGCTGTGGTTTAAGGATCCTCTACCCGGTGTTTCACCTAAAGAGGTGCAGGGAAAACCCTAAATACCTCCATGAACGTCTTACTTTACAGTTTTGTAAACGCCAATTCCAGGCCCTGAGAGAGGCAGAAGGCTGGAGAGTGAGAAACAATAACCATGAATTACTAGAGCTTATACAAGGGGAAGGTATAGTAAAATTTATAAAATCCTCAAATACGTTGGCTAGGACATTTGGAGATGATGACTGATAAACAGCATGCGTAAACCAGTAATGGATGTATTACATCAGATAGGCAGACGGCTGATCAACATCAACAATCTTCCTCCATATCTCTCTATTCCATCCGAGGATGGAAGAGAAAAACTGAGAATAGAGAGATATGGAGGAAGATTGTTGATGTTCACCAAGGGCTAATTCAAGGAATTAAAAGGGATAAAGCCTGATTGACTGACGAACTCAAGGCAAGGAGAAAAGAACCGAATGAGAGACTGAGGCGGAAACGAAATTTTCTTAAGGACTGGAAAGAAGGATAAAGCATTTATCGACAGTGGAAGTTTCGGGTAGTAACGAAGTTAAGTATTTCTGGTCTTAATCCCCTCCCAATTTCCTTTCTTTTTTCCTTTTTGTCCATCATTATATCGCTGAGAAGAGGCGAGCGAGCGGGATTGGATTGTCAGAATCGAGTTTCCTCTTCGTCTCGAATGGGAGGGAGGGGGAGGGGGGTTGGCGAGAGTTTTTGAGGGGGCGGGGGCTCAGGATTAGTTTTGCCGGGGGCCGTAATTTTCAATCTCCTGGCGCCGGTAACGCGGTCAGGCTCGGGAGATGGCCGGCCGGCTGACTGTCCCACGGGGGTGAGAGAGAGGGTGGCTGCAACCCTTCCACTCCACCTCCATCCCCCTAGAGGGACTCCGTCGTCCTCGCGAGCCCAACAAAGGACCGTCCGCTGACCGCCCCTGAAGCCCTCCATTAATAACAGCAGACGATAATCCTCCCATATTACGGGAACCAGAGACGGACAAAGGGAAAAACATGTTCCTTCCCTCTCCTGAAGAACATCACCTGGTCCATCAACGATGGCGCAACTCGCAGGCGATTCGAGGAGGCTTCTTCATTTAACTAAACAACTTTGCGCTCAACAAGATATATCATCAAATTAAATAGCAATTACCCTTTGTGCATCAATTACTTCATGAATAATCAATAGGAATTGTATATCAAACAACAACCTTTATTCACAAATGGAAGACAAGTCGACTGATCGCATCACAAGCAATATCACTCCACGTATAGATCAATAAGAATGACATATCAAAATAAAAACTACTTTTACGACATGACATATTTTAGGAGGTATATGTACTGGGTTCGAAGAACTTGGGCATCCCATTGGATCAGTCGGCTAACTGCCTCCGGAAACTGGTTGAGACACGGAGAAGGGAATGCTGTGACCCCACAGCAAACTCTTCTGCCGTCATTCGGAAGGGCGTGAGAATTGTACCCAATGCCCGACCTACCTGATAAGGTTTTCCCTGCATCTCTTTAGGTGAAACACCGGGTAGGATCCGTAAACTTGCTCTACCGTTCACCAGACCCCCTATTCATTCCCTTCCTATGCTATTAAAGAGGAGTTGCCTGTTTCCGGATCACTCTCATGTTGCCTGTTAACCCGCTTCCCCCACTCCCCCCAAATGATCATATCACAAGCAATTAATGAAATTTACTGCTGTAATTGTAAGCAACTATATAATAAACAAATAATCGAATTAAAATTCAAACAATGGCCGAAAGTCAGAAACGGAATAATTTAATTTGAAAACGTTTCGTCCCCCAACCACAACTTCCTCGGTTTCTTTACTTAAAATATTATAAAGTTTCAACCTGAAGAGGTTCCAGGTCAGGACCGAAAAGCATGTAGTTGATTTTAAATTATAGTTTGTTATGTTCCACTATTTTTTGTCTGTTTTCGACATCATTTAAACTGTAATTTCAACTTACAGACATTAATAACTATCACTATTATATTGTTTCCTAAGATTTCCATTAAAGAGCTGGGGATGTCTCTGTATTTGTTGGGGAGGACGAAACGTTTTCAAACTAAATTATTCCGTCTCTGACATTGTTTGAATTTTAATTCGATTATTTGTTTATTATATAGTTGCTTACAATTACAGCAGTAAATTTCATTAATTGCTTGTGTTTTATTTACAATATTAAAGTATTGAAATTAATTTAATTCTATGAATTTACAAAACCAATTGTAAAAAAAATAAATAAAAGTACGGTTAAGGAAAAACATTATTTAATTGTATTAACGTCGTTTCATCCGGACATTCTTCAGGTTAATTTATGTCAGGGTTCTGTCTCCTCTAATACAACAGTTTCATCGGCAAAGCGTAGGGTATTTTATTTATTCTCCTTGCCGTATGATTCCTTGTACACATTCCGTTCTAACTTACTTCATCACCTGTTCTATATATAAGATAAACAGCATAGGGCGACAGACTTTTTTCTGACTCCCAAATAACGCCACAGTTTTTCTATTCATTCATAAATAATTTTTTATTTGTGCATATTTTCCTCCTGTTGTATTAAGGTCCTCATTTACCACTACTCTGAAAATACCCGGGTTTTGTGATCTGGCGTGCCTCAGGGTTCCATTCCGGAATCATTCATGTGTGTCTTTTAGACGTCAGACTACCTTACATCCTTCTTAATGGAACATTGTTTCATATCGGTGACATTTTCCCCACTTAATTAAATACTTTCCGGTAATTTTTTAACGCCGGTGTTCCACAGGGTAATGTTCTGGAACCACCATTTATCATTCCTTCTCCACCTTAAGCCATTGGTACTGATTGATGATTACTGAATAATTATGAGAGGATCGACCCACCGAAACGTTTCGATCAAGCCGCAGATGATGATGATGAATAATGACAACGCGTCGCACATCCTCACAATTATATATCTCTATCTGTAGCCTGAAATATGTCCTCTAAAGCCAGGTAATTACTGAAGACGGATCAGGGTGACAAACTGCGGCATCGAATTTAACCCCGACCCGACCGCAGAAGGGAACATGAAATACCGCGCTCCCCTGAACCAACATCTTTATCTTGGACCCTAAATTTTCACCCCCTGACACGCCTTGTCATCCGTCTTTCCCCTTTGAGGCTGCCTCAGCCGATATCCAGACCGTCCCTTCTTCTCTCTATAATAAACTGTTTTACGTAGTGGGGGTGATACCAAGCCCGCGGGGGTGTTTTATATACGCACCTGCACACGTATATCACCATTTTAAAAATAACCTACGAGGGAGACAATGAATTTTTGTTTTAAAAAAGCAGAAAGGTAAATTTGTACTGGTTTAAAAGCCATCTTACAATTACTTCCGCGGTCCTCCTCTTACAGATATAACGAAGGTAATTCCGTGAACCGTACGAAAAAGAACAAAGTTAACAAGATGATTGGGAAAACGACGCATGCGGAGACGCTTCCAAAGAGGGTGACAAACGGAACCTGTGAGAACCATAATGAGAAAAGAATTCAAAAGTAGCCCAACTAAATATATATATATATTATAGAATAATATGAGTTTGTAAATACAGGAATAGTGGGAACGAGGGGCGACACACGAAAAAGGAAAAAAATTAATGAGAAATAATTTAAAGAACAAATTTCACCTACAGTAAAAACACTGGATTCCAAAAATCATACTAAAAAAGATTAAACTCACAGCACCAAATTAACTTCTTGGAATTAATGAAAACTATTTCGGCTATTTCTCCATAATGCGAAAATAATTCTAAAGTAGACCAACGGAAAATAGAAAAATATATTACAGAATAATATGAATTCGTAAATACAGGAATAGACGGAACGAGCGATTGGGGGAGGGGGCGACACACGCGAAAAGGGGGAAAATAAATAAGAAAAAGTTAAAATTACAAAATTTTCAAAATAAAAAATATTAATATAGGGAAATAATGAAAAAGAAAATAAATACAGTGAATACAAGAAAAAAAGAGGGGGAGCAACAAATCTGAAATTATTGAAATGCGAAAAAAATAGATATATGTATACTGAAATGACAAATAAAAGGAAAAAAATTCATAAAACATCTAGAAATGAAAAAAAAACGTTTAAATGCATGAAAGTGACATCATTAAACAACTGACATTTAAATGAATTAGAAAATGGGAATAGACATACAAGTGAGAAAATACAGAATACAGTAAGTAGGAATAAAATAACGTAAGAAAAAGTGTACAAATAACAGAAAAAATAAAATAAATGAGAAAATTAATTAACACAGAACAAGAAACAATACTTAAATAAAAAATAATTGGAAAAGAGTCATAAAACATCTATAAATGAAAAAAGTTTAAATGTATGAAATTGTAGTATCATTTTTTTTAAAAAAAGCAATATTTAAATGACGTATTGTATGAGGAAGAAAAATGCGTAAATAAAGAAACTGACTTATAGATGTGAACATCCAAAGTGAAGGACGAAGGACATGATACTGATAATATAGAACAGAATTTAATGGAGAGATGAGGAAATACATTACAGGGAAAGTAAAAACTTAACCCTGACAATGACGGCAGTGAAAGCGAAGGTTAAAACAAGATGCATCACGCTAATTTTGTAGCACTAGAAGGACCAAATTTTAATTATAATTTTTTTAGCAATGTCGCTCAATTAATTTTCTGTTGGTATCATTTTATAAATTTTTCTTCACTTGATTCTCTTATCCGACGAGATTAATTTGCCTTTCCTCTTGGGGACTATGGAGGATGTTTTATTCCTTGAAGCCATGTCGACGTGTTATTTCTGAACTCAATTTTGAATGTCATCTCTGTGGTCCTGGCGTCTTCCTTCCCTTCCCCTGGCGCCGCCACCGCTGCTGCTGCTTCGTTACCAACCTCCAATGTAATTAACCCCCCGATAACTTCGTAATTCGACACGTGCACGGCCTCGGGTTCGCCCCTCTAAAACCACATCACGAAACATTATCCCCCTCTCAAAAAAAGAAATTCCCCCCACACACAGAAACCATAAAAGGACTTCAATATGCTTTTCCGAAAATTTAAATCTTCCGCCCTCCTCTTCCCCATAAATAAAGAAGTCTTTGTCCTCCGATTCACGCTTGCTACGTAAATTACCACAGATCTGGGAGAAGGAAGGAAATGTCACACAGACTGAAAGGGAGGGGGAGGAGGGGAAGTAGAAGGGAAATCAGACCGGATAAACATTTTTCCGCTCCACGTCTGTCTAGGAGGAAACTCGGGGGTCTCTGACTTAACTGCATCGGCGGAGTTGTATTGTCTACGCCCAGTGTTTGCAAATTGGCTTGAGTAAATTAGCAATGTGGAGGCTGCGCACTACGACAAGAGGAAAAGAGAATGGTGGGGGGGGGGGGAGTGAGAGAGCAGAGCAGAGCTGAACAAGGTGGAACTTTCAGTAATCGGCTTTCTATAGGCGGGTTGGGACTTTTCCGGGACGCTTCTCCCCGGGGAAAAGAAACAACAATTACAAACGTACCTGATGGAGCAGGAAGGAGGAGTAAGGGGAAGGGGGAACTAACGAAACAACGGTGCAAACCTCTATATAAGTAAATTTCAAGAATCATTTGAACATTGGTCAATCTGAAGTAAATGACCCATTCAATAAAAATATTATTATTATTAGTCCAACCCGTCTTTTAAATAACCGTTAAGTTCGACAACACCCTCCCCTGTAATACATTCATTCAATATCCTGCGATAACAAGTAACCTAAAAAATCCGCCATGATGATAGTATTTTTCAAATCAGAGACTGTCAGTTTGGACGCAATTGACCGAGAAAAACAACACTGGCACTGTTCCAAATGAAACAGATTTTTTTGGTCCGCTAACTCTGGATGCTGACCGACCCAGGATCCGTGGAAACGTCACATCTGTACGATAACCTTTGATATACTTTCATTACCACGGCAACACTTTACAGTCTCCTCCGTCCGAGACAAAACTTAGCTCGTAACCAAAGTCTTACGATGTGTACTACTCTTCGTTCAACTTCCTGGCTAGTTAACCCTATCCACCCCACCTCATTCTCATTCTCCTACCTCACCACATTCCGAAAACTTCTATTCTTTTCCTTTCTGCACACTCCTTTCCTAATATTCATACTTATATTAACCGTAAGTGAATTCCTTCTTACTCTAGTTATTACGCTGACCAAGTAGCAGAATTCCTTAACTTACTTCCATCATATCCCTTCCCACATCGAACAGCCTTTGTTATTCCACTGTTTCCCATACCACAACACTCCACCATCACCTTGGTTTTCCCGTCTATTAATCCTCGTGTTTAACTCATCCTCCAGGACCACGTTCATGCCACCTATTATTGTTTCAAAGTCTCCTTTTTGACTCCCAATTAACGCCAAACTTATTCTGTTAATTTATATATAATTGTTTATTCATCTATATTTTCCTCCCGTTGTATTTACCGCTGTAACTTAAAACGCCCGGTTTTTGTAATCTGGCGTGTCTCAGAGATCCACCCTGGAATCGTTCATGTGTCCTGTAGACGTCACAGTCTACATCGAACGAAGTAATGTTACATCCTTCGTACAAGAACACGTTGTTTCATATCAGTGACCATTTTTTCTTCACTTAATTAAGCAGTTTCCAGTGTTTTTTTTCTATTCCCGGCGTGCCACAGGGTAACGTCTTGGAGCCACCGTTTATAAATTTTCCTTCATGGGATGGAGACTACAGCTGATTTAACGTTTTGAAGTTTGCTGAATAATTTTGAGTGGATCGACCCGTAAGCCATCCTTTTTTCCTTCGCCGTTGCCAGTGGTGACGTAATCTGGCGAGATGCTAAGGGATATTCGGGTGGTGGACAGGTCACACACGTGACTGGTCAGGGCCACCTTTGACAGACGCTGTATTGGAAGGGCTCGACGCGGTCAGCCTCACATGACAGTAATTGGGGAGCGCGGTTACCTTGAGGGAGGCGGGCAGAGGCGTCACTTGGGGTAATTGCCTGTCACTGCCTGCGGTGTCAGCAATCGCGACGGATTCAATTTCCTTTGGAAACGAGGTGGTGGGGGGACAGGACACACAGGAGGGTTATTATTATTTTATTTTACCCCGGTGGGAGGGCGGGGGAGGGGAGGGATTTTGTATAGCAGCTCGGTGACTCGTTTAATAACAGCAAGTTGTGGTGTTCGTTGGTTACACCATCAAAAATATTGTTGTACAATCAAACGAACAATAATAATAATAATGTATTTAATTTGAATAGAAATATAACTCAAATTAAGTTATAGTGGAAAAAATATAAATTTACGAATATCAATTTAATCATTGGCTCAGTCGGTAAAAGCAAAAATAATACTCTACGCAGCTTCAAATGGCTGCTCCCGGGAACGCGGGTGACGAACGATATAGTTGAAAATTAAAATCGCGAATCAGACGAGAATGGTTTGTGTGGAAAAGCTGGGTAAAATGCCGTTAGCAGATGTTAACGCCTGATGACGTCGTTCTTCGTTTTTGTTCGTATGCCGGTTGTTCCTTTCCTGGGTCACGTCTTCTTCATATTAAGATTCTCTAGCGCCTCTCCTTCAGGTCAAATGTTGTCTTTTTATTTTCTGTACTACCACCAAATGAATCTCCTTTCTTAAATGTGCAGAAACTAAATTTTATACATGTCGCCTTGTTCTGCCACTGCTTCGTCTCTCCCTAGCGTCTCTCTCCGGCAGCCTCTCTGCAACAACTCCAATCTAATCTCTCCAGGCCATCAACAATGTTGCAGCCAACAATGTTGCAGACGGTGACGTTTTCCCGCCGACATTTCCCGCCTACTCGGCCCCACCAAGCCATTCTCGTCTTTCGTCCTGTATACGTAAATAACAAAAACTAAATTATTTTTGCTTTACCCGACTGTAAGGGTCACGAATCACCACAAAGTGAACTTAATAAGTCGCACAAAGGATGACTCAGAACGTAATTTCTTTATACAACCAGGGACAGTCACAAATAAAAAAAACAACGTCAAGAGGGTTTAATTAAACTTTCTAACGAGAACAAATCTCGAAAAACTGATTCATTGTCACTAACAACTTACATTTGAACCACGGTTTTTAGAAAATTTAATTGCTCACTTTGGGGGCGGGGGAGGGGGAGGGCTGCATAAGGGTGATCCTGAAACAGGGAACCTCCCCTTTAATATAATACGATGTAATATTTAAAAGAGTGGATCATGGAAGGTACCCAAGGTTATAATTTAAGGATCCTACCCACGTCTGTCACGCCATGCCGTTTAACTTACATGTAGAACGGGCGGTGAAGAAAGTTTAAGCGGAAAATGGAAAAGGAATCATACTGCAAGAAGGAGAAATAAAAACCCCCAACGCCTTGCCGATGATATTGTTGTGTTAGGGGAATCAGAAGAAGACACGTAAACTATAATAAATGGCATGAACGTGATCCTGGAGAAAGATTTAATTATGAGGATTAATAGAGGGAAAACCAAGGTAATGGAGTGTAGTATGGAAAACAGTAAAACAACATAGGCTGTTACTTTGGGAAGGGATATTTTGATGTAAGTTAAGGAATTCTGCTACTTGGGCAGCAGAATAACTAGAGTAGGTTAGCACAGGCAAGGAACAGGAATTTACGTCTACTATACTTGTACTATCCCTGGTTATTACACTTGCCAGGAAGCAAAGTTCCTTAACTTCCGTCAAAATATCCCTTCCAATTCTAACAACCGTTGTTATTCCACTGTTTCCCATACTACACTCCATTACCTTGGTTTCCCCTCTATTAATCCTCATATTAAACTATTCCTCCAGTACCACGTTCATGCCACTTATTATGGTTTCCAAGTCTTCTTCCGACTCCCTTAATTACAATATCATCGACAAAACGTAGGGTTTTTATTTCTTCCCCTTGCAGTATGATTTGTCTTCCATATTCCATTTTAACATTTTTCACCGACTGTTTTATATATAGGTTAAAGAGAACGGGCGACAGACTGCATCATCCTTGTCTTACTCCTTTCTTGATTACGGATTTATTTTCTTGCTCTTCTATTCTAATTACTGCTGGCTGCTTTCTGTAGAGGTTATGTCTAAGCCTCCTTTCTCGATATTTTATTCCTGCGCTCTTCGAAAATCCTTAATAGTGTATTCCAGTTCACATTATCAAACGCTTTCTTTTTCTTCTAATTGTACAAATACCATAAACGTGGGCCGGGTTTTCTTTTCTTCTCTTGTCGCGTCTTCTAAAATTAGACACAAAAATTGCACCAACAAAATCCGCGGCTTTTAACTGTGGAGATAATCACCACAGCTCCATTCAACTACTATATAATACGTAATTTAAAAAATTAGGAAAATTATTTTACACAATATATATGTAAAGTATTACTCAAATTTACCGTCGTTGTTCCTTTATTAGGCTTTTCTCTTCCGGGGGAAAGTTGAGAGCTTGACGAGACTGGGAGGGCGGGAGGAAGGGAGGAAACTTCAGCTGCCATTGTACTTAGCTAAGTTCTGACAAAGCGCTACGAAACTACTTCACCGCCACCTACAGGGGGAGGAGGAGGAGACGAGCCGCCGCATCAACTCGTTGAAGGGTTAACAAGTGTTCGATCCACCCCTTCCCCTACCCCCCCTTCATCAAAGACACAAAACTGTGGACAATTAAGTGAAAGAATCCCTTGGATACAGTGAAAACGTCTTCCTGTAAGGAGAGTCTGAAAGAAGGAAGGACCCGACTTTTATTATAAAATAGGAAACCATCATAGATTAAGCACTAAAAAATTTACACAACCTATTTTTAACCTTACGGTATACCTGTTTGTAAAACAGAATAATTGATTTGAACTATTAGTTATGGGGCAAGAAAAACTTTCCAAATTTGCCAATAAAAACCACAAAAACTGAAAAATAATATTAATAATTAAAATTATAATTAGGTGTAATGGGTAATAAAAAGTTATTATACTTTAAAATATAACAACTTGCAAAACAGTGAACGAAAAAGTGTTTTTAATTAAGCATTACGTCGACATTTAAACGGTCAAAGAACGCAATGCATTATAATTAGGATAAAATACTTATTCTGCTACCACAGACACACCATGAAGCTGGGAAAATTATCAGTACAGTTCCTCACCCCTTCCCCCCTCCAGAGAGAAAAAAAGTGTTACCTAAAAATCGCTATTTTAACATTGGCAAGACTGTAAGACGTACCCTTAACTAACCCAAGAAATATTTATTTTATTTTTCATTTATTATTATTCAATCCATTAGTCCTCGGTTGAGGAAATAGGATACGTAAAATATACTATTACAAGAAATATACAAAATTTTACAACTAAGAATTGAAGAACAAAAAGAAGAAATCTGCTAGAGGTAAAAAATGTTTTTTTTAAAAAAAATTGTATTTAAAGATAATATAGATTATTGATTTATCGAATTCTGTGATCTATTTTTCTTATCTTTTACAGTGATTATTATAATCACCTTTTAAAGGGGAATGATGCCCCAATACACTGCGATTTATTAAAAACAGCAAAAATTAAAAGTTTTTGTTCTAGTCATTTTTTTTAAAAATACTTGACTATCTTTTTTTAAAAAAATTACAGAGTTTAGGGTTCGGGTGTGGAAGCATCCGCCAGAGTTTCCTCACTTGTGCCCGATATCGCCCGATTTGAATCGTTCCTTCTCTCTGGTGTCTGTTATCTTTCCTGTGAAACGTGTGTAAGCACTTTGGCTTCTCTGGGAATTGAACGGAGTGCGTTTTCTCTGTCTCTCTCCCTCTCTCTTTGTGTGGTTTCGTCGTCCTGTTTACGCTTGGGCCGACCGAGACGGACGCAAACACATCGATGGTGTATATTTGCCTAAGAGTCTCTTCTCTCCCCTCTGATGGCCCATCAAAGTCCTCCTCGTCCTCCACTGCTCGGGCTCCCAGCCAACTTTGCCAGTCAGCCAGTCGCCTCTCCTCTCTAATTTCCTTCCTCAACGGACGGGTAATTAACGCAATTGACCGTCGCCAAAGGAGACGACGGGGACGAAGAAGAGAGAGAGACAAAAAAACCGTCTCTCAATCTCTCTCCCACTCCAAAGTCACACGTGATTGCCGCCCTCCGTTCCCTCTCCCTCTCCCATTTTTTGCAATTATGATATTAAACACTTCTCCCCCCCCTCCGACACAACGGCGCCAGCCACAAACTTTGGCACATACCAACGTTTCAACACTGCAATGTCGACGACGTCGTGAAGCTCTCTTCCTAATTAGTAATTACTCCAGTGGGTGTCATTATTTCTATTAGGAGCCACCGTCGGTCGATCAGTTCCTCTTACGAGTTTTTCTTTAAATTTTTGTTGTCCCCTCCTCCTTGTCACCCGTATGGCCGTAGCCGCCCGAAGACATTTTTTCCAGTAGTTGATTATTATTCGAGTGTTAGATGACGGCAATATGGTGTCGTAATAACGATTCCACCTTCATAAAAGACGGCGGCGGCAGAGAGTCTTGTTGTGCAGCCATTTACCTGGAGCTTACATTTACGGAAATGTCTTGCGAGGAGGAGGAGAAGAAGAAGAAAGGAGAACTCTATTACGACGCTCCTGCAGTTTCCGCGCAGCTAACGACAAGAGACTCTAAGCTCCTCATCCTCCTGTTGTTGTTATTCTATGGCGACATAAAAAGCAACAACGTGGATCCTCTATACTAAAGAAACTAAGTAGCATTCTACACGTGATATGGGAAATATTTCTCAATTTATCTCAAATACTTTGTAAAGGTTTTGTAAATTTTTCTATTTTGGTCAGAGATATTTCTTTGACTGGTTACACTGTTTTACATCGTCATGGATATTTTTTGCGTTAACAGGCTACATGAGGGTGATCCTGTAACAAGCAACTCCCCTTTAATAGCATAAGAAGGGAATTGAAAAGGGGGGATGCGGAAGGTAGAGTAAGGTAACCAAGGGTTGACTAGGATTCCCGGACTGTGGTTTAAGGATCCTACCCGGTGTTTCACCTAAAGACATGCAGGGAAAACCTTACAAAACCTGCATCAGGTAGGTCGGGCATTTAATAAGTTTGTTTTAAGCCAGGAAAGATACGTGTGTGAGTGGTATACATGTGCTTTGATGATGTGTAATTGTCGTTTAGAGAACAAGTACTACTTACTACATTTTGACCGAGGAAGTCGTTTATAATTAACTTAGCTGTTATTTTTTCCCCGCCGTTTGTGAAAAGAATTAATTTGGGACGAAGAAATCTATGTGTGTGCGTGTGTTATTTGGCTTTCGGGAAAACGCATATTTTCCTTTTTTAAAATAGGTGTAATTTTCTCTGAGAGGGACAAAAGACGAGTTATTATTATTATTATTTACCATGCGATTGTTGCTATTAAAATTAATTAGAGTAAAATTATCTAGTGAAAGTGGCTATTACAATTATTTCGAGAAAATTTACCAAGGTTCCATGATTGTGGGAACTGGTCAAGAATTATTATTTTCTTTTTTGACTGAGGGAACCGTTTACAGGAGCTTTTAAAATTAGAAGAGAAAATAAAAAAGAAACAACGGGCTTCATAGTTCGAGAAAAAAATCTAGAGAGATTCCACGACAGGACAGGAATTGTTATTATTACTACTTTAAACGAGGAAATAGTTTATAATTACTATCAAAATTAAAACAAAAAAAGGAAACTAAAAGCGCCACGATTTTTGAGAAACTGTCCGTTGATTCCATAACTGCGCAACAGGAATTACTATATTTTCCCACTGAAGGAGTCGTTTATAATTGATAATTATAATTAGCTCAAATCAGGGCGTCACAGTTTCATAAAATGTCCACAGTGTCCATGAATGCGCAGGGATTATTACTTTTTGACTGCGGGAGTCGTTTATTAGTCCCATAAAAATTACAATATAAAATAACTGCGTGCGTCAATGTTAGTAGTGGGGCGGGAGAAATTGTTCGCAGACTGGTGATGGACGTTCATTCTGAGAAAAAAAAGAAAAGTCTGGAAATTAACAGAATACAGGGTGTTCTAAAAGTTAGTTAGCTTCTCTTTTTTTAAAAAAAATATTCATACTCCTCCACATTCTTTCCCCCTACCCTCAAATATTATGACGCAGAACATCCCGTAGACCTAAAATACAGACTTAAGTTAACTTCCAGTATACTCTGAACCTGATAATGGTGAAAGTTTCATGTTAATAAAAGAAAAAAGAAATATACGGTTGCTTCATGAAACATGAAAGTTACTCGTGAGGAAATCTTCTGAAGAGGAAGCTTATAAATAATTTCAATGGTAAGAACGAAGGCCTTTAAGGACAAACAGTGAGACTTTGACAGGTAAGGCGAATACTTGAGAGGGTCGTAAATAATTATTTTTTCCCTCCTTTCAAGAACTTTTTACCATTTCCCCTCCTTATTACTTCTGTTACAAAGACACCTCAACTCTTTCTCTCTCGCCTCTCTCTTCTTCTCCTACTCTATACATTATACAAGACATATTAATAAATGAGTCGCATTGAATATTTCCCCCGTGGTTAGGAAATTCTTGAAACTCTGTCTCCCAGTCTCGCCTCTCCCTCTCTCCGTCCTTACAAATTAAATTTTTGCATTATGTAGCTCCTCCTACCACCAAACCGCCTCGAAAACGAGAAGACGAGACAGGGAAAATGACTTGTAAGCGGACTCTCCCGGGAGCGACTAAGTTTTATTGTGGTATTAAAATACGTCATAATGGGTCCGTAACAAGCCTCGTCCTTACGAAAAGTAGACAGGGAAGGGAGAAAGAAAGGGAAATTACATACGGCAACGACAGGGGCAGGAGCAGGAACAGGAGCAGCAGCGACGTGAATAAGTGAAGTGTCGCGAGGCTAATCCGTGACCCAAAGTCGCACAAGGTACAAAGATGGAGCACGCACGCGTCCCTCTGTTGTGGTGGAGACAAACTAACGAGGCGAGAGGGACTCGCGGAATTTGAACACACGACCCACTGCGGGGCAGTGAGGCTAACGGTAATGAATCACATACACGGATCTATCAAACGTCTGTAGATGTCACCAGCGGAAACGTTGAAAATTCAACTACAAATCACGTTCCGTACCGAGACTATTAAAAGCAATAGTATTAGAACATTACAAATTAAAACTAATCTATGGAGAAAAAAACCTTAAAATAAGAAAAGGAGGAAAATGTCCATAATTTTTTTTCGTCACATAATACACGAAACGTTTCCCCTCATTACAAGTAGTTCCTTTGATAATTTCTTCAAGGAATTTATTTTACTAATTATTTGTTTTAAGACTGATCAAAATTAAAAAGGTTTTATTGTGTGACTGAAAAAAACAAGGGGAAAATTATCGTCATTAGTAGTTTCTTTTCTTCTTCTAATTTTAATAGCAATTATAGACGACTCCTGCAGTCAATAAAAATTTTGCGTCCAATATCCCAAATAATGGAAACTCTGTTCTCAAAATAATTTTAATATCGTGAAATATTACGACGTTTCGTCTCTCATTTGAGATTTCTTCAAGTTAAAAATTTTGCTGTACACGGAACCTCACCTTCACGACTCCTTCGAGAGAAAAATGATTTTTCGGACGGAGGAGTCATGGAGTGAGTGAGGTTCAGCTAAATTTTTAACCTGAAGAAGTCTCAAATAAGAGACGGAACGTCGTAATATGTCATTTAAATAATAAAAATAATGAAAAAAGACAGGTAATTAAGGATTTTCAGACCCCTAATTTACTGGATTCCGAAAAAACAAAGACGTAAAAATATATTCATTTAAATATCATAAAGACTGATCTCTTAATGTATTAATTTTCGGAGTTACCGAACGATATCCTCCCCTTTTTAATGGATTCCTGGTCGGCCTTTGCAGAGAGGGTGAACGAGGGAGAGGGAGAAGAGACAGAGTGCCTGCTGATGAATGGAAAATAGGTCCACAGCGGCTCGTCGACCTCAAATTTGCCGCGGAATGTTTGCAATCAGAGAAATACTCGCTTCCTACTGTGGCGCATTACTCACTTTACCTGGTAACCATCGGCGGCCATTTTGCCCTATCCTTCTCTCTCTCTCTCTCTCTCTCTCAGCCAGAGTCAAACTGTGGAATGCTTGCAATTCAGCAATCCCCTGCATTCGCTCAGAAACACATATATACACGTATGTGATTATCCCTCCTCTAACGGAGGGTAAATATCATCACAGGGGATGGTGTTGTTCATGAACATCTCCAGAGGAGAGCTTCTACAGTCATCATCGGCATCATTGAGAGAGAAATCGAGATAGAGAGAGAAATAGAGTTAAAGAGAGAAGTCGAGATAGATAGAGAAATAGAGAGAGAGTTAGAGAGAGAAATAGAGAGAGATAGAGGGCGAGAAATAGATAAAGAGTAAGCCAGATATATATATATATATATATATATATATATAGAGAGAGAGAGAGAGAGAGAGAGAGACATAGGGAGATAGAGAGTGATAGAGATAGAGAGTGTGACGTCACATTGAATCTCTCCCTCCTGATTTCCATAGCTACCGTGATAATTTGATCCGATATGGCGCCTGGCCGCATTAGCATCACAACAACGTCCGCGCCAGGAGGACGACGTGACAAGCCACAAACCAACCACCGTAGCGGTAATGTTCTTCGGACCACATAATAACCACGGATGAACGGTTCCCGCATTCGTAGGTGGAGGGAGGGAGAGGAGAAGAGAGAGTCCACTAAAGGATCGCTCTTACTGACAGATCCTGGATGAATTTCCATGAGGGTCTTGTAAAATTAGCTTTAGAGGGAAGTGTGTGGGGTAAGAACAGAAGTGGGAGGTCAAGGATGGAATTCGCTAAGTAGTTTACGGAGGGTGCGGGACGGGGTAGCTCTGTACAAATGAGAAAGGCTTGCGCAGCATAGGTCAGACAAGTCTAAGGACTCAATAGAATAGAACGACAGAATGTACTTATTTAAAAAATATTAATGGGGCACCGTTTCGAGAGTTTTCCTTTCCGTCTTCAGCTCTTGCTTAGATGAAACGAAATACTTTGAAAACTGTATTGCAAAACTAAAAATAAATTTTGTAGCCTTCGCCGTTGCCCTTCAAGCAACATTTTATATTTTAAAAATATTATCCTGCAACGACGACCTCTATTATTACGGAAACAGTCAGCACTAAACTAGAGTAATTATGATAGTGTAATGAGGGAACAACAAAGGCCATAGTCAGGACAGGGAAAACGTTTTTATCACCACATAATAATAAATTGTAGAGAGAGGAGAGAGAGAGAGACATAATTAATTGTGTGTGAGTGTTTTTTTTAAATCTATACTTGTGCAAATTTACTCAGGTTACCTCCCCCGTTGCACATAAATAATGTAAACATTCGAGCCGAATTTGGAGGGAGATGAATAAGAGAGACAGAGAGAGAGAGAAGGTGAAGTAACGGGTTACACCGAGGGAGAGTGGGGGGAAGGGAAGGGGAGGGGAGAATTAATTGGATGATGGCGGATGATTTATCTGGGTTCGATGCTGTTTACCCGGACTCACAGGTTGAACGACACGACACACGATGGCGTCACGTTACAACATAACAGTCCGTGCAACGAGGATAGGAAAATATACTTAGTATCTGAGTAGAAATAATATTGTGGTTATCAAAATAATGCCAACGGCCAATGAGATCTATTTCGGAGGATGGAAAATTGTTTCATGCAAGACAGGAAAAGCGTCGGGTCGAGACTAGAACCCTGTGGCACTCCACTCGCTACTTTCAGCCCATCGATCCTGCGACATTTCCTTTTATAGTGAAACACATTATATTATCAATTAATAATGGCATTGATTTAGTTTTAGTGCGACTTATGTTACAATTATAAAATATTTTGACCAATTTCAGGTTATTATTGGAAAATACTAGAAATTTTAGACGTAGGGGCAACAAAACATGAGTATGTAAAGACTATTTCTCAGAAATATTGCATATAAACACTTGTAAGTCGAGGTCTGAAATTAGTTTAGAATGATATATCAATATAATATTGACGTCACCACGTAAGGTGCGTTGAGAGTCCCCCAATTTTTTTTGGTCTAAGACTTGATAAAACCCTTTCTAACGATACATCGACTTTGAGTCACGAATCTGAGGTTATCATATCAATGTCTTCAGCCGATTACTCCAATTTATGTGGAGGGAAGTGATTTATGTTTAATATGTGTAAAGAATCAGTCCAAAATAGAACACTGCGAGCACTCTATCACTTTATTTGACGTTTTCTTCATAGTGAAATTGCTACTTGTTTGTATATTATGGGTGAAAAAATTTGGGAGGTGGGGGTTTATAATAAACCACTGTGGCACTCCACACTTTTTTGTTTTTCATGTCAATCTTGTTTTTTTTTGTAGCGAAACTTCTACTCATTTATATACGATGGGTTAAGAATTCGGGGGACTAGATTAGATCCCTGTGGCACTCCACACGTTATTGTTTTTCATGTCAATCTTGAGCCATTTCTCCCAGTGAAATTACTACTCATTTATGTATGATATGTAAAGGGTTGGGGTCAAGAATAAACCCCTGTGGCAAGATAAAGGATCGGTCTGAAAGAAACGCTTGAGGCACTCTTTGCTTTACTTGACATATTTTCCCTAGTGAAATTACTAGACATTTTTATGACAGGTAGATAATTGTAGGTCTGGAATAAATTCCTGTGGAAGTCCACACGTTACTGCTTTTCGTGTCAATCTTGAGCCATTTTTCTTAGTGAAATTACTACTCATTTATGTATGATAAGTAAAGGATTGGGGGTGATGAATAAACCCCTGTGGCACTCCATGCCTTGTTTTATTTTGTTAACACATTTATTAACGATAACGTATTACGTGTAACGCAATAGGAGTGACATTTTGAAGGGTTAATACGTTTAATAAGGTACCGTGGATTGTATCCCGTTATTTTAAAGGTTATATTAGGGGAATTGATTGTATGAAATTTTCCCCGTCCTATTATTACGTTGTTGCCTTTTCCCCTTTCCCCCTCTCCTCTTCGTCCTCCGAGTTGACATTACTAGAAAATTATCCCGCCGCCGTTGACCAGTCACTGCCTCGTATCACGCAACGCAATTCCCCCTTCTTTTTCTCCTTCTCTTTTTTTTAAAAAACCCAACCCCGGTGGTCTTTAATTTACGATCCTCTCCGAGAAGCGATTGAGCGAGCAATGACGTGTGTTGCCTAAAGGCTCAAACCCTTTCCCCTCTCTCCTCTCCTCTCCCTCCGCCCACCCCGCGAAAATGTCGATTAACAGTCCATTAATTTAGCGGGGAGGTGGAGGACCAGAGAGCTCGGTCGGTTCTGTCGGGACTGAACTGTGCCGCCCAAATTCGTCAGGAGCCGAGACCATAAATAAAGCTCACGATGGCGCGGAGTCACGCGAAGCTCCAGAGCCTCGTCGTAGGAAGAGGGTTAAAGACGCGTATTAAAGGCGTCGAACAGAAACGGAGGAGAAAAATCACTGAGTAAGATAAAGTAATCTACCAAAAAACATTGTGTACGTTTTATTGTCTTTTATGATCAAACATTTTTTACCGGAACATCATTTCAAATTATTTATGTTTACATTTCAATGGAATTTTTCTCGCAGAATTTTTTTTTGGTATGGCAGAATAGTGGTCACTGCACCTTAAATCATGTCCTACATAAAAAAAGGAAACGCTCCGCGAGTCAATTTTTCGTCGTTTTTTATTTGATTATCCCCCAACCTACCTCGTGTGGTCTGCCAGGTAAAGTTTCTGTGAACGATCTCTGTAAATAATTACTTAAAGGTCCTGGAAGATGTATTTTTTTTAAAACTCATTATTATTAGACTATTATATGTCTATATAACTATATCACCATTAAATATTGTGAAAGAAGAGTTATCCGTGACCATATACAGACGGCAGTGAGCAGTTTATTAGCATTGAAAGGTAAGAAAAGAAAAGCAGAAATCAAGAAAGGAGTAAGTCCAGGGTGCAGAGTGTCACCGGTGCACTTTAACTTTTACATACAACAGGTGATAAAGAAAGTTAAAAATGAAAATGGAAAGGAAATGAAATTGCAAGGAAAAGAAATAAAAACCATAAGGTTTGCTGTTGATATTGTAGTATTAGGTGAGTCTGAAGAAGACTCTGAAACCCATAATAAATGGCAGGAACGTGATCCTGGAGGGAAGATTACAACACGAGGATTAAAAACCAAGATGATGGAGTGTAGTATGGGAAACAGTGAAATAATAAAAAAGGCTGTTAGATTGGGAAGGGATATTATTACGGAAGTTAAAGATTCTGCAACTTGGGCAGCGTAATAACTAGAGTAGGATAGCACAGGCAAGGAAGAGGAATTTACATACGGGTAATATAAGTGTGAATATTACGCAATCGTTGCTAAAAATGTTGGTATGGAGCGTGTGAAACGTGGCCGGTAGGAGTTGCAGACAGGAAAAGAATAGAAAATTTCGAAATGTAGTCCTATGGAAGAATGAGATGGGTGAATAGAATCACTAGCGAGGATGTTCTAAGCAGAATAGGGGGAGAGCGAACAATATGGAGGATGTTGACCAATAGAACAAGGGATAGATTAATAGGCCACGTTTTAAGACACGAGGGTCTTGTAAAATTAGCTTTACTTGACCGGAGAAACTACGTACTCGTCCGTCTAGTGATTTTTTGAGGCATACAGTTGTCGCACTGACGGGCAGTGTTGCACGTTTATTTAGTATTATTTATACACGTCCCCTCCCCTTACACGCGAGGAGAATTTTCATCATGCAGGACGGTGAGCAAGAAGGGTGGTAAGTTTTTATTTATTTCTTCTCCACCTCCAACGCCCGCTCCTCCCCCGTTTCACTTCTACCTTCTCGGTGAAAAGAGAAAAGTTTTCTTGATTGCAAGAAAGTCACCTCCTCCTCTCATATTCTTCCAGCGACGGTCGCCAAAAAAAATGACTGCTCGACAAGCGCTCTGGAGAATAAAAGACATGGGAATAAATAATAACAAAAAATATACGAGGGGGAGGGAGAGGGGAAAGGAAAGAAAAGGAGAGAGAGGGAGAGAAGAACAAACTTTATATCTCCGTCATTTATATCGCACTCTGTGAGGGAAAACTCCAGTTTAAAGGGGAACTATATGGACGGTGGAAGAGACGAGGGAGAGTCGCAACCCATAATAACGCCTAAACAATTCCGCGACATATTGGCCGATTTAATGGGAATCAATTGCAACTTTAATTTAATCAACATCACTCCCCTTCCTTAAATCGCTTTCTCATCTCTCCCCCCCCCCCCACCACCACCACCAAGACTGTACTAGGGGAACCATCTTTATTAATTCGGCTTAACCAGAATCCTTCATTACTATCGTAACTATATGTGAAGTTTCATATTTAATAAATCATTACTAACATTACTCTTATATTACAATAGTTTCTATTACTACCATAAGTGTACCTATAGACTTTATGGTCAGTCCCCCTTTTCAGTATAACTGTCATAGTAAAAAGTGGTAAATAATAATACAGAGGCAGAAAATTATTACTGTCTCTCTCTCACTTCTGTGTGTATTTCTCTCTCACTTCTGCGTGTCTCTCTATCTTCTGTGCCTCTCTCTCTTCTCTGTGTCTCCCTCTCTTCTGTGTCTCCCTCTCTTCTGTGTCTCCCTCTCTTCTGTGTCTCCCTCTCTTCTGTGTCTCCCTCTCTTCTGTGTCTCCCTCTCTTCTGTGTCTCCCTCTCTTCTGTGTCTCTCTCTCTTCTGTGTCTCTCTCTTCTGTGTCTCCCTCTCTTCTGTGTCTCCCTCTCTTCTGCGTGTCTCTCTCTCTTCTGTGTCTCCCTCTCTTCTGTGTCTCCCTCTCTTCTGTGTCTCCCTCTCTTCTGTGTCTCCCTCTCTTCTGCGTGTCTCTCTCTTCTGCGCCTCTCTCTCTCTCTCTCTCTCTCTCTCTCTCTCTCTCTCTCTTCTGTGCCTCTCTCTCTTCTGTGTCTCTCTCTCTCTTCTGTATCTCGTTCTCTTCTGCGTCTCTGTCCAAGTGTCTTTGTCTGTGGGTAAACCTAACTTGTTTCTTTGGTTTTCTTCTCTGGTATCCTTTTTTCTTTTCTCAGACCATGGAACACCCGAATAGCCTCCCTAATCATAGTCAATGAGCTTCAAAATCAGGTCATTGTTTAATCGAATCTGGTTTTGAAGCTGAATTGGTTGAAACGCCCCGGAGGACTGACTTTGGCGTCCAGGAGGACGGAGGAGTGATAAATGCATGATAAATGGTATTTTCTTAAAGTCTCCCGTGTAAAGAATGTCGCACGTTTCAGATACAATCAATGAGGAATGTCTTATCTAAACAGAACCAGTGGTAAACACTCTCGAGACCGGTAATACAAGATCCGGGACGAACATTACTCAGCGAATAAACCGGTGGAAGAGGGAAGGAGAGGAGAGAAGAGGAGAGGCGGGGGAAAAAATCTCTCTCCCTCTCTATCTCTCTCTATCCCTTTTCCCTTAATTGCTATTAATTCTCTGTCACCAGTTCCATTAGTCCGGTTTTATTTCAATCCACTATCTGCGGTGTATTAACTATTGTGACAAGGCGATTCCTCAACCTGCCACTTGGAGCGTGAAAGCAAGAAATAAAACTAACTTCTAACAGACTTTTTGTGGTTTGGTTGTTGTTGTTGTTGCTCTTGTTGATGTTGCGAAAATTGTTTTCCTGTAATGTAACGTGTGTGTCGAAACATGTTACATTAAATTCCAGAGTTATCACACTTACTCATGTTAGGTGGCAATTTAATTAAACTTCATGTATTACAGTAGAATGAGTTTTGCAACACATATTTGTGGATATTTCCTTAAGTTCGTATTACAGGATATAATTCAGCGAGTTCAAAGTCTGCCGCGGTTTCGTGTAAATATGTCACGTTAAAGAGCGGTCCCACATAAAACCACAAAAATATACCCAGCCTTAATACAATACTTAATACGCAACTTATGTGGTTTATGGATATATACCATTAAAGAGTTAAAAGCAAATAGTTTTGAGGCTACAAAAAATATAAAGTCACAGATGTAAGAAGCCGAAACAAGAGTTCATTCACAAGGTGCAGCCAGAGCTTTAGGACGTTGGCTGCCTGGACTTCTTCCTTGACCAGTCTCACTCCGTTCTACCTCGCTATCCCGTTTCGCACCACCCGAGTCGCCCCCCTATTTTCGCGTTTAATTTAGAACCGCCCTTTTACTTAACATGTTTCAAAAACTCACGGCAGGTTTTTCAAACTTCGCTGAATTATATCCGGCAATATGAACTTCAGGTTTATATTCTGCTAGTTTCGTCATTAAATGTGTAAAATATTTACTCGTCTATAACAATAGCGGAGAGCAAGGTTCTGTATTTTTTTCTTTTGTTTTTTTTTCTCTCTCACACTCACACACACTCCCTCTAACTCTGGGTCTACCTCTCTAGCTCTCTCTAACTCTATATATCTCTCTGTCTCTCTCTCTGAAGTGATTTGCGGTAGAAAAGGCGAGTGTGTCTGTATGCGTGAGGGTCCTTGGCCCACTTTCCTGGCGACTGCTGCCAAATGGCTATTTAATAGAGCTGCTTTCTCCCCCCGGCAAGACCGCAGCCCTTCCCTCCCTCCTCCCTTACCTTTAAATTAGCAACGTCGGAGAAAAAAAGAAAGACAAAGGCATATATTGCTAAAAAAGAGGTACTACCAGGAAAAAAGAGAGAGAGACGATTTTCTTGGCACTCGCTCACTCATGACTGGTAACAGTGACGTATGAGCCCAATACTAGACGTGCCAATGACGTCAAGAACCGTGGAACGTATCACTGTGATTCCCTCGTGGAAAGCAAATTATTTCCAACCCTGTACAATTTTTCTAAAAATCGGTCATTAAAATTATCTACTAAAAAACTAAGCTTTTCTGTTAATTGATCCCGAAAGGAAAATGGTTGTTCATCCACATGACCGTAACACTTCTAGTCGCTTCGGCTGAAGTTAAACCTCAACCTGCACAAGGGCTTAAGGGGGTTAAGCCCTCCTAACCCAAAAATTAATGATATTCTATGTTCGTGATCCATGACGTCGCAAGCTATGCAACAAGTGTTTCGAGCTGATCTCTTAGCTAATGGCACTTGCCATGCCGCCGCCGCCTCCGCCAACCGCATGCGCCGCCGCTGCTGACGGAATTAATAAAAAGTGGGTACGAGGAATGCCTTTTATTAAATTTCTGCAGCACCATCTTGAGCAGCTTAACGTGGAAGTGTAGGAGATGGGAAGAGTGGCAGAGGGCGGCGGCCATCTTATTCCAGTCAGTACTGAGCGCCGGGATGGATTAGCAAACTACCCATGAGGCAGCGAGGAGGGGGTGGAGGAGGAAGCGGAAACACTCAATTAGCGTCAGATTAGGGGGAAACAACAAAGTAGATGGGTGGGCAGAGAAGTGGGGGAAAGGGGGGTCCAAACTCTATCCCTGAGCGGAACCTGCTTCCATATCCCCCCGAATACATACATTTCCAGTGGGGTTGGGAAGGGGGACGGGGAGGAGCGACAGGGAGAATTCTCCCCTCCTCTTCCTCCCCCCGCCAAGGGAAGGAATTAACGTCTCACTAAGTAATGCATTTTGTGGGACAATTGGCACTATTAAAAGAAAGTAACAACTTTACTGACTTCGTGATGAATTTGATTTTTTCTCCATAAATTGAGGTACTAACGTGTAAGTATTTCTTATATATAGACTGTTATTAATTCGTTGAAGATAAAAAAAGAAAGATTATAATGGTACTGAATAATAGCTTAATATGGCAGGTCCTTGTAAGTACTACGGCTATGTGGACAACCTGTTTGGTTGTAAATCATCAACATATGAAATCTCTCGCAGCCAAAAGAACAACCCTTCTCCCAATAAGAGAAATTTAGCAAAAAAAAAACCCTTGGTTTCCCAAGTATAGATTGGCGCTGCGGGAGTTTTCTCGCAGGCGCTTCAGCCCAGAGTGACTGCGGGGCTTACCTGATCATGTCGGGGATGCCTCGCACTCTCTCTGGGTACTTTTTATCAAAGTTCTCATATGCCGAGACACCTTCACCTATTTTAGGAGGTATATGTACTGGGGTCAAAGACCTTGGGAATATGGCAAGAGTTGTCCGCTAATCCCATTAGATCAGTCGGCCAACTGCCTCCTGAAACTTGTGAAGGCACGGAGAAGGGAATGCTGCGACCCCACAGCAGACTCGTCTCCCGTCATTCGGAAGGGCGTGAGAATAGTTCCCAATGCCCGACCTACCTGATGCAGGTTTTCTAGGGTTTTCCCTGCATCTCTTTAGGTGAAACACCGGGTAGGATCCTTAAACCATAGCCCGGGGGCCCTAGTTAACCCTTGGCTACCTTGCTCTACCTTCCGCATCCCCCCTTTTCAATTCCCTTCCTATGTTATTAAAGGGGAGTTGCCTGTTTCAGGATCACCCTCAAGTAGCCTGTTAACCAAAAAAACAATCCCTTGGTTTCCAATTCCCCCCTTTACATTTCTCTTCCTAAAGGGGAGTTGCCTGTTAACCTTTGAACTACAAACCGGTGGCCCTTGTCCAACCCTTAGGCTACATTGCTTTAGTCTTCCATCTCCTCCCTTTTTTCAATTCATTTCCCCTGCTATTAAAGGGAAATTTTCTGTTTCAGGATCACCCTCATGTAGCCTGTTAGCCAAAAATATACTATGTGATGCAGGTTTTCTAGGGTTTTCCCAGCATCTCTTTACGAGAAACGCAAGGTAGGATCCTTGAAGTACAGCTCTGGTGCCCTAGTAAACCCTTGCTCTACCTTCCTCATTGCCCCTTCCAATGGTCTTCCTATATTCAAAATGGCACAAAGGAAGTAGACTGAAATGAGAACGAGTTGTCATAGAACGTGGGAGGGGGTGAGGGTGACGTCATTGGTGCTGCTGCTGCTCCTGCACTCGTCTTCAGGCAGATCTTCACTCCAAAGATTGTCAAACCTTACCACTACATACAATGGAACTGCCCCAGATAACTTCTTCACTAAATAATTTTAATTACATATATACACACATGTATATAAAGATGTGTGTGTAAATAAAATGTCACTTAATAGTCTCCGGACCTCCGGGATGTATAAAATGGTAATTTTTCGTCCCGTGAAATTGCCCTCACGAATCCACCCTCAAAGGCTGCCGTTTCATTTCACACACACACACACACACCTAGAGAGAGAGAGAGACTCAACCCTTGTGCTCCTTTCCTCGTTACACTTCAAAAGCGAGTAGAGAAGGCAAGGCAAGGGTGGAAGGGAGGAAGGAAGGTGGCAACAGACAAAACTTTACAACGTCCCTGTTAATTGAGATCTGATGAGTTTTATTTCGCAAAGCAATAATTACGACACGCCTAGCGAGATAGGGTGATGAGGAGGTGAGAGGGGTGTGCGTACGAAAAATAAATCTTACCACCATCCCATTGAGTTGTTTTGTGAATAAGGAGAGATTGGAGGGGGAGGGGAAATAAAACGACGCTTCGTTGTTTTTTTACTGCACGGGGGTGGGGGATGGGGGGCGACTGTCCCACAAAGGCGCCAGGGGGATGAAAGTTAGTTACTTTGGCCTTTGCCGACGCAGCTGCTAATTGAGTCCTTGTGCGACGCTTGGAACCCGATACTACCGTAAAATAGCTTCTGAATTGCAAAGATCAGAAAAGGATAAACCGACAGCCGTTCACAGTTCCTTCTTAGTTATTGATATGCTATAGATAATATTTTACCCATTTCTCCTTGAATATCAGCAAGTCTAAATGTCTGTATTAGGCAGAAACGAGGGTTTTATTAATTCTATATATATTTGAAGAGAATCCGGTAAACGTGTTTTGACTGAGGGAGCCGTGTATGTACTTCATATTAATGACTGCTTTAAAATATTAATTAAATCTGACACAGATTAAACACCGAAACGACCTGAAGAACATGTTGTTTTCCGTGGTTTTCTGGCAGGTTGGAACACTCCCAGGATTCCAATCTTAGACTGCATTAACACAGTATTTTTAACCCGATCAGAAAATGAAGAATATTCTTGAAGGAAAAAAATAAAAGATTCCTCTGGGAGATTATATACGATCAAAAAATTTACACGTAGATTGACTGGGATCAGGATGGAGAACTAAATTACCTGACGTCATGTTACGACAGCGATTTCGATAAACGAAACCAAAGACGAAAAATATTCGCATCACGACTTTCTTTTGTCAGCAGCGTTGCCGTCGTCATTCTTCTTCCACCGCAGATTTTATGCATAGGAGAAAATTGGATGAAGATTGACTCTGGCCAGAATGTTTTGTTCCCGGTCGAGTTCCAACAGGATTTTCTGTTTTCTTTTTTTACTGTTCAAGATCCGTCGACGGGAAATTGGGTTGGGGGGGGGTGGAAGAAGAGGGGGCGAGGGAGGGGTATTATGCTGTTTACTTACGAATGTTTTCTCTCCACAAGTTCATTTAATAAATCCAGAGATTAAACTCAAGCCTTTCAAAGTTAGTTTTTTTTTCAGGTGTGGTAACGATGAAACTGATCTGATTTAATACAGAAAAGAAGCCGAATTTTTACTCCTAGTTCTCTCCCCCCCCTTTTAATATTTAATTTCCGTCGTCCCCTCTAATCTCGAAGTATTTATCCTATGAACCCTAATCTATAGCTATAATTATTGTAAAACCCTAATATGCAATTATTTAATTACTTTAATTTAAAGCTAAAGTTTCTCTAAATCTTTTTATGCGTAATTTTTTTTTATTTTAAGTTGTATTTTGTTGCAGTACAATAAATTATGAATTATTATGTATTAAAAACAAATTAAACAAACGACTCCAATCACATCCTCACTTCCACGTGTTAAAATGGAATTGGTACTTACAGAATTCTAAAATAATTGATGCTTGTTAAGTAAATTAACAGGACATTTTAAGCTATATTATTGTTAAACTCTAGTATGAAACAACTTTATTATTTTAATTTAAAGCTAAATCAAAATTTCTACTATGGGGCTATAAATTGAAGATTTTAATCTATATTTATAATTATTGTAAAACCCTAATAAGCGACTATTTAATTATTTTAATTTAAAGCTAAATTAAAATTTCTGCTATTGGGGGTTATAAGAAGGAGATTTTAATCTACAGCTATAATTATTGTGAAACTCTAATATGCAACTATTTAATTTCTTTAATTTAAAACTAAATTAAAATTTCTTCTATAAGACTATAAGTAGGAGATGTTAAGCTATAGCTATAATTCTTGTAATACATTACTGTGCAACTATTTAATTAATTTAATTTATACGTAAATAAAACTTACTATTATAGGGCTGTAAGTGTGAGATTTAAATCTATAGTTACAGTTATTGTAAAACCATAATATGTAATTATTTAGTTACTTTAATTTAAAGCTAAATTAAAATTTCTACTATAAGTAGAAGATTTTAACCTATAGCTATAATTATTGTAAAACCCTAATATACAACTATTTAATTATCGTCTGATCGTCGAGGCGTCGAAGGTCTGTCGTTAATCCTCCTATAGAATACCCCGTAAATTCTAATTGTTTGTGTTTATCGCCTGTTGTCGTCTTCTTCTTCTTGGTCGTCGGTTCGGATTTACACCGTCATTGCCCGTGTTTTATTACCTCTCCCCGCTCTCCCGACACCGCCTGCCTTTACCTGTTACAAGATTCTTCCTCTTCCCACCACCCTCCTTCCTCCTCCTCCTCCGCCAACCCATAGCCGGATACTTACGGCTTAATTTATCTGCCTTTAAATCTAATTGGTCGTACATCACACGACACACACAAACACAAACATACACCTTTACACACTGCGGTCCCCCCAATACGTGTGTTGAACACCAACTACACGCGGTTGGTTCGTCGATTTGTGTATCGAAGCTTTTCAAAAAAAGAGAGAAGAAACCAGTAGTGGTCAAGAAGAAGAACTTTTAATTCCTTTAAAATTAATTTTCGTACAATACTACAGCCGGTGTTGCGCGGGTCAGGTGAGCCACGAAAAGGAATCTGTACAACACTAACATCTCTTGACCAAGGCCTAACATGACGGTAGCAGTCGGCCACCACGTTGGGCGCCATTTTACGTGGCAGTCTTTTAACTTCTTATCATCCCCCAAAATAGATTTTTACCGTTTTTTTAACAATGTGTGTATTTTTTCTTGCAATTTCTACAATACAAGAAATAAATACAACAGCAAACAAACATAAACAGTTTTTTTATTCAGTATATACAATCAGGAGGAGAACGTACAAATAGATCCAACTCCAGTCTGAATACAGTAAAGAATGCGGAACAAGATGATGATACTTTGGATGATATCCCTCCGCAAGTAGTTCCAAGATGTTTTAATTAAGCAATTCTCCTTTCTACAGACTGACGACCGTCTCACCTACCTTAAAAAGAGAGAGAAGGTCACATGTTCTCTCTCTCTCTCTGCCCTGGACAAACAAATTACCCTGGAGGTAACTTACGCGTTGGCGTCAGCTCAATTTGGGGCCGGCACTAATTACGTCCTTACCTGAAACAAATACGAAAAATAATTACCTTCAGATTTATGTATCATTAATTAATGGCGGCTAGCGGAGGTTAAGAAGGAAAAAAAGAAAAGGAAAAACAAGTCAGGCTCCTTATTAAGCCGCTCTTGTACGATAGAGTAATTAATAACATTAGCAGTGGTAGCCCTGGTCGTCGTACCTGTAATGTATTTATTAAGGGATCAGGACATTCATCCTCGGCCCGATGCAGACGTTTTCCCGACAAACATCCCGATTTACGTTGCACCGAAATGGGACGTTATCCCGCTCCCTCAGAAATACGTCTTAAATAAATAAATTGCAAACACTTAATTTCCAATTAAAAGTTCAACTATATTTCATCATTTCATTGAAAATTAGTACTTCCTAAAATTTTCAACCGCACTTGGCACATTTTAAAACAACCCCCTCGATCGTTCAGCCCCCTCCATGACGTGAGTATTCTACGCGTTTTAATAAAATAATTTGTTGTTGTAGTAGTATTTAGTTCTAGGACTGGTATGATCCATGCTAAGCTATCATGCGCCAGCGTTTTCATTTCCACATGTAACATCCTCCCTAATCTCATAAAGCGTATTCCATCGTTGGCCTTCCTCTTCAGTTCTTACCCGGCACACTTCCCCCAAATCCTAATTTTACAAGACCCTCATGTCTCAGAACGTGGCTCCTCGAAGTCCTCCATATTGTTCTTTCTTTCCCTGTTCCGTTTAGAACTTCGTGGTTAGTTAGTTGTCCAATCCATCCATCTCGTTCTCCTATAGCACCACATTTCAAAGGCTTCTATTATTTTCCTCTCTGAAACTTCTACCGTCAACGTTTCGCATCCATATATATTAATTGTAAATTAATTTACCACAAAATAGAGACGTAACTTATTAACTGTTCTCTGTTCTATTGAAATTATGCTCCATTTTGTAAAAACAAAACCCCACAACTTTCCGATAAATGATAAATCGTAGAATGACGTGTCGGGAAAGCGTTAATGGGGATAATGACCTCAAGGTGAAACGTCATTTGGGGTAGTGAATCGTTGGGGAAAATGTCATCCGTGACAGTGGATCGCTGGGGAAAACGTCATTCGGGTTAGTGGATCGTTGGGGTAAAAGTCTTCCGTGATAGATAGTGGATCGTTGGGGAAAGCGTCATTCGGGATATTGCAGTCGGGAGGGAAAAACGTGCATCGGACTGTCGGGATTTTGACTAACGTCTCTTGTCTACTGTTGCCTCAACAAAGAGCTTGCGCAGGAAGACACTACAAATCAAAAATGGCAAGTAAACAGTCTGTTGTCTTTCCAAACCGACTTAATCAGGCTACACGAGGGAAATCCTGAAACAGGCAATTGAAAAGGGAGGGGGCGGGGGCGGTGGTGTGGATGGTACAGAAAGGTAGCCAAGGGTGTTGGCTACGGTTCCCTCGGGCTATAGTTTAAGAATTCTACCCTTGCTGTAATTCATATAAAAAAAGATACAAGGAAAACCCCTAGATAACCTTCATCAGGAAGGTCGGGCTATTCAAATAGAGCGAGCTAGGGGAGATGACGAGACGAAAATATAAAAATACCACGACTTGAGAATGTACCAGACAGAATAACACACACTTCGTTGACCCAGATCATCAGATGACACAAATAAGACATTTCTTCCTCTAAAAACCGTTCGACGACTCTTGGACGATTATCGATATGATATTGGTCGCGACACGTGTCGATATCGTGCGCCGCTCCCCCACTCATCCCCCCCCCACCATACCCACCATACACACAGATGCACGGACAGAATTGTATTGCACACACAGAAAAATTTTATTAAAATGATGATAGTGATGACGATGATGATGATAATAATAATTAATTCCAAATCGAAACTCATGAAATTTAATGAAGCGAGCAGAAATTGCCGCGATTAATTCTACAACGACGACGGAAAAATGAAAAATTAATTTTTCATCACGTTAATGTTGACAGGGGGATGGCGCTGGGGTCGCTGCATAGTAATCAGTCACATTTATGTTAAATCAGTTTCGGGAGAGAGAGAGGGGGTAGGGGGGGAGAGGGTGGGAAGGGGGTGGAAGAATCGTGACAAGTGAACTAGTTAGTGTAGAAATGTAATTAGGTGAAATAAGGTGGAAAGCAAAATTACTTTTAGGGTTGTCATGACTCGGTCTAGATGAGCGAGACAGGAAATATTTTCTTTTTTTACGGTTTAATTAACAAATATTTTGAAGTGTTCAAAATATCTTTGAGATGGCAGATGCAATTTCACCGAAAAGTTTTAATAGTTTAAAACAAAAATCACCTCCTCCTAATTTGAAACTTCAGGGGTAGTTACTTCGCAAGATATGCCTTCTAGGTAACAGTCCAAAGTTACAAGTCTAATATTTACTGGATAGAAAATAGTTAGACCTACCAAAATATTCTGTCATTGAAATAGATCACCCAGGAAATTCAGTTCTCACAAATAATGACAAAAATATTCTAGGTTGCTTTATCGGCCATAAAAATAGATCAACCGGCAAATTCAGTTCTCGAAAATAAATTTAAAAATTTTTCTAGATTCTTTTATCGGTCATAAAAATAGATTAACCGGTAAATAGATTAACCGGTAAATTCAGCACTAGCAAATAATTACACAAAAAATCTAGCTTCTTTTATCGATCATAAAAATGGATCAACCGGCTAATTCAGTTCTCGAAAATAATTACAAAATAATTTTCTAGGCTACTTTATCGGTCACTGAAATAGATCAACCGGTAAATTTAGCTCTCAAAAATAAAAACAGATCAACCGGTAAATTCAGTTCTTGCAAATAATTACAAAATAATTTTCTAGGTTGCTTTATCGGTCATTGAAACAGATCAACCAGTAAATTCATGTCTCAGAATTAATTAGATGAAATATTCCAGGTTGCTTTATCGTTCACTAAAATAGATCAATAGTTTTTATTCAGTAGGAAGAAAAAGAAAATGTTTTATAACGAGGTTATTTTCCCGGAGAAGTTCCCTTGCTGCCTTAGCCAAAAAAAATACTAATGAAAAGAAAATAGTGTGGAGATAAAAATCTCTCCCGTAGCAGCTGGTTAATTTTGTATGGTCTTAAAGGAAGCGTCTAGTTAAGGAGAATGAGAGAGAGAGAGAGAGAGATCAGGTGGGGGAGGCGAGAGAGAGAGTGAGTTGAAGTATAATTTTATACGGCAACATTACACCAACGTGGTAAAGATATCGAGGTTACTGACACCATTAGCCGCCTTATCAGCCGCAGTTCTCTTTTTAAGGGTCGACAGGAATAGGACACTAAAAACAAATTGGGTCCTCATCCTAGTAACACAAGAAATTTTGGTAGAGAAATTTTTGTTTTCTTCTTGTTACTAATTAACGGTTCTTCTGTTTTCTAATGATGTAATTTACCTTTAAATAGTTTGCAGTTTGTTGCAGACGACAAATCTGCTACACATCTAAGTCTTATTATAATAGAAGTTGTGGGTGCGAGTAAGTAGTATGGCTATGTTGGTTCACGAGCTGTTTCAAGGTCACCGCAGATACAAACTTGCCTTAACAGTGCAAGGATAATTGATTAGATGTATAAATTGATTAAAATAATGGCGATGTCTCTGCAAATAACATCATCACCAGAAGGGAAAGAATAAAAAGAAAGGAAGAAAGAATGTGATTTTCCTTCTTCACGATATATGAATTATTGAAGTCTGTAACTTTAAATTAATGTTTAATTGAGGTCAAAAAATGCTAAAAAATAATAAAACAAAACCGAAAATAGTTTGGTCCTGATCTGGATCCTCTTCAGGCTGAACTAAAGTAAACAACACACAAAAATGATGTCTTTCAGAGATATGTAAGTACAGACAAAGAATATAAATAAATAATAGAACGAAAGAACAATAAATTTTAAAGAAACAAAGAGAATCAGTATACATTTTAAAGATTACATTTTAAGGATTGTGCCATTTTAATATTTTCCCAGAAATGCACTAAATGTAAAAAAATACGGACACTGATTTTCTGAGAGTAGTATATATAATATTAATGTCCATGGATTTAATTCTAACTTAATTAAAATTTACAATAAATCAAAAGGTCAAAAAAGTCAGCATTAAATATGTAACTATTTACTAAGGAAAGTGACGTTTCATCTCCGTTTTCAGACTTCTTCAGACTTACTACAAACATAATATTACAATAAATTAATTGTGAGTTCAATGTTACAATTTTGAATTTATGTATAAAAATTAAAATTAGTAGTATAGGGCAATAAATACGAGATTTTAATTTGTAGATTAGATTTTGGTAAGACCCTATCATGCAATTACTTACAGCGCTTTAAATTTAAGGTTAATTAAAATTACTATTACAGGGCAATAAATAGGAGATTTTAATTTATAGCTTAGATTTTTGTAAGACCCTATTATGCATTAGTTAAATATTTTTGTGTTGTACAACATCCTGTAGTGTTTAGAAAAGAAGATTGACAGGAAACGTTACTCTTTCACGTGCGCGACATCCTCGGTTTAAATAACACCGGATGATGGTTCCAAAATTGAAGGAACGAAACGTCACTGTTAAATATAAGTTGTTATTTACAGAAAAAAATCGTAAAGTTTAGGCTGTTGTGCAATTCTTTTTTTTTCTCCCCGATCAGTCAGATGTTGTGACTAATTAATTAGTCGTGTTTGTACTCTTTGGAGATAACTGGAGGAGGGGTGAAAAGTAGTAATAATAATTAAAACTGTGTTCATGTTCACTGCAGTTATGGTATTACCTTTGGTCAGTTAAAGGAAAAATAGTTCACAAGGTTTTCTCGGCTGAAAACACGGTAACTCGACGACGTTTCGGCAGCTGTCATTGCTACCATCTTCTTCACCAGAGGAGAAAACCTTGTTTACTACATACGCAGGGAAAAAGATAAATAGATGAGCGAGATGTGTGATTAAGCTCTGATAACCGCTACAATTTTTTTCCCTCACCTATTCAGTTGTTTTCACCCTTTTCTTCTTTTCTGTTTCCTTCAACAGTCTCTCTCTCGCTCTCTCTGCTGTGAAATAGGTGAACCATTCCAATCCCTCACATGCCGAGTCGTGCGGAATAAGAAGAGAATGATGACGTCACGCAAACAAGAAGAGAGCCTCCTCTCCTCTCCCCACTCCCCTCTCCACCTCTTCAACCCCACGTACGCACACACGATTCAAGGACGGACGTGCGAAATATTTCCGTGGCCTTAACGTATACAACGAGCGCGCTCGTGTTTCTAAAAATGGTCGTTAGTCACGTCGGTCCAGTTTTAGCCCGACCCTAAATTTCATATTTTAACTGTGTTGCAGTCTGCCAACAAAGAGAGATAGAGAGAGAGAGAGGTAAGGGAGAGAGAGTGGAGAAAAAAATAAACTCGAGCTTGAATAAATTACGAAAAAGTAAAGTGACGCAAAAAAAATATATGAAAGCATAAGCAAGAGGGAACCGCCGCCGTAAATATCTGCATTGTTTCAAATTTCATCTGCCTACATAAAGCTCACTGAAAAATAATAAACCAAGAAACCGTAAATGAAAGAGATACCGAAAAAAAAGAAGAAAACAATTTTCTTCCTAATTTTGGCTAACGAATAACGGGTTTGATTAAATAGACCGTATTGAATTTAAATTTTATTTTAAATCCTGAGCCACTTCATTCCTTAAAAAAAACCAGTCAATATTGTATTCAAAATGCAAATAGAACTAAGTTTCAGAATCAAAGATAAAAACAATTATCTTTTCAATTATTATTTTTTAAAATCAGGTAATAGTCGAAATTCTACGTAGGTAACATTTATTTTCGACATTGTATCATCATCTCCCCTTCACCCACAAAATAACGGGGGGTGCGGTTGGCGGAGGGGGGGGGGAATATACAAAATTATGTTCCCGAATCAAAGATAAATTCAATTATTTGAAAAGTTTCGGAAATATATATAAGGAAGTTATTACAACAGATTTTGTATCGTCGAATATGGTACAAGTTCAGTAATAAAGGGTTTAATGATAAAAATGAAAACTCGAAATTTAATCAATACACGAAAGTCAATAATGTATCCAAAGACGGTACAAATTCAGTAATAAAAGGAATTAACGACGAAAATGAATTAATACCAAAAAGTCGATGATACAAATTTAGTAATAAAAGTATTTAATGAGAAGCAAAAATCAAAAACAAAAATTATTCATTCGAAAATTTTAAAGGAAAAAAAGAGAAATTATTTCAGATATACAAAATTATTTTTATCGTTGCTATGTTTGTTTCATCCACAATTGTGTTTTTATATTTTGATTTAAATTCAAGGTAATGAATTTCTGTTACGGAAAACAGAGATAAAAATAATTAACGCTTCATTGTTTCAAATTGTACAAAAACAAAGAGAGAGATATCGAAAGATAGAGAGAGATAGAGAGAGAAAGAGTGAGGGAGAGAGGTAGAAAGATAGATAAAAAGAGAGAAAATAGGAGGGAGAAAGAAAGAAATAGAGAACGAGAGAGAGAAAGAAAAATAGAGAGAAAAAGAAAGAGAGAGAGAGAAAGAAAAAGAGAAAAATCGAGATAGAAAAAGAAAGAAAAAAGAGAGAGGAAGATAGAGAGAGAGAGAGAGAGAGAGAAGGGAAAGAGAGAAGAGAGAGAAAGTTGTTTTTGACGTAGATTTATTTTCCCTCGGCACAACAATAAATAATTATTTATAATGGATATTTTGTGGTGACTTATCGCAGCAATGGTATTGAGCCAAGTTCTCAGATCCTCGAAGTTGCGGCTCTTCTTTCTCTCTGGTTAAGCGCAACCGGCGGGAGGAAAAACTTTTAAATCTAGAATTTGATTAATAAATCCCACCAGGCTGCCACCATGTGTTAGTGTCGTCTTCCTCCTCCTGATCGCCCCCAGGGGATAGAATAGTTATAGGGGGAGGGGGGTGAGGGTGAAAATTCTATCTGGTGTTTCCAGTCGATTTGTCTCTCACGGACCGTACCAGACGTGATCCTGTTCTGTTGACACTGAGATAACGGAATCTTAATTCCATTATGGACGTCTCTTGCGGTTCCCTCGTAACTCGGCTGATAGGGAGGCGGAGGCGGAGGCGGGGGCGGGGGCTTAACTTATGCGCCCAACTTCTCGCCATAAAGCGCCCCTTACTAACCTAACCTTCCCCACTCTGCAGATTAAATTACAGGGCCGCGACGTCATCTTTGCCTTCTTCTCAGTAAGGAGGAAAAGAATCCCCAATTTTTTGCAAGACTGACGCAGTTTGAGGGGGATGAGTATACGTTTCCTCTCTGCTCCGAGTGGTTTTCCAGTGCGGTTGTAGCAATCAGAATTTAGAAGGTTGAAATAACAGGAAGGTAAAAAAATCTTTGTTTTAAATAGAAAATTGAATACATTAAAGTACATACACGGCTTCCTACATCAAAGTAATCACCCTTCTTCGTTTACCCTCCAAAAAAAAGCAACAGACAATTAAATTACACTCGAAAGAGATGAGTCAATACTGTTGTTATTCCAAAGTTTCCCATACTACACTGCATCACCTTGGCTTCCTCTATATCAATCCTCATATTGAACTCTTTGTCCATGCCATTTATTATAGTTTCCAAGTTTTTCTTCTGACTCCCAAAATCCTACAATATCATCGGCGAAGCGTAGGGTTTTTACTTCTTCTCCATGCAGTATGATTCATTTTCCATATTCCGTTTTAACTTTCATTTCCTGTTATATATAAGTTAAAGAGCATAGACACCCTTGTCTTACTCCTTTCTTGGTTTCTGATTTCTTTTCTTCATATTCAATTCTAGATAACAGCTGATTGTTTTGTGTAGAGGTTATGTGTAAGCCCCCTTTCTCGACATTTTATTCCAGTGCTTTTCAGAATCCAGTTCATATTATCAAAGTCTTTTTCTAAATCTACAAATGCCTTTGAACGTAGGCCGGTTTCTTCTTATCCTGTCTTTAAAATTACCCGCAAAGTTAATATTGCTTCTCTCGTCCCTAGATTCTTCATAAAACCAAACCGATCTTCCACTAACTCGCATTCTATTTGACGTTCCACCCTACTATATACTACCGTAGTTAATATTTTGTTCGATTATAAGCGGGAGTTTTCCCGCAGGGTCTTCACCCCAGAGTGACTGCGGGGCTCACCTGATTATGTCGGGAATGCCTCGAGCTCTCTGTTTTTTTTATCAAAATTCTCACATGCCGAGACACCTTCACCTATTTTTGAAGGTTTATGTACTGGGGTCGAAGACCTTGGGCATATGGCAAGAGTTGTCCGCTGATCCCATAGGATCAGTCGGCCAACTGCCTCCTCAAACTTATCGGGACATGGAGAAGGGAATGCTGCGACCCCACAGCAAACTCTTTTTCGCGTCATTCCATGGCGTTGCTTCTTCGCCCGATGAATTTGTCAACTCCGCTGGAATGTTGTCATATATTTCTTTTGTTTAAATGACATCAGATGAGGCTCCAAATCTAGGTAGGAAAGGTCGTGAACTAAGTACAGTTGATATATATTGTAATGAAAAAACGCGGATTTTGATGATATTGTGGCGTTATGAGGCGCAGTTCAGCCTACAACAAGAAGTTATTACGTTTTTTAAGTTTTGTGCGCGACAAGCGAGGCCAACAACAATGTCAAATTGGCTGAAAGAGGGGGGAACCCCCGATGGGGATCCCCCGCGGGAAACTCCCTCGGGGCGTGTGTAAAAAGACCAATGGCGGGGAACCCCGGAAGTTTATGAAATAAACCGCTGGCGGGGGACCCCGGAATTTTGTGAAGTACCGATTGCGGGGAACCCCTGAATTGTGTAAGAAAACCGATGGCGGGGAATTCCCGTGTGAGAATTTAAAAGGGGAGCCGATGGGTGGCTCAGGACCAGAAGTCAGATGAGTTGAGGAGAGGACGGACGAGATCAGAAGTCAGATGGGTTGAGGAGAGGAAAGACGTGGTCCGAGCAGATGAGCAGAAGTCAGACGAGTTGAGGAGAGGATGGACGAAATCAGAAGTCTGACGAGTTGAGGAGAAGACGGACGAGAGCAGATGCTGTGAGAGGTGGGCAGAGACGTCAGATGTGGTGAGACGTGAGCAGACGTGGTCAGAGGTTTGCAGACGTCAGATGTTTCGAGGAAGCAGATGAGTTGCGGATCTGGTTCCTACTACCTTCATCGATAAAAATCCTGCAAGACGCCAGAGAGACGCGGAAACATTCGTGAGGTGGATGTTTGTAGGCCCAGTAATTGTGGGTAAGTTATTAAAAAAGCTGTGAAACTTGCTCATTGCTCTGGTTAAATAATATTTAATGATTGTTTTTTCTATTTTCAGCTACTGCATACTCCATCTGTCGAGAGATCCAAAATCCCCTGAGATTAAGCCCATGTAATCACTTTAAATTAATAAAGGAAAAATTTTAAAATTGATTATAATTTGTTCTATTGATTAATTAATGTTTTATACCCTAAAAAGTATATTACAATATATATATATATATATGTTTCTCCGGAGCTTCCTTATTTCAGGCACCACCAGCAGCAGCTGTGTCTATGAGGTCATCACAGGTTGGGGGAATTGTTTGCAGGTTGGCTCCCGAGCTCTGGAGAAGTCCAGTCGCCTCATTGTCGGGCCATTGTTGTCCGAGGATAATCGCGGGGCGGTCTTTGACGGCACACAACAATAAAGTCAGTCAGTCGGCGGATTGAGAGATCGTGGCCGCGCGTCCCTTGCCCTTGTCAGTTCCCGCACTCAACTTAATTAGCCTCGTACCGATACAGAGACGCCAATTACGCACCCGAGGAAGTCACTCTTGCTCAAGCCTTTTCATTTCCTTATAACTAGCACATCCTCACTAATCTACTTAGCGTATTCCATCCTTTCGTCCCGCTTCTGTTATTACCCCACACACTTCCCTCTAATGATAATTTTACAAGACCATCGTGTCTTAAAACGTGGCCTTCTCTTAGTCAACATCCTCCATATTGTTCGCTTTCCCGTATTCTGTTTAGAACCACCTCGTTTGTGTATCTATTCACCTCATCTCATTCTCCTATTGCACCACATTTAAAAGGTTTCTATTCCTTTCCTTTTACCTAACTCCTATCGTTCACGTTTCGCACCCATATAACGCCACGCTCCATACGAACATTTTCAGCAACGATTTCCTAATATTCACACTTAATATTAATCCGCACCAAGACGCACTGGGAAACAAAACAGGTTCGTTCCGTGAACGGAAAACTGCTGCACGTGGCTACGCAACTAATAACTTAAACCCTGAGAACTTTAAAATCGTCCCCTTTAATTATTTATTTTGTACCTGTAAACATTGCGTAGGACCCCATTAATTTTTTTTCTTTAAATTGTTTAAATATTTAATAATTCCCTCCCCCTATCAGTTACAGCATCAAAGTCCTTCAGCGTTCCCTGTAGGGTTTCCGATGCAGATTCTTTTTGACTGTGAAGGTAAAATTTGTAGCCCTCATCCGTTGCTGTTAAAAAATCTCGCACACAAGTGAAACTCGCAAGGAATTGTCGATTGGCAAGACTGCGTCACAGTAACACTTTACGGCTGCCGGAGCGAACGGGTGGGTCTTTCAAATTCTCTTTTAGTTTCGGGGAAATGTTGAGGGTGGGGAGGGGGAGAAGAGACGAAATGAGGCGAAAAACCTTTCTCCTTTCGATCGCCCAAGACGACCGACGAGGCGTCTGCGTCTGCGGCACGGGGCCGTTGGGCGATAATTGGTAGATTGAGTGGAGACCTCGTGACCCGATTGTCGTGGAGCAATTTTCGCAACGTGAGCGAGCCCTGGAGCCCGAGAGCGATTGGGCAACCTCGCGCTCCAGAGAGATCGAGCCCCAGAATTGGGCGTTGCACAACGCGAACCTTCCAGCACAGCCTAATTAGCTCGTCGTCGGAATAACTCCCGCTGGAGGAGGAGGAGGAGGAGGAGGGGGAGGAGGAGGGGTCGATGACCTCAACAGCTCACCGGCGCGTCGGAGATACTAAAGGCTTTCAGTTTCCAGTAATGTTGACGACTTCCAAGGGGAAAATTCTAGAGCGCTTCCTGGATGGTTTTTCAGGTTGGCAACATTTCCCCCCAGGGCTGTCGGTGAAGCCATGTTGTCAAACTTTATATTATCTCCTACTGTGCTACTTGTTATCGTGGTAACCAATCCTCAGACATAAACCGTCCTTGCTAACCTATCCTGCACCTGCCTACGCTTTGCCGATTATATTATGGTACTAGGGAAGTCAGACGAAGACTTGCAAACCATAGATTATGGCACGAACGTGGTCCTGGAGAAACAGTTCAATATGAGGATTAATAGAGGGAGATGGAGTGTAGTATACGAAACACTGGAATAACAAAGGCTGTTTGATTGGGAATGGATATTTTCAAGGAAGTTAAGGAATTCTGTTACTTGAGAAGCGTAATAACTGGAGTAGGATAGCACAGGCAAGGAAGAGGAACTTACGGCTATTATCGATATTAGGAAATCGTTGCTAAAAATGGTCGTATGGAGCGTGGCGTTATATGTGGTGCGAAACGTGGACGGTAGCAGATGGGGAAAGGAAAAGAATAGAAGCCTTTGAAATGAGGTGCTGTAGGGTGAATGAGATGGTCACTAACGAGGAACTTCTCAGCGAACAATATGGAGGACGTTGACGAAGCGAAGGGATAGATTAATAGGCCACGTTGTAAAATTACCATTAGTGGGAAGTGTGTGTGGGGTAAAAACAGAAGAGGGAGGCCGTGGATTTAATACGCTAAGCAGATAAGGGAGGATGTGGGGATGTGCTAGTTATGATAAAATGGAAAGACTTGCAGAAAATAGGTTACCATGGAGGGTTGCATCAGAACAGTCCTAGGACTGAGTACCACAATAACAACAATTTATCTTCCCAAGTCTACCGACGAAGAAAATGAATCAAAGAGAATGAATATAGTAAATAAAGGATGTATGGTTGTCTGTATATTTGTTGGGGTAGAAACCCCTAGCACACAGGTACAAGGAATCAGAGATATGTGAAATATGTCGGTGATGTCACACACAAGAGCAGCAATGGAGGAATACTACGGATAGTCTCAGATTAGTTCCCAGTGGTTTGTAAAACCATTTTTCTAGGTGTAGATGTGGAAACGGGTAGGACGGAGAAAATAATAATGAGCAGTTTATTGGTCCTGGTTAATCACGCCGGCTCCAAGGACGCGCGAGACTAGAAAGGAGCTATGAATTGTGGTTTTAATAAGGCAGAGACGCAATTGGTCCACGAGAGGCAGAGATAGAGAGAGAGAGAGAGAGAGAGAGAGAGAGAGAGAGAGAGAGAGAGAGAGAGAGAGAGAGAGAGAGAGAGAGAGAGAGAGAGGACGGAGTAAAAGGTGGGGGCAATAAAGTTTTGTCGCGAATTTCATTACGCCTCCGTGGTGAAAACAAGCTGGAGACAACGTGAGACTTGCGTGGGAGGGAGAGGGGAGAAAGTAATTAAGCCGACTGAATTAATAAGTCCAGGGGCGTCTTGGGAAGGAGCCGAGAGAGCGAGGGTAATTACCTGGACGACCATCATTTACCTACTCGAGTACCGACCGGCGGGGAAAACCGCAACCAGAAAAGAAAACTGGAAAAGAAACTACGGGTGTTAGCTGGAAGACTAATGAAGCCGACGCTGAATAATAAAGGGATCTGACAAAACTACAATTTCTTGATTTTCTCGAATCAAGTATTGATTTATTTCATTACAAAATAATATATATTACAGCATTTTAGAAGTTGCGTCTCATTTCTGAGGACTGGAACCTGGACCATGCGGTAGTGACTACAGTCCAAACAGTTCTGAGGGTCCGTCACTCCATCTCGTCCACATTTCACACTCCCAAATTCCTTAGTAGTTTTCTTTCAGACATTCACTGTAAGAGTCACCTTTCCACCTTTGAGCTTTCTTATTTAATTAATAACAGAATTCCTAACAGCAGAATTCCTTAACTTCCTTCAAAATTTAATTAACTTTACTTTGATTTCTTTTATACTGATACATTTTCCCCTGAGAATAATTTCCCATTAGTGTGTTTTTTCCAATTTCTGTAATTCGTACTAATTCTTTTTTTCCTTACTGGCATGCTTCTTCTTGTCAATTTTTCGCCAATTATTCCTTTCTATGTTCTACTATTTATAGTTTATCTTGTTTGTAGTGGTATTCAGTCCCAAGACTGGTCTGATGCAACCTGTCTTGCGCAAGCCTTTCATTTCCACATAATTACCACATTCTACATCCTCCCTAATCTCCTTAGCGTATTCCAATATTAAAAAGGCTTGCGCAAGATAGGTTAGGTTGGAGGGTTTCATCAGACCAGTCTTATGACTGAATACCACAACAACAACAACAACTTATGTGATTACTATTTTTTAATTAGTGCTTGAACTGACTGAATTATTTAAGTTTCTTCCGACGACCTAGATGAGACCTAAACATGGAGAGAAACCCTCTCCAGGGAGGAGGGAGGGGGCGCAGTAGAATCTTAAGTAAGTGGGAAGACGCTCTCGTAAAAATCCTCACGGTCGATCCACCCATTTTTATTTTATTTTCAAATCCCCTCCCCCCCCTTTCCTTTAGAGGAGTCCGCAGTGCGACGCAACGCGGCGACGGATAACTTGATATACGTTGCTTTTGTTTCTGTTCCAGAAAACAAGAAAATGTAGGGGGGGGGAGGAAACCAAGGAGGACGCCGACTACGCGGTAGCTTTCTTGCCAAATATCCTTTCAGTCGCCAACATAAAGTTGACCTTGTCTGCTGCCAGTCGAATATACTGACTATATTTTTTTAACTTAATAACTGAGCTTTATTCTGTCGTGGTCTCAGAGGTTGTAAGAAGAGGGGGCGGGGGGGAGAGAGAAGAGTAGTGCAGAGAAGGGTGGAGCAGGGTGGGAAAAAGAAAACTTTTAAGATCTCTCCGATCTGTCCAACCTCACAGACACGCAGAGAAAAAGGAAGGGTGGGAAGAAATAAAATAGCGTAACAATCCTTGTGATCTGTAAAACTTTAATAATATTTTAACGCCAAAACCGCAATTTCACCATTGGGAATACCAGACATAAAAAAAGATCATAGGACAGACACAAGCAAAGGTGGACAAAATAGTTAAATTTTTAACCAAAAAGTTAAAACCCTTTCCTTGAAGTCATTCATGCTGGAAATATTTTTTTAAATTTATATAGTTCATTACGTCATTTCCCCTCAATTATTTTTTAATTCATCACAGTGAATACTATAAATTAGAAAAGATCATAGGATAGGCACGAGCAAATGTTGGATGAAAGAGTGAAATTTTTAAAACAATTTTCCCTTAAAAAATTATTACAGGAAATGAAAAACCCCCGTTGAAAGAAGTCATGCTGAAAAAAAACGAATAAAAATTTATAATTCATTACAGTCATTTATCCACAAATTATTTTCCTCCCAGTCACCATTTCCTAACAATAATCTTTTTTCTTTTTGTCAGACAAATTTCACTCTATTTATTTACTATTCACGAATCTCGTGCTCTTTTTCGGCAAATCGGAAATATTTTTGACTGAGGCAGTCGTTTATTTTAAATATACTCAATATGTCAAAGCCATTTTTCCGAGTCTCCCCCCCTCTCCCCCGCCCCACCGTTTCCTCGTCATTTACTCAGTTAATAAAATATCTGATCAATAGTTACAGTAACACGTTACGAAATATTTTAATAAGAAAACGAAAATCAACAGTTCAAAGAACTTCAATTTTAAGTAGTAGATATGCACTGAAGTGTACGGAATAGTGTGATTTAGAAACACCCTCTCTTTAAATTGGAAAAAAACAAACCAAATATTTTTTTAAAGCTTCTTGGTGGCTTAAAATGTAGTATTCTACGAGATCTTCCAGAGGCTGTCATAAAACAGGCAAAGTAGGTAAAAGGAACCGGAGATTCTACCCACGAGTTTTCTACTACATATTTTTTATAATTATTGGGATGCCGACGTTTTTAGTCTTCAAAATATGCACACAGGGAGACGTACATTGGAGTGGGGGGAGGAGGGAGAGAGAAGTGAATAATCCGGGTGTATGGGAGAAGTTGATGTGAAAGAGCTACCAATAAAATGTTTTCAGCGTGTTTCTGGGATTATTCTAGGTTTTCCATTTAGCACCACGGGCTTATGGAAATGTTGGGGAGGGGGAGGGGGAGAGGGTGGGGAGGGGGCTAAAAAGATTAACATTTAGTCTTTAAATATTAACGCTTATCGCATGAAGCAGGCCGAGCGTGTAATGAAATCACCGAATTACTTCCAGTTCCGTGGTTCGATGGTGGCAGAAACAGTTTTTGTTTGTTTTGGATGTAACACACACACTATTTTTAAAAAATGGCGGCGTCCATGCTGGAAAGGCTCATCCAGCTCAACAGTGTCGTCAAAAGAAGTCGATCCACTCGAGAACTATTTCCAAATTCCTGTCTCCCCCCACCCACACCTTCTTATAGGGGAAGGGGGAAACGTTCCTGAAGGGGCGGGGGACGTGTGTGTGTGTGCGTTTGCACTGGAGGCGAGGCGTGAGATTGGCTCGGCATTATTTTCTCTTTTTGGACCCTTCCTCCGGCCTTTGGAATGCGAAGGAACGGGGAGAAGAAGAATAAGGAAGGTGGAGGAGGGACGAAGTGATTCCGTGGTTCATTGTTACGTCGCCGTCGTCGTTGCGGCCGCCGCACAGTAAAACTGAAATGCTCCGGCCCAGATGCTATCGCCAGAGGAAAGACGAAATATGGCAGCCTGGGGGACAATAACAACAGGAATCGCCTTCCTTCCTTTCTTTCCTTTACGGAAGTTTCTTTTCTCCAAGCAGCAGCAGCAGCAACTTCTCCTCTTCCTCTTCCTCTCCTCACCGTCATCATGGTAACGAAAAACCATCCTCTCCCGTGACTCGTCTTTCTTCACGTCACCGACGGGGGGCAGGAAGGGTGAGGAATCTTAAACGAACTATGAAAAAGATTCACAGCGCAACGTTCACTGTGAGGATTCCAAACACTGAACATTTAGTTTGGTTTAAGTTCTATTTTTTTGGGGGGTAGACGAAAATTCTTTCCCCACGCGGAAAGATTAACTAACCACGAATTTCTAAACGGAATAGGAGAAGAGAGTACAACATGGAGGACTTTTAAGGGATAGATTAATAGGCCACGTTTTGAGACATGAGGGTTTTGTAAAATTAGCATTAGAGGAAAGTGTGTGGGGTAAGTGCAGAAGACGGGAGCTAAGAATGGAATTCGCTAAGGGGATTAGGGAGGATGTGGTAGCTATGTAGAAACGGAAAGACTTGCGCACGAATCAGACCAGTCTAATGACTGAAAAATTCAACAAGAACATAATTTTTAAAACACCAGGCAAATATTGTATCTTGTAATGTCCTAAGGAAAATGCCTTTAAGTTACACGTTTGATTCACCCCCTAACAGTAGGCAAAGACGTTCCGTTTTGAAGGTAGAGGGTGAGGGATGGGACTGGGGGGTGGCGGCGTTGTTACGCTGTGGCGGCGGCGGCCATCGTTTCCATGGCGACGCCGACCCACTAATTTAATTTAGGACGAAACCGCGTTCCTCTAGAGTTCGCCGGGGTCAAAGCGCACAACGTACAGCGTCGTGACCTTCTCCTCTCCTCTCCTCTGAAATGCCACTTAGGACGGCGCTAATCAGGTCGACCCCCGGTCCGCCATTTTGCTTCACGAGACAGCCTCCGTTCCCGAAACGCGCCTCGAATTGTACTCAATACACCGACAAAGTAGCATAAATAATAGACATCAATGCCTGAAAACAGGTCAGAATAAAGGTTCAGCAAATAATATCACAAACTCTTTATATAAATAAAATTCACGCCGTTTCGTCCTTCGTGAGGACATCTTCAGGAGCCGTCGTCAATTGGAAAACCCTCAACGCCACAACACGAAGGCGGACGATTGCCTCGAGACTTTAAAGCGTGACCCCTACTCACTGGTGACCTGCCACTTCCTTGTCTTTACTCTGCGAAGGGAATCGAAGGGAAGGAGAGGGAAGGGAGGTTCCTCTTTAAGGCCGGGGCATCGACGTAAATCTTAAGTCATTACGAGAGACAGAGTAGGAGAAAATGAGAGAGAGAGATAGAAAGACGCTAAAAACTCCACGAGAAAGAATAGGAGAGCGAGATAGACACGAGGAGTCACTGGGCGTGGTCAGAAATACGTCACATAGACACACACAGACACGAGGAGGAAGATGAAAGACTAAAACCATTAAAATCATTCCAGAAACAGTAGAAAAACTAGTGAAGATATAATAAACACTAAGAACAGAATTTTGGGTTTTAAAAAACCCCAAGGCGAGTAAATTCCTAGACTTCACAAATTTCAAACAAGCATTTTACATATTATACATTACAGGAGAAAGACGAATTTAGAATTTATTTTTCTAAAAACAAAAATCACGTTTTAATTTGGATTAAAAATGATATTAAAATTAATAGTTGCTTTCGGCACATGCCAGAGTCATCTACAATTTCTTTTTAGATTATCAATTGGAACGTTATGAATAAAACTCCATAAAGAACTTACTGTAGGTTCGCCTATCTGGTGATTTCCGATTCGTAGAGTTGCCTGCGCTGGTTGTTGAAAGAGTCGACTCACGACAGGCTGTATCTCGTATCTTATATTAAATTTTCGGTTTATATATTATGTGTACAGTATACTTTGACAAATGAATTTACGTACAGTAGATTAATGATTCGAATTAATTTATAATCCAAATTACTGGTTATATTGTATCAATTTCATATACATTTCCTACTATCAATAAATAATATTATAATATCTAAGTGGAATCTTTCGAAGATCAGTGCAGGCAACTCTACAAATCAGAAATCACTGGACAGGCGAACGCACAGCAGTTTCTTTATTCAGTTTTTTCATAACGCTTCAATTAATTTTTTTAATAATTTGTAGATGACTGTGGCATGTGCCGAAAGCACCTATAAATTTCAATAAAATTTTAAATCCAAATTAAACTATGATTTTTGTTTTTAGAATATGAATATTGAATTCTTCTTTCTCCTTTAATCTGTAATATGTAAAATTCTTGTTTGAAATTTGTCAAGTATAGGAATTTACTTGCCTCGGGGTATTTTCAACCCAAAAATTCTGTTTTTAGAGTTAATGATGATATATGCGATACAGGCTTCTGTAAGTCGACTCTTTGAAATGTCAGTGCAGGCAACTTTACGAATCAAAAACCACTAGATAGATGGGGAGAAACCGCAGTAGTACTTTTTTCGTCGATTTTCAAATCACTTTATCGAATTAATTTACTTTTTAATACAATAAATGAGTAATCTGACGGTCTCAATTATAAATGAAATAAATTACAGCCGTAAATTTTATCAGAAAAAAATTAATATTGAAATTTGTTTAGTATATTTGGACAAAGTTTCCTCTTTCAAATTTGCGGACATCATCAGGAAGGTAGACATTTTTTTCCAATTATCAATTATAAATTTGAGGACAATTATTCTCCCCCCTCTCCATACGCACACACATACGATAATCTGTGAAATTTTCAGTGCTGTTTCCATAATGGTACCTTAAAGATCACAATTTTTAACACTGACAAGACTCCACTTTAATATATTTCTATACAGACACCTGGTATAAAAGTAAGAAAAGGAGGAAAAAGTAGGTCGTTAGAACCTAATACAAGTGTGCACGGAGGGCGAAGAACAATAACCAAGGTCTGGTACTTTATTCCATCCCCAAGATGCCAGACTTTCGTCGGAAATATATTTAACAGGCGTATAAAAAAATTTCGTGTCGGAAAGAAGGTTAATCGAACAAGAAGAACTGACTTTGCGGAGGATTCAAGTGACTAAGGGTAGGGGACAATTATTATTCACAGTTTTTTATCCTGTAATGGGGGGCAACGAGACGTTGGTGAATGCTGTAATGGCTCGAGAATCACTTCAACGGCTTCGCTGGCGAACGAATGGAACGATAAAGAGAAAAATTGTAAGGATTTCCCCCACCCCCGCCGCAGCCTCCCCCCCTCCTTTATTGCGAGGAGTCTGCGCCACGTCACGTCTGTTATTTTGATTTATTCTCCTGCCTGCTCCGAGTGAGAGGTAGAAATATGTATAAAGTTGTTTGCTTTTTCTTTCATCCCTCTCTCTCCGCCTATGGCTCCTGGAATTGGAATATATTGCTAGTAAGACAAAACTGTTTGCTCACTTCCTTTGCCCCGATAAAAGAGAAGAGGGCGTGCACAGTTGTGTGGAAAAAGAAAATCTCTTCTCTCTGGCGCGAGTAGTTGTTCCATTCTAGGAACAAATGCGGCGATAGTAAATTCTCAGGGGATAACCCAATTTTAATCTGAAGAAGACTTAATATATTACAGCCCAGTCTTCTTTCAAGCCTACGAGCGTCGAATCGGTCAGCTCAGTGGATAGAGCTACCGCGTACTAAATAGTTGACCGTTATTCCGAAGAATTTCTCTCTGACCATTCAGTTTTCCGAGAACAGAACCAAAAGTGTCACATCTTATTAAATCTTCACATCCCCCTCACTTCCGGATATTTTACCACAGTAAATATAATTTTAGACGCCAAAACGATAAGACGGTTGCCTATTCACAATTTTGTATTCTATAATTGGGGGGGGGGGGGCAATGAGACGTCGGTGACTACTGTAATGTGTAAATAAAACTCCTTTTGGGTGGGGTTAAATTAATTTAAATAATATTATATGTTACCGATTGATGGGGATTATAAAAAATATATATAAAAATTTGGTTTTAATTTTAAGCCTTAATCTTAATAAACATGAAAATTATTAACAATTTATGAATAATATATATATATAGACAATTCATTTTGCATTTGGACTTTACTATCAAGGTTCCACAGTTGGGTGTGAAGAGAAAGCCGTTCGGCGCGAAACTCGCATAACATTATTAGACGTAAAGCAGCCGTTTCGGCGCGAAACTCACTTAACATTACAAGACATATAATTTCATATTTAGCAAAATTTTTAAATATATTCCTAAATACTTAATCAGTTGCAATATCTGAGAGTTGTAAAACATTAATAGTAAAACAAGCTATAAGTATGAATTCCACAAATATGGACTAAGCGTCGTAGGTTAATTTAATTAAATATTAAGCTACGTTTTTATGACAAATTATCTGGACTTTTCATTAATATTTGAAGATGCCAAATTATTTATTCATTTAACAATTTGTAACAATAACTCATGAGACTTTTGTGTTCAGAATAAAAATCGAAATATTTATCTTTCAATGAAACATAAATTTTATAAAAGTAGCGATTTAAATTTATTTAAATTACTTGTCTTTTAATAATAATAATAGCCGAATTGGTCTGATGTGATGCGTCTCACCCATGAGTCTAAAATAAATATTATATTTTACATCTGAAATTATAATATTTTTCTAATAAATCTTATGGTTGTTTCAATATGCATTCTTCCACAAAACTGAATAATTTTTCACATTGAATTTTATATTTTTCCAAGTCCCATAAATGCGGATATTAAATGTGGGCATAGTTTGGCCAATATAACTGTAATTACAATATAAACAGATACCGAAATTATTAATTTTATTTTTAATATTTTAACATAGCTTAAATTATTGCAAGATTTTAAGATAATTTGGATATCATAATTCATTAAATCATGTCATAAGTTTGTATTATTTCTTACTGCGTAATTTTACGGGTAAATTATTAATTTCATATTAATCTTAGTCAACCCAATTTTAATGTATTTTTAAGCGAAATGCAAAGGATAAATATTAAGAAGAACACAATATTTATTTTTCCCAGATTAAATTTATGATAGCGCTGACGTTATAATTTGACGTCCATATTTACTGAATTATAAAGCATAGTATCTTATGGAATAATGGCTGATTTGACATGTAATTAAGAATTATTCCTGAGTAAGTAGATATTTTTATAGCAATTGGTAACTATCTTATTGACAGAAACAATAACCAAAACATCAAGAAAATTGACAGAGTGATCTTTTTCAATTCAATTTTAAAGTTTCTTTCAGTGTTGTAATTATTAAAAGTATTGAGCAAATGGTTTATGTGGAATCTGAGAATGATACTAAAAAGTCATCATTCTTGAAATATCTCAGTGGTTTTAAATCTAAAGATGTAATACATAAGGCTTCCAAATCTCTCATAATTTGCGCGAATAACGACAAAGAAAAATTCCCAAGGTAGAACCAATGATTTCGTGATAGTAAATGTTCTTGAACGAAAAATAAGTGGAATTTATAATTACATTTATTAAGATAAGAATTTTTGATAAAATAATTTTTGTCAATTTCGAAAAGTAGTTATCCCATCTATTTTTAAAACTTGGGGTAAAAATTAAATAAGAACTCTTCATCTAATGATAAGAAAACATGATCATTAGTGACGTTTAAATGGTCCAAAAACTTAAAAGACGTTTTGACTGTAAAATTATTTTCCTTATTAAGAGAATTATATAAAAATATAGAAATGTTATGAAGAGGGCTGCTAGTAGAAGAAACGATAATTCTGAAAGATAAATTATATGCTAGAGCATAGGCTCTGGCACTATTATCAGAAGTTAAAAACTAGGAGTTAAAAAGTGCTACTATCCACAAGTCTTTTCAAGTTAATTTCTAATTGATCAATAACTAAAGTAATGGATTTAATTTTTATTGCAAGTTCTATGTATTTATTTGTCTGGTAATAACGTTTCAACTTTATAAAACTATTTAGTCAAATTCCTTTGGCAGATTCACTAAAGATAACATTAGGATTATTAGAAATGTACATTTTGGTGTTTTGCACAACTTATGATAATTTTCTATACAGAATTAACTCATTGTTAAAGTTTTCCATTGTAATTATGGAACTAACAATACGCTTATTCTTTGTAAGTGTTATTTCAGCCTCGTTGCTTGTGCGACATGCACAATAAATTTTTATCCATTTCAATTTCTTTTTTCCGTTAATAATTTTTCATTTTATAACATAATTGTATTATACATATATATTGTAAATATTCATTTTTATTATAATCGTAAAAGATGAGGTTTTAAAATTTAAGAACGGAACGTCGTGAACAAACTACTGTTAATAAAGTTTATATCACTTTTTTCTGATATATAGGCTGTTTTTCATTTTATTAATATTAATATAAGATGTGTATTTGTATAAAATAACTTATTTGAAACAAATGTCCACGATATTCTCGTTTATCGCCACGTAATGTCCCCGCGCCCAACCTTGCGCCGAACTGGCTTGCGCCGAAACGGCCGCGCCGAATAATTCTTGCGCCGAAGTGGCTGCGCCGAATCGGCCGCGCCGAACTGGCCGCGCCGAATCGTCCTAGACCTCGGTTACACGCCACACTATGCTAAACCACCAATCAGACGTTGTCCACCAAAGTCTCCTATTGGCTTGCAGACTTACAATTGCAGCCAATAGAAAATTATTTGTCTTGGAGTACGTAAATGCTGCATATGTTACGCATTTAGCCGTAGCATTCCAAATTCTTCGTGGACCTTCCGTTTTTCCCGGCCGGTCCTCCAAATTAGCTACGCTCACTCCCGGTAGCAACTCAACTTTCTATAGATGGTCCCTTTTATCAATGGGCTTCTCTCATTCAAAAGAAGGGTCAGTCTATTGTCCAAGGAATGCGCCCTGAGACCTCCCACTTTCAAACGGAAAGGGTTTGGTTTTTTGTTAGAGTTTCGCCACCCACACACAGAAAAAGCCATGAAACAGATGAATTTTATTTATAATTTAACTACACGTTTGTATTATTCATTACTGCACTCGCTGTTACATGGGACAAACTGAGGGGACATTAAAACCACAGCGGCCGCTCATTTCATCCCGTTCTTTTTTGTTACTAAACAAATTAATATCCCAATCGACTTTTTATTTGAGGGTTTCTTTACATTTCAACCGAAGTTTAGGGGGGTGGAAACTATCCCTGGTCTTTTTTTAGGCATATTATTACCAATTCATCCCCCACGCCTGTTGGGGGTGGGGGCGGCGCGGTACCATTCCGCTTTCACTGACTGTATATTTTCATCCCCGTAATTCGGGCTAAATTTTATTTTAATTAAAAACCGGGATTTGCGAGTGAGTGACTAGCCGCATGTAATCAATTTTTTTCTCACTCCCCCCTCACACAGTATTAGTGGAGAATGAACGCTGCGCCCTCCTGCCCCCTTCCTCCCTTACCCTCCTCCTCCTCCTCCTCCTCCACCACAACCACTCTGATTTCGGAACATTTGTGTAAAGTTGCAAGTATTTATCTCCGCATGACTCCTCGTTATTTGTTAGATTTATTTTTCAATCATTTTGCTTAGGCATCATTAGTTTTATTTACCGTATTTTAATCCCCATGTGGAATTATAACGGTGCAATGGGTTGGATTTGAAATTAAATTTCGGGCGGGTACGGTGCGGGTGGAAGGGAGGGAGGGAAGTGGGTGTGACTTCTCCCACCGACCGTAATTTTTCAGCTCTAAGGGTTGGAGTATTAGTTTAATGTACGGTTTATTTTCCATTATAGAATTATTTCGCTGCTGCCGTAAGCTTTTCCCACCCTTTTCCTCCATTCCTGATGCGCTGACAAGGTAAGAGGGAGGAACGGAGGGACACTTCTTTAAAGCCACGGACAATAGCGACACTCAGCAGTCAAGTGTTATCTCTTCCGTCCTTCTGTGATGCCTCGGCAAAAGAAAGCGAGGCTCCCGAGGTAAACGGGAAGGAAATTTTTAATTACGGTGCAAAGTCCTTTCGAATTACGGCGTATAATGCTCTTCCTGAAGGGTGAAAGTAATCCCTCTCGGCTCACTACTACCACTACAGCGGGTCTCCGCTGCAAAAGAAGAGAAAAGGGGCGACAACTCTCCATTAACGGTGACGACTTTGAACTGTCCCCGTAAATAAAACTATTTGAGAGGATAACTACGGAAATGAAACTGCAGTGACCATCCCTAGACCTACAGTGTGAGGTTTTATAAAAGTAATTGTGGTCGTGATTTGTGTCGAGAGGGGGGGAGGGGTCATTTGTTTTAATTCCGACATTCAGCCATTTTTTGGGGGCTGCGGATGGGGCAAACAGGCTACACAGGGGTGATCGAGAAACTGGTAACCTTTCTTATCATTTTATAATTATAATTTGAGAGGATAATTAGGAAATTGAAATCCAAGGGTGTGGGGTGGTTGCAAAGATCTATAAAAATGAAGTATAAAACACCGTGATTGGTGTCGAGAGGAGGGAGGGGTCATTTATTTCAATTCCATCATTCACCCATTTTTGGGGATAACGGGTTACACGAGGGTGATCCAGAAACTGGCAACTTCTCTTATAGGAAATAATTTTAGAGGATAACTATGAAATTGAAACTGCAGTGACCTTCACTAGTCCTAGGGTGTGGGATCGTCGAAAAGATTTATAGAACTAAGGTATAAATCACCGAGGGGGAAGTTATTTATTTTAATTCCGACATTCACCTATTTTTGTGGGTGGGGGTGGAGGACAGGCTACAAAGGGTGATCCAGAAACTAGTAACTTCTTTTATAGGAATATATTTGAAAGGATAATGATGTAAATGAAACTGCAGTGACCCAGGGTGCCGGGTGGTTGTAAAGGCCTATAGATCTAATGTATAAATCACTGAGGGGGGGGGGGCGAGTCATTTATTTTAATTCCGACAATCACCCTTTTTTGGGAGGCGGGGGCGAGGGATTGAGGACGAGGGTTAAAGGCTACACGGGGGTTATTCAGAAACTGATAACCCTTCCTATAGGAAATTATTTTAGAGGATAATTATGCAGTGACCAACCCTACTAGACCCAGAGTGTGCGGGGTGGTTAGAAGGCATAAATAAATCACCGTGATTGGTGTCGAGAGAGAGGGCGGGTGTCATTTCTTTGAATTGCGTCATTCACCCATTTTTGGGGGTAAAAGGCTACACGGAGGTGATCTAGAAACTGGTAAGGAAGAAAACGAAATATAGGTATGTGGAGAGGATAATAACGTAGCCAAGGGACGAAACGTCGTGTGCTAAGTAATGTTAATGAAGTTCATATTATTATTTTTCCCATTTTTTTTGACCAAGGCGCGCCTTCCTGATGGATGACCACACGAGACTGGGCGAGCAATTAAAGCAGCGGACCATAAAACACGCGGGACAATGGCGCCAGATCTCGCTGGCTCGGCTCGGCCAGATACGATCTCTCGGGGCCATTGCGATGGAAATCACCAACGCCGCGCCATGTCCAGGAAGTAGTTCTCCTCCCCTCCCCCTACTAAACCTCGCCCCCTTCTCCCACATCCATGCTTTTTAATAGTATGACGATTGTTTATTCGTCGATTAGTTGAGGCCACAAGGACGACTAAATTAACTTTCCACAATCGACCGTAACAAGGTACGATTTAAATACGACTAGCTGAGTGCCCGGCGGCAATTGTGGCCGCCGCCGCCATCGCCGCCGCCGTCGCCGCCTCCGACCGTGACAAGCGGTAAAAGAGACCAAAGTAGAAGGAAAAAAAATTAAGAGCCGACCTCCTGTGGGTCTTAGTGATTAGCGTCGCTGCCTCACAACCCAGAGGTCTTGGCATGGGCTTGGATGTTTGTGTTGTGACGGTCACGGATACTGGGATTAAGATTGATGGAGAGGTCGACACGCTGACCACGTGTGTGTCACTCCATATTCGGAATCTGTCATGTAAGGTGACAGTCCGCAAGTCGTCCTGGTAGGCAAAGGCCCGAATGCGGGCTACAATGCCATGGGAAGAAGAAGAAGGACAACCCCGGCACCACCAAAAAAAGAGAGTATTTTGGCAGCACAATTACGATGAATTATGCGACCCCGTGGCTTCGTTCCGTCCGTGTTAACACGGGACATGCATGACCCAGGTATCGGTTGGCCGCCTCCGTCTGTTTAATTGCGGCCCCCGCCGCTTTATAAATGGCGCATGTGGAGGCAGCGTAATATTTGCAGATGTTATCTGCGACAGTTGCAGCAATTACACCTAAGTAAGTCATTTGTCCGTGGTCGCATTTCTAACATGACGGTGTGCTACGGAGGATGTCGAGGCGGACGTGCACCATAAATCCACACTGCCTCCACCTCCACCTCCTCCGCCTCCGCCGTGTAACGGCCGCAAATTACGATTCACGTTCCTCGGGAACTACACACGAGGAACGCAGGAATCGCAGCCGTTATAGTATCAGGATCAACCCCGTAGGCCAAGGCCCTCTCAATGGGCTGTAGAGCCAACGAACAAGTACAGTAGTATCAGAGTGGACAGACAAATCTCGACTAAATTCAGACCGTCGAAAGGAATGAAATCGACTCTGACTGAAGAGCTGACGCGTACCAATCTGTGGTCCGGTCGAGACGTTTCAAGTCCAATCCTTTACATCTAAAGCAAACATTAAATTCTCTGTTCTTTATAAGTCTTTAAAGAAACTTGTCGGCCTGGAAGATGATTCATGTTGTTGTTGTTGTTGTGGTGGTGTTCAGTCCTAAGACTGGTCTGAAGCAATACTCCACGCTCACCTATTTTGCGCAAGCCTTTTCATGTTGCCATAACTACTACATCCTCCCTTACGAGCCTAGAGTATACCATCATTGGCCTCCCTCTTCTGTTCTTACCTAACATACTTCCCTCTAATGCTAATTTTACGAGACCCTAATGTCTCGAAGCGTTGCCTATTAATCTATCCCTTCTCTTAGTAAACGTCCTCCATATTGTTCGCTCTTCCTCTATTCTGTTTAGAACTTCCTCGTTAGTGATTGTATCCACCCACATCATTCTCCTACAGCACCACATTTGAAAGGCTTCTATTATTTTCCTTACCGCGCACTCCTACCGTCCAATTTTCATACCCATTTAACGTCACACTCCCATATCATCCTTTTTTATTACTAATGATTTCGTAATATTCACACTTATATTCCCCTTGCCTGTGCTACCCTACTCTAGTTATTACGCCACCAAAGTAGCAGAATTCCTTAACTTCCGGCAAAATAACCCTTTCCGATCTAACAACCTTTGTTATTCCACTTCTTCCCCATACTACACTCTAATACCTTGGTTTTCCCTCTGTTAATCCTCATATTGAATAATTCCTCCAGGACCCCGTTCGTGCCATAATCTATGGTTTCCAAGTCTTCTTCTGACTTCCCCTGACGCCACATCATCATCAGCAAAGCGTAGGGTTTCTATTTCTTCTCCTTTGCAATATGATTCCTATTCTATATTTCGTTTTAACTTATTCATCACCTGTTCTATATATATAAGTTAAACAGCATGGTCATCCTTGTCTTACTCCTTTCTTGATTACGGCGGTTTCCTTTTCTTGATCTTCTGTTCTAATTTCTGCTGCCTGTCAGTTCTGTAGAGGCTATGTACAAGCCTCCTTTCTCGATATTTTATTCCGGTGCTCTTCAAGATCCTTAACAGTGTGTTCCAATTCACATTATCAAACGTTTCTTCCTAAATCTACAAATGATGTGAACGTGGGCCCGATTTTTTCTTATTCTGTCTAAAATTAACCGAACAGTCAATGTTGACTTGTACATCTTCAAGCTCCATTAATTTAGATTTTCTTGGTACTTCTGAATTGTTTATAATTTGAAGAGTTTCTTTTGTATAGCTAAGGAAATGACAGCCGGAATTTACTACAGCGGGGGGGATGGGGGGTGGTATTGGGGGGCCACGATAGGCGGGTGAGAATTGTCCACAAGAAGCAGAAGAAGAAGAAGTGTGCCGTGGACTGACTGGCGCAACGCCGAGGCTTAATCGAGAGTCTGGGAGTTGGTGAAAGGCCGAAGCAATTACTGGCCCGGCCGTTGCTACTGTTTCATACTCGCCGCGGCCCTCGGGCTCCAGTTCCCCTATATAACAGAGCTGCGGGCCAGGCACGGCCTTCCTCGCTTGCTTTCCCCAACTACGGGGATTAGTCAGCGCCTCAGAGAGGGCAGCGGCAGTCCTCTAGGTGGAATTCGTTGCGGACAAGGGTTCCATCCTTGCCGGGGGGAAAGGAGGAAGGGAAAGTGGCCGACGGACAGGTGTTGGACTTTCACTACTTTGAGGAAAACATTTCCGTTCCTTTTCTTTCTCCGTCTCTCTCACTCTGTGGTGAATTGTCAGCAGTAGGAATACACAAAGACAGTAGTGGAGCGGAAAAGCGCCAAACGAGGTTGTCCATTAATTATAAGCGGAAGTACAATATTTCAGCAATTCTTTATAAGGACCAACCAACATTTTGGTGTAGTTGCCTTTACCAGAAATTCTCTAAAAGCCTCCCCCCCCTATACTGTCTTTAAAAAAGTATTTCCCAATTTAGAGGACTTGGACTAACCGTCAAGAAAAGCGGACAATATTTTGACTGACGGTCTCCTTTATGATTTTTGTACAACCCTGGATAAAGTTCCCCCATATTGTCTTCAAAAAACTAAGAATTATTAGTTATTAGAATATAGGAGGACTTGGACTTAGATAAGTGGACAATATGTATAAATTCCTCTCAGGTTTCCAACTGGGTCGAAGAGATTATCAGTGACGTTCCAATGGCCTGCTCTGCCATCATCTTCAGACTGAAGTATCAAATTTATATTTATATAGTCCGAGGCAAGTCTGTGCAGCCGAAATTGATCACCTTCGAAGTACCTTATTAAGAAACGGTTACACCGTTGGTGAAACATCACGGGCAATACACGGAACCAGGAAGAAGAAAAACGAGGAGTCGACCGGAAAAAGAGCCTATATCCCATAACTGTCTTTAAAAATAATTATTTCCCGATTACGCAAAATTATTAGAATATAGGACTTGGATTAACCATCCTGATGCAGGTTTTCTAGGGTTTTCCCTGCATCACTATTGGTGAAACACCGGGTAGGATCCTTAAAATATAGTCCAGTGGCCCCAGTCAACCCTTGGTTACCTTGCTCTACCTTCCACATCCCTTTCTATGCTATTGAAGGGGAGTTGCTTGTTTCCTTACCAAAAAATAAAAACAAAATAAAACGAAGCAGTGTACAAAGTGACGAGAGCTTAGATGAACGAGAGAGAGAGAGAGAGAGAGAGAGAGAGAGAGAGAGAGAGAGAGAGAGAGAGATCTAAGGCCAACAGGTATTACATATAAAATTTTATGATTAACTACGTAAAAGAGGATTGTTATAAACTACTGCATATTGTGTACAATTAATGAGGGACTTCTAATTGCGTTTCTCTATGTACTTTTATCTTACAGAAGATAAGGGCGAATTAAACTGGACCAGTCCAAAAATAAAAAGGTAATAAATAATTGCGTACGCAAAAGTGGTTATTTTTCCTGTACATAAAACATTTAAATTGTTCCTTTGACCGACCCCGTACCTCGTTCGTTCGTATTTGATTTCCCCCCTACTCCCTTCCCTTCCGCCGCAAGTAATTAATTACCTCTGAAAGGCGCGCATTGCGAAGCTCCGCTCCGGTTCGCTTATTGTATGTTCTGCGACCGCTAACTATGTAACATTGGCGGCACTGTGTGTTTGCCCGACTAATGACGATTAGTCTGCATACAATCAGAGGGGAACTCGATACAACGTTCTGAGGAGAGTAAAACTAGGTCATGGCGAGAGAGAGAGGGGGGGGAAAGAAAAAAACATTGGAGAAAACAGAGAGAGAGGGGGAAATAGAGAGAGAGAAAAAGAAAATAGAGAGAGAGGAAAAATAGAGAGAGAGACGAAAAATAGAGAGAGAGACGAAAAATGTATGTATGAAGAGAGAAAAAATATATAGAGAGAGTATATATATATATATAGAGAGAGAGAGAGAGAGGAAAACAGAGAGGATATATATATATATATATATATATATATATAGAGAGAGAGAGAGAGAGAGAGAGAGAGAGAACAGATAAAAAAGAGAAAAAAGAGAGAAACAGAGAGAAAATCGAGAGAGAACACCAGAGAAAAAGAGCGAGAGAAAAGAGAGAAACAGAGAGAGTAAGAGAGAAAAAGGGAGAAAGTGAGTGAGAAAGAAAGAGAGAGAGGATAGAGAGAGTGAAAAGGGAGGGAGAAAGAGAGAAGAAGAGAAAAAAATAGATATATAGATAAAGAGATAGATAGATAGAGATAGAGATAGAGAGAGAGAGAGAGAGAGAGAGAGAGAGAGAGAGAGAGAGAGAGAGAGAGAGAGAGAAATTTCTCGAGGGAATTCCTTCCTTCAGGCTGTAACCGCTTTACGTAGATGAAGATTTTACTCGTCGTTTCGTCTTTACGATGAGAGACAAGGCTGACAATGGCAGGACCGGTAATAGAGCGACACTGTAAAACGATTGTCGCCGTAACGACCTCCCGACACAGTCGTATAAACGTGTTAACGACGGTAATACTACCAACCTACGTATTAAAAATGGAGAATTACGACGATCCAAATTCCTGCCATTTCACGTACCAACGACGCGTTATTATGCAACCACTATGGAGGAACGCGGAGTTATCTACCAATAAACGAACGTCGAATGGGCGCCAGTGTCTTTTACCATCCCTGCCCTTGTCTCCCAGCTTCTAGGATGCACCCGGAGATGTCGAGGACAGCAGCCAACAACAACTACAGCGACTTCCCCAGAACCCACCAAGGGACTTTTGATTCACGGGGGATGTGAGGAACCACGTCTGCGGGGTGGCTGGATTCTTAGTTACTATGGAAAACCAATAACGCCTCAAGTATTACTTTTTATTTTTATTTAATTTGGGAGTTTTCTCACAGAGTGACTGCGGGGCTCACCTGATTATGTCGGGAATGCCTGGCACTCTCTCTGGTTTTTTTCAAAGTTCTCACACACCGAGACACCTTCACCTATTTTAGGAGGTATATGTACTGGGGTCGAAGACCTTGGGCATAAGGCAAGAGTTGTCCGCTGATCCCATTTGATCAGACGGTCAACTGCCTCCTAAAACTGGCGACGACACGGAGAAGGGAATGCTGTGACCCCACAGTAAACTCGTCTCCCGTCATTCGTATGGAAGTGCGTGAGAATAGTACCCATTGCCCGACTTACCTGATGCAGGTTTTCTAGGGTTTTCCCTGCATCTCTTTAGGTGAAACAGGGGGTAGGATCCTTAAACTACAGCCCGAGGACTCCTAGTCAACCCTTGCTAGGCTACCTTGCTCTACCTTCCGCATCCCTCCTTTTCCAATCCCTTAAAGGGGATCACCCTCGCGTAGCCTGTTAACCCAAAAGACATCGGGATTTAGCCAATGAAATGCAATAAACGTTCCTATATATTTTCAAGAATTTCTGTATTAGCAGAAGATTTTTTAACAACGGACCCATTCCACCGAAACCTCAACAAGATTTACTCTTCCCCAAGCATCTAAGAAGAAAGGAGTAAATAGTAATTTCCAGGGTAAGGACCAACTACACCAACTTTTCTCATTGCTTTCTCTCTTTTCTCTTAGAGAACCTCCACCCCAAAATGTAGCTCGTGCATGGTGAAACATAACCCCCATGGACCACATCATCTTCCACTGCCCCAAGTATCACAACCAGAGGATGGATATTATCGGATTGTATGGATCTAAACGTATCAAATCTTCGGAATAAGCAATTAAAAGAACATTACAATTTTTAAAAGATATCAATATTTAGGAAATAAAATATATTTTATCTTTTCACTTTATGTAACTTATTTATCACAATTCTATGTTCCGTTCATGCGCCCGAATGTAATTTCTGTTCATATGTGCTAATGAAATTTAGGTTGGTCGCTAATTACTTTATAGTTGAAGTGACCTAAAATGAATTTTTAAAAAAATTTCAGATAGTAATATATATATATATATATATTAAATCATTTATCTTATTTAAAAAATGACTGATTTAATAAACGTTAAAAATGCCAATAAATAAGAAGAATTATTTTAATTTATTAACATCTCTTCATTACACTACGTTTCGTCCCTTAGTTTGGGACCTCATCTGGTGTCAAGAAATTAAATACTTCTCTTACTTAGAGGCCCTTTTTTACCCATCATTAATTCAAAACGGTCAGATAATATAACTAATTTTATTTCTCATACAATTTAAACGGTTAACCGTTCAACAGACCCTAGCTCATTAAACATGATCCAAGCCTATGTTTCAATGTGAAGTAAACCATGTAGAGACTTACTGTAGTCGCCATGTTTGTGGTCACTCGTCGCATGTTTCAGAGAAATCCACGTGGGAAGAGGAAGATTAATCACAGAATGCATTTACCGTGCGCCGGAATTGGAACTCACGCAACCAACCTCCACTCACCCCCTCCCCCATGCATTAATTACGTTAAGTGTGAGTAGCAGTTGACGTCATCTACTGGTATCGATCCTTATTTTTATCATGCGTTTTGCTAAAAATATTTTCCTTGTTGTGGGCGGAAACGAAAACGTTACATGAAAGGTAAATTAGAGACGGTAGGAGGAAGTAAGGGCACAAGCGGTGTGCCTCAGGGGTCAGTCGTGGATCCACTTTGTGGTTTTATCAAATAACGCCTCAACTCTCTCTCGCAGAAGTTTGCCTTGTTTCTCTCGTCTCTCAATCTCGTTAAGAACAATCTAAATGTTTCAAAATGGCAGACACACGGCGGTCACTTCTGATGTGACTGTGAAAGGAGGAGTAGTGACTCACTGAGACGCACCACGATCCTCCTCATCCTCTCTCTCTCTCTCCCTCTCCCTCTCCCTCCGTAACAAGATAGCCGCGGGGAAACTCACCTGTAACAGACAGAAAGAGCAAAGCATTAATAACGGAGCAGTCTCGTCACAGCTAGAAAAGGGGGAACAACGACGACGAGGAAGAGAAAATAAGGAGCTTGCGGCAATACGGGCCCCAAAGTTGGGTACATTTCGCAACGCGAGGATAGGAAGATAGGGAAACGGGTGGGAAATAATAACAGAAAACACTCAATTAAATTTAAAATTAAGCTACACTCTTTTGTTAAGCTGAAAATTAAGGCTAACCGAATTTAATAAATTCTTCTAGGAACCAGCACTTTTCTGAACACTGGTAGAGTAGGGAAATGTTTGACAGAGATTTCCGATTGAAAAAATAAGGTGGAAAAAAGGGAAAGCGACAACAAATGTGCAGTTATAATAAATTACAAAAAAATCAGAAAATAATATTATTCACTTGATGTAATGATTAATGAACAATTAAGCAAGAAAAGTAATTTAATTTATATGCCGGTTAATTAAATCACATTGACATGCAACTATTTAGGGTCAATTAAGCCAAAAGAATTAAATAAATTTTATGTTGACTTATAAAGATATATTTACATGTAATGGTATATGGCAAAAAACGACAAAAATAAAATAATTAATATGTTTATTAATAAAATAACATTTACAAGTTATGGTTTATAGCCAACAAAGACAATAAAATAAATAATTTGATTTGTTGATTAATAAAATAACATTTATAAGTAATGATTTATGGCCAACAAAGCCAGTAAAATAAATAATTTTATTTGTTGATTAATAAAATAACCTTTACAAATAATGATTTATGGCAAACGAAACGAAATAAATTAATTATGGCTATTTAATCCATAAAAAGGAATTTAATTTGTATGTTGATTTATAACATTACTTTTAAATGTAATTATCTACGGCCAATTAAGAATAGAAAAATAAGTTAATTTGCATGTTGATTAATAAAATTACAGTTACAAACAAAAATTTTAATTTACGACACAACGTTTCGACCCAAACTTCTTCCTTTTTAACTCACACGCCTTTTAAGTAATTAAAAAAATTATGCAAAGGAAACAGGTAAGAAAATATTTATAAGCAGAAAATCAATTAACGATTGTTTTTTATCAGGGAAATTAAATGTAATAATGTTACGCGGCCAATTTTTTAAATTAAACCGACGTTTCGTCACTACCTTTGTGACATCCTCAGGAAATTTATTGAAATGGTAGTACTATCATCAACCCCTCCCCCAAATCCCTCAATAACAAACATAAATTATAAGTTTTATTCTTATAATTAATGCCATTGAGACTCTTTTTAAAAATAGTAATTTCTTTGGTAAAATTTAATGATATCACCCGAGGAAATCTTAAACTTGGTGATGAAACGTCTGGTTTTTCCCCTATTAAAGTGAGAAAAACCTATTTTTCCGTCACGTGTTCCTACATTTATTCCATTCAATGGTATTTATTCATTAAACGTCGTTCCTCTGGTCCGTTCCATATGGGGGAGGAAGGGGGGAAATTGATATTAAATATTTAACGTCTGCAGTGACGTGACTAATGAGATATGAACAATTACTATTTGTTTACAGTTAATTAATAGTATATTCCTGTTTCGGGCTACGTACGATACGTTCGGAACGAATATATCCTCCCTCCACATCGGCGCGGTTCGTAAACGAATAGAACAATAAAGGCAGTTAATTATTTTACACACGCACACATTCAAAGACAAAAAGGAAATTTTTTATTTCTAACAAAATAATAATAACAAAACAATTACTCCCGTAGAACGACGATAATATGGATTGTTATTATTTGCAAACAAAAAATAATACGACAGCAGCGGCAGCAGCAGGAGTAGTAGACAAAAAGGGTTAAATTTAACCCTGGCACACAGCACTCGTGGAACTGGAATTGTAATACGATATTATAAATTTAGGGAGGATGGGGGAGAGGGGAGGGAAGGGAGAGGGAGAGGAATATTAATGGAGAGAGGTCTCGATATCTGATTGGCTCGGCTTTTAGCGGAGAGAAGTCACAATGTTTGTTGGCGTCATCCCAAACAGAAATAAATTCTCCCTCTGTAAATTACCACCGGAAAAGGAAGGTTCAACGCTTATACATAAAGAATATTATATATATATATATATATTTATACAGAATATGAAAAAAAGAGGTGTGACAGTAACCATCTAAACAAAAAAACCGCTATCAGGTTACCAAGAAGGAGGATAGAAACCATCCAGAAATAAGAAAACAAGTCCCCAAACATAGATTGGCCCGTAAAAGCATATTTTCTGAAATATTTTCACTTGCCCATGGCAGTTGTGAGGTTCTCCAATTGGAAGGAAGTCCTCACATGGGGAGAAACATGTGCCACAAGGACCCTGTGACCAGTGAGCGGCGATTGGCAGCAGCTGAAGGCGTGAGTCATCCTCTCGTCTCGTCGCGTCTGATTGAGGCCAGAAAACCACCCCAGTTTGATTTTTGAACGTAACATTCCGAACAATAAAAATACTCTTATGAGATACCACATTTTTTAAACTGTTATTTCGGCCTCTTCTACCCTTGTGCACGCATAATTTTTTTCACAGTTTGTAATTTCTTTGATTCCATAAGTTATTTTTCATCTAAATAAGATAATATTAATGGAATATGAGAAAAGGAATCATACTGAACGGAAAAAAAACTCTCATGATTTGCCGATTATATTGTAGTATTAGGGGGGGGGGGACAGAGTAGAAGCACTGTAAAGCATAATAAATGACATGAACGTGGCTCCTGGAGAAAAAGTAGAATATGAGGAATAACAAGAGGGAAAACCAAGGTGATGGAGTGTAGTATGGGAAACAGTGGAATGACAAAGGCTGTTAGATTGGGAAAGGGATATTTCCTACTTGAGCAGCGTAATAACTCGAGTAGGATAGCCACAGCCAAGGAAGATGAATTTATTTACGGCTAATATAAATGTGAATATTGGGAAACCATTGCTAAAATGTTGGTATGGAGTGTGGCGTCGTTATATGGGTGCGACGTAGTCGACGGGAGTTTCAGAAAGGAAAAGAACAGAAGCGTTTGAAATGTGGTGCTGTGGGAGAACAAGGAAGCTCTGAAGAGCGAAGAATGTGGAAGACGTCGACTAAGAGAAAGGATAGATTAATAGGCCACCTTTTAAGTCACGAGGGCCTTGTAAAATTAGCATTAGAGAGAAGTGTTTGGAGGAGTAAGAACGGAAGAGGGAGGAAAAGGATGGAATACCCTAAGAAGATTATGTAGGATGTGGTAATTATGCGGAAATGAAACAACTTGCACAGGATGGGTTATAGTGACGTGTTCGCCTCAGACTAGTCTTAGGACTGAATAACATACAAAAACAAGAAGATAATATATTATAAGGGGAATATTTATTTTGGGTTCTTTTAAGATTTAAATGTAACCAGATGAAGTTCATAAATTTAGGAACGAATCTTTGTGCACAAACAGCTTTTAATTAAGTTTCTATTAATTTTTAATAATAATTATTATTATGAGTGTTTACGTCTATATGTTTGGTTTTAACTGTTTAGTTATCTCTGGTGGTTGCCTGGTGACAGTTCGTTGTTGATTTTCGTAGTGAGGAGTTCTATTTGTGCTTTAAGTAAGTAAATAATTCATTAATAAATGAGTTGTTTCATGTGGTGGTTCCTCCTCCATTCTCTGCCCTCGTTGGTTTTTGTCCAGGGTGAATGAACGCACGGTGGTCGTCGTCATTGGCCTGATCAACCTTTTGAGCGTGGCTGGTTATTATGGATGCACCACGCTGGCATAAATTAGCGTATGAGCCCTGGTGGCGTCAGCGGCGGGGGCGGGGGCGGATAAAGCCAGAGAGTTTCACCGTGGCGAGTGCGGCGGCGGCTCCCGTTTTGTGTTTCTTCAGGAACAATACAAAGGCCACAATTCATGCGAGGGTCCAGCGGTAAAATCGATGCATTACCGGAGATTAGCGGGGGTGGGTCCTGCTGCAAAGGTTCCCGCGGGCATTCACCCGCCACCGCCACCACTGTCGGGGATTTGCACGGTTAGTCCGCCCCCGTGGCCAGTTTGAACACACACGCAAATTACCAGGTGCCTCCGATACCGTTTAACACAGCGGCGCCGCCTCCATCCTCAAACCTCTTGTGTTGGTTGTGACGTCACTGGCTCTGTAATTAGCCAACAGCCTTCGAAAGGCTTCAGGCATATTACGGAAAACCTTTACGGTCCCCGTGATATAGTGTAAGGATATATATTTTTTACAGGCTACATGAGGGTGATCATGAAAGAGATAACACCCCTAAATTTATTTTTAGTTACCATGAGAATGATCCTGAAACTTCACTTTAATAGTTTTTTTGGGTTCACAGGCTACATGAGGGTGATCGTGAAACAGGCAACTTTTAAAAAAAACTAGTGAACCCTTTGATTGCCTTGGTTTTGATCATCAACATTACCCTGCTAACACTCTTCCCCCCCCCCCGAAAAAAACCTTCCATATTCATTCCCCCTGTTTCAATAACAACATAGGAAGGAATAGGTTTTTTTTGGGGGGGGGGATAAACAGGCTACATGAGGGTGATTCTGAAACAGGCAACTTCCCTTTAATAGCATAGGAAGGAAATTGAAAAGGGGGGATGCGGAAGCAAGAGGAAGGTAGCCCAGCAAGGGTTGACTGGGGCCTACCCGGTGTTTCACCTAGAGAGAGGCAGGGAAAACCCTAGAAAACCTGCACAAGGTAGGTCGGGCATTAGTTACTATTCTCACGGCCTTCAGAATGACGGAAAAAAGAGTTTGCTGTGGGGTCGCAGCATTCTCTTCTCCGTGTCTCTACCAGTTTTAGGAGGCAGGTGGCCGACTGATCCAACGGGATCTTGCGATATGCCCATGATCTTCAACCCCAGTACATGTACCTCCAGACTGATCCAATGGGATATGAAAGAGTGCATTAACATTCTAACATTCAAAAGAAAATTGAAGAAATACATCTCTGAAAATATTAATCCTATGTAAATTGTGTGTATAGAATATTTAATCAATCATATAAGTGTAAAAATTTGTTATTGGTGTTATAAACTTATTCTTCATAATATTATTTTCCATGTTTTGTAAAAAGTTTTAATAACAACGGAGTAGATATAAGTATTTTTAATATAATTATCATTAATGGTGCTTATTTAAGTATACTTTCTTTTTTAGAAGTGTAAATATTGTCATTATATATGTAGCAATGTATTATCATTTTTACAAAAATAACCAGTGGGCTAATAAAGATCAATCAGCGGACTACTCTAGCCATATGCCCAAGGTCTTCGACCTCAGTACATATACCTCCTCAAATACGTGGAGGTGTCTCGGCATGTGAGAAATTTGATAAAAAAGCCAAAGAGAGTACGAGGCATTCCCGACATAATCAGATGAGCCCCGCAGTCACTCTGGAGGGGAAAACGTCGACCTGACGTCACTTCCCCCTTACTGTCTACAGCGTAGCCAAACCTCTGTAAAGCGAAAAGTTTTCCTTGAATAAATATCTTCAAACAAACAAAATCGATTCCCTCCTCCTCCTTCCCCTTTTCTGGAGTATTTAAGTCGTCATCTTCAACCTGTCGCAAGTGTTTTGTTTTAGTTTGCCTTGGGGTGGGGTGGGGGGAGAGGTTTGTGTGTTTCCGTCTGTCTCCTGCGTGGTTGGTTATTATTTCGTGGCGCTGTTGGTAAGGGCGACGCGCGACCCGACCTGACCTCAAGTACCGAAGCGAGCTCCACTCTGAATATTCATGCTGCCAGGAACTGCACAACTGATTCCAGATACAATGGCGCCTCACCTCACCTTTGGGGTGGGGGGGGGGGAAGCTGGCTGAACGTCTCCTCTCCACTCAGTTACAATGGCGGCTGATGACAGGCTACGAGTGACAGTGACTGTCTCGGAGGCCATCGCGGGTTATCAGAGACCAGTGGACCGCCTGATAAGTCAACCAAAATAAAATCCCCGTCCAACAGCAGCAGCCTCAACTCCCTCACCAAGACAAAACGTCGAAACGTCATCGAACGGACGTCAATTTACTACCCAGAACGCGAGGAATTCTTTACCTGACGAAAGTTCCACAGCACACACGTTTCGTTCCCACATTTGGAAGTTAATCCGAACCGACCTAAACCGTAATAGTACACAAAATATATATAGGATACAGGATACACAATACATTTATCTTAAAATAATTATATACATATGTTTATTTATATATACACCTGATTAAAGTACAGAAACACCTTGGAATCAAATGTTATGAAAAGGACAAATAAGGAGAATTAACTTGCTGAATCAAGAAATTGACAAGGATGGAAATTTAGACGTGCAACAAGCGAAGTGGCAGAAATGAGAGGACTTTAAAAACAATAAGTCATGAGAGTATTAAATTTTAAATAATGCCAAAAACAGACAAAACATTACTTTGTTATGTTTCACTAATTGTTTGCCTGTTTTTCGGTCATATTAACTTACAGACATTAATACCTATTATATCATAACCAGTATTGTTAGTGCTCGGAATAACAATGGGATACTTCAACAATCATCCTTCCTTAAATACTGTCAGTAAAGTGTATTTTTTCTTTTTCCGGTTCCATCCACTGTTTTACAATTCCTTAAGGCGAGGTAAAGAAGAAGTATGTCCCCCATTTTCTTTGACTGACGGAGTCGTTTACATATTTTATATGGGTTACTTGTCAGTCTGAGGTATGTTACTTTTTCTGGGTTACGGTCTGTTTTACTATTCAGCAATTTAATTCCTGTAGGCGAGCTGAAGGAGAAGTATGTCCCCTCCCCCCCTTTTTTTTGACTGACGGAGCCGTTTACAAAGGTTAGCTGTCAGTCTGAGATGAACTACACATTGACTGGATTGAGGGGAGCCGTTTTATGATGATGATGATGATGGCTGAGTTGTTGCCCAACTTCTTCGTTGAGATCTTACCGACACACACACACACGAGTTATCTTATCAGAGATTCCGCAGCGCTCGGCACGAACTGGACTCTGGATCAGTGTCTCAAACGTTTTGAGGGTAGTCGTAAGTGGAAACACCCCAAACACTCATATTCAATTTTTTTTTTGGGGGGGGAGGAAGTTCTAAAACTAGGCTTATAGAAATAGGAATCAAATTCCATGGTTCTGAAAATTCGGGTACATAATAGTTTAGAGTAAGGTAGGAATACTGTAAATCTTCCTCCTCCGTATTTGCGGCGTCGGCGATGTTTACAGGCCTGGCAAGAACAATGGCCGCCCGTTCTCGGCTTTGTTCCGAGGTACGCGAGCCAATTAGAGGCGATCCCCACAATGGACTCTGCTCGGCAGAAATTCAAAACGCGCAATTAAATGGACGCTCACTCAGTCGCTGGCTTCGATAGCCTCAGTCAAACTACCGCCGCGGGACGGCCAGAAAGGAAAGGTCAAGATTATCCCCCCCCCCCGCGATGGCCCCTTGCACAGCCTGGTCCACGTTCTTCCTTTCTTACCATTCCTTTTTTCTACTTTCAGTATTCTCTCTGTTTCTCTCTTCCTCTCCCGCCCTCCCCCCACCTGCTGTTCGAATTTCTCTCCTCTATCCTTCTTCCCTGTTTCTATCTACGTACCTTTCAGGTTTATGGAGGTGGCGTCGGAGTTAAAATGGTTATTTTTTAGGTAGCAATTCCTCTGAAAATGAGTAAACTAGTAAAACGTGAAATAAGAATAGTGAGACACTGCGGGGATGAATAGAATCTGAAGAATATCTTAAGAAAGAAAAAGTAAGACGAATACAAAAGAAAAAGAATTATACAGACAGGAAAACAATTATGCAGATTAAAAACTTGAAAAAGGATATAAATATGAAATGAAACGACGTCAAAAGAAAATCTTGTTTATAGGAATCCTTTAAATGGCTAAAGTAAAAGAAGAGAAAAAATTGAAAATAATCATAGGGGAATCGAGAAAGAAGAGATTATGATGGAATTATGAGGGGGAAAAATTAAAAAATAAAAAACATAAATAGTAATAAAATATAATGAGAGAAAAGCAAAGGGCGAGATCAAAAAGCTAAAAAAGAAAAGTCATGAATAGAGATGAATAGAGGAAGTAGGCAAAACCGTGTACATAGAATTCATTTATTGAGTGAAATCGGTAAGCTGTGGAGAAAAGTAAAAATAGCCAGGAGAAAAAAAAGGTATGAGAAGACGATTTGATAAAAAAAGAAACCTTAAAAATACGATAAAGAGAACAGAAAAATGGGGAAAAACAGAAAGAAAACACCAAAATAAGTAAACAGTAAGCCTTTTATGAATAATGAACGGAAAGTGGGAGACGAGGGAAGAAAGACAGTCTGAAAGCGGGATAAAGATTAAATACGCCTGTCTCAAAATTGTTTCTCCTTTGTTAATAATTAATTCACGTCACCCTTTAAGGCTTATTTTTTTATAAAAACCCTAAAATTATTAAGGAAAGAATTGAAATAACAAAATAAACGTACATTAAATTTAAAAAACTATATTTCCCAAAGTTATAAAAAAATAATTTATCATGAAACACGTTCTTTTTTTATTTTCTGTTTGAATTATCTAGAAAAGAAAAATGAATGTAGGTGACATGAATTGATAATAGACGTGAAGAGAAGAAAAAATGACAATAATAGGGGGTTAGGTAATAAAGCGGAAATGGATCAAATGGGAAACAAACTAGTTTTAATGATCCTGGAAGTTGATTGTCCACGTTTTAAGGAAATATCCTATAATAGGTATCAATTAAACTATTAAACCATCGTGTGAATATCGCAGGGGTGTTTCTAACATTGTCTTTGTTACACGAATAACAACCAACAACCGTCGTTGTCGTGTAGAAGTTCTACAACATCGAGTATTGCAAATCATCGACACTTGCTCGCCAACTTGTAAACCGCAATTAATGCAGCTGTTTGCCCTGAGCGTCGCAGGTCATTAAAGTCTACTACAAATCTCCGGCTTATTTAACCTTCCTTCTGATTCTCTTTATTCTGTCTACTAAACAGAGGATTAAAACCTTGAGCCTTGGACAAACTTGACGACGTTTAATTACCCGTTCCCCTCCTTTCCTTTCTGACTTCTTTAAAGAGCAAACATTGAACGTGTTTGTCGGCAAAACAAGACCAGAAGATAATGGAAGACGAGGAAACTCTCCACACAAAAGTAAATACGCCACGTAAACAGTGCTTCATAATACAAACGGACAAAATTAATTTATCTAACTACAAGAAGAATTAATTTTGCTATTCTACTGATTTAAAATTGAGTTGAGCGGTAAAAAAAATTCAGCTTAATCATTTATCTCAGTCGCGTCTCTGTTTCGTCATTATAATATGTAAAATATTGGTACAAAAGTAAATTTAACAGCTACAGCACCGAAACACACTTTACCCTCGAAAACATTAATCTTCATTACCTTTCCTACTTAGATTAAAAACACCTTGCAATTACATTATTGCACATGAATAAAATTTAATTTTAAGGAAGTCATCAGGTACAAAACATTGTATAAACAAATAATTCAGATTTAAACGCCCACATAAAATTGATAATAAATTAATAATTACAATTGACAACGTTTGTTTAAAGTTGAGTCAATTAATTAAATTCAATCTTCGAAAAACTTGGAAAATCAAAATTATAACGAATAATATTTCGTTAAAACAAATTATTAAAATTTCCGGTTTCTAATTTGATTAATTACTAATTAGAACTTTAAAATGACAATATTTCAATAAAGAATAGTTTATTAAAATTACAATTTCTTAAATAATTATAAATTTACTGTCGAAATATTTCGTTCAAAATCCTTTATTCCCAATTTCCGGTTTTTATTAAATTTTAGTTGGTAACTAAATATTAGAAACTTGAACAGTCAATATTTCTTCAAAAAAAATTATTAAAATTTTTCGGTTAAACTAATAGTTGTAAATTTGTAGAGGATTTTTTGTTATTAAATAAATAATCAATTTTCCGATTTTAAATCAATTTATTAATAATTATGAGTATGAAGAGATCTTTGTTTGAGAAAATAAAGTACACAAATTTCCTGTTTTAGTTTAACTAATTAATAATAGAAATTAGAAAATGAAAGTGTAAATATTTCAGTAAAAATAAATTATTTAAATTTATAGTTTCAAATAATTTGATAATAATTAGATAAATAATAATTTCAAGATCTTGATAAGTAATTATAAATAACTGAATATTGCGTTAAAAATTATTGATCCAAATTTCCGGATTTTATTAAATTAATTAGTAGCTGAAAATTATAAATTCGAAGTGTCAATATTTCGCCAAAAGACAATTTTATTAAATTTTCTATTTTAATTAAATCAATCAATAATTATATATTTGTAGAGGAAAATCTTTGTTTTTAAGTAAATTATTCAAATTTCCGGTTTTAAATCAATTAAAAGTTACGAGTATGAAGAGACCTTTGGCCGAAAAATAAGGCACACAAATTTCCCGTTTTAATTTAAAAATTAATGACAGAAATTAGAAAATTGAAGTGAAATATTTTAATAAAAATAAATTATTCAAATTTTCGGTTTCACTTCGTTTAATAGATAATTACTAATGTTTAAGGGACTTTTGCTTGGAAAATAAATTACTCAAATTTTCCGCGTTTCAATTTAATTGATTAGTAACTCAAATTAGAAACTTAAGTCGACAATATTTAAGTAAAATAAAATTTTTAAAATTTCCGGTTTTAGATTTAACTAATTATTAATTAGAAATTTAAAATGATAATATATTTTTTGAAAAAGTATTATTCAAGTTTTCAATTTTTTTAGTTGACTATTAATTAGAAAGCTTGAAATTTGATTAGTTTAATGTTTAACGAAATATTGTTGTCTCTTAAAATTTCTTATTTATCTGTAGTCAAAGAAAAAACATGTCAAAATTTTTAGTTTGTTTTGCACCTTCCTTTTGTGCCTTGATTGAGTCCCAAATTTTTCGTGGACGAAAAGTGTTAAAGTTGAATGAAACTTTTTGAAGTATATGTATAAAAATTGTTATTTAAATTTTTTTCCTGCGAATAACAGTGGAATGGGAAGTAATGTACCTGACTTACGTTAAGGGGGTTGTGTAGACGTATATAAAAAGTAAGCAAAATTGTGAAAAGCCAAATGTGAATGGGGAGAGGGAAATAATGAACCGGAAACTGCGTGAAGGAAGAAAAAAAAGGAAATAAGCTTAAACGATCCTGAAAAATCATTGTGAAATATTTACGCGAAGTTCATGGATTTAATTTTTTTTAAAAAAACTAATCTATTAATAATAGCAATTTTTGGTTGTTACATTGAACATCGTACGTCGTCCTTTTTATGACCAAGGACCTAACCTTGGACTTTACTTAAATGTCGCTCCCTGATTTAAGAATAAAAAAGTAACGCGCTCTCAGTATAATGGGATAATAAAACTTATTCAATGTGACACTTAAAGAAAAAAGTCAATTTGTTTAACTTTCTCAAAGTAATTCCCTTCAAAGCTTTAACACAATTATTAACAGCTTAGGATTTAATTTACCTACTTAGAGAATTGTAACGAAACCGTAATTCGTACAATAGTACCTGATAATGTCAAAAAGTTGTAACGAAACGTTGCACGTGAGATTTTTGTGGAGGAAAACTGGTCGATATCGAGGGGAATGTGTGTGTGTGTGTGTGTCAACGAGACCTTTTCCATGGTAAGAAGGCGACGCAAAGATAACACTATCAGTGTCTAAACACGGGTGATATAATCCGTAGATAAAATAACTTCGACGACGACCAGTTGCAAAGTCTACGATAGGAGGACGCGAGAGTTCATTGCCAGAGGTTGTGACGTCATTTAAATTAAAGAGGGAAGGTGGGGAGAAATGGGGTGGGAAAGCGGGGAAAAGTGGCAGCGTTTCGCATACAACGACATGCCTCCATTTTCCTTGGTCCATGTGTGGGGAGGGGGGAGGTTCGGTCCCTTCACTGCTGAACAGTCCAACCAAACTAAATGACTTGTTTTCCTACACCAGAGTCAAGAACTAGACTTAACGAATTACTAGAAATTTAACATTATAATACTTTTTATGAATTTGGAATAAAGAATTTTGAACGAAATATTTCAACATTTGTAATTATTTAGTAAGAAGTTTTAATTTAACTAACCATTCTTTATTGAAATATTGTCATTTTAAATTTCTAATTAGTAATTAATCAAATTAGAAACCGTAAATTTTAATAATTTATTTTAACAAAATATTATCCATTTAATATTTTGATTTTTCAAGTCTTTCGAAGTTTCCAAATTAATTAATTCAAGTTTCCCATTTTTTATTTGATTATTAATTAAAATCTTGAAATTTGATGAATTTAATTTTTAACGAAAGATTGTCTCTTAATCGTTCTGCGAGATACAAGAACTCTTCTAGAGTTACTGAAATGTGACGTCAGTGGCCGAGCGAGCGGCGAGCAATCGATCAATCAGAAGTCATTAACCTTTACAATTAACCAAATAACGTGGATCTTTTTAATTGGTATATTGGTTCAGTAAACGATTCTAGGGTCTATCGAAGCCGTCGATTGTTTACGACGACACACTTGATGACGGCGAAGGCGAGAGTCGTACAAACTAAGGCGCCGCAATAAACTATTAACCCGATAGACAAACCCTGGAATTATTAATAATTAGTTTTCTAAATAGAGCCAATTAATTTATTATTATCAGAGCAACGACTAAAAATAGAATATTAATATTTTTTAAACATCAGTAATCATAAATTTAAAACTCTTGAATAAAAACGTTATAAGCGTATTTTTAGTTAAATAAAAACAAAGATAATTATTTCTTAGTTATATACTTTTGTATATTGATAAGAATATATTTTTGTTCAAGAAATATAAAATTATGACGCCCTTTTTAATATTGTTTTTTTAAAATTATTTCCCCAGTCTCTAGAAATTATTTTAAACACTTAATAGTATATAATTTTTAAGAACTAATGTCTTACATATTTAGTTAATCTGTGTACATAATTTTAATATATATATATATATATACATAAATGAAAAAATCTAAACATTAAATAATATTATTTATAGAGTAATATAATTTTAAGAATATCGTTTAAATTAATTACAACTATATTATTATATATTTTAAGAGAAAATATGAACGGAACATTAAATTAAATACCTAAACGGCATAATACATAAAAAATCATTTTATTTGGTCATCACGTTTGGAACTTCCTCAGCTAATGTTTCAAGGAAGAAAAGTTTTACAATTTATTTTTACAAATTGACAGATTAAAAATTATCGAAGTTTCAGGAACCTAAGTTTTTAAAATCATTTATTTGAGACTGGATAGAAACATTCAGGCTTTTAGTTTTATTAATTAATGTATTAATGAGTTATTCAAAACCCTATTAATAATTTTTAAAAGTAATTTAATTAAAAATATATAATTTTTAATGGAGCTCTGAATTTTGAGACTGTTTTCTTTAAAACAAATTGGTTTCTGATCGGATCTTAGTATTTAAGAATTGATTATTAACAGAGGTTTGGATTATTTATTGGGAGGGCAGAGGAAAAAACCAAATCCCTTGTGGGTATTTACAACAAAATAAAACGTTTAAAATAATTTCCAGTGGAGGGATAGAAGGCAGAAAAATCTTCAATGAAGTTATCATTTACGATTACCTTATATGGGGAAACTTGGTGAAACTATGATGTACAAGAATACGAGTAGCTGATATTTATTTGAAAACAGGAAAGAAAATTCTGTATTAGTTGGCGACTAGTAGTTAAAGACGAACAATTAGCCACTTTAAATGCAAAATTTAAGTGACACGACAAGAAGAAGTTTGTGAAGAAAAATAAAAGTAGTTGTTGCCTGCGTCAGGTGAACTGAAATTCGTACGAGCTCTGAATCAGTTTATCAGATTTATATTCTATAACGCGTCAGAGTAGATTCGTGTATATATATAGTCATCATACCATTTCATCAATACATTAAACACTTTCGGCGTCAACCATAATCAACTATGGCAAGTCATTAACATCTCACCTTCAAGAATTTACGCTGTTCAATTACAATGATACCAACTGAAGTATACGTCATCACTGACGTGCAAAATAAAAATGTTTTAAAGACTTTACTGGTTACAAGAGAATGTAGGCTTTCCTGGTCGACGGACTGAATAAAAAATTTCTCGGGTAACCTGAAGACGGTGGCGGAATTAGCTGTCGAAACGTTGTCTTTTACAAATGATATATATGACTCGGGTGAAATCCCGAGAACTGCTCATTCTCTCTCTCTCTCTCTCTCTCTCTCTCTCTCTCTCTCACACACACACACATATATATATATATATATATATATATATATTATCTATCTCACGATCACTCTCATGTAGCCTGTTAACCCCCAAAAAAAACTCTTCTCCACGCTTATATACTTTTTCTGTAATTTTATTCGCACTCGGTACTAATTTATTTGAAGCATTTCACGGTTTCACTAAAATTGGTTTCCATTTAAAATTTAGGTATCGAAAAAGGTAAGTTGGAAATAAAAAATGTTTGTGTAGTGAATAGGCCCATGTGGTACCTCTGCGAGGCCGCATGCGGTTCCAGAGGGCGCCTACGAGCGACAGGGCGAGGATGCTGGCGACGGTGTAGAAGACGGGCTGCACCACGACGTCCATGGCGCCGGCGACGACGCCGTGGAGCTGTTCCACGATCTCGAGCACGCCCATCCGCACGGACACATCACGCGGCACTGACACGGCCAAAGTGCCTCGGCCTTATCTCACTCATCCCACTGCACTGCACGGCACGGCACGGGAGGATGTAAACATCGCCACAAGAAGGAGGACGGAACAGACAGACATCCTATCCCTGAGGTCTAGCGCGTGACCAAACACCTGTGTTCCCCTTGCACCTGACGGCTGCTACCACGTCACTTATCAGACATTATCTTCAATAAGGATCACGAAACCAGAGGAATGAATGTAAAGGATGAAACAAGAAAGGCCCACTCATGCCAATTAGGAAACCAATCTATCAAACAGTAATCAATAACTATTGTTTAATGGAAAATATATTATTTCTTGACACCAAATGGTTATTATTACTTGGCTGCTCTATTTTCCCGGTGGCTGCAGCTATATAAAATGAAAAATTAATTCCTACAAAAACGGAAACCAACTACCTCGGAATCATGTTCGACTCAAAAATGTCCTGGAAACGTCAAATTAATTTTCTCCTCTCCAAAATAAACCAAAAATTCAGAACTCTATATATATTCCCTCCTAAACAGAAAATCCCCTGTCACCACCAGCAGCACAAAACGCCTCATACACCTCTCCATAATAGAACCCACCTGGTCCTATGTCTCCTCCATACGGGGAACAACATCCAAAATTCAAACAAAACAAAACATAATGCCAACGCACCATTACAAACTGTCCCCGGTACCTAAGAAAATCCGTCATCCACCATAACATCAAAATTTCCCTATGTAAAGTCGGTAATCTCCAAAATCCATAAGAAACCTAATGAAAAGCGCACTCAACCACCCAAACTCCACGATCCATGAAAATCTTCCTCCAGGCTTCCCTAGCCTCATCAGAAAAATCCCAATTGACCTGATCCTTCCTTCCCTCTGATCACTCAGGCACAGCCTAACCCACTCTACCATCATCATGCCACATCCTCATTAATCCTCCAAAAATCACTTCACTGCTTGTCAATCCTCACACACCCACGTCAGATACTCACAATTAAACCCAACCCGTTAATTAAACGAATTAACCAACCCTTACGCAACCATGTCAATTATATACCATATCTTATTTTCATGATTTTTTTGTATTGTATATACTGAATCGATATTGGCCTAACTGAGAATCGCTAAGATAATATTTTTATATATAAAAAGTAAATAAAAAGAATACAATGAAAAGACGAACACAATTCACACTAAGGAAGAATTTTTGAAGTGTAGATTTTGATCTGAAAGAGAAATCACTTCACTATGATCACTTCACTGATTCTAAAAAAATGCTACTCACTTTAGTTTCCGTAGCCTACTCCTAAACTGAACCCGGGAAAGTCGTGAGTATTTCTGCAGGAGGCGAGGAAGGAATTACAATCGCCTATTGACCTATTTACAAATGAAAATTTTCCCACGTCTGTGCGCGTTGCCCTTTTCCTTTCATTTTGAACGAGTGGTTATTTTTAGAAATGTAATTGGGCGCCGCCATAAGATGTTTTATTTATTTCTTTCCTGGCCCTGTGGTTCTCCCTTATAAGCTTTATATATATATGTATGTATTAGCTGTCGAAACGTTGTCTTTTACAAATGATATATGACTCGGGTGAAATCCCGAGAACTGCTCATTCTCTCTCTCTCTCTCTCTCTCTCAAACACACACACACACACACACACATATATATATATATATATATATATATATATATATGATACAAATATAGTATTAACGGATACCAAATTTTATGAAAATATCAAAGCAAGTTATTAATTATTTATGGGGAACAGAAATTTCAATAAAAAAATTATAACTAATAATATCAATAATTTCGGCCGTAACCGTCAGGGGCTGGAGATTGTCCGTGGGCGAAACTATTTTTTGTCAGGCAAAAATAATATTATTCCTTTTTAAAAATTCATCTTTTAATCATATGATTCCACACTTATTTATTTATATTGAATATAATTATACATTCAATTTTTAATTTTTTTTAAAAAATTAGTCATTTATCATGGTTTGAATTATTTATTAAGGCTAAATTAAAAAATATATTATAACCTGAGCTATAAATTAACTATCGATGCCAAATTTTATCAAACAAATTATAAATTATTTACAAAAAAATAATTTTTTATAAAATAAAAATAATGGAGTTTAAATTTTATGATAATTATTAAAGGAGTTATAAATTATTTGTTGAAACAGAATTTTTAAAAATAAATTATTAAAAAAGTATGGAATTCTTCTTAAAAGAAAACTTATTTTTCCAAGACTAAATTATTTAAAAAAATTATTAACGGAGTTTTAAATAAATAATTGACACTAAATTTTACGAAAAATTTGGAAGGAGTTGTAAATTTTTCATTGGAACACAACAAAAAATTGATTACTAATAAAGTTATGATTTAATTAATGGAGGTTTATTTAAAAGAACAAATAGAAGGAAGAAAAATATGTGAATTATTTATCAAGGCTAAATTTAAAATATTAGCATATTCGAATGAAATCTTCGCGGTTAACCCAAACCGGATCAGGTTTTTAAAAGAACACAACGAAGATGGCCGCAGAAACGTTGTGTTCTTTTTAAAAAACCTGACCCGGTTTTGGGTTAACCGTGAAGATTTCATCCGAATTATTCACCGGGAAAGTCTACGTTCTATAAGTATATTAATTGAGTTTTGTATAATGTGTGGAGACTAAATTTTACGTAACATGTATCAATGGTGCTTAAAGTTATTAACCGAGATGTTTTGAAAAAGCACAAATCTGAAAATCATGTCATTTTAAGTTTATATTGAAACTTATAATTCGGTCTTCTTAATTTAGTGTAATTTTTAACCGGGGGCAAGACTGATAAATGTGACAGTAAACCTTGGTGATAGAGCCAGGAAGTAACAGGCAAGCATATAATCCAGATAATAAGGCGTGTAATGTGGTAAGAGGAGAGAAAAAAATGTAACATGGACCAATCGTTTAACACCCCTAGAGATTTAGAGTTTCTGACCTAAACTGTAACGCCCTATCACGCAAGGATGTTGCTTTCTTTGAAACGGTGGGAAGGAAGGGGAAACGAGAAGACGTCAGCAAGATTAAGAATTTCTTTATAGAGTCCTGTCCTTCCTCCTCGACGCAGCTGTGTTTGCGAAACACCGCAAGAGCGCGCCTTCTCCTCCATTCGCCAAAAGGTTACTAGGTGCGAAAAAAAGGGAAGGGGAGGGGGAAACTCGCCGTTTATGCAACATTAGCTGCTTGTTCGACCGTCAAAAACCTCGTTTCTGTTTTCCTCACCCTGCAATTTAGATCGTAAATCTTTCCGCGAGACCAACCAACCTACGTCACTACCTGCTGGCCAACCATGACGTCACGAGCCGAGCGTACGAACAGTCTTGCCAACCTTCGCTTTGTCACTAAACCGGCTCCATGAACAATTAATCGACGCGTCAGAAAATACTTTGAATTTAATGTAGAAGAAAAATTACATAATTCTACCATACCAAATGCAAAAGTTCCATACGTTCCTCATTATTAAGCCCTAAGACCTTATCCGGGGAACGATTTTGGTAAAAAAGAGATGGATGATTTCATCTACCTCGTCGAGTCTTGCTCCCGTTTCGACCCCACGAGAAACTATTAATTGGTAGCGATCGTACTTTGTTAAAACTTAAATTTGAAGCTAATTAAATATCAAAAATAATCTATTTACACAAAAAAGGACAAGAAGGCTAGTTTTTTAAAACTTTACACGTTATCGAATCTTAGTTTATAATATTTTGTTTGTTGAATTTCTTTTTATTAAAAAAATTAAATGAATTTACCACGTTTAACATATTTTTGAGGGATATTCATATAATTTATCATCTTATAAACGCGAAATATTAACGAAAATAGAATATAGGAGGATGGAACGTCACATACAATGCGAGTTAGGAGAACATCAGCTTGGTTTTAGGGAGGATGTAGGGAGGGACAAGAGAAGCAATGTTGACTCTGCGTCTAAATTTAGATGAAGCGATAAGAATAAAAAAAGGTCTGCGTTCATGGCATTTGTAGTTGTAGAAAAAGAGCCTTTGATAATGTGAACTGGAACACACTATTAAAGATTTTCTAGAAATCAGGAATAAAATTTCAGAAGAGAGTCAGCAATAATTAGCATTGGAGGCCAATAAAAGAAAGTAGAAATAAAGAAAAGGAGTAAAACAAGGATGTACATACTATTTAATTTATATGTAGAAGCGGCCATGAAAAAAATTAAAAAGGAATATGGAAAAGGAATCATCCGGCAAGGAGAAGAAGTATAAACCCTACGCGTGGCGATCATACTGTGGTATTAGGGGAGTCAGAAGAAGACTGGGAAAAAAAAATAACGGTCATGAACGTTATCTTGGAGTAAGAGTGCAACATGAGGATTAATAGAGGGAAAACCAAGGTAATGGAGTGTAGTATGGAAAACAGTGGAATAACAAAGGCTGTTAGATTGGGAAGGGATATTTTGACGGAAGTTAAGGAATTCTGCTACTTGGGAATCGTAATAACTAGGGATGGTAGAAGCATAGTTGACATAAAGAGTAGGATAGCACAGGCAGGCAAGGAAGGCTTTCACGAAAAAGAGTGATTTACTTACGGGTAAAATAAGAGTGAATATTTACTTATATACAGAACAGGCGATGAATAAAGCTAAAACAGAATATGGAAAAGTATTCATACGGTAAGGAAAATACGGCAAATGAAAACCCTCCGGTTTGGCCCTATAGTGTTAAGAAATGGGTGGATAGGAAGTTGTAAGCAGTATAGGGCTATAGAGCGAACAATTTTGAGGAGTTTGAAGTGATACATGAAGAGTCTTACATAGTGTGCGCGCGGGGGTGCGGGTAGAAGAGGGAGGGCCAAGGATTGAATGCTATAAGCAGATTCGGGAGGATGTGGTAGGGATGTAAAGGTGAAAAGGCTTGCTGAGGATAGGTTAGCGTGGAGGGTTGCACCAGATCAGTCTTAGGACTGATTACCACAACGACACCGGACGTCCTTTTTATTCATCAGGAGGGGTGAGGACATTTTCTGGCCGAGGTGACGAGTTACCCGGAGCTGAGGCCGCAGTCTTTACTATTAGAATTATTTGTTACGTGGTGTAACGTATGGACTGAGGTAATAATTAATGTAAATGTTAGTTGATGTACCTTGAGTACGGGTGCAGGTAAACAGCGTCACGACGTGGTGAAGCCTCATTTGCCGTCGTCGTCCTCAAATCTCCGTCCCTGAATAGCTTCACCCCACAGTAGCCTCAGCTCGTGCCGCACAAACACAATACGCCCTTTCTGGTTCGCGAAACCTGCAGCGACAATAACAACTACTGTGTACTGTGGACGCACTGCAGTGGCTCCCTGTACCTATGCCAAAACGCTACATTTAATTCCCCGAATATAGTGAATACCGTCCCTTGGTTGCCTAACAACGCCTTTCTGGTGCTATGCGATGAGCGGGTGAAAATTTTAATAAACCTTAAAAGCATTGAATTATTTTATTTTTTACTATTTATTTGGATTCCCGGCTTCTTTTGGTGTAGTGCGGCGCTAGCCTCGTAGCACAGAGGTCTCCCCAGCAAGTGCTTGGGTGTTTGTGTACGCCTTTGACTGCTGTTGGCCAATTCCCCAACACAATTCAAACTCAAACTGATTAAAAAAGTTGCGATCTGTGAGCGAAAATCCTCGACACAAATAGGTATAACGGGACAATATTAAGAAAGAAACAAGAAAAAATTACAATAAATAAAAGGACCGCCAATAAGTCAGCATATAAATTTATCACAATTTACTCGAAAGCGACGTTTCGTCTCCATTCGGAGACGTCGTCAGACGTAAAAGTTAGCAATTCATCACATTTACTCCATGAGTACCTCAGCCGAAAATATTGTTGAATTACATGTGAAGAAATAACTGTCGCGCATGGAACATCTCGAACCCGCGACGGTTACGGACGAAAAAAGGAAAGGAAAAAGATCTTGCCATACTTGGACGATCAACGAAGATCGTCGAAGAGGCTTTCAAACGATTAAAATAAGGAGCACAGAATACAGGATGAAAATAAAACAAAATACATTACAATGTCTAGAGCAGATAAGACTGGATAGTGAAAACTTTGAGAAGGTTAACAATTTTATATACTTGGGTACTTTAATTACCTCCAAAAAATGTTTTAAGTGAAGAGGATAATAGCATTAGGTAACAGATGTCATTACTCGCTAAAAAAATTTAATTCTAAGACAGTTCAGTAGAATTGTCAAAATAAAACTTATGAGAGAACATTTAAAAACCTACAGTAGTGGAAGTGAGATCTGGAAGGATAAGTTCGCCACTAAGAAAGATGTGTGAACCAGTGCAGGAGATGAATATGTGGAGAATAAGAACGAATGAAGAACTGAGAGAAGTATAAAAGGATTTAGATCTGATAGGATAAAACGAGGAAGAATAGCTAAAAGAATTTTAGAAGACAAACCTGAAGGAAGGAGAAAGATTGGGAGACAGAGACTAAGATTGATGGACGGAAGGTCAGGAGATGGAGATAAAAGACTATGAATAGAGAAGACTGAGCAGTATTAATAAAGGAGGCCAAGGTCCTTAGAGGGCCAGGGGAAGAAGAAGAAATACAAAAGGGGATCAGGCGCCACGTGTCTCACAGTTTTCAAGTAGTAGCCTGTCATGGATGTGCCAGGCAGGTTTTCGTTGTCCTGTGGTTCCACCCTCAGGCAAGAGTGTGTGTGTGTGTGTGCGCGCGTCAGTGTTACTATCGACCTTCATCGCGCGTGTCAGCTTCGCACGGTTCGATTCTAACCTCATTTGTTGTCCACGCAGGTCCCACCACCGGTCCAATTAAGTCTGACGTTTCATAAATATTCAGAGCAAATGATTACGTGATTAATGACATGAAACCCTGGGACAACGGACTCGGCTGGCCAACGTCGTGGGAGGAAAAACCTCCAATTATTCATAACCCCCAACTAACCGCAGATTCCTCAACAAGTCTCTGTCTCACATTACGCTGTGTGACGTCACAAAGAGACTATAAAGTCTACCTGTAAAAACTACCTGCCTGTGCTTGCAATTCCTTCCTGGTCCTCTGCGGTCACTTTCAGATATACAGGAAGAGGACGGTAACTGTTTGAGACTGTAATTGATACAAGTAATTCCATATGGGACACTAAGGGTGTAGACGGACAAAAAAAACACATCCGCTGTCACGGTGCCTTACCTGCACACTTCACAATATGTCACCCCTTTCTAGTTTGATTCAATTACTACATTTATTTTAGCAATACGTGTGACTTGAAGTTAAATGTTTGTCAGTTTAAAGCGTCAAAAGGCCCAGGTTGAGAATTTCCCGATTGATCCCTCAGGCCAAAAATAGTCCGCAGGTAGGCAAATCCCCACAGCGGGCAGAATACATCCTCAATGCCAACCAGGGAAATTATAAACAGATTTAGCAACGATTTCCTAATATTCATACTTTTATTATCCGTAAGTAATTTCTTCTATCCTACTGTTTATGTTTACTATACTTCTTCTATCCCTAGTTATTACGCTTAGCAAGTAGCAGATTCCATAACTTCCTTCAAAATATCCCTTCTCAATCTATCAACCTTTGTTAATTCACTGTTTCACATACTACACCACATTACCCTGGCTTTCCCTCTATTAATCCTCATGTTGAACTCTTTCTCCACTTATTATAGTTTCCAATACTAATACTACAATATCGTTGGCAAAGCGTAGTGTTTTTATTTCTTCTCCTTGCAGTATGATTCCTTTCCCATATTCCGGTTTAACTTTCTCTTCATCGTCTGTTACATATGTATATGTTAAACAGCATGGGTGACAGGCTGCATCCCTCTCTTACTTCTTTCTCGATTACTGCTTTTTTTTCTTGATCTTCAATTCTAATTACTGCTGCCTGTATTTTGTAGAGGTTCTGTATAAGCCTTTTTACTCGATATTTTATTCTAGCGTTCTTCAAAGGCGTGTTTCAGTTTACATTATTGAAGGACTTCTCTAAATGTACAAATTCCATGAACGTAGACCTGGTTTTGTTCTTATCCTATCTTCCAAAATTAGACGAAGACCCAATATTGCTCCTCTTGTCCCTACATTCTCCCTAAAATCAAACTGATATTCTAGTAAGTCGCAATCTATTTGTCGTTTATTCCTCCTATATAATATTTTCGTTAATATTTTGCAAATCAAACGCTTATACACCTGATAAATATACATGGACAGATAATATTAGAAGATAAATTTTTGAAAAAGAATAATATTTAATTGTCGTCAGTTTTCAGTTTCTATACGGAAAGTTGGGTAACTTGAGGATTCTGGGAGATATGAGATACAATTTCGTTGCCTGTTTTATTGGTTTTTCAATATTATTTAAAATTTTTATTTCTCGATTTGCTTAAATATTTTTGCAAAACATTTTGGGTTGATAATTCTTTTTTTTATTTGACACGTCACAGTAAGGTGCCATACATGGAATTAACTCCTGTTGAATTCGTGTCCTTCCCGCTAATAATTGCACGCGTAGCTAAATAATCAATGATATGGAGATGGATATTATGAAGGAAGGGAGAAGTGGGGGAAACCGAGTATTGGAATGTTGGAAGAAGTGCAGAGAGGAGGAGGAGGAGGAGGAGGAGGAGAGAGAAAGAGAGAGAGAGAGAGTCACCACAAGTTCAAGGACCAGATAATTCTTTAAAAAAAACAGCAGAAAATCGTTATATAAACCTTCGTAAAGTCGAATGAAAGGAAACAACTGTAACGTGCAGCTTTGATGAAACTAACATCTGAGATGAGGGAAAAAATATTTTCTTTTGGTTGGTAGGGCTGTAATGACGGCGTCGTCGTCTTTATGTTGAAGTTAACAACGGTTCCTTTACGTGTTCCGTCGTCTACGAGAGGGATTATAGGAGGATTTTTGTCCCTCCGCACTCCCTTCCTCTATCTTCCCATTTGTGTTATATCACAGTTTTCCCCCCCTCAGTCCTCACCCTTTACATCCCTCCTCATTCTTTGCCACTGATCGAACATTCAGTGACACGAAATAAAAAAAAGGAAAACACCCTCCGGGGTAAATCGATATCTCGAGTGAGTGGAAAAAGAAGACCGCCTTCACGAGGCAATATTGCAAAGAGGACTCACTACCAGGGAAAATTAATGGCTTCGCAAAGATGATTCGGGTTTTTTTCTTTTCCCGTCTCTCTATCGCTTTCACCCCCTCCTCTTTTTTCCCTTCCCATCCCCCTCGAAAAGCCCGTCAAATCCCCTCGATTCTCCTGCCAGACGACAATAATTTAGAGAGCTCATCTCTCTCTCTCTATCACACACACAAACACACACACTAATCCCTATTAATTTTCTCGTTTTTAGACGCCGTGAAATACTTTTAGTTATCCAGAGGATTTGTGTATTACGTATCATTGCGCGATTAAAATTAGAAAGAGGTGCTTTGGAAGCGGAGGGATGCTTTGTTGCCACCACGAAGACAGAAAGCGATTGTCCGGGCACAGCTGTTTGTCCCACCGTCGTCGGTCATCCTTTTTAGCGGTTCTGATTCGTAGATTTAACGCTCACAGACGCCGTTCGTTGGAAAATAACAGCCAAGTGCCATTTAGTTATTTTTAAACAAATTACTTACAACTATCTTAATTACATTTGGTTTCAGCTTTTGTCGACATAAACAAAAATAATAATATACTGTAATCAACGGCACGCTTATGTCATCGTAAAAAAACAACAACAAACATTACCACTGTCACAGTCGTTATTTATTTCACATTTCTCTCGTTTTCAATTAATACAACAATTACCAGGGATAGTATTTTCCCCATTAAATCCTGTTAATTACGTTAATTATTTTTTTAGCCTCCAGTTTCTGATTAATTGCAGCTGACAGTTGAAGGGGGAGCTATTAATAAATGTCGCGCAGTTGTAACTTGAAATTAATGACGGGTTGGTATGTTGCACAATGTCAAAGCGTCATATCTCAACTTGGCAACGTCGGTCGGACAGAGGGGGGGGGAGATACAGTTACTTATCTCCGTCCGAAATAGATAAACCAAAAAAATGTAATTTTATTAATTAGTTAATGTTTCCTAAATCAGTTGGTTATAACGCACTACCCTGAATAAATTTGTCTGACTAAATTTACCCCCGGGGTTAAACAAGATGAAAACGGTAAAAGTTGAGGAAAATGTATTATAATCAGTTTAATATTATTGGCAATACTGTAAATAAATTGGCTTAAAGTCTGAAAACACAATTAGTAAACAATATGGGTGAAAATATTATTACTCGTCGTTTCGTCCTTGACTTAGAAGGTCATCATCAGGTGTACAACATTGCAGTCGGAGTGTCAAAGATCGTAACGGAAGAGGAATTAGAAGATTAGTTATATACATATAATTTTCATGGAATTGTGCCAATTTGTGAATTTTGAGGTCATTTGTTCACACTCCAATTATTTATCGGGAGTTGTATTTCAGTTCGTCAGTGATTTTAATTGGACTTCTCTCTCTCTCTCTCTCTCTCTCTCTCTCTCTCTCTCTCTCTCTCTCTCTCTCTCTCTCTCTCTCTCTGTGTGTCTGCTTCTCTATCTCTGTATTTCTCTCTCTCTCTCTCTGACTGTCTGTCTGTCTCTGTCTATCTCTATTATCGGTACCTACTTATTTATACTTTATTTTAAAGTAATGTAAATATTGTGATTATGTGAAATAGCAAAGTATTATCATTTGTAAAAATAGCCAATGGGCTAATAAAGATCAATAAATTTCTGTCTCTCTCTGTCGCCCCCCCCTCTCTTTCTTATTGGTGCCTACTAATGCTTTGTTTTAAAGAAATGTTAATTTAGGGATTTATGTGAAAGAGCAAAGTATTATCACGTGTAAAATATAGCCAATGGGCTAATAAAGATCAGTCAATCTCTCTCTCTCTCTCTCTCTCTCTCTCTCTCTCTCTCTCTCTCTCTCTCTGTGCCTGTGTGTGTTTCTGTCTGTCTCTCACTCTCTTTGTCTTTATCCTTCTGTGTTTTTTTTTCTGTTTGCTCGGCAAAGTTACCAGTAAAGCATTATGTAAAAAGAAAAGAAAAATGGATTAAGAAAGGCATTAACAAACACGTTCCTTTAGTCTGTAAAAAATAAAAATGCTAATATCACTGACATCTTTTTATTTTCCCTTCTCACCTAGAGATAGATAATTGCGGCTGACAGTTATTGTCAAGTATATCAAATATTACGAATTTTAATTCGGTTTAAATGTTTATTTTACAGGATACTAGCAGCTTGGGTATTTACTTACAAAAATACTCCCGGTAAAATAGCAGGGTTAACAATATTTTCTGTACTTCAAGGATTAACAGTTCCTTAAATCGTATATTAAAGGTAATAATGTACGACAGCGACCCTCGAGTCTGCGGCTGACGGTGGCGCGACCTGTCCACATTTGTCATTATTATTGCAGCACTACCATGACGATGACGACGTCACATTACGTAATAGGTCTGTAATCTCCTGACGCTGATGTTTTGTTTGGACTGATGTCGTCACCTCGCAGACCTGTATAAAGGTGTCGTGCGTCAGACTGTCATCCTCATGCATTATTCAGCAGCTCCTGCTGCTGCTGCTGCCTCAATCGAACGGTTCACGTTGTTGTTGTTGCTGATGATGGAAAGAGAAATCGTCTCGTCACTCGAAGCGAAACAACTACAGCGAGTTTAACAACTCCCCAGATTCCCCTGCCACTTGCTGCTGAGTTGTCGTCTTGTCGCGGTATTCAGTCCTCAGACGTAAAGGACACCTTCAGATGAAAAGCGGGGATATTAATTATTTATTTATTTATTTCAATAAAACAATTTACTTTATCCTAAACAAATTTACATAAGTATTAAAATTTCTTCATATTTAAACTTTAAGCAGGAAATTCTTTCTTATTTAAACACTGCATATATATTTTACAACTTAATTTCTTGAAACTAAAAATTCTCGATCTCTAACCTCAGGGTCGTAAATGCTATGGGCCTTCTCACAGAGAAAATATTTCATATTATAATCTACTGCGGCCCCGCAGTATAGAATCACCGAAAAGTTACAGGGGTAATTGCCGTGCCGACATAATGGACCTTTCTTGCTCCTCCTCGTTGCAGTTTCCTCTAATTTAGGGTTGTGCTAGAGCCGCCGCCGATCTTCTTAATGGTTCAGAAAGAATTTCATCTTCTCGTCCACACAACCTCTCTCTAATCTCCTCTGATCACCGCTCTCGTCTCCAACAAATCTCCCTTGCCTCATTTCCAATCGTCTGTTTCGAAAAATCTGTCCACAAGCCCTTTTAATACCTATCCCTCACTTCTTCAGTTCATCTCCCCAAGGTGGCAGGGGTGGATATTAACCAATCACATTTATGGTTACTCTTCTTTGGGAGTCACAGTTTGCCCCCTCTCTCCCCCCTCACGGTTTTTGAGAAAAATACAACCACCCCGATGCCGCCAAATCTCACCATAGCTTGGGAACCATCCGCCAGGATCGCCGTGATGTCTGGGGTTTAATTTTACCTGGCTCAAATACTGTCTACTTTCTTTTGACTCCACACCTCCAAAGTCCGAGCAGATGAAGGTTAATCCGTCCTGTCCATAAGTACCGGAATTAAAGATGCACGTAACCACCGACATGACTGGAAAAGGAATTCTCTAAACATATATCAGACACATAATGTAAACCCCCGAGAGCAGAGGAAAAACCCCCAGCACTCTGACTTGATGACAGACTTGTTATTTTCTTTGAGGTTCGTGACACAACAGAAATGATTGACATCGGCGCTGGTGGTTATTTATTTATTTCCAAAGCCATCAGGGATGAAACGAACCAATATTTATGCTGCCTGCAGACTCGCCGGAGAGTTGAAGACCTTTCATCTTCCTTTTCAATGGGATAATGGTGGCTCCTCCCCCTCTCATCCCCGCACCTCACTAGTCACCGCCACTCAGAGCGACCCACCGCAGGTTAATCTGCTAATGGACGGTAATTTGAACTGGCGGACAAATATTAGAAGGGAAAAAAATGACTGCACCACGGACGAGATTCGTCGATGTCCAACCCCAATAACTCCCCTTACTCCAGGGACGAGGATCAATAATCATCAGATGATCTGGCCCGTCAGGTGAATAAGAAAGGAAACCACGTATCTCCCTCTCTGTTCCCACGTCCACACCTCGTGAAAGGGTAAATGCGCTCGCTGCGGGTGGAAGGGGTGGGGGTGTAATAATAATTCAAGACTGCATTTCCGATAGGACAAAGGTTACAGTCACTCTCCACCCAAGTAAATTCTGCAGAGGAGAGCCTCCACAGCCAGCGGCCAGGCTCAACAGCCTACAACTACATTTACCTTACCAATTATAAGGAAAAACGTCAAATAAAGAAATTAACCGGACAACCAAAAATTTAGAAAAAATAAATTAACAATTTCGGAAGAGAAACCGCACAGGTACAACATTATGTCTTTAGGAGTCCCTTGAAACTTCGCTTCCAAAGTTGGGTTCCCTTTGATTAAACTCTAGGGAACACAGAGTATAACAACCATTTCCATGTGGTCTAGTGGCTAGCGTCACCACAGACGGTGAGGGCCTCAAGGCTTTTGGTGTGTGTCTTCACGACTGAGGAAACTTGAATGAACAGGAAAATGAGATACCTAATTAGAAACTTGACAATCCCCCTCCCCCGCCCCTCCGGTTTTGGTGCTACTGTAACTACAGAATTTTTTAAAATAAAAACTCTGCTATTTTTCTCGTCAGTAAAGGACATGATGGGAGGATAACACAAACTACAAGGCTACTGTGGGAGTCAGGCGGCAGCGATTACAATTAACGGACGCGAAAAAAAGGACGTAACGGTGCAGGGTTGCCAACAAAACAGCCCAGGAAGTTAAAAAGAGAAATTTAGATAAGGACTCACAGTTAATCGAGTTAAATTGACGACATTATTATTTTGTCAGGTTTTAAGGAATTTACGGAAGACATGTTGATACACAAACGACATCAACGACCGCCATGCCCGGGGGGGGAGGAGGGTAACAGGCTACATTGATCCTGTAACAGGCAACTCCCCTTTAATAGCATAGGAAGCGGATTGAAAAGAGGGGGGGCAACGTAGTCAAGGAAGTGTTGACTCGAGTCCCCGGGCTATAGTTTAAGGATCCTATCCTGTGTTTCACATAAAAAGAGATGGAACAGGAAGGTCACGGACAATTGTTGATAATTATTAGAAAAATCTAAAATTGACCAATAGATTGATTTCTTCAATAAATAAAGACTTGTAAAAATTAAAAATTGGTTTGTATTTCATTTTTTTTTTAAATACGGATAAATAATTATATAACACAGTCGTCTGCACGGTTCAGAACATTGAAGAAATTGCCTCTCGGACTTTGAACTCTCACTTGAGAATTAATCTTCCAAGGATGACAAATATCTTATTTCTTTATCTCTGTATATAGACGAGTATGGCACCGTTTAGACACAGTATCTTTGATACTCGGAAATCTTTGAACGTTAATAGAAAACGAAGTAATGGGGTGTATAAGAGCGGCGAAGGGAAAGAAGAAATTGTACTTTGACAGAGGGAAAATAAATTTGTGTACCTGGGCAAGGAGAATAGCCAATTATTAATTATCCTCTTCGTCTCACATTTTAACTAAAGTAACGAGGTGTTTCCACTAGTTTTAGGAGGTAGTTGGCAGACTGATCCGATGGGATCTGCGGATAACTCTTACCGTATACCCAAGATCTTCGATCTCCCAGTACATACACCTCCTAAAATAGATGAACGTGCTTCCCGTGAATTTAGGGATGACCGTTTCTTTGAAAATTTTCCTTCAACGAAACACAAGTGCCTAAAGGAACCCTACAGTATCCCAAAAATAACGGTTGTAACCTAACCACTGTTCTAAAAGTAAAGAAAGATTAGAGAAACAATAAAGGCCGGGAAAAAGAATTCTTGATCATCAGGAATAAGAAGGAAAATACCTTTTGAATTTTACTTTGAATAAAAAAAGTCAGAAAGAGTATTTTTTTAGTTAACAGGCTACATGAGGGTGATCCTGAAATAGGCGACTTCCATTTAATAGCATAGGAAAGGAATTGAAAAAAAGGGGGGCGGAAGGTAGAGCAAAAGTAGCCAAGGGTTGACTAGGCCCCCCGAGCTATAGTTTAAGGATCCTACCAGGTCTTTAATCTAAAGAGATGTAGGGAAAACCCTAGAAAGCCTGCATCAGGTAGGTCGGGCATTGGGAGGGGGGAGGTTAATTGGTTTATTACGCTTTAAAATCATAATAGAACAGGCCAAACGAGAGAAAAATATAATAAGCTTTAGAATTACAAACCGGACGTATTGAAGAAAACACACCGTAGAAGAAAAGGACTGGAAGACGGAAAGAAATTCGAGGACCGTGTAGCAGGCCAGCCACTCCCTAGGGGTAAAATATTCTGACGACGAGGGAGGAAGAAGAAGAAGACTCAGGGCCGGCAAACCACAGACAGTTTTGAGGTTATAAAAGTCCGGGGCCCGCCCTTCATTAGTCCCTGAATTCATCCCTCCGCAGCATCCTTTCCCCGCTCTCCGCTTTTTATGGAACCCGTTGCGATTTTATTGCTTCGTAATGCCTGACAAATTGCAGAATAATAATAAAAAAAGATTTTTACGTCAGGCTTCGTAAACAGGGCGTGAATGGCGGGAAAATGAGAGAGCGTTACCGCATTCTTCTTCCCTTTCGTCCGCTTTTAACAGTTTCAGTCAAATCCTTGGTAGTGTCTTCCAGTTCACATTATTAAACGCTTTTTCTGTATCTACAAATTCCATGAACATAGGCCTGTTTTTTTTCTCATCCTGTCTTCTAAAATTAGTCACAAAGTCAACATTGCTTCTCTTGCCCCTACATTCTTCTCGTTCATGACGAGTCTTCTTCTGACTCCACTAATATTACAATATCATCGGCAAAGTGTACGGTTTTTAATTCTTCTCCTTGCAGTAAGATGAGTTAGTAAACAGGAAATCAATTAACGACTATTTTTCACAGTTATTAAATCGAATAAATTAACGACCAAATTACAGACGAAGTTGAACGGACGTTTCGACGCCATATTTTGTGCCAATGAAAGGAAGTGAGACGTGTAAAAATGTGAAGTCGCGTGCCTGCGAGGGCATGTATGAGGTGTTGTGGATGAGCAAGGTCGCCCGCCGCCGGAAAGGACAATCAGGGGGTCGGTCGGTCGTTATCTACGCACACACGACGAGGAAGGAACACAGATAAGACCTAATTGAAATGTTGTGGCGAGGCGCCAACAGTCCCGATCGTAATTAGACGATGCGAACGAGGTTAATTACGTCGCCCCGCCCCCTAAGGGAGACGCTTGATATCGGATATCGTCGTCACTCGTCGGGGTGGCTGCTGGTCGCGCTAATTACGGCAATTGCACGAAATGGCGGCGGTCGAGAAGAACGTGTCGTTATTTTCCCCCCGGAAAACATCATACAGGTTGATTAAGGTGTTTCCCCTCGTTCGCAGCTATTACACGACTGTTTGCATGGCTGATGATGACGAGCACGGTCGGTCGACGTTCAATAAATCGCCCGAAGGAATGAACCCAACCGAATCGATTAGATGCTCATAGACGAACCAACATCAAACGGACAGCCATCCAAGTCAAAATGATCCGAACAGCAAATTACCAACGACATCTAATCAAGGGTCGGGGAAACCACATCCTGATTATGAGGACTAGGTTATGACTCAAGTCACGGCGAGACCCGACCATAGTGTTTTTGAACGACGAAAATCAAATCAAGAAGGAAAAACGAAGAGAAATTGAACTGAATGATGAGAACCGAATTGAACACTACAGAAGTGAAAAGGGATGATCAAAATTAAGAAAGGTCGCGAAAAATAAATAGAGACACAACCTTCTCGTGAGACGTGGCGACAACTAGATTGAGTCACGTCACCCTGCCACCTGACCAGAGGTTTCGGTGCCACGGAATAAATCGCCGAAAGGAATGAAACCCAATCGAGTCAATTAGACGCTCATAGGTGCATCAAAATCAAGTCTGTCGACGAGATACAGATGAACAAAATGATTTGAACGGCGAATTATCAAAGACATCTGATCAAAGGTTTCAGAGACGTAAATAAAGAAGGATGAAAGAAGAGAAGTTTAACTGGATGATGAGGTCCAAAATAAACACTCCAGAAGTGAAAAGGGATGATCAAGGCCGCAAAAAAATAGGGACACAACCTTCAGATTGAAGACTAATGACAACTCTGGATTATGACTCGCGTCACGGTGACACCTGACCACGGGTTTGAACGACGAAAGTAAAATCAAGAAGGCTGAACTAAGAGGAACTGAAATGGTTGACCAGGACTGAACTGACCACTCCAGAAGCAGAAAGGGAGTTTTAAATGAAGAATGGTCGGGTAAAAAACATCCGGAAACGACTTCCTGATTGACGAGTTGTGGAACGGGCTCATGGCTCAGGTCACGGTGACACCTGACAAACGGTTTATAGCGACGAAAGTCAAGAAGGATGGACGAAGAGAAACTGAACTGGTTGACGAGGATTCTAGACGCCAAAAAACAATCGGGAAATGACTTCCTGATTAAAGACTGGTAAATCGTGGTCATGACTCACGTTACCGTGTTTCTCTTAAACTGATCCAACTTCTGCGTCCAAGAGTTAATACTGATGAATAAAAGAATGGCGGTGGACTCAAGGTACTGCGGACATGCCATGGTACCTGAGGACCATTTACGATTGAAGCTGACAACGAAACTGGATCAGTCAACGGACATAACGGGGTTCAATAATTGAGGTAGTTGAGGGAGTTATAATAAAAGTTCCAAAGGTATCTGATGAATGTAGGAAAGAGAGGCGTTGAGACGACGGCTGACGGGCGTCCGTGAGTCAATTTTGGTAAGGATGGCGCGTGGGACCAGAGCTGGCAATCAAAACAAGACGTGAAGGTGATGAGATCATGTCCACGACGGACATGAAGCCAGTTGACGGAGCCGACAAAGCACACCAGGAACAGCAGCCCCATACCCATAAACGCTGATTGATGGGCAGAAGGCAATGGAGGAAGCCGGCGGCGACGACAACTGCGAAGAAGACCAAAGAGAGACGATTAACTGCGACGGAAGTTGAGTTGACGCTGGGCTGAGGTTTCCTTAAGGAGTCGTGGGTGGCTCTGCGTGACCGTCTGCTAATAATGGCGGCCGCACGCGTCGCCCAATTAACACCGCGGACACGTAACTGCTGATCACTACTGGAAGCTCGCAGTCATTCCACCTGGAAAACTCCAGCACAGTGACCATCGAGGACGAGTCAGAACCAGCCCTTTGCTACGAGGCTCGTAATTGGTTAAGAGAATAGATGAGGGTGAAGTGCTTCCTTAGGTTCTAATACACCCGAAAGTTGGGAGACGAAACGTTTTGAAATAAAATTCTTCAATTTCTGACTTTTGGCCATTATTTTATAAGTCAGATAAATTAAATTACTTTATTTTCAATATGGTATATTATACAATACTAAATTATAATTAAATTGTGGTAATATGTTGTTGTTTTGGTATTCAGTCGTAAGACTGGTCTGACATAACCCTCCATGCTAACCTACCTTGCGAAAGCCTTTTCATTTCATCACAACTAGCACAGCCTCCTTAATCTGCTCAGCGTATTCCATCCTTTGCCTTCCTTTTCTGTTCTTCCTCCACACACTTCCCTCTAATGCTTAATTTACAAGACCCTCGTGTCTTAGTCAACGTCCTCCATATCGTTGTAATATATTATATTTTAATTAATTTTCAAGAGGATTACGTTGTAATAATAAAACTGTGGTAATATATCATATATTAATTAATTTTTAATAGGATTAAGTTGTAATATTAAAGTTAATTGTATTATGTAATTAATTGTCCTCAGGTGCAACTTACCATCCTAACCTATTCTTCAAGCCTTTTAAATTCTACATAGCAACCACTACAACCTCCCTAATCTGCTTAGCGTATTCCTCTTCTGTTCACTTCCCCCTAAAGTTAATTGTTCAAGACCCTATTGTCTCTCAAGAAGTGACCTGTCAATCCATCGGTTCAAAGGCCTCCAAATTGTTCTTTCTCTCATCCCCTATTCGGCTTAGAACTTCCTCGTTCGTGATTCTACCCACCGAACTCATTCTCCTATAGCACCACATTTCAAAGGCTTTTACATTTTTTTCCTTTCTTCAACTCCTATTGTCCACGTACGCACCTATATAACGCCACACTCTAATGATTTTCTAATATTAATACATATTGTAGTGTGCATTATCCCATTCACAAAATCTTTTTAAATATTTGGCAAGACAGCGTACGCTGGGGGACGCACCCTTCAGGGTCAGCGGCCAGATTTGAGATGTGGGGGTGGCAAAAGCGGCACAAAAAAGGGGCTCCTAAGTAAATACGCAAGGACACGAGGATTTGAAGCAGTCCTTGGAGAGAGATGGCGGCGACACGTTGACTTGTAGGACGTCGCAAAAGGCGACGAATTGGAATTGCTTTGGGATTCCTATAGGTGTGAGTGGAGAGACGCCGACCTTCATCATCATCACTGGCACGTGACCGACATCGACGCTTCTCATTGCTGGACGCGCGGAATCTTCGAGAGACATAAAAAATATCGCGACACTGGTGAGATCCACCCAACTTTAAACAATTTTACCATGCATTGTCGGACCCAATGTTTCAATTAAGTGTTCTCTGCTACTTGGCCCAAAATACCCTGAGAAAAGGAGTACATTTGTAACCGGAAAGTAAAATTGTCTGAAATGTGTTAATAAATTGTAATTTTTTTCTGGAAATTGGATTCATTTATTAATTAATCCCACCGTTTGAATTAGATATTGAATTAAAATTAAAAAGTATTATTATTTTTAAAGCCTTTCTTCATTTCAATACATATTTCTTACCTATATAACAGCATTTGGTATTCCCCTGTTTCTCCCCCAGGACCACGTTCAAGCCATTCGATATGTTTTCCAAGTCTTGTTCTGACTCCCCTAATATCATAAAATAATCAATAAACGTTTGAATTTTTATTTCTTCTCCCTTGATTTTCATATCGGTTCCATATTAATTTTTAACTTTCTTCATCGCCTGTTTTTTGTATATAAGTTAAAGAGTATGGACAACCTTGTCTTACCCTTCAATTCTAATTACAGCTGACTGCTTTCTGTAGAGGTTACGGATAACTCTCAATGTCGATATTTTATTCTTCACCTCTTCAAAATCTTTATTTGCGTGTTCTAAAATTAGGTGCAGAGTCAATATCGCTTCTCTTTTCCTTAAAACCAAACTTATGTCCACCTAACTCTCTTTCTATCCTCCTATATACTTTTTTCGTTAATATTTTTGCACGTTATGAGATGATAAAGTAATTGTCCTGTATGTGGTTCCTAAAAATCTTCTATTATTCTCCGTGTTTCGTAGGTTCCGCAGGTATTTAGTGGCAGGTCTGATAACATCACAGTGTTGCTGTTGTTATTTAGATCTCCCATTGTCTGTTGGATGATGGTGTGATATAGGATACAGGCGTGGAAAGTGTAATCCGAAATGTCTTGTTAATTAAGGCAAGAACGTTGCCGAGGCAGGTTTTAGCTAAATTCCCTTCAAGTTTCGTATTTCTGGAGAAGAGGCGGCGGAGGCGGACGAATTGTAACGCCGTGGAAACACAAACTACTAAAACCAGAATTCTGAAAGCGGTACGACCGGAAAAGATAAAACCCTCGCACCATGTAACTAGTTTATCCATTATCAAAAAAAAAAAAATACTAGAAGTCAAAAAAATACGGATGAAACTTTATATGAAATAATTTTCGACCTGTTTATTTTCCATGCAGTTTTTTTACTTTTAATCTACCAACGTTTCGTCGCAGATTCGCACCTTCTTCAGGGTTCCCCCTCCCTTCACAATCTGTGCGTTGTTACTTAGTAAATTCCCTCTACATTTGGCTATGTATAAGTTTAAATTCAAATTGAAATATGTATTTCACAGATTGTGAATGAAAAGACAAAATCCTGAAGAAGGTGCGAATATGCGCCGAAACGTTGTTTGATTAATAAATTAAAAAGAGGAACTGTCTCAAAAAATAAAAACAGGTCGAAGATTATTTCATTAACATATTTTAATATTAAACGTAAATTTATTTAATGCTTTGTGTTTGTATTTAAGTAGGTATTGATTAAATTTAATGGTTATTAATGTCTGTAACTTTAAATAAGCCCAAAAACAGACAAGAAAAGGGAAACATAACAAACTATAATTTAAAATTAACTACACTTTTTTGGTCCTGATCTGGAGTTTCTTCAGGTTGGAGTTAAAGAGGCTCCAGATCGGGATCGAAAACGTGTAGTTAATTTTAAATTATAGTTTGTTATGTTTCACTATTATTTTTGTCTATTTTAGCATTATTTAAACTTGAGTGAAATTTGTTTCCTGAAATATTTGGCCCTTTTTATTTATATTTACAACAAGTAAAGAAATGGCCAAAAAATCATCACATAAATTTATCATTGTTTATTCACAAGCGACGTTTCGTCTCCATATAGAGACTTCCTCGGGCGTAAAATTTAGCAATACACGTGTCTATTTACTCTTTGACTCCCACAGCCGAAAAGATTATTGAAATTTCGGCTGAGGGAGTGAAGGAGTAAACTAAAGAGATGTATTACCTAAAGTTTACGCCCGAGCAAGTCTCAAAATGGAGACGAAACGTCGCTTGTGAATAAATAGTGATAGATTTATTCGCTTACATTTTGGCTGCCTTTTTATTTAGTGTAAATTTTAAAGTCAGAAAACTGTGTTGTAATTTATTTTTATTTGTTTAATCAATTTAATGTCAGAAATATGATTTTTTGGTAGCATGAAATTAATAGAGCAAAGTTAGGTTTGGATAGGAACGATGGTCACATAACCATTAAAAGATTTGAAATAATGACATCAAGGGACCTAGGGATAGACTAATCTTATGACGTAAGTAACCTAGGGAGGGAACGGGGAAGATTATCTCTGGAGACTTTCCGGGTGTGGCAAGATGACGTCATTGATGGACTCTTGAAGATGGCGCAGGGGTGATGAGGAGGAGGGGAGGGGGACGATTTTTCTTTTAAAAGGAAAAAACAGTTAAAGGGGTGAACGCCTCTAGATTAATCAGAACAGTTGAAATGTATTTGTTGGGGGTAATGAGGAAACCTGTATTTAGTTCCAGCAATTAAAGCGACGATAACAGACCGTCCAGTCTATCTATCCCCCGTGACGTTAAACGCTCATAATAATGATGGCGGGCGTCGTTTATTACTGGTATTTACTGTCACATTTAGGGATTTGCATTTGCCCCGCTTACGATAAAGCGCGCGGGGTTTAAACCCGTAACGACGCAAATGCCACGCCGTGGTGAGGGAAGCGGGAGGAATAATCTGGCAACGTAGTCCTCGGCCCCGGTTCACTCGTAAAGGGCAAAACAGGGCGAAATTTACCTAACATTAAACGAGAAAAGTAAAATTCATCTAAGAAAATCACCACTGTGAGGGTTAAACTGCTCGTATTAGGGTATGAGACCAATTCTCGATGCATTTCCTTTGGTAACATACAATTGATTAAATAATGATATGTGTTAAATCATCAGACGATTTTAATTAGTGGTTCGTGAAAGTGAGTAGAGTATTTTAGTTTGGTTACTGGGACCGCTCCCAAGGTAGGGGTATTGAGGATCCTCCGGCCGAGTTTTCCCTTTCTGTTCTCGCCGATCGCCTCACCTTTGCTGGAGGAGGAGAAGGAGGAAGGATCCCCGACCTTGAGCCATGCGAGTGGAAGAGAAAGCTGCCTTGCTTTGCCTTGCCTTTCCTTGCCTTGCCTTACCTTACGTTGTCCTCGCCACGAGAGGTGCGTGCCGAGAGGTTTCCCTTCCCTCTGTGTGAAGAGGGCTTTCCTCATTACCGAGGACTCCGCAGCTCCGAGGCACGCCTCTCTGTAATTGCAGTCCTCCAGGCCACGACAGACGCTGGTAAACACTTGCTAAGTCACCCAGGCTGGCCAACTCATATCCTGGGCTACGGCAAACACCGCGTTGCACTGAATCTCACGTAAATATTCAACTTAACTGAAAGACTAAGGTAAGAATCGCTTGCAGAAAATCACCAGCCTTTCAGTTTTAATTTTTCCTTATATTTAAACGAATATCACACGTACCACGTAACAATGACGTCATTAAAATTTCAAATAACATAGATAAGAAACGAATGCAAATTAAATTCCAAAAATTTCCGGATGTTGTAACACGGTCTAATTCCATTTTTTAAACTACGAATGTATATATATATATGTATACCTTAATTAATCTACAGAAGGCAATCAGCAGGATTTACAACTGAAGATAAAGAAACAAAATTAGAAATCAGGACACGTGTAAGACAAAGATGCAGTCTGTGGCCCATGCAGTGTAACCTATATACAAAACAGGCGATGAAGAAAGTTAAAACGGAATATGGGAAAGGAATCATACTGCAAGGAGAATAAATAAAAACCCTGAGGGTTTGCTGATGATATTGTTGTATTAGGGGATACAGAAGAAGACTTGGAAACCATTATAAATGACATGAACGTGATATTCTTTTGTTTTTGCGAAAGCCTTCTTTGCCTGTGCTATCCTACTCTAGTTATTACTCTGCCCAAGTAGCAGAATTTAACAACCTTTGATATTCCACTGTTTCCCATAATTCACTCCATCACATTGGTTTTCCCTCTATTAATCCTCATATTGAACTCTTTCTCCAGGACCACGTTCACGCCATTTATTATGGTTTCCAAATCTTCTTCTTCAGACTCCCCTAATACTACAATATCGTCGGAAAAACGTAGGGTTTTTTATTTCTTCTCTTTGCAGTATGATTCCTTTTCCAAATTCAGTTTTAACTTTCTTCATCACCCGTTCTATATATAAGAGTTAAACACCATGGGTGACAGACTGCATCCTTGACCTACTCCTTTTTTTGATTACGGGTTTCATTTCTTGATCTTCTATTCTAATTTACTGCTGCCTGTTTTATAAAGAGGTTATGTATAAGCCTTCTTTCTCGATATTTTATTCCAGTGCTCTTCGAAATACTTAATAGTGTGCTCCGGTTCACGTTATCAAAGGCTGCTTCTCAATTTACAAATGCGATGATTTCTGCTTTCTTTCTTCACCCTTCAATTTTAATTACTGCTACCTGTCTTCTGTAGAGGTTTATGTATAAGTCTTCTTTATCGATATTTTATTCGTGTCCCCTTGAAAATCCTTAATAGGAAAATTGTACTCGACAGTATTGGTAAGCGCCTGAGTACAAACCAATGCACCCCGACTCCGATTCCCGGGTCTGTTGAATGTTTTTCCATCGTACGTCACAATTAGATGACGATTTTTTTTGGGGGGGGGATCTACGAGCCGAAGAAAGGTGAGAGATGAATCGTCGTATTTTGGACAGAGGAAAAATATCTTCTTAATCGTCAGTCAGGTGAAGAAGACCCATGACCCGGGAGCCTGCAGAAGCAAAGCAAAGATGATGGTAATTAAGGAGAGAGAGAGTAAGTAGTAGGCAGATAAGAGCTTCGATTTGTCGCTGTTATCGTGTGAACACACTGGCCAGATTGGACACCAATATCGACCCGCTGATAACTAAGCCTTGGACCAACGTTTACTCTGTAACGAAACAACAGCTTCCACAAAGGGAAACACAGCGCCCGAGCTCCAATAGACCAACACTACCAAGGAAAGGTCGAGGACGACGGAAAGCAACCCTTATCACCTCGAGGCCAAAGAATCAAAAACAGTGTAAAACGGATCAGCTTACACCAATCACCCTTTGCAGCCGGAAAATAAAAAACAAAAAAAAATTCTATGAATAATTCAGGTGAGCGATTATGCGGCTTAACGATCGCTATTCCGGTGAACCTGGTGGATAATTGTAATTAATAAGTGTGGTGGGGGAAAGGAAGAGCGGAGGATAGAGAGGGGGGAGGAGAGGTTGGGAAAAAACCATGCTGCACGCTCAGCAAGTTAATTTCTTGGTTGAGTGAACGCACTTGGGTTTAAAAAAACTTTTCCGCCGCAAGGCTGAAATACTGACAAATGGCGGAGGCGGGAGAGGATCTGCAGTGAACCAACCTGCCCCCGGATAATGAATCAAATGAAATAAATTAGAGATTGACTTACCTATTTGAGTTCCATTTGCATATAAATTTAATTTTACGTGTGTCGGACGGACTCGGGTTTAAGGTTTAGGAATTTCCCCCTCGCCAACCCCCGCCTCCCACTCCCCCGTTGTTAAAATGGTCCCCGTTGTATGCAGGATATCTGTTGGAGCTTTCTCTCGCAGGCATTCCTTCCCATAGTGATAATCGGGATTATCCTACTCCCCCTCGGTTCTTTTTAACGGTTCTCACGTGCCGAGGCACCTTCATCTCTCTTTTGGGAGTCGTAGACCTTGGGCATACTAAGGATTTAATGTTTAATTAAGTAAAATATTAATCATTTTTCCGATGCAGTTAGCGAATAATGGAACCGCGTTGTTGCTGCTCCTCTTTCACAGAATTTGATTGGCCCAATCGAATTAGCCCTGATACTTACATTTTTATTTCCCCTTTTTTTTTTAAAAAAAAACAAAAGTAAATTTCTTCAATAAAAATACTATTCATGTCTCTTTCACAAAATATTCGATGTTTATGTAATTACTTTTTTCAGATAACGTAAATTAAATTGAATTTTTTTCCAGCCCCTGCGTCACAGATTTTGAATGACGTAATCAATTAGCTCTGAAAATTAAATTTTGCTTTGCTATTTTTTTAAAAAATCACAGAATCTAATCAAATGACTAAAAGTCAGAAACAGAAAAATTTTAAATCATCATTTCTTTCAACAAAATGAAAAACAGTAAATACGTAACTTGAAAGTGAGGATGTTAGTCTAGAAGGTTTTTCCCCTCTGTAGAATAGAGCTAAGAATGGGGTATAATATTTATTGCAGTGTAAGGTAGAATTTCTCTTTCTCAAGTAAGGAAATAGAGGGGTTAGAGACGTAAGTCTTATTGTTCTTCTAGTCTATTGCATTTGGAGAGAATTTTTTCTGGTTATAGTCTGTGAATCCTGGGATCAATCGGAGAAGAGTGGATGGACTGACTCTCCCTCCTCTTTTTCTTATGGAATGGCTCTGGGAATAGTGGCCGTTGCTCTTCCCTCCCCCCCCCCCCCAACCACCCCTTGGCCGATATTTGGCAAGCGACCGGCGATGTATTATTGTAAATGAGCCTCCTCTGCGATTCTAACACGGTCTCGTAAATAAGCGGCGTCGAAAGATAGTGGGGGAGGGAGAGAGAGAGAGAGGCGGATCTCTCTCCCTAGGGACCTCGCCCGCTGAATCCAGGTCAGCCTCCTTCCTCTGCTTTCTTTCCTCCTCCAGGGACGCGCGTCACGCAACTACGCCGCTGCAATTCAAATATAAAACCTCGAGATGATGGCAGTAATCAATGAGGTTGAGCTTCAGGGAAAAGAGTGTGCGTGGGAGGCAGGCAACGGCGACGTCGGGTGTGCCGCAAGGGTCATTAATAGCCCCCCCGTGTCCTTCCTGATAACGATGAAGTATTTATTTATCAACTTCTTAATATAAATAGAAAATACAAAACAAAATTACACTTATTCTGGTGGAATAATTTTAAACAGCGCCATTCAAAGTGGGGAGTAAATTTGGAAGCAAAAAAAAAATATTGTGTCAATATATCAATAAAATCTTCATATAGATTTATGCACATACTTTATTACTAGATAATCGTCCTCATAATTTTACAATAACTAAAAAGACGGCCAAAAAGTCAGCATATAAATTTATCACTATTTGTATACTGTTTTGGCCGTCTTTCTATTTACGGTAAATTTTATAGTCAGAAAGCGATGTTGTAATCATAAATTTGTTCTAATTATTTCTGACATGGGCCAGAATAAACGATCTTAAACTCGCGGTGGATTACCCTAAAAGAAAGATGCAGAGAAAAAAGACCCTGTTGTTGATGTTGTGGTATTCAGTCCTTAAGAATCGTCTGATGCAACCCTCCATGCTAACAACCTATTTCATTTCCGCAAAACTACAACATCTTGCATCCTCCATAATATCCCTCTCCTCCATGTCCTGTCCTCACCTCCCACACTCACAAACACTTCCCTCTAATACTAATTTTACAAGACCCTCGTGTCTCAAAACGTGTCCTAATACTCTATCCCGTTCAAAGTCCTCCATATTGTTCTCTCTTCCCCTATTCTGTTTACAACTTCCTGGTTAGTGATTCTATCACCTATCTCATTCTGCTATACCAAAAACATTTCAAAGGCTTCTATTCTTTTCCTTTCCGCAACTCCTATCGTCCACGTTTCGCACCCCATATAAGGCCACGCTCCATACGTAACATTTTTAGCAACGATTTCATGATGTTCACGCTGTATATTACCCGTAAGTAAATTCCTCTGTTTCTGCGAAAGTCTTCCTTACCTGTGCTATCCTACCCGTTATGTCTACTATACTTCTACAATCTCTAGTTATTATTAATTTATTTATTAATAATAATATCAAGGCTTCTGATTCAACCAGTCACAGGATGACAAACATAATAAACACAAATACCTTTAAAAAATTTCTTTTATTGGCATTATTAATTCATTTACTTTTAAACTTTCTCGGTTTACGTATTTTTTTTAAGTTTATTTCCCGAATAGTATAGCAAATTTGAATGCGCTATTTTACGGCACAGCTGTCAAACTTCCTCTTTTTCCCGAAATCGAACTATTTCCACTCGGATTTATGGAAATGTAATTTCGTCCCCCCAGCACACAAGGAAACCATTAACCAATTTCCAACTGGTTTGCATGAAACTAAACTCCCGCAGCTGCAATGACATTGCAACACTGCATTTACAATCTAATAGCGTCCAAACACCTGGTCGGGTCTCGACCCAGACTCAAACCGCAAATCGAACACGAGCTAAGTGCATTTATTCAGGTAGGAATTAAAACACCACTGGTAGATCCAACTGCTTAGGGGAACGAGAACCGTCTAGAAGGACCGCTACAGGCTCCTGGACCACGGAAACTTTTATAATCTAATAATCTCACAACAAAATTACGGTAAAGGTTGTATTTAATTAAACGGAGCTTTACGCCATCGTGATCGGGACTTCCTCAGATATATCTTAAAATGTTACTTTCTAATTTCGTTTTTTTAAAAAAATCAACAAACGTCGTTTATTTTTATTATTATTATTACTACTTAGCTGCTATTGGGCATTTGCCCGGTGGCTCCAGCTATATATAAAGAAAACACAAATACAATTACAAAAAGTTTACACTAAGGAATAATTTTGAAGTGAAGTTTTTGATCTGAAAAAGAAAAGAAAGCAGCCCCACAAAAATCACTTCACTGCACTTCACTATTATCACTTCACTGATTCTAAAAAAAAGAAAATACTACTCACTTAAGTTTTCTTAGATCAGCGAAAAAGCTAAATATTTACTTGATGTGTATAATACTTGTACCATAATCTGAATCATAACTGACTGAGGGTTTCTTCGTGAAACGCTCTGTAGAAACCACGGAAACGTTCGGCTTTAGCTTCGTCAAAGAAACTTCTAACCAGTTTTCCATAATAACAATTACGTTTGGAGTGGCTTAATACTTGTAGAAGACCCACGGCTACTACGAAAATTACTTTTAGGGAACATCGAAATAAATATGAAGCGTTTGCTTACATTAAACCTATCAGTTTTTATTAAATAGATTCTATAACGCGATTAAATGGAGGATCCGGTAGAAAGAAGAAGATACATGCTAAATGAGCGATTGGATAGATTCAGGGCCAGACTACCCCTGAATAGGATAAGGAATAATGAAATGCATTTAATACTGGATGAGGAAGAAAGAAGAAGACGCATGGCCAACGAGTGACTGGCTAGATTATTACGATTAGGTGTAATGAAATGTATTAAATAGAGGATCCGGTAGAAAGACGAATACGCATGGCCAATGAGAGAATGGATATATTCAAGTCTAGAAGTAGGAATAATCAATGGATTTCATGGAGGATGCTGAAGAAAGAAGAAGACGCAGTATGAGGAACAATCTTTTGGATTTAATGGAGGACCCGGTGGAAAGAAGAAGACGCATGGTCAATGAGAAACTGGCTACATCCAGGGCTAGACAATTCCTGAAAACGGTTAGAAATATTCAAAATGGGTTTAATGGAGGATGCGATGGAAAGTAGAAAACCCAGGCCAAGTCAACCTCCAGAGAAAGTAGGATTTTCCTCTTCCTCGTTTTCCTTTTTAATTTTAAAACACCAACATCCACGGTTGTAAAAAAATGGCCGTTGTCGTAATGATCCGGTTGAATCAATCAGTCCAGTTTCCATTCTCCACTGGGCTGAGATGAAGAGGGTTCACGTTTTTATGACGATGGTCAGATCTAGAAACGTGGATGCTCCTTGTACGGACAACTCTTGAACTGAAAGGGTAAATTTAATCACGTCGAACGCGGGTGAATTATAATGGAGTTTGATGGGGAGGAGATGGAATGGGAAAATAATAAGAAAATTGGTTGGGGAGGTGGTGGTGATGGTGGTGAAGGGATTTGTCAAGATGTGGTGTCACTGAATGGTTCTGTGCAAGGTAAAGAGAGTGACAGATAGACAAAGAGAGAGGGAGAAGGAGATAGATAGAGAGAAGGAGATAGATAAATGGAGAGACAGAGAGAGGGGGAGGGAAGGAGGGAGAAGCAGAGAGAAAGAATGAAACCAATGATAAGAAAATTGGTTCGAGGGAGAGAGGATTTGTCCGGATGAAGTGTCACAGAATGGTTCTGTGCAAGGCAAAGAGAAGGAGAGAGAGAAATAGAGTAAGAGAAGGAGAGAGAGAAGGAACGAGCTGTTCTTATTCCCCCCTTCCTCGACTTAACGTTGTTACCTTGTCGATTAATAAAGTGACGCAACCTCCGAGAGCTGAGCCGAGCAAATCAAAGCAAGCAAGCGAGCGAGGCTTGCAAGAGGAGAGGCGGGGAAAAGAATCCAGGTCGATTGGATTTCATCGTCAGCTTTCATCAACAAGAGAGCCAGTGACTGTTGCTTGCTTGTAACAACGGTCTGCAGCCGACCATGGAAGACCCAAGCTCGAGAAACCCGGAAGACCAGAGACGATTCCCCGATTTAATTTCCATTATTTTTAAAATAGGTTCCTAACAGTGATCAATCCAATATTTGGTTAGCGTTGCCAGTATGACCCCACCGTCTAGTCTCATGAGGGGGAAAAGCGTATACAAACAAGGAGGAAAGAAACGGAAGAGGAGGAGAAACTGATACAAAAAGGGAAAGGAAGTGAAGAGCGAGAGACATAAATTAAAGCTAAAAATCAAAATACAGAACGTTACGTCCACAACTTCAGGGGCCTCCTTCAGTTATTCCTAAGAAAAAAATACATACATATATATTTTTATAGAAACAACTGTTGAAAATACCTTGACGATGAAACGTCATTTATTATGATTTGCAAAATCTTCTATTCCTGACTTTATTTATTTTAGGAAAAATTTATTAATAATAAATAGTTTATCTGACAATTAAATAAACATTAAATGAGCTTAAACAGCCTCTTGGTCACTATCAACACGATTAATGAAGGGAGGATGAGCGTTAAACCGGAATATGGGAAAAAAATTCACACTGCAAAGAGAAAAAATAAAAACCCTAAGATTTACTGATGATATTGTGGTGTTAGGGGAGTCAGAAGAAGACTTGGAAACCACAACAAATAGCATGAACGTGCTCTTGGAGAAAGAGTTCAATAAGACAAGTAATAGAGGGGAAACCAAGGTAATGGATTATAGTATGGAAACAGTGGAATAGGAAAGGCTGTTAGATCGGGAAGGGATATTTTGAAGGAAGTTACGGAATAATGCTACTTGGGAAGCGTAATAACTAGAGTAGAATAGCAAAGGCGATGAAGAGGAATTTACTTACGGATAAAATAAGTCTGGATATTAGGAAATCATTGCTAAAAATGTTCATGTGGCTTTATATGTGTGCGAAACGTGGACGATGAGAGGTTCAGAAAGGTCAGGAATAGAAGGCTTGTGGTGCTATAGTAGAAATGAGATGAGTGAATAGGATAACTAACCAGAAAGCTCTGATATATTACTTTTATTGTATCTCGTATTGCACCTGAAGAATTTGACGAAATAAAGGAACTAAACGGTTTGCTGCTTACGTCACGCTCAATTTAAAAAATAATAATAATTGAAGAAGTGTTTTCTAGACTTTCTGTTCTTTGTGTTTTTTTATTGCGAATCATTAAATTATTACATATAATATTACTACATATTTCCCGAAACTATTCCGTCTTTAATTTATTTCCTGACTCGACTTTAAGTCGACTCCTCACCTCGCTGCGACTAATCTAGTTGAGTGACGCCTACTCCTCGTATTTTCCCTTCTTCCTCTCGGTAGACGGGAGGTTGGTAGCCTTGAGGAAAAGGAAGGAGGAAAAAAGGATGGTGATGATAATAATAATAATAATAATTGCACGTTTCGCGGCGCCTGGCACGACCGTGAGATTAAATTTTTCGTCGTTGGCAGCACTGGCGCGTGTTTATTAAAGTCTGATAAGGAACCGCCGCCCCCGCTGCCCTCCTCCCTTATTCCTTGCCGCGGTGCCAAGTAAATTAGGAAGAAAATCTGCGTGTGGACAAGGACGGGCGGGGGACAAGTAATTTATCACCGTCCGTCGTCGTCCTGTCAAAGTTGTTGTGCTGCTGCTGCTGTTCTGCAAAATTCCACTCCGGGCAAGGCGAACGTCAATTACTACACGTCCCTCGCCCCCTTCTACCCCCACCTCCCCTCCTCGTCACTTTTATCTTCGAAAAAAAAAATCCCTCCAGATAAGTTGATTTCATTATTAGGTAAAACGTCTGCGCGCCCAGCGACTTGAGACGACGTTACTTACGTCACGATGACGTCATCGGCATGTGGGGGCGCTTACCTGCGAGGACAAAAAGAGAGAAAAGAAACCATTAAACATACTGATTTTAAATATTCTTAATTTTAACGTTGCTTAAAGGTAAAACGTGTAATTAAGAATGAGTGCCTAAAAAGATTTAAATACTTCAAGAAATTTATTAAATTTTGCGGGGAAAAAAGAGAAAAATCATTGAACATATTGACTTCAAATATTCTTAATTTTAACGTTGCTTAAAGTAATTAATTACCTCTGTTACTGATCATTCCAGAAAATTATAGCACTGATGTTGGAAAAAAATATAAACCGGAAATTCTAAACAATTAAAAACATTTTTTCAATAAGTGTAAAAAAGACGGCCCAATCATTCAGCATATAAATTTTGATCACTATTTATAGAAAAAGCGACGTTTCAAGAGAATGGGACAGATTAACAGGCCACGTTTTAATATAGGACGGTCTTGTAAAATTAGCGTTAGAGGGATGTGTGTGCGGGGGTAAGAGAAGAAGAGGGAGGTCAAGGATGGACTGCGATTTGTTAGATATGCGACAAGACCATGGAGGGTTGCACCAGACAAGTCTCAGGACTGAATACTACAACAACATAATTTCCTAAATAATGTGAAGATAGGAAAAAAATTAAATATCTAATAAAGTAAAATATAGAAAGGTTTTTTCTTTCAGAAAGCTACTCGGAGGTGTTCCATGTGGTGTTCACGCTCTAACGGACAGTGTTTTATTTTTGAGTTTCTGCTCCTACCGCTGTTGTTCTTATGCGGTCCAGCCATTGTTGCTGGAAAGTGAGACGCACCAGCCGGAGGCTTTTTAAACGTAACGAAAAGGATGAGTAGATCACGTGCTGCATGTGAGATCCTGATGTGTGTGTGTGTGTGTGTGTGTGCGCCCGAGGTGAATCGTTTCGTCCGGTACGGCTGATCCGTCGTCAAGGAAGACTGTCAATACATATGGAAGCCATTTTTTCTCTTTATTGAAACTATGGTCGCGTGGACAGTGAACGCTGTTGGCGACTACAAAAATATTTTTAAAAAAGGAAAAACAATTAATTACCTAGAAATTGCGAATAATACATTGCAAGCAGTGAGGAAAAATCTCAGACACTTTGAGAACAGAGGAGAGGGGGGGGGGCGATGACAACGGCGGATAGAAGCTGCATAATTTCATAAACTCGAGAGTTTCCACTTTTTATCAGTGATTGAGAGTTGAATATTAATTTTCGTTGAGGGTACGTGCTGAGCTGGTTGCGTCATATCCTGTTACGCGTAATTGAGCTTGGACACTGGACCCACTATTAATTTTCTGCTGGACCCTGAAAGATTGCTGGGGCATATTTTATTTTGCCCGTCCCCGAGGAGAAGGAGGAGGAGGATGAGGAGGAGGTGGAGGAGGCGTAATTAATAAGGAACGAGGGGAAACACGATACGCGCCGTCATCGCCACCCTCAGGACTCTTGTCAATCTATAAAAATATACAAAAATTCTGCATAAAAACTTCCAGCTCTTATCATGGAACGTGTGGGCCGCGAGGATGATCTATTATAATCATTAATCCACGACGTTGGTTTCGCCTCCATAATTTTCACCCTTCCCCTATTCTTTGCCGTTAGTTACCCTATCCACCGCATCTCATTCTCCACATTTCAAAGGCTTCTATTCTTTTCCTCCTACCTTCCACGTTTAGTACCCTTATAACGCCACGCTTAATACCAAAAATATTAGTACGAGGTTCTGTATAATACGTAACTGGTGTATTTATATATAACATCAATGTTGTAAGGAGTGGAATCATTTCAGAAAACGTGAATATTTTTTAGTCATTATGAGTTTGTAATTATAATTGAAGTTCAAGAATAGAAACCAAAAATAAAGAAACGACTAAGACATGGATGCAGTCTGTCGCCCATGCTGTTTAACTTATATAGAACAGGCGATGAAGAATGTTAAAACCGAATACGGAAAATAAATCATACGGCAATTGAAGAAATAAAAACCCTACGCTTCGCAGACGATATTTTTAGAATTTAGATGAAGACTTGGAAGCGATAATAAATGACATAAACGTGGTCCTGGAGAAAGAGTTAAATATGAGGATTAATAGAGGGAAAACCAAGGTAATGGGAAACAGTGGAATAAAAAAAGGCTGTTAGATTCGGAAGGGATATTTTGACGCAAGTTAAGGAATTCTGCTACAACTAGAGTAGGATAGCGCAGGCGAGGAAGAGGAATTCACTTACGGCTAATATAAGTATGAATATAAGGAAATCATTGCCAAAAAACTGTTGGCATGGAATATGGCGTTATATTGGTGCGAAACGAGGACGGTAGGAGTTTCCGAAAGGAAAAGAATAGTAGCTTCATAAATGTGGTGCTGTAGGAGAATGAGATGGGTGGATATGGTAACTAATCTGCAAGATGTAAGCAGAATAAGGGAAGAGAGAACAATATAGAGGACGCGGAAGGGATAGAGTAATAGGCCACGTTTTGAGACGTGAGGGTCTTGTTAAATTAGTATTAGAGGGAAGTGTGTGGGGTAAGAACAGAAGAGCGTTACGAGGGATGGAATACGCTAAGCAGATTGCGTAAATGAAAAGTCTTTCGCAAAATAGGTTAACAAACAGCGTTTTTGGTTTGTGGGTGTTATTGTAAGGTAATGCCTGTGTATTTTACTAGTGGAAAGGAGGATGAAGTAAATCCTGCCACCTGCAGCCAAACACACTCTATCTGTCTGCATAAACATAATTGGTAATGGCGCCGGGGATGAAGGTAATGGAATACGAAAGCGACGAGAGATTTAGTCCCTAAAATTGAGGAGGCTCCACAACGCGTGGGCTTATTCAAATGAAGGCGCGCCGATAAATTCCGATCGGCAAAGTGGCTGGGTTAATCCCGCGTCCTGTTGTTGGGGAGATGTTGGTTAACCTGCAGGTCGTAAATCAGCCTGCGACACTCACACATGAGGGCTCCACGTGCCACTCACACGGCGACAACTTTCACCGACGTTCACTAATCGGACATTATTATGTTCCGTTGCCTAGCAACCGATATTTGTACACATCAATCAGGACCGTTATTCTAGTAATCATTAACCGAGTCTATAACGTTCCGTCAAAACTAATCACTAGTCTGGAAACAACAACAACAAAACTTCCAAAAGCTTATTAATTAATAATTTATTATAAGTCGCGTGTCGAAATCTCAGGTTGTACTTTAATGTTTCCTAATCTGTGGAGTTAATATTGGTTTCTCTTAAACTTACGTATACCATTTATTAAACATATAATCACACTTCCAAATATAAATCTTCCGTAACAATTTTTTTACTTTAGGACCTAATTTCATTTCCTTCCACTACGTTAATTTTTCAAATTTAATATCCAGCAAATGACTAGAATTTTGTAATTCAGTGAATACTTTGGATTACAGAAAGTTCTTTTTTCATCTATGTACAATAATAGATATTTATACAAGGGTATAAAAATTATATAAATTATATTAACATGGGATATAGATTTTTTACCAATTTTAACTACAAGATAAAGATAACTTAATGACGAAATTATACTAATTAAAAATACGTTTTTTTTCCTCTTCAAAGAATTACAAAACAGAAAAATTATTCAAATAATATACTGAATGACTGATTATAATTAAGTTGTACATAAATTAAAGTGGAAAACCTTGTATTCGAGTCAGTCTTAATTTAAATGAAACCAAAATATATATTTTATAAATTTGGATTTAAAAAAACGTATTTTTAATGTCATTAATTTTAATAAAATCCAAAAAACGTAATTCATTACATAGTTTCATCATAAATTTTCAAAACCTCTTCAGTTCCATTATCTTGTAAAATTCCTGGGAGCCTTAATTCTTCTTCTTATGACTTAGCTAATTCTTTGTATCTTGTATAATGTTAAGTCAGATTAATTTAATTATTGTATTTATAATTAATTAATTTTCATTACATTGTTTTTATAAAAAGACAACCCCATTAAGTTTTATTAATTTTAATTACAACTTTTGGATAATTTATATTCCAAATTATTAAAATATAACTTTTTGGTTTTTATTAAAACTGAGACCGACTTGATGACAATGGTTTTCACTTCATTCAAGATATTATTTCAATTATTGTTTTGAATAAACATCATTATTAAATGTAATAATTTTATTTTCCAATTAATGAAACCTGTCGAGGGTTTAATTAAAATTTGTTAAGTCATAATTTTATATAATCTAATAATCTATTTTGGTCTTATTAAAAATTATCTAATTTAGTTTATTTAGATGCTTACTCAACTCATCCAGACATAATTGAAATATATGAAAGTGTGTAGTAACTTAATGATATAAAAATATACATAATTTTATATAAAATATAATTAATTTTATGTAAAATATAATTACTTATATATCAAATATAAATAATTATATAAAAATATAATTGATTATATAAAAAATATAATTACTTACATATTAAATATAATTAACTTACTACACACCTTATTAATAATTACCTAATTAAGTGTATTTCCATGCTAACTCATCTAGACCTAATTGAAATAAATGAAGGTGTCTAGTAACTTAATTATTCATTAAGTAAAATGAATTATGTGTAAAACATAATTAATTGTATATTAAATAAATTAATTTAATAAACACCTTCATATGTGGTCTGGACGAGTGAGCAACGGGAATAAACTTAATTAGATAATTATTAATATTGACGAGGACCACGATGGGCGGTCGAAACGTCAAGCTTAAGTTAAATATTTCTCCATTATTTCCATGGTAAATGTCTGTTATTCACAGATATTAATTATTATATTAATCGTTTAATTGTGTATTACCATGATGACGTTATTTATGTAATAAAACTGTATGTATGGTTACAAGTTAAATTAAAAGAAGTTGAATTATAAGACTAATAACAGAGAATAATATATAAATGTAGAATACAAATTATTGTATGACGTTTCTCAGAACTGTTCCGACTTTAATTTACCGTCCATCAATTTACGTGTTGAATACCGAGGAGATTAGTTTCAGGGGTGGTTCCACCACCTTTGTTACAACATGGAAAGAGACCCTGGCTTCAGCGAGTCTTCCCCTTCCCCCTTTTCCTCGAATCACTTGATCAACGACTGACTTGTCGATGTTGCCTAAAGGAGATATTTTCCTGGCGGACATTTTCTTTCCCCGCGTATTTAACGCCTCGATGTCGTCGTGCTGGAAATCCCCTCCACGACAAGCAGGAACACACTTAAAAATCACGGCAAGAAAGGGGTAGGGGGGGATTAAATAAAAATGCAATCAGGCGTCTCCTACGAGCCTCCAGCGTTCGTTCATTACAAAGTCTAATGCAAGAGCTCCAAAGTTCCAGCACTTGAGGCTGCTCCACTCCCTTTCCTCCAGAAATTCCTCCACCAACACACACGTAAAGGAACCAACAGCAGCTTCCTGCGTGTGTGTGACTCACCCCCAGAACAGACCTATTAATAGACACGGTGGACAGTTTTCATTCTCCCTTTGCTCGAAGCAACGATACAAAACACCGAACTGACCTAAGAAACTTGAAATAATTCTAGCCACCAAAAAGATAAAGTTACCCGGTCGTTTTCAAAGTCACAGTGGAACATGTCAGATCCCTTATCAACCTCTCTCAGACATCTGGTCCAGCGCGCTCCATGACTCGAGGCAAAACATCAGCATTACTTACGTCATATATGTGGCTGATGACGTCTGAGGAGTAAGTCCAACGTCTCAATGAACCAACCACCAAAATTTGTCAGGTTTTCATCCATTCATGCAGACAGACAGGACACAGTTAATTGGAAAGAGAATGGTAATGCCCTTACGTATCCATGAACCAACCACTGAAGTTTGTCAGGTCTTCATCCATCCGTCCAGACAGACAGGAGGTAGTAAAATGGAAAGGGAATGGTAATGTGGTTACACACTTCACAATTAATCCAAAGTAAGGCGACCACAACCGACTGATCCTTACTGAAATGAAATTGGATCTAAAGGCTTCACCTTTCCCAGAATGAAAATTTTGCAAAACTTTTGAGATGATCCAAGCGGTGCCGTGAACCACGGTGGAGGACTTCCAATAATTCATTCCAAATTTGGGACTAAGGTGAACCTTCAAGCCCACTAATAAACCTCGAAGTTATTTTCACTGAGGCCCGTGAAGAAGAGTGAGACTATAAACATTACCGGAATGCAACAGGGAAAAATTGATCACAAACCTGACCCACGGACGTGGGAGAGAAGCCTTTCACGACGCTTCTTGATTCGTTTTCCAAATTTCTCGTCGCCAGGGACAACGTCCTGATTGAGAGGCAAGATTAAGACCAAGTAATAAAGTACTTTCTTTCTATATGATAGTTTGGGGATTATTCTCGTTGTTTTTGTGTCAAGAAGAAATTTCAGAGGAAATAAATCAGTTATAAATTAAATCTTTGAAAGTCTGGTTTACTGTTCATTGTTATTCAATTTAGAGAATAGATTATTTAAAAAAATAAAAGGCAGGTTACACGGTGGCATTCGATGTTGTTAAAGATCAATATGTAATGGACGTTAAAATCCGACCCGCCGTCGATTATTGGCCATGGAAATGTGGCATCACTCGTCAATCTCTCCACGAAAAATGGAAAAATAGTTATCTCCCAGCAAAACGCCTTTAGGGGCTCCCGAGGAGGACGTTAACCTCGTGTGATTGGTTGTCAGGCAGGAGAGACGTGTCGCTGCATCTGACGTCAATTAAAGCGCTCAAGATTAATGGCAGTGACACCTAGGAGACACTTGTTGCTAGCTTCTCTCTCTCTCTCTCTGTCGGTAATTAGCAAGTCAGATTCTCTTCCCGATGTGAGCAGTTCCATTCCCGACTGCGACTTGCGAAGCAATTACGCCAGAGGAGGAAGAGGAGAAGATAGCGACGCCAGCGCCCCACGATAAAAGACAGGCTTGCTCTGGAGCTAATGCGTGGCCAAGGACGTGGAACCCGCATCAGTGGGTGACTCCAGTCGTCTCGTCAGCTTGACGGACTCTCCCTCTTGACGTCAGAGGCGCCCAACGTGGGGTTACGCTAACTAATCACGATAATGCAAGGTCACAGTCCACGGTAATATATCACCCGAGGCGAAAATTCTCCCATGTGACAATCTCTCGGTCCTAACACGTTACGTGAAGTAGGTGAAAAGAACGACATTACCGTTTTCACTGTCAAAATAGTAGAGCCCTGAGTTTGAAGCTTCACTGTGCCCATTCGGATTCAACTAAGTTATTGTCAAAGGTCTCATTTTTCTCAGAATTTGATGTCATTATGCTATGAAAATAAAATAATTTAAAGCATTTTTTGCCTACGTTTTTGGGAAACAAATGAAAAAGTCTGTTTTTGGTCTTTCTTTCACATAGCTCGACTTTGACAACTCATAGATTTCAAACTGTGGCTTTAAATGTTCTGAAAATTTAGCAAAATTCAGTGCGAACCCTTCGAAACCTATCCGCAAGGTTTTAATCATCTGTGTGTCTTATCTGTTTTTAAGAAATAAATTTATTATTGGACCTCTACTAACACTTGGACAGCTCATCAAAGAAGAGTGAGAAAAAGTTTTTCTTGTGGCGGTTTAAAGTCATAAATATAAGCTGCATTGATGTAACAACCCTACAAAAGTTTGTACGATTTTTTAAAAAGTGCTGGGAGAAAGTAAAGGTTTATTGGAGCGGGAGGGTAAAGTAGGGTGGCACCCCTGCCCGCTGGCCTCCAATAAACTTTTCCTTTCACCCTGCACTTTTTAAAAAATCGTACAAAAATTTGCAGCGTTGTTACATCAATTTTTATATTTTATAATTATGACTTTTAACCGCTACAATAAAAACTTAGTCCCACTATTCTGCGATGCGCTGTCCAAGAGTTAGTAGAGGCACACTAATAAATTAATTTTAAAAAGGCAAGACACACAGATGATTCAAACTTTGCGGATAGGTTTGGAAGGGTTTGCGCTGTCGTTTACTAAATTTTCAGACCATTTAAAGCAACATTTTGAAAGTATGAGATGTTAAAGTTAAGCTACATGAAAGACAGACAAAAAACCTCACTTTTTAATTTATTTTCGAAAAACAAGAGCAATTTTTTTAAAAATTATTTTACTTACATATCAAAAAATGGCATTAAATTTTTCGTAAAATGAGACCTTTCAAAATAACGTAGGTCAATCCGAATGGGCACAGTGAAGCTTCAAACTCAGGACTCTACTATTTTGACGACGTCATTATGTGGGAATTTACTGGAAAATAAAAGTTTCTGATGCGTTCCTTTACCATTCAACTGATAGCCGTGAAATATTTTTTGTTGTTTGGCGGTGATCACCCTACAGAAGGTTTCTGTCGATCGTATTTAAGATTTAGGTTGATTCCTCTCCCTCCCTTACCTTGCCCCCTTTTTTTCTGACGGAGTACGGTTCCAAGTCAACAATCATCTTCTCATCAGTGACTTTTTTTGTTTCTCCCGAGTGAAGAGAGATAGATAGAGAGAGAGAGAGAGAGAGACGAGAAGTACGAGTGGACGATGCAAAATTTCTACATCGCCTTCTTACACAATTTTCTAGTTTATGCGACATTTATCCCCGTTGTAGTAAGAAGGTTTTTAACACTTCTACCTCTCCTCTTCCCCCTTCCCTCTCCTTCACTCTCCCGCTGTCTTTCTTTCAGTTTTACGATTTCGCTCGTTGAAAGAAACAACCAGAACCGGTTTTAAGGAAATCATTCGTAGAAAAAAAAATTCGCAATCTTGAGGTCGGATGGATAAATTAGCGTAATGTAGAGGTTTAAAGTGGCTCAGGGTCGTTCGATCAAGTCTTTGCTGGTTAATTTTTTCTTTTTTCCGTTTTCTTTCTTTCCGTTGCTCCGTAGTAACGTTGTTGGTCATAACTTCTTCACTGGAATTATTTTTTTCGCCCCCACCCTTTTCCCTCACCCCCCCGCCCGGCTATCGAGATCCTCAGAAACTTCCATGGACGAACGACATGACACATCTGTCCTACTTCTAATCCTACTCATTTCTCTTATGATCTCACTGCGTGTATTACGTCACACACGCTCAGGGCTTCCTTCCATATACGATACAGTTCTGCTGCTCTGCTCAGGTCCTTAAAATTCCAGAAGCCTTGGCCCTGTGCGGAGAAGAAGGAGACTACTTAACCACTATATGCGAGAATTAACAGGAACACACACACACACATTCGCTACGAGTTGCTGACGCCATTAGAGGATCGTTACAGGAATCTCTGACACCGTACTTAAGGGAGGGGGAGGGAGGAATGGTATTCAGCATCGAAAGACCTTTATACAACTGTAAAACCGTAAAATTTACAAAAGTTAACTTGAGGCAGGGTTATAAAATATGCAGAAATGTTGTTACTCAAGAAATTTAAGAAAAACAATGTATGTAAAATATTATAAGTCACAGTATTTTTTAAAAACAAATTCGGGAAAACTATTCCCGACAGTGTAAGGTTATGCTGTAACTTTCCCAGCTGCTTCCCGGAAAACAGTTACTTGATTAACCCTAAATGTTATCAATATAACATTTCTTTGTTATGTGGCAACGAAGCCTCCCTCCTCGCCAGGGGACATTTTCTTTTTAAAACGTACTATATTTGCGATTATCTACACAGTTGTTCCTATTTTATTGCTTCTCCCCGCCCCCTCTCCTTCCGTCATCCTTTATCAGTAGTGAGATGTTATCCCAACCGAAGTTACGGGAGCTTATTGCGAGAGGAATAGGAGAATGAAGCAGGGTTTACCTCCAGGAAATGGTTGTCAACCATTCACGGCAGGATAGGTGACAGAAAAACTGATATGTACGGGGGAAAAGTAAATAAAATCGTAGGGAAAGCGAAGTACAGGTATTTATCGTGAACGACGTTCCAGCGACGAACTTCTCTTAGCCCCGGGATTCCAACCGTGTACAGACACACAAACAGGCAATTATTTTTCTTATTAAGATAAAACCTTTTTTATTATTTATTAGAAGATAGACAAGAATGGAAAAATGTCAACCGGACCAGGGATATCCAGCCGCATGCTCTACCAACTGAGCTAATCCGAGTCGACGTCCCAGGACCGACTCAACACCTCTCCATTCCGTAAACCTAAGCTAGGCTCACCTACCAATTCACTAATCACAATCCTCACGTCCTAATTCTAGGAAATACGTGAAGATGGACATTGCGTAAACTGATCATTTAGAAGATAGACAAGAATGGAAAAATGTCAACCGGATCAGGGAATCGAACCCAGGACCTGGATATCGCAAGGTCCTGGGTTCGATTCCCTGGTCCGGTTGACATTTTTCCATTCTTGTCTATCTTCTAAATTAACTATATGAAATTGAGCATTCCCACTAATTTAGCATTATTTATTAGAGTGTTTTGTTATCTTGTGCAGGTGTCTGGGTATCCATGTATTCATTACGCAATACTTATCTCTAGTAATATAGCAGCTTTTTTTTCCTTTCAATGCGTAATCAGATTCTTGGGAAAGGTTTTGTTGTCCTCCTCCTTTGTTTGTGAATTAAGATACGATCAGGATTCATTACGAGACTTTTATTTTTAACAGAGTGGAAGGAATTTTGAAATGTTGTCCGCAAATTTCCGCCTTCCGCCCGACCAAAGACGACGGCGCTAATACATTTGCCTACATGCCAAGGTTGCGGTCACAGCTCAATAAATCTCACCACAACCGTTTCGCTCAAGTTACCAGCAACCACTTTCAAAACAGGATCTCGATCTCTCTCTCCTCTCTCTCTCTCGATCCCTGTGGCCCACACAATTGCCGAAACGTAACGTAAATTAGACACATTGAGAACGTTCCCTCAACTTATTGCAACGCCTTAGGCAACCTTTCAGAGCCGCCAGCGTCGTTGCCTCGCAACCCCTAGTGCCCTAGCTTCCATTTTTTTGGTTTAACAGGCTACATGAGGGTGATCCTGAAACAGGCAACTCCCCTCTAATAGCATAGGAAGGGAATTGAAAGGTGGGGATGCGGAAGGTAGAGCAAGGAAGCCAAGTGTTAACTACGGGCCCCCGGGCTGTGTTTTAAGAATCCTACCCGGTGTTTCATCTAAAAAGATGCAGGGAAAACCCATAGAAAACCTGCATCAGGTGGGTACTATTCTCACGCCCTTCCTTTGGAATGACGGGAGACGAGTTTGCTGTGGGGTCACAGCATTCCCTTCTCCGTGTCAGGAGCTAGTTGACCGACTGGTCAAATGGGATCAGCGGACAACTCTTTCCATATGCCCAAGGTCTTCGACCCCAGTACATATACCTCCCAAAATAGGTGGTGTCTCGGCATGTGAGAACTTTGATAAAAAAACAGAGAGAGCCCAGCAGTCACTCTGGAAGGAAATGCCTGCGAGAGAAACTCTCCATCTCCCTCTAGCTTCCATTTCCACGTCTTAACTTTAAGAAAAGAATACATTTAAATATTTTCACGAGTCTGAGGTGTAATTTGAGTAGGAATGTGTGCACGTCAGCAGCGGGAGAGTGTGTGAGTTAGTGAGAACATGCTCGTGCACTCTCGCAGTCAGCCAGAGTAAAGCTGAGCCGAGCTTAGCTTATTTACATCCTAGTAGTAGCAGCACTTGCGGATGCAAGCAGGGCTGCGGGGGTGGTTGCGGAATCGTGTCACCCTAAGTAGGAACCACGTCGTCTCGTCTCCACTTAATCCACGACGCCGAGGTTAAACATCCTTGTAAAGTCCTCAAGGTTACCTCGCCTTCCCTTCCAACCCTTCGACAAAATAAATTAAATTTAACCACCATTTTTAAAAAATCCTCATGCTATAAGGATATCTGGCGAATGACGTAGTCTTGGGGGGGAGGGGGTTCATCTCTGCCAGAGAGATTCACAGCTCACCTGGCAACGCGGCTTGTTTATACCGTCGTTTACTCATCTCTGACTGGAGTCGTCATTACACAACATATTTGAGAAAATATAATAAAGCATTTATTGACTCTACAGATAAATTAACACGACCAATTTATAGCGAAAATAAAAGTTTTATTCGATGTCGCCCTCTTATTTGTAACGTCAACGTCTACAATTAATTAATTGACGCTATTTTACTACTCAAAATTTTACGAAAAAGAATATTAAAAAATATAAGGAAAAATACTTAGTTAAAATTTTAATGATTAAAATTTATTTTCAATTAAAAAACCAAATAATGTTACCTACATAATGAATAGGAATCGGAATATAAAAAGTTTCGTCCTAGACAGTGGATTGGACTTTTTTCGTGTCGGCAACGTGAATATGTCGGAATGAAAAAAAAATCTGACATAAGTTCAATTAATAAATAAAAATAGGGTGAACAAGCCGTGACCGTCGCTGGAGGTTGTACGCGACACCAAATTACAATATAATAAATTTATACCTTTAAAAATTTACCTGAATAAGTCCATAAAGCTGGACGAAACTATACATTTGTTGTCTGACATATTTTAATCTTAAAGAAAGGAAAGTAATATAATATTTAAAATAACAAATCAAACAAAAAATTACAGCCAATTTTTCGGCAAAAAAATAATCGTGGACGCAAAATTTATCCTCCTTACATATAAACCATCTAATTAAAATCCAACCCTCTAGCGATTTTGTCAATGAAAACTATTCTTCTTATAATAAACCAAATATTCTATATACAAAATTATAATTGTTTTTTTGTAATCTTTACCATATAAAGTTCACAAATATGGACGAACCGTCCTAAATATATTTTTCTAAACATATCTTTTTTTTCGACAAACTGGGAAGTATTTTGTTTATTAATTGATATAATTTCAAAAATTATAAATTTATTAAATTATTTATTTATTAATAATTGTCGGATTGATTAATTTAATTTCAATTAACACTTGCATAGCCTTAGAATCAATGTTACCAACCATATAAAATTTACCGCTTTACTATCAACAAAATAAGGAGTGTAAAGTGACTGATTTTCCAATGAACTGATATAAAAATTTATAACACCATTAAATAATTTGAAAAACAAAACAAAACCTTTCAACACCGCATCCTAGTTCAGGGTTTTTTATAATTTAAAGCGTGGAACCGAGAAACTTATTTCATTTTCATTTCATTTTTTGTTACAATGTATTCCTTTTTTTGTTATAAAACTGAATAGAACCAAATACCTTGAGGAGTAAAAACTTTTTTTACAATTATTCCATTTTGTATTAAGTATTTATTTTTGAACTGTAGCCAGTTTACTGTAGATCGCTAAAATTACAGTCAATTATTTATAATAAAAACAATTTCAAAATTTTGGCAAAAATTTATAAACAGGAAAATTTTCAATTTCAAGGTAAATTGATGTTAATTTAGTGAATTTTATTCAATAAATACCATTTCATGTAAAGATTAAATAAATTTTATTCAAAATATCAAATTTCAATATTACCTGAATCAAATTCTTGAATATTTTATAAAAAATTATCTTCAACGTATTATGATTATTTCTTTTGTGTTGTTTAAATGTAGTGTCGCGAGAACGTTCAGTTTTCCCCATATAACATGTTCCGTATAGGTGTTGGCTGTCTTAAAGCATTGGCCATGAATATTATTAATTTTTCTTCTTCGGCAAGTTGAAGCCATTAACCTAACAGCGCGTGGTTATTACTCTATTCTTTTTTAAAAAAAGGGATAAGTTATTTGACGAACTGTAATTTTGAAGCAGTTTATTTTTAAACTAAATCTAGTACAATTATTTGGAAGTGATTTATTACGTGGTAATTGAGTACTACGCGATCATTATAAGATTTATTTGCCATGTGGCAACGAAGCCTCCCTTCACGGGCTATAGTTGTAATTATACACCCGACACCGTCGTCAGGCGAGTCTTCATCTTCTTTCTTCGTTTCCTTGTTCTCGCCTCCCTCCCTACCACGGGCGCATTCAGAACTGTTTTTCCAAGAAGAGAAAGTCTGCGACGTGGCGTGCGGAGGAAGAAGTGTAGAAGTTAATGGGCTCCAGAGCTGGCCGCTTGATTGAGTTGCGTTCCGCGTAGGAATCTCCGCGGTGAAGCCAACAGCGGCGGCCGCAGATTCCGCCTCCACGTCACTACCAGACGGAGATGACGTCATGATTTCCACAGGTGTCAAAGTAGCAGGGTCTCTGGAAGTTATTGACTCTCTGGAACCGCGCGGACTATTCCGCTGGTTGTGATGATGATGTCAATCCCTCGATGGACGTCTTAAATAATAATCATCAACGTTGTCAGATCCTCTTCTACTGCAACACCAGATCTTTGCCAAGTGAGGACCTTTTTCCTTTTATCGTCATTTCTATTTGAAACACACGTACATCCATCAGAGGTTCTTTCTTTTCGGGTAACAGGCTACATGAGTATGATCCAGAAACTGGCAGCTAACTTTTAATAACATAGGAAAGGAATTGAGAAAGGAAACAATAACTATTTAATAACCTAAGGTCAACAATGACTTGAAAACCATAATAAATGGCATGAACGTGGTCCTCCAGAAAGAGTTCAACATGATGATTAATAGAAGGAAAACCAAGGTAATGGAGTGTAGTTTGCGAAACAGCGGAATAACAAAGGCTGTTAGATTGGGAAGGGATATTTTGAAGCAAGGTAAGGAATTGCGCTACTTCGGATGCGTAACAACTAGGGATGATAAAAGTATCGTAGATATAAAGGGTAGGATAGCACAGACTAGGAAGGCTTTCGCGGAAAAGAGGAATTTACTTACGGGTCATATAAGTGTATTAGGAACTCACTGCGTTATATGGGTACGAATAGTGGACGGTAGAAGCTACAGAAAGGAGAACGATAGAAAACTATTGGGAATGACGAGAGACGAGTTTGCTGTGGGGTCACAGCATTCCCTTTCTCCCTGTCTCCACCTTTTAATTCTATCTTTTTGTTTCTTCTTCGTTTCCTCATAGAATTCAACTTTTTAGGAATACTTCTTCTCTTCCTTTACTTCTTTGTTCCTGTTCCTTTATCTTTTCTTCCCTTCTGTATTTTTTTTAATTTTGGCCACCGTTTCTTTCTTCATTTTTTCCTTTATTCATTTTCCTGACATTTATTTTTTTTAGTTGAAGGCATACAAAGGGTTGACTATTTCTTTTGTGTGGGTATCAGGCTACATGTGGGTGATCCTGAAACACGCAACTCCCGTAGGAAGGGAATTGAAAAAGGGGACTCAGGTTTATATTTTAAGGATCCTTTTTTGATGTTCACCCGAATGAGTCGCTGGGCCAAAACCCTTGGGTTCCCCTCACGGGTTCTTGGGTAGAAATTCTTGACAGACGCGAGAGGGCTTTGCTGTGTGGGTCGACCATCCTAGGATCAGATGACAGCTCTCTACTCCGGAACATACACCTCGTATATGAGACCTAGGATCCTTGAACAACTGAAGAGAGAACGAGGCGTCCACGAGTGGCGCACTGGAGGTCCTCTCGAGAACCGCGGGATGCCCTTGTTCGACGGACGATTTTTTCCCTGCGTGGCAGAAGCCTCTTTGTATCGATCCCCGCAGGTCCGTGGCGATAAGGAGGTGGCCCCGTGCCAGCAAAGGTCCTCTCTCAACAATGGGGGCGCTATTAATTATAGCAGCGACTCGACGACGACGACGATGACGTGAACTCGTGTAAAACGACGTGTAAAAGGCAAACGAAACGTCCCTGATAAAGGCCTGATATGGACCCTGCAGCGAATTAGCGGACCAATTTATCACCGTCCTGGACCATCTGGTGGCCATTACAAGGTCACGTGACGGGCCTGGAAAATCTCTAAACTCAATTACCTCTTATTCACCCATCACTGTTAAAAAAGGAACACGAGGAATTTCAACTAAAGTCACTATTCTCTTCTATTACAAAAATCCTGTTCCACTCTCACTGCTAAACTTTCCGTTGTTATCCTTAACAATAATCGCACGAGTCCTCGGGGCGGAATTTTAACTATTATTTCAGCCGTTCTGCTCCCTGGACGAGATCATCTCAATTATCACCTTCCCAAATTTCCCGACTATGCAAGATAATTGTATTTATTACACGTGTTACGTTGTAAGCATTTATTTTGTATTTTTATAGTTTAAAATTCATTGAGATGAGGAGCCGAAATTTTAGGCAACGAAACGTCGTGTGCTGAACCACTGTCAATAAAGTTTTGTCCGAATTACAGGCTGATTTACTTTTCATTTATTTACTATCAAAATAATTTTTTAACAAACTTATAGCCTTTTTTTAAAAAAAGGAGTAATTAAATAGATTTGATCAAAAGTCAGACATGGGATGGTTTTAATTAATTTAATTCTAGTTAAATTATTCCATTTCTTAAGTTTGTCCATTCTACGTGTTTTATTTATAACATTAAGTCAGTTAATGCCATTAATTTATTTATAAATTAACCTTAATTGTAATTATAAAAAACCTCAGGGGACGGCCAACAATTCAGAAATGGATTTTTTATTTTAATTGAAAACATTTCACCATCTCCAACATTCGGTACGTCCTAAGTTCTTTATACAAAAAAATTAATAATTAAATACGCATAGTTGTATATAAATAAATAAACTTGGTACGTTGTACGTATTTGCCTTGCTGTTTTATTACGAAGCTATAGTCTGTTGTAACGATACCTAAATTTTTTGATCGTGTTGTCGACCCAAGTAAATCAATCATCAATTTTAAAAAAATAAAACAGATAATTAAATCAGTTAAAACAGCCTCTTTGCCAGTATTTACTGTACTTAAATGTTGAACCAACCAACGTTTCGCCTCTCATTTGAGACTTCTTCACGTATAAAAAATTTAGCTGTTCGTGGACCCTTACTCCATGGCTCCATCGGCCGAAATTCGGAGTCGTGGAGTGACGTTTCCACGAACACCTAATTGTTTTCGTACTTGAAGAAGTCTCAAATGATAGATTTAATAAAAAATAATAAATAAATAATTCATTTAATAAAACAAATCAGCCAATTCGACAGTGTTTTTTATTTTCAAAATGCCGTTTAGATAAGTTGTGTATGACGTTTCGCCCCGCTTATTGGACCTCTGCAGGTAGTGAATGTTCCCCTCTGAAATTACATTCTGACTGGAAGCAGGCGGAGGAGACGCTCCTGGTTAATAATTTAAACTCAATACTGGTGTGTCGGGTCCCGGGTGAGTCTTACCCAACCTTTCAAGTTTAGATTGGGACAAGGTCGGGCATCAAGCCCCCCAAATGTCTCACACAGGAAAGGAAGGAAGGGAGGGAGGTGCGGGGTAAATTAAAACGGAAAGGGAAGATGAATAGAAGCGACTTTTCAATATCATGGAAGACTTCCGAAAATGAGAATAAGGGAACAGAAGAGACTGTAAAGACAAAGATCAGTATTTTCCCCAATGAAAGCGATTTCTTGTACGCAGAAGGTTTTATTTTATTCTGTATTCATTACTATTACTGCAAGTGGCAGTTTGTTGATAAAATAAAAGAACAAAGGTAAGCTACAGGAGAAATTTTTAAAAAAATATGTATAATTTAAAAATAATTCGTGTCCATATTTTTGTTTTCAAATAAGCACATAACTGTTGTGTATTTCTAACATCAAAAAACTTTTCTGACTTTAAAATTAACAATAAATGAAAAGACGGCCAAAAGTCAGCACTAAATGAATCACTATTTATTTACAAAAGCGACGTTTCATCTCCATTTTGAAACTTCTTCAGACGTATAATTTAGCAATACATCCTATTTACTATTTTATTTTATTTATTTATTTTTAACTGCTTTTTGGAAACCCCTGTATTTCTGGGGAAAGTCCCAAGTACCTCCCCTTCGACTCCCTTATTTCCCTGTTTACGAAGGAGTATCTGCTCACATCCATTCTTTGGTTCCTTCCCCTTATTATTTTTAATAAATCATGGTGGTCGTTTATAGAGATAAATTAGATGGGGTGGGGGAAAGGGAGGAGGTCTGGAAGGAGAAAAGAAGCGACTCCTTTCCGGGGGAAGTTGTAAAAGAACCTTTTCAGGTCCGCAATTGGAGTAGAGATGTTATCGGAATTGAGAGAAAATCAAGTTAGGATGTCGAGGAGGACGCGTTTCCTGGAGGACTTTAAGGGGGTTGCTTTATACGGGGTAAATAGACTATGGAGAGATCTCAACGGGGATTACTTTAAATACCCTGAATTTTTTTTCACTACTACGTAACTACCACATCCTACATCCCCCCTAATCTGATTAGCGCTTTGCATCCTTATCCTCCGTCTTCTGTTCCCACCCCACACACTTCCCTTTACAAAACACTCGTTTCTAATAACGTGGCCTTTTAATCTATCCTTTCAAAGACCTCTTCTCTTGGTCTGCTATCCATCCATCTCATTCTCCTATAACACCACGTTTCAAAAACCTCTATTGCTTTTCTGTCTGCAACTCCTATCGTCCACGTTTCGCACCCATATATAATATATTAGCCGAAAATAAATTTCTCATCCTTGCCTATGCTGTCCCACTCTAGTTGCGTAAGTTCCTTCCCAATATATCAGTCTTTGTTATTCCACTTTTTCCCATACTACCTTGGCTTTTCCTTCATTAACCCTCTTTCTCGAGGACCATGTTCAAACCATTTATTTTGGTTTCCAAATCACCTAATAACTGATTATCATCAGCAAAGTTTAAAAATATTATTTATTCTCCTTGCAGTACGATTCCTTTTCCATATTCCGTTTTTACTTTCTTCATCGCACGTACTATATATATATATATATATATAAAAGCTAAACTCCATGAACATCCTTGTCTTACTTCCTTCATGACTTCCGCTTTCTTTTCCTGGCATTCAATCCTAATTACTGCTGTAGGGGTTATGGATAACTCTTCTTCCTTGATATTTTATTCCTGTTCTCTTCAAAATCCTTAATAGTTTGACCCAGGTTACATCATCAAATGCTTTTTATAAGTCTACTAATGCCATGAACGTAGGCCTGTTTTTTATCCTGTCTTCTGAAAATTAGTCGCAGAGTCAATATTGCTTGTCTTGTCCCTACATTCTTCCTAAAACCAAATTGATAGTCTCCTAACTCGGATTATGTTTGACGTCGTGTCATATCCCCCATAGGGTGTGTTTCCGGGTCAGAGGGGGAACCCGTAAAGAGAATTTGGCCGAAGTAACTGCGTTGTTTGCGGTAATTAGCCTCAATATTGATAAGATTAGTGCAAGGCATGGGGCAGGACAGGAAGAGGAAGGTATGGCAGGCAGGTACGAGGACTAAATGTTATTGCGCGGCACACATTAAGCCGCAAGTCGAAATAGCTCAATCAATAGTCGCGCACTGGGGGTGGAGACTTGAAATTAAGCCCCCGACCTTTTGTGCAGACACAGACACCGCAGAGGGGCGGAGGAGGCGGAGGAGGAGGAGGAGGAGGAGGAGGAGGAGGGAGGAATAACGTAATTACCGACGCACGTGCGCCACTGTTATTATTAACCAACGTGTTCGGTTACAACGTCGCAAAAGAGCATCCCGATAATTATTCATTGTCCTGCCTGTAATTATTCAAATTACGGCCGGATTACATTCAAACTGAAATGTTGAATAATTTTACCTCGCAGATAAAATACGTGAGGGGGAGGAGAGAGGGTAGACAGAGGGAGGAGAACAGAAGCAAAGAGAGGGGGAAATTCAAGCACCAATTAAAAATATCAATTCCACTCGAAGCCTGAAATACGTAAAATAAATTTTCAAGAAAAAACTAAATTCCGAATTAAAGCATTCAAAAAAAAACATACTGAAACGCTTTTCTTAACGTCACGTTTGTTTCCTATTGTGTGGAAAACCAATATTTCTCATTACGTAAAAAGTTTCTTCCCCCTCACCCGATCAACCATTCAAATATTTGCAAAGTTTCTATTATATCTGTACTAGTTTCAGTCTCTTTCCGTCCTCATATTAATCCTTCTCATCTTACGAATTTATAATTTAAAAAATTTCGCGTCACGTGGGTGGAAAATCAAAATTTTTCATTAGGTAAAAGTTTCTATCCCTCACCCTATCAACCATTCAAATATTTTCAGTTTCTATTATATCTGTAGTACTTTCTGTCTCTTCTCGTCCTGGTATTAATCCTTATCTTAAGAATTCGATTATTTTAAAAATTTGTCTTTTTCTTAGCGTCACCTGGGTTTTGTATTTGGTGGGGAAAAAATCTCATTAGGGAAAAAGTTTCTTTCCCTCACTCTATCAACCATTTGTATAATTTTTAACACATCTGTACCAGTTTCTGTCGCTTCCCGTTCCGGGATTAATCTTTCTAATCTTACAAAGAATTATTATTTTAAAATTTATCGCGTGTTAAATATTTCCTATTCTCGTAATAAAAGTAGATAATATTTAGAGAACCCTTACAATGTGTTGAAACGCCTTTCCGTAAACGAAAAACACTCCACTGATTTGGCAATAAACTTATATTAGGATTAAAAATATCGTAAATCAATTGAACCAAGTTGACGGAGTGTAAAATCGGAAACAGAGGGATAACAAAGGATTGGGAAGGGATATTTTGAAGGAAGTTAAGGAATTCTGCTACTTGGGAAGCGTAATAACTAGAGTAGGACAGCACAGGCAAGGAAGAGGAATTTACTTGCGGCTAATATATATGTGAATATTAGGAAACTGATGGTATGGAGCGTGGCGTTATATGGGGTGCGAAACGTGGACGGCAGGAGTTGCGGAAACGAAAAGAATAGAAGCTTTCGAAATGTGGTGCTGTAAGAGAATGAGATGGGTGGATAGGGTAACTAACCAGGAAGTTATAAGCAGAATAGAGGAAGAGCGAACAATAATATGTTTTGAGACACGAATTAGAGGGAAGAGTGTGAGGGTAAGAACAGAGGAGGGAGGCGAAGGATGGAATATGCTAAACAGATTAGGGTGGATGTGGGATGTGCTATTTAAGCGGAAAAGAGAAGGCTTGTGCAGGATAGGTTGGCAACGGAACAAGCTTAGGACTGATTACTAACAGAGGTCCTTGAGATTAAGTGTCTGGAATCTGGATCAACGGTTTGTTGAAGATTTCGAAGGTGACGGTGAGGATGGTAAATTCTGTGCGCCAGATGATGAACGGTATGGAGGACAAGGGGGTGACTGAAACAGAAACGGAGGGAAAAGTACCAGTAAAAGATTTGAACTGTGCAGAGGAAAGGGAAGGGAAGGGAGGGAAACCTTTGGAGATGAAAGAGGGTTGTGGGTGTAAATTGCTCACAGTTCTTAGACAAATCGATGGATGATCCGCCATGAAAGACCCAGGTGTTAATGCTTGACAAATAACCAGGGGTGAGTGGAGTGGAAGCAGACCCTTGATTAGCGAGGGTCATCCATCACAGTCGGCTTCGCTTATTGGACAGACAGAGTTTTTTCCACCCAGCTCAGCGAACCTCACCTCTGTCCTCACCTCTCCATCTCCTCCTTACTCCATTTACAGTTATTGATTTTCCCTCCTCTGCCGCACTGATTCGGCACACAATTCCATGAACGGTAATCAGAGGCCTTGAAGTAACCGGATGCGTGCAACCGAGTGCCATTTCCCCCCATGTAATCAGATTATCCCGCGGTAATCCCATACACGTCCATTACGAGCGCAAAATTGGGGGGAACCGGACACGCTGACGTGTAATTGAAACAATGGTGGGCGGCCCAATGTGGACAAGGGGGTGGAAAATTATTTTTAAAACAGCCACAACTCGCTATCCATCTAGGACCTCTCTCCCGCTATCAACCTTCCAGTTTCCGTCACCCTTACAGAGTCCTTCAGCCTCCAACATCCTTATCCATCATCTCCCTCCCTCACTCCTCCAAATCAACAGTACCGTCGATCAAGAATAACAAGGAGACAAAAATTATATACATGGGATATCCACGAAACACGAAAATTGCCAGAATATTTTAGGAGCAACATAATTAACCCTATACCAAAGAGGACTGGGGGCTGATAGATACAGGACAATTAGTTTAGTATCTCATGCATAAAAAATATTAACTAAAACAGTGTATATGAGGAAGGAACACCTATCAGAATGCGAGTAGGGAGAAGATCACTTTATTTTCAGGAACAATGCTGGGACAAGAGAAGCAATATTGATATTGCTTGTAATTTTAGAAAAAAAGGATAAGAAAAAAAAAGATTTAGGAAAAGACCTTTGATGATGAGAACTGGGACAAACTATTAAGGATTTTCAAGAGGACAGGAATAAAATGTGTAGAAAGATGGCTTACACATAACCTCTTCAGAAGTCAATCGGCGGTAAGTAAAATTGAAGGTCAAGAAAAGAAAGCACAAATTAAGAAAGGAGTAAGACAAGGACGTCCATGCTGTTTAGCTTATGTATAGAACATACGATGAAGAAAGTTAAAAATGAATATGGACAGTGCATCATATTGCAGGGAAAATAAATGAAATACCAACGCTTTGCCCATGATATTGTAGTATTAGGGGAGTTAGAGGACGACTTGCAAACCATAATAAATGGAGGAAGAGTACAACGTGAGGATTAATAAAGGGGAAACCAAGGTGATGGTGTGTAGTGTGGGAAACATTGGAATAACAAAGGTTAGATTGGGAAGGGATATTTTGAAGGAAGTTGAGGAATTCTGCTACTTTGAAAGCGTAATAACTAGAGTAGGATAGCACAGGCAAGGAACAGGAATTTACTTACGGCAAATATAAGTATGAATATTAGGAAATCATTACTAAATAATAGATGATACGGAGTGTGGCATTATATGGGGGTGCGAAACGTGGACGATAGGAGTTGCAGGTAAGGAAAAGAATAGAAGCTTTTCGAAATGTGACGCTATAGGAGAATGAGAAGGGTGGGATAGGGCAACTAACCAAGAAGTTCTAAACAGAATAGAGGGGAAGAGAGAACAATATGGAGGACATTGAAGGGATCGATTACTAGGCCACGTTTTGAGACATGAGGGTCTTAGCATTAGAGTATAATGAACTGAAGAGGGAGGTCAAGGATAGAATACGCTAAGTAGATTAGGGAATGAAAAGATATGTTAGCATGGAGGAATAAATACAACAAGTACAACAAACATAGGGTATAAGGATCTTATTTTGTTCGCGTTGCTAACGAGAAGGGACTATTTGTTTGTTTCTCCTGGGGAAATGTAATTTTGGGCAAGGCATCGTAGGACGACGTCTTGTTACGAAACCCGCGCCTGTGCGAGAAAGGCAGTTCTGGGCGGGTCCAGCAGGACCTACATACGGAAAGGCCCTCGGGGACCAACGCGCGGAGGGAAAAAAATTGACCAGCTTGGACCACTGTTGTTGGTCCTCGTCGTCAAAGAAAAGTAGGCCCAGGACACATAATTAAATACATTATTCAAGCCCGTGACGTCACTAAAGAGATTCGCTCCGATACGAAACGTTAATACTCTAAGACCAACGGAGGAGTTCACGCACCTGACGGTTGACCGAAATATAAGCCAAACTCAAAAAATAGGGAGGGTCAACGGTGTACAAGGTTCCTTCTTCTTCCTCCTTTGCTCTACAACCCAATGACGCGGCCTTGGCCTACCACAGCGTCTAGTGACACGCGGTCAGCGTCAGTCTTTGATCCCCGGTCCCCTTGACCGTGACGTCACCAACATCCCAAGCCCCGTGCCAGGGGACCTCTGGCTTGTTGTGAGGAAGCGACGCTAGCCACTAGACCACAGAAGGTCGGCACGTTAGACCAACGTGTAAATAATATATATCTCGTAGTAAAACACTTCATACTTCTTTTTAAATAATACAGAGGGATAATAAGGCTGTGAATGTTTTTAAGGGGAACTTTAGGCTACTTTATATAAAATATATATACCTTAGGGTTTTTATTTCTTCTCCTTGCAGTATGATTCCTTTTACATTTTCCTTCTTTAACTTCCTTTATCACCTATTATATATTTACTTGCATTGGCGACTGATTGTCTTACTCCTTTCTTGCTTTTTGCTATCTTTTCTTGCCATTCAATTCAAATTACTGCTGAATATCTTCTATGGAGGTTATAGATAACTCTTCTTTCTCGACATTTAATTCCTGTCCCCTTCAAAGTCCTTAACAGTTTGTTCCAGTTAACATTATCGAAGGCCTTTTCTAAATCTATTCCGTCTTACGTTGTAATTACATGAAATAAATATTAAATTACATTTCTTTCTTTTTGCTGACACCTTTGTCCCTATTTTCATTTATTTAATTTTTCCGAAATGAAGAAGAATAATTGGTTCAATTGGATGTGAATCTCAGCTCACCTCAACGGCCATGAAAGTAACATTTAGAAGAATGGAAAAAAATGTCGACCGGACGGGTTCGACAATTTTTTCCCCTAAGATCTTTCACTCGAGAACGATGGCAGAGTACGCCGTCGAAACGTCATGGCTTAAACTCCATTTAACCCGAGTGGAAAACACAAAAATTGTTTATTAAAATTTTTTCTCGTTCATCTAAAATTATTCATTTTTCAATAAATAAAAAGACGGCTAATGAGTCAGCATAATAATTTATAAAAATGATGAATTGGTTAATTTGTAAGTTTTAAACCATGTTACACACACACTTATATATATATAAATAAATTAAAAAATTGTAACAGAACCCATATTTAATTTCTTGTAATATTATGTTTGTAGTACGCCTGAGGAAGTCTCAAAAATGAGACGAAACGTCACCTTTGAATAAATAGTGATAAATTTATTTGCTGACTAAATTGTCCGTCTTTTTATTTATTTATTTTTTCCCTTATTATTTAATGAAAAGTTGCATATAATTAAAAGATAATGAAAGGAGTTAGCTTTAATAATTGAATTAGAAATGTTGTTAATAAATTATAATAGGAGGAAAGTAAATGTGTACTGTGCGGGCCAAACGACAATCAAATTTCCCCAACATGCGTCGAGTTGCACGAATTTAATAATTTAACAATAGCCGCGATTACTTATTTATTCTTTTTAATTTGTTTGTGTTGCTGAAGCTTTCCCCCTTTCTCCTTTAAGTATTTTAAGATTCAGGAACTCGCGCTTGTCCGACTGAAAGCCAGGTTAATGTTTCAACAAGACGGTCCTCCTCCTCCTCCTCTGCCGCCATCACGTCACGGATTCCTGAATTCGCAAGGAGTGCCGCCAAAAAATTTCTCTTGGCTCGGTCCAGTGCCAGGATTTGTCTGTTTTTCTTTTTTTTTCGATGTTCGATTTTACGTGATCCTCCACATACACACACACGCAAACGATTAATTAATCACTGCCATGCAGGTAACGCAACCCCCGCCCCCGGCCCCCCGTCCACGCGTCCCCCTCCCCCTCCCCAAACGGCTCCACCAAATATAAATAAATAAAATATTTATAAACTCTGATATTCCTCATCTGGATTCCCAGGGAGAATTTTTTTTGCCGTTGTTGTGTTGGCAACGGAAGAGTTTTTTGTAGTATTTTAGAGTGACAGCAGCAAGGGGCGGGGATAAAATGTAACGTGAAATATTAAATCCCTAAATATATTCCGCCCCCGCTGTAATAAACAACGTTATTATTACCCAACCCTGGAATGTCAACGTTTATTATTATTATTATTAGCATTACTACTGTTTGTGTAATATCTGCATTACGTAGCGAATCACAAAATGGTCGACAGGGAAATCGGTAAAGTTTATTCACATTTCGCTTCGGTTATGAAAAATTTCTGTTGGAACTCGTAGTAAAGTGAAAAACCAAAAGGTTCTACTTTTATCGTCTGTCGCAAAAATAATAAAAATAATACTTGACCTTTTTACAGCCAAATTTATTTATCCAATTTTAAAACATAGACGACGTATCGGTGTACATTGACACCTTCTTAAGGGGTTTTCTTTCTGTAGAAGACATATTTACATAAGTAAGATTCACAAACAATTAAGTATAAATATTCATCTTGGTATAATAAATTCAACTTTGTTTTGCACACACAAAACTATGAAAGTTTAAATAAGACCTAGAAATTAAATGTAATAAAGGAAAACCCAAAAACAAAAGTAAAGTGGAGAACTTGCTCATAATATTTTAGATAACTTAATTTTTAAAAAGGAGAACCTATTTTTAAATTCATTTCTTTTTTAAAAAAAGAAAAAAGAAAGAGGACGAGTCTAGATGATAAGGCTTATCCGAAACCAAGAAAGGAAATAGAAAAAATTGCCAGAAAGTGTAATTTATAAGCTCCATTAAATAGAGCAAAGACATGACCGACTCTAAATGATAAGCACAAAATGTTAAATTCAATAAAATACATTTTGAGAACGTAATTTATCTTATATGGAAATTTTACCTAATATGGACGTAAAATAATTGATGTTGAATTATATATTATTATAAAGAATGTACATGTTAAGGATAAATTATTAAAACAATAAAATAAATATTAAAAAGGAAATTTTTTAAAAATATATATATAACTGGCCCCAAATAAAAAATTCTTAACCTGGATGTAAAATAATTTATTAATAAGCCGTAAGACATTGTAAATGATAAGAATAAAATTTAAATACCATAAAGAACTTATTGAGAAGGAAATTTGAAGAATTCAAAAGTGGCCCACGGAAAATAATTTACCTTATATGAACGTAAAATAACTTTTCAAGAGACCGGTAGAGAATGTAAATGATAAGGATAAAATATTAAATACAATAAAATAAATATTTAGAATTTGAAATTTAAAAAAATTAGAAAACTGACCCACGATAAAAAAATTTGCTTCATCTGGCCGTAAAATAATTTATTGATAAACCATACGTGACTGTAAAGGCCAAAATTAAAATATTAAATAATTTATCACATACCAAAAACAGAATAGGAAACATTTGACTACAGTTATAATTTATTTTATTTGAAAAGGAAGATACAATATTAAAAATATAATAAAAAACATCTAGAACCAAAAATGAAATCGACAATTTGCCAAAAAGAATAGTTCATCGGATAAATTATATAGAATAATTTACTTAAAAAGACCTACACTAAAAATTCACTTGATAAAATGTAAAATTTTCTTAAGGAAATATTACGGATAAAAAATGGTCTACATTTATTTAATACTGATGGACGCTCATCCACTTACATTTACCAGAAGATGGAAACGTTGATTGTATTGACGAAAGTCTATCAACGGTTAATAACAAAAATTAGGGTTACTTTGAAATGACGTTTTGACACCATTCATCTGCACTTCCTTCACTCAACTCGTATAGTAAAATTGCTCAGTCTTTGAATTAAAAACGTTTACTGCGCCACACGGATTATTAAAATAATTCCGTTGAAACGTTTCGGTCTTTGTTCGGATTTTCTTTGAAATCGGTCAGTGTTATTTTTAATTTCGTGGAATATCCAAGTGGGTCTATTCCGATACTCATAATGCGTCACCCCTTCACTCGTCCGATCCATAAAGATGGCCGACATTAGCTCGTGGCTTCGGCGAGGGGAAAAAAAGTGACACAATAACAAATTGAGGAGCATTAGAGGCACGCGAGAAAGCCACCAACTACGGTACTCACACCAACATCAGGTGGGAGGGTGGGGGGAAGAAGAAATAAATAAATTACCCCTCTGAAATATCAATACATTTCTCCAGACTACTTTTCTGATGATTTATTTGACATATTGGCACCCTGGGGGGAAGAAAACCACTCGAAAACTATTTACATTTTCTTTTCTTTCACCTGGAAATCTTCTCCAACCCGCTTGTACTTATTTTCCACTTGTCGTCGTTGTCGTCTACTGAGGGAAAATGCCCACAAACTTGAGCTCTTTTCCCCCCATTCCTGACGTGATTACACGGCTTTATCGGCCGATTGTTTTTCTCCTCATTTTCCCCCTCCTAGATAATTGTTCCACCTGTCTGTGTCTGATTGCGACTTTACTTTCCTCATTCCACACGTAGAAGAAAATTACTTATTCCATGTCCCTACAAAAAGAATCTGTTTCTAACAACCCTAGCAACAATTTAAATTTCACAACAAAACCATTACTACCTCCCATACAATTAAAAATCTGTTCTATTTAGGCAAGGGGGAGGGGTAAGGAAGAAAAATAAAAACTGCATTGAGCAGATACGTTTAATGGTTTAAACCTCCCAACAATGAGGTTTTATCAATTTACGACCAATTACAAATTGTAGTATTCATTTAGTTAAGCACGACGTTTCGTCACAGCATTTGGAACTTCGTCCGGTAACAAATGTTAAATTTTAACAAAAGTGAACCGAATGTATAAAAGACTATACTTGACTGTCTACAAAGGATAACCCCAACCGAAATACTTTTTTATTAGACAGTTTTCACGAAAATTTAACGTCTGAAGAAATTACCCGAGGAAGAGCCAAAATTTAGTAACGAAACGTAACAACTTTGTCTGTAATTGGGTCGGAATTTCATTTAATATATATATTATGAAAAAACCCAGACGTTGATTTACTCATAATTAGTACATACCTCTGAATATATAACAAAAATAATTGTAGGTACATGCGCTTGATTGTATAGTTCTTTGTACTAATTAGAATTTTTAAGGTCCTCTGAATTCAGCGAAATAAATAACTAACGCAGTAAATTCAATCTGAATTAATTGTTAATTAAAAACCAAACAGATTCAATTTCAGTGACTTACAGTCACAATCATGATTCTTCCCCTCTACACGCAAATCCCAAATTAATTTGTTAACAAGGCAAAAATCAGACAATTAAAAATTAATTGATTAATTTAAGGATACAATCTTTGACAGATCGCTAACATCTTTGAGTAATTACGTCTATAATTACTAATATCTTTGTTACCCCGATGATGACACTTAATGGCGGAAATGTGGTTGTTAAATTAAATTAATTTTTTAATAAAGCTAATTTTATCCTTTTTTCTAATTAGTCACATACCTCATGGAGCTTTGACTAGCTGAAAGAGAGATAAAATAACTCCGGAGGACAGTTTAACGCAAAAAAATAAAGTCTGGGTAAAATTCTCTTAATTTAATTAATTATAATTTTGTGTTTTTTATTTTCCCCTACTAATAATTTTAATTTCATAAAAATAAGTCCTTAGGATATTAGTAAAGAAATATTATGATTATGTTCTACGTCTGGGGTGCACTAGAAAGTCAGAAGGTAGTTTGTAATCATCCTCGGGACGAATTCTTTTTTCTACTTTTTGGTCGTAGCTTATTCTACATTCATAATTATTCCGTGGACAAAATAAATCAATCTTTCAATCCCCTGATAGGATCAAAGAAATATATTAAACAGGAAAATTGGAACTTACGTGTTCTTACGAATCGTTAATCTACGTTCAAAAATCCGGTAAGCTAAATTTGATAAAAAAAGATCAAATTTCGACATCGGGAATTTAAAACTTCTGGTTTTAAACTATATAATATAATAAATAAGAGCATATTAAAGGTAAAGAATATAAATAGTTCGAAGTGAAGCTCGAGCACGAAGCCAATTACAGGGGATCGAAATATATATCTATATATGAAAATACTTCAAATGACAACTCTTTTGGACCTTTCCCCAAATCAAGTGTAAATCCTGAAACTTGCAACTATAAACTTTCCGTCATCTTTCTCCAGAGTGAGATTTGCGACAGTTCATTAAAACGTTTCGGCACCCACGTTCACGTTATTCAGGTTGTGACTCGAAATAAACGTGGAATAATCTTATTTCCTACTCATAGGAAATAAGGAACAGGTTCACTCTTTTCTTTTCGTTTCCAAATGGAAACGTAAATTAAAACTGTATGAGAGATATCCGTACTCCTTCACAGACCGTTCTGCTTATTACGTTTCGCACTGAGGATGTCTTCTGTTCTCCTCAGCACTGCATTGAGACCCCGTGCGTGGATTTATGGGAAGTGATAAAGTGTAACTGAGAATCGCGTAGCCCCGGGAATCCTTCATAGAAGGATAATATGGAGAGGAGGCAGCCGATTGTGGTACCCTGTGGCACGCCACTGTTGTTACGTAGACATAGAATATTGGGAATAGGGTGGATTACTGTAATCCTGAGACCCACGAGAGGAGCAGTTACTATTTTTACCCATGACTGACGTAAGAGTAAAATATTGAGAATAGAGCTCGTTACTGTACCTCGATGCCCACGAGTGGAGCAGCAAATGTTACGTAGAAGTATAATATTGACAAAGACGGGCCCCATTACTGCACCCTGTGGCAAGCTAGTCTTACGAAGCGTTGTTGTCTACGACGTATGAGTAGGATATTGAGAATGGGGGTAATTACTGTTCTCCGTGGCACGCCATTTTTAGAGAGGGCGTTGTTACCTACGGCGTAGAAGTAAAATATTAAGACTAGGGAATGATTACTGTACCCTGTGACACGCCGGTGTTAAGAAGTGTTGTTTTCTATAACGTTTGAGTAGGATTTTGAGAATGGGGGTAATTACTGTTCGCTGTGGCACGCCACTTTTAGGAAGCGTTTTTAACCTACGGCGTAGAAGTAAAATATTAAGACTAGGGAATGGTTGCTATACCCTGTGGCACGCCGGTATTTGGAATAGATTTTACCTATGACATATGGTACTGAGGGGAGAATACTGTACCCTATGAACCAGAAAATGTTGTTTCCTATGACGTAGAAGTAGGATCGGGGGTGATTATTGTATCCTGCGTCTCGCCAGCGTTAGGAAGTGTCGTTTACCTATGCGTATAGTAGAATATTTGTACAGATGTACAAGTCCGCAGCAAGTGTTTGAAGGGTGGGGGGGGGAGATTATTGTACCCTGTGGCATTACCTATGACGTAGGAGTAGCCATCCAGCGCGAAGATGCACTTCTTGGCCGGAACCCTCCTACGCGCCACGGCCCCCGGGTCGCTGTTGCACTTGTGCACCGCCCCCTTGCCGCCGCCGCCGCCTCCGCCTGCACATAGGTCCTCCATGGTGGGTGCCTACTCCTCCATGATGCCTGCCGCTGCCGCCGACACACGCCACTGTCCGCGATCGCACCGCATAGTCGTCGCACTCGCACGCACGCACACTCGCACTCGCGCGCACTCACTCGCGGGCCTCGGTCTTTCCGCGGCGCGTGCCACAGCAACACTGCCGCTGCCGCTGTCGCTGCCTCTGCCGCCTCCGCCGCCGCCGCCACCGCCGCCGCCGCCGCCGCCACAGCGGGGAGGGGCATGCGCGTACGGTAACCTCCCACCACCTCGTCCACCTGGTCAGTCCGCAACAACGCGGACTCGGGTAAGTCACGCCGGCGGACAGAACGATCCCATAACATCCATACTATCAATTTGTATTCTGGACGCAGTAAGAAATTGGAGTTCTGTTTATATTGGTCAGACCAAGTGAGCGCTCAAAACTAGCATTTAGGAGCACTGGTTTCCAGATGGATGAATTTTACGTTGTTGAGACGAATTTTTTTAATAGGAGACAAACAGGGGAAATTATGGAAATAAAATATTTGAATAAAATAAAGGAAGGAACAAAATCATTAAAGCATTAATTTATAATTTATATATAGGACCATCATTTATTTGTGTCAGTGATGTTGAAAATAAATTTACTGCTCAAAACACTAGGGAAATATTTATCTTAATAAGACGTAATTATTTGAACAAAAAAGAAAGATACATTCATCCGCAAATACGATCATCATCGATTGGAATAATTTATTTGCGGGAGAAAGGGGGCGAAACCCTCTTCAGGAAAATAAATTTAGGATAAATCTTAGAAAATGTAAGGCGTGACTGTCCTTAATAATATAAATGCGTGGTCGAATTTAAATGTTAAATCCAAAGTGTCGTCAAGTGTTGTTGTTGTGGTTATGGTAATCAGTCCTAAGTCAGGTCTGATGCAACCCTCTGTGCTAACCTATCTTGGACAAGCCTTTTTATATCCTCATAACTACCACATCACACATCCTCCCCAATATGATTAGTGTATTTCATCCTGCGCCTCCCTCTTCCGTTCTTACCCCCCACACTTACCCCTAATGCGAATTATACAAGACTCTCGTATCATAAAATGTGGCCTATTAATCTATCCCTCAAAGTCCAGGTTGTTCCCTCTTCCCCTATTCTGATTAGAACTTCCTCGTTAGTTACTATATCGACTAATCTCGTTCTCCTATAACACCACATTTCAAAGGCTTCTATTCTTTTCTTTTCCGTAACTCCTATCGTCCACGTTTCGCTCCCATATTACGCCTCGCTCCAAAACAACATTTTCAGTAACGATTTCCTAATATTCACACTTATATTAGCCGTAAGTAAATTCCTCTTCCTTGCCTGTACTATCCTATTCTAGTTATTACGCTTCCCAAGTAGCAGAATTCCTCAACTTCCATTTGTTATTTCACTGTTTCCCATATTACACTCCTTCACCTCGGTTTTCCCTCTATTAATCCTCATATTGAACTCGACAACCACGTTGATGCCATTTATTACGATTCCCGAGTCTTCTTCTTACTTCCCTAATGGCAAAGCGTAGGGTTTTTATTTCTTCTCCTTGCATATTAACGACATGATATCGTTCAGTGAATTCACTCAGCCTTGATTTTACCTGAATTGATGTAAACGTTTTTGACACTGAACCTAATCATTACGCCACTTCAATCTCCGAGATGATTGACATTACAATTGAAGGCAATTATCATGTTTTATGTTCCAAATGACGCAGCTGATATCTCTGTTTCCGGTTCTTGGAAAAGGCTGGAGTCACGCTAATAATTTTTCGTCCTCCTGAAGAAGTGTTCTTGGAGTTCCAACCGGGTGACGACGTTTGTTTGCCACATTCTTCAGAACCTAGTTATTACCTCACTACTTTACTCTCCCTTCCGCATCCTCCCTTTCCTATATGAAAAGACCGTCACGTTCCATACCCTAACAACTCTCGACATGCCAGCAATATACGCGAGTTTAAGTTGACCTGCGAATTTTTTTAAAAATCAAAATACCAGATAAATTTTGTATCAAAATAATGGAAACAGAAGGAGAGGTCAGCCATAGAAACGTTACGGGAAACAAACGTCGTGACTTGGTTCGGACAACATGGTGAAAGACAAGTTGCACGTTAAAATCAGTACGTCATCAGAGACCAAAAGAGTGGCCAAGAAAATATCAAAAACTGTCTTGGAGCTCTTTGCAGCACCACCGATTTAGAATCCCTTCCTGTGATATTAAAAGGGGAATTACCATCCTCATGCAGCCTGTAAATGTAAGGAATACAACTGGGACTTGCCTTATTCCTTTGTGGTAACTAGATATGGATCACGGGGCGGTGTGGAGCGTGCTGGGCCCATAACCTGATAATAGTCAGTATTGCAGCGAGTGAAATATTCGTAGAAGTGTGTAAGCAGAGGCTTTTACTGGAATGTCTCAGTTAGTTGCTTTCCAAGTCGACTCATTTCTAATCTATAAATATTTTAATATACCGAAAATGCGTCACTATTAGCTAGAATGAAATCATTCCAATGATTTAACAAGTACACAGGAAGAACAGACGGCGTCAAGTTGTCAGCGCCGAGGGAAACTAAGATCCGGTCGTGTTCCAGCGATGCCATTGACCGTCGACGTCGTGTGTGACACAAAATGGCCGTCACCGTGACGCGCTGGCTCATGAATATTCAACTACCGCCTGGAATAAATATGCAGTTCTCAAGTGGATGGGTGGCCGGGCTAAATTACTCTGCGGATTTCTGCATGTAAGGCAGTTTCCGGTCTCCGCAAAAGTCTCCTTCCTTCCTCACTCAGATAAATTAGCTTCCGGGAGCGATAGTCGAGGCAATCACCTTTCATTCAGCGGTGATAGGAAACGGCGATCTTTCCAAAATTACCGACTACTTATTTTTTCAGTAAAGTATTTTGGCGCCCAACGTGGAGTAGTGTTCAGTTTCGTCGGGGGACTGATTGTAGCTGTGGCAGCAGAATACGGTGTCGGCACTTTACTGTTGAACCCTGTGCACTTCAATAAACATCCCCCCTCTCGACACCCCTTTACTACCCAAACAAATATGGCGACCACAAGAATGACGTCACTGATAAACACTAGACGATGTCGGAGGGAAACGTTCTCCCACAAACCTGTTGAGTTGTTATTTGCTGTCCGAAGACTGGTCTGAAGCAACCCTCCGTGTTCTTTAGCAAGCCTTTTCATTTCTTCATAACTACCACAACCCACATCATCCCTAATATACATAGCGTATTCCATCCTTCGTCTCCTTCTTCTATACTTTCCCCACACACTTCCCTCTAACGCTAATTTTACAAGACCATCACGTCTTAAAACGTGGTCTTTTTATCCATCCCTTCAAAGTCCTGCATGTTGTTCTGCTTAGAACTTCCTCGTTAGTTACTCTATCCACCCATCTCATTCTCCTATATCATCACTTTTCAAAGACTTCTATTCTTTTCGTTTCTGAAGCTCCTATCGCCCAGGTTTCGCACCCACATAACGCCACGTTCCATACCAACATTTTTAGCAACGATTTCCTAATATCCACACTTATATTACGCGTAAGTTAATTCCTGTTCCTTGCCTGTGCTATCCTACTCTAGTCATTACGCTTCCCAAGTATTATAATTCATTTACTTCCTTCAAATTATCCCTTCCCAATCTAACAGCCATTGTTTTTCCAGTGTTTCCCATACTACACTCCATTATCTTGGTTTTCCCTCTGTTAATCCCGACATTGAACCATGTTCATGCCGTTTACTGTGGTTTCCAAGCCTTCTATTAAGTAATTAGATGTATGTTTCGGGAACCATTATTATTTAAAATATTCCTGTCTTGATGTTTCTTACCGTTTCCATTTTCCTGCTTCTAAACGTTCCTGTAACGCTTTTCCCGTTGAGGAATATCGTAGTCGCGTGTGTTTTATTATAACAATTCGCCGGGGATTTGTGGCGCCTTTGAGGCGAGTGTCGGTGTTGAGCAAAGGATAATAACAGTAATAAGGATGTCCCAGGCGTGTGAAGCAGGTCCTTGGGACGCGCGGGGTAATAAACGACGACGCGTGGGCGGAATATTTACGTCCAGGTGTGCGTTCCTCCTATATACATACACACACGCGCAGGTCTCTCTCTCTCTACACACACGTCCGTCGTCACACGGCACCAGACTTCTGAACGAGCGACAATCTCTGGACTACTCTAACATCTTTGCTTTAGCTCTTTCCACACGTAGAACTGTTATTACATTCTATAAAAGTGGCGTGTAAATCAGTTTTCCTGCAAGTGCTAATTTTACAAGACCCTCGTGTCTCGAAACGTGGCCTATTAATCTATCCCTTCTCTTGATCAACGTCCTCCATATTGCTCGCTCTTCCCCCATCCTGTTTAGAACTTTCTGGTTAGTTACTCTATCCACCCATATCATTCTGCTGCAGCGCCACACTAATATTTAAGTTAAATCTCCTGTTTTTAAACCCTTAATTTTCCTTGACATCTGATGAGTGAGACAGTTCAATTTTATTCATTGGTATAGGAAAGTAAATGGAACATCTTGAGGTCATGGTCAGTCCAGTAATGTGGTAACTAGTCGTCAGGGAAGAACAGAGTGTCTGGTTGGTCGGAGAGTAGCGTGAAATCTATAACTCGGCGGCAGACAAGGGAAGAAGAGATATTGGCTGTGTCGAGGCCCTCGAGCGCTTTCATCGCCGCCACGGGAGGACAAAGATGACGGACGAGTTTCCAATCTGCTGATCGGAGGGAACGCGGCTTACATCCTCACACGCCGTCCCCGTATAATAAAACTTTTTCAACAACTGCATTATTGACGGGGGTTCGTGGGTTCCTCTTCCAGCTATCACTTGAAAGTTCCCAACGTTTCCTCTTAATTTACAGACAATTTGTAGTCCTTGAAATGGAAGCTGCTGTGCCGTGTGAGAGCAGGGAAACGGGAAAAAAACGTTGAGTAATATTTTTTTTACGAGGGGTAAATTTTAATTTTCTACAGAAAGCAGTCAGCAGTAATTAGAATTGAAGGACAAGAAAATAAATCAGAAATCAAGAAGGGACTAAGACAAGGGTGTCTACGCTCTTTAACTAATGTATAGAACTTGCGATGAAGGAAGTTAAAACGGAATACATTAATGATACCTAAAGGAGAACAATTAAAAACTCTGCGGTTTGTCGATGATATTGTAGTATTAGAACAATCAGATGAAGAAGAATTTGAAACCATAATAGAGGGCATGAACGTGGCCCTGGAGAAAGAGTTCAATGTGAGGATTAACAGAGGAAAAACCAAGGTGATGGAGTGTAGTATGGGAAACAGTGTAATAAAAAAAGACTGTTAGATTGGGAAGTGACAGAGTAATAACTAGAGTAGAATAGCACAGGAAAAGGAAGAAGAATTTACTTATGGGGTAATACAAGTGTGAATATTAGGAAATCGTTGCTAAAAATTACGGCAATGTGAGGGGTAAAGAGATCCATAAATGACATTCTAAGTGCCACTTTAATCACCAAGAGTTAACTCAGACAACACCGGATACCAAAAATAATATACACACATAAATGTATTTCACATCAAATAATTTCTTTTATAAGGACTTAGATGATTATCGATAAATCCATTTATTTTTATTCAGCTACGTGTTCCAGGCTTAATTAATATTGGTAAGCCAATTTATATAAACATTTAAGAGTCACTAAAATTATGAAAAGTGACCCAAGAAAGGTCGACCTCTTGTGGCCTAGTGGCTAACGTCGCTGCTGTATCAGATTTTATCAACCTTGTGGAAAAGAAATTTTTAAAAATTAAAAATAAGAACATTTTCTTTGGAAATATAGTCAATGAAATGAAACAAGTAGAATTACGTAGTAAATTAGATAGTGTATATTGATTATTAAAAATTGTAAACAATGAAAATGACGTGTATGAGATGATATTTTGAACGTTAAGACATAGAATTAAGAAATGCTAGTTGTAGGGATCTAAGCCGACCTCCTGTGGTCTAGTATTTAGCGTCCAAGGTCCCGATATGTTTGTGACGTCATAGTCACGGAGACCGAGATTATATATACAATATATACTTCAATTCTTAGTTGTAAAATTTTGTATATTTATTGTATCATTATATTTGACGTATCCTATTTCCTCAACCGAGGACTAATGGATTGAATAATAAATCTAAATTTAAGACTACTGGTGAATCGAGGCGCTGATCACGTGCCACTCCAAATTTCGGAATGTCCCATGTTAGATGAGAGTCCCCGCATTTCTACCTGGTAGATCAAGGCTCTTAATAGGCTCCAGAGCCAACGAAGCTGAAGGAGACGCAAGGAAATCTCTCACCATTAATTTATTCACCGAATTAAACTAAAGAAAACCGAAACGAAACACAACAACGTTTCTTCGATACGTCTTGGCGCCTCTTTCCTTTGCACTTGCTGATCCTAAGTCGAACAGAAAGTCGTCCGCGTCTTGCATTCTCCCTGTAGATGTCTGACGAGACGTTAACCAATAGCGGAGCAACTCGCTGTAGGAGTGAGAGACAAACGGCGTGGTGGTGGTAATGTGCGAGCGAGTCGTGATCTGGGGAACCAACTAGCCTCACAGTCGGGTAAAAACTAGTCGAGACGGTGGCGTCGCCAGCGTAGACGAGGCCAGTCCGACCACCGCCGAGGAACAGCAGCCCCCACGTGGGGCGCCAGACCGCTGTGGGCCGAATATTCAGCTCGGATGACGTGACGTTCACTGGGGGGTTTTAAATCCGTCGACGTGAACAGACAACACTCGTCTTGTGACTTTCCCTCATTAGGTCACTTTTTATAATCATTTAAGTGTGAAAATACATTCATATGTAGTTGAATATATCTACATACGCAGTTTTTAAATCAGAGTTGGTTGGGTTAATTTCTTCCAGTGGTTTTTAAATATTCCCAATAACCTCTATTTGCCGCAACCAGATTCTAGAGATTTCTATAAAATAAATGGAAACTTAAAAAAAAACACCTGACGTTTTTACACTGAAAAGTTGTAAATCTGATGCACGGAATAATTATTGGACGGTTCCAAAAAACCGTATAGCGTTTATTTTAATATCGCAGTGCAGTAAGAGATAATGTGTTGGTCGTTGGCACCGACTGTGGTCTCTTTCTCGGTCTCTCTCTCTCTCTCGCTCTCTGTGGTCCTTCACGCACGTACTGCGTCGATAAATCAGGACTCTTTAACGAGGAACGATGTCCTCCCTCCCGCAACCCTCTCGACCACGGCAACAAAAATCAGGACAGACGGTCGTCGCTGGCGGCCCTTAAAAGAGGAGGAGAAATCCACTAATTTTCCAGGGGCGCGGAAGCCGTCATCCGCTTTAGGAGGGTCTCCCGTCCAATCAGCTCGTTGTCACACGGACAAAGGTCAAAAGAAAGACAAAGACACAGGCAACTAGTAGAGAACAGATATTGGAAACATCAGGAATTACATCTGCGTTAATTTCATTCATCTGACCCGAGAGGAAATTACGTTCCTCTATCCACAAAAATATTCACACAAAGACACGTTGGCAACACTGGATTACTTCATTTTCGGCTTATTTCACGTCCGAAAAAGCAAGAAAGGGGGGTTATGAGCTGCTGCACCGTCATCGTCATCGTCATCATCTCCCCGGAGGTCCTTTTCCGTACTTTACGGGAAAAGCTTGTTAAGCCTCTCTACCAAGGGGTTAATGGAAACAAAAGAGCCGCACACTCACGGTCATTAAAAGTTTCCAGGAAGTGAAAACGGAGACTAAGCAGGAGAAGAAGGATGAGGAGGAAGAGTAGAGAGAGCTTTTCCCCGAAAATAATTTATTTACATAGCAAATTATCCCTCCTGCACGTCGTCGAGCCGGAACCAAACAGTCTCAGGAAAGGGCAAAGAAGAAATTCCCAGAATCCCACACGCTAAAGTTAAATTACTTTACTTTCACTAAGTAATTGATTAAGTTAAGTAATTAACTTTAATATAATAACTGACTGGGTGCCCGGCAATGCCCGCGTTCTTATTTGTACAGTATTTAATTCTAAAATACCGTGATCTGAACGGTATAGAGCGCGTTGTCAGCCTCCCTGTACCCTGACACATGTAACGGAACAATGCGAATCTCTTCTTATTTGCCATTTGTAGATACTCATCGTGACTCATATACCCGTAACTTTTTTCAATTACTATCAGTAATTACCAAAAACTAGCTTCATAGACGAATCCCAGATGTCGAACCCACTAAGATGATATATACTTCTCTCTCTCTCTGACTCTCTCTATCTCCCCCTTTCTCTCTCTCCCACAATTCTCTTCATTCCCGCGTACAATGACAAATATTTCTCTTCTTCGTTCTGACTTATGTGAAAAGGACATGATTTCCGGTTTGTCGACGATCTTGTAGTATTAAGGGAGTTACAAGAAGACTCGCAAACTATAATAAATGGCATGAACGTAACCGTGGAGAAAGGGTTCAATATAAGAATTAATAGAGGGAAGAGCAAGGTGATGGAGTGTAGTATGGGAAACAGTGGAATAAGAAAGGCTGTTAGGTTGGGAAGGGATATATTGGAGGAAGTAAAGAAACTTCGCCACTTGGGGGAGCGTAATAACTAAAGTAGGATAACACAGGCAACGGAGAGGAATTTAGTAACGTATAATATAAGTGTGACTATTACGAAATCTTTGCTAAAATTGTTCGTATGGAGCTTGGTGTTATATGGGTCCGATACGTGGACGATAGGAGTTACAGAAAAGAAAAAGAACCGACGTCTTTGTAATGACATGCTATAGTAGAATGAGGTAAGTGGATAGGGTAACTAACGAGGAAGTTCCAAACAGAATAAGAGAAGAGCAGACAATATGAAAGACTTTGACCCCACAGAAGGAACAGATTAATAGGACTCGTTTTCAGACCAATGAAGGAAAACCAATGTGCTGAATCCACTTCTCTTCCCCCCTTTTTTTAACAGCTGAACTCAAGATCGACCTCGTCTCATTTACTCTTCTTAAAACCTTCTTCTGTCCGCTTCATTTTCTCCATCCTTGTCAAGACCCACACTTGAAATCTTTCAAGGAAAGACTGAAATAGAAATGGATATACAATTCTAAATCTCCCTAATGAAAAACAATTCCCCCCAACCCCTGACCCCCCAAAAGAAAAGGCAATAATAGATGTAAACGGACCAAATAAAATCACGTAGTCAAACTCACCAATAATCCAAAAGATCATATATATAGTGACTGATGACGACATCTGAATGAGGATTAGTTGAAAGGATCAGGACGAAAGAAAACAACACACCGTTGTGGGTAAAGAAGAAACCAACTACAGAGGTTTATCCCTCTCACCTTCTCATTACCCTTGCCTCATTTTCATGTGGCGTTAACGTCACTCTGAAGCGTGAGGATTCACCAACCACATTCTCCTATCCTCCCCTACCACCTCCAGTAATACTTGCCAATATTTATCCACCCCCTTCCAAAAAAAATAATAAAACCACCACTCCACACTCTGTGGACAATCACCGCTATTACAACAGCACGTTAAATAATTATTTAATAATTTATTACGCTAATTAAGTACATGCTTATTTATTTACAAATTATAAAATTTTTGATGTTTTCATCGCCCTCGGTTCCAACGCTCTCCTTTTTTCACTATTTTATTATTTGAAAAACCTCTTACAAAAAGTCTGTGTTTGTATAAATTGAAGTTTTTTAAAAAAACAACATGTGTTTAATTTGCAATTATGTCAATTGCTTCCATACTTTGAAGCGGGGATTGTTAAAAAAACATAGGTAAAATAAACGAACAGAAAAAACTTCCTCCCCACTCTGCCTCTGATCATCCAAATAATTTACGGCTCAAAGCAGCGTCGAACATTAATGTGTACATAATTGTATAATAATATGTAAATAGTTGTCACTGTGGTAGCTAATGACCGACCAGGCAGTCGATACAAACGTTAAAAATAATTTTTTTTAAAAAATTATAAATTAATTGGAAGTATCAGGCCATCATACAGTCCAAATAATTCGCACTAAATTGTTCTATAAATAAATTACTAAAAAAATCACGACGTTTTGTCCTTACATTTTTGAATTTAAAGAAATAAAATACAGTAAGTGGCCACAAAAAGTGACCAAAATAAAAGAAATTTAATTCAAAATAAAATCACACGACGTTTCATCCCTTAAACCCCTGGTGGGACCTCAACAAATTCACTAGTTTAAAGCCGTAGAAGAAAATTTTGTCCTGCTTCCTCAACATCCCATGGGGCAGAATTTTTTTTAATTATGGGCCAGGTTTTTCCTGTTTATTGAAATTCGGCTAAACGTTTCAATTTTAATTTAAATTCAAATAATTGCTTCTCAGCTTTACATTTTTCGTACATTATCTTTTACATTTTAAAGATCTGATTAACACCTGAAGATACTCCTATTGTAAGGGAGAAACGTCGTGTTTGTAAATATTTCTATTCTGACATATTTGTCAATTTATAATTAATTTATATTACATCAAAAATAAAATTCAATGGTATCATTACTTTTTTTCTTTTTAAAAGAATGATTTCTTAAAGGATTTAATAAATTTTTTTGGAAATCTTGAAGACTCGAGGGAATTTGAAATTTGATATTCCTTACTAAATATAATATGAGGCAGATTGAGTTCCTAATTTTTATTTTTGGGCACTGGAGATAAGGCTAGCGGTCGAAATTTTTCTGTTGAAATGTTTCGATTAATCCTTGTCATATATATATATACTTTTTAAATTATAGATAATTCAAGAGGTCCATAATCTAACTTAATATACTGGTCAATATATTAAAAATTTAAATTAACTTTAAACAGAACGTTTCATCGCTTAGTTTAAGAACCTTTGAAGTAGAATATAACTTCAAAAATGTAAAGAGAATTAAATAACTCGTGTAAAAAGAAAAATTTAGACCACTCACACAACTTCGAGAGTCGAAAAATGAATAAAATAGGGAACTTAATCTAATATTAATTAAGTATACACAAAAGACTGGCCAAAGGTCAGAAATATATTAAAAATTTAAATTAACTTTAAACAGAAAATTTCACCTGTTAGTTTTAAAAGACCTTTGCAGTCGAATATAATTTTTTTAAATGAGATTATTTAAAACATTTTAATACAAAACTTTAGACTGCTTACTCAACTGTATTTTTACTTAATTAACAGACCATTTTAAATAAAAGATAAAAAACTAGGAATTAAGAACTAATAAATGAGAGTAAGTTATATAGATACCGGAACTGTAAACTTCGTGTAATTGTTTAAAATTTTTGTTTCTTATGGTTTTCTGAGACATTTTTTAATATGCTTATTTGATTGTAATAATAAATTTCGGTACCAAAATATTAAGAGGGAGGAGTCCTAACTGTTTAAAATATTAAAAATATATATAAGCACACAGTTAAACGACGCATCTTTTTTGTTAATACAATCACTAAACATATATATAATTAATTTTAAAAATATTAAACAATTAGACGACGTTTACAGTTCCGGTATCTATATATCATACTTACATGAATGAATTTTTAATTCCCAGTTTTTTATCATTTATTGAAAATTGTATTAATTAAGTAGGGATTTAATTTGATTAAATAAACTTAGTTAAGTAATCAGTCTAAATTTTTGTGTTGAAATGTTTTAAATAAGTCTCATTTTAAAAAATATATTTTTAACTGCAAAGGACCATTAATACTAAGGGATAAAATTTTCCATTTAAGTTTAATTAATTTCAATTTTTAATAAGTTTTTGATATTTGGCCAGTGTATTATATAGACCTTATTTAATATTAGTCAGGTTTAGTTCCCTATTTTGTTTATTTTCATTTCTCAGGTCTAAAGGTTTCTTTTTTACATGGTTTATTTCAGTCTCTTTATATTTTTGATTTTATATTGAACTGCAAAGGTCCTTAAATTAAGAGATGAAACGTTCTGTTTAATGCTAATTTATATATTTTTTAATAAATAAATATATATGCATATATTAAGACCTATAGCGATTGGGTGATGACATACAGAAAATCAGAAAGATTGCATTTTATTTTAGGAGAGAGAGAGAGAGGGAATTGACAGGATACATGAGGGTGATCCTGAAAGAGTCAAATCACCTTTCATAGCATAAGAAGGAAAATTAAAGAGGGGGGGCGGAGACGTGGAAAAAGTTGAATAATTTAGAGCGTAGTAAATTTGACTGTAAGTACTTACAGTAGACCATAATTCCACGAATCACGTTGCCTGAGATGTTGTGGAAACCACGAGGCTACTGCAATGAATCTTTTCCACGTAGTAATCGCGCAATTCATTATCTCATATTTCTCTGCACTGAAAGCAACACACACACACACATGCGCGCACACACACAGTGGACTTTCCTTCCGCGCAGTAGCGGAAAAATCTGCCTGACGACATGTTATCGGATTGTGCGTGACGCATGAATAAAATAGACATTGGTGAATATATTTTCCGAAGAATTTTCGGCCCCAGTTTCCCGGGCGACGAGAAGATATTCCCGGGGAAAAGGAGAGAGAGAGGGAGGGAGAGAAAACTGAATCTCGAGTTGCTATCCTTCTCTTCCTCCCCTCCTCCTCGTCTCCGTGTTCCACACTTGGGAAAAATCAAACGTCGTCGCGATTATTTCTTTACCTCGAGCCATTAATAATTAAGTTTCCACGCACCAGTCCAGAATTTTCTGGTTTTCTCGATAATTAAACGACAATTTCCACATAATTATATCATTGACTACGTTAAACTATCGTAGAAAGCCCTAAAATATTTACTGACAATTCTATGACATAAAGTTAATTTCCTATCCAGGATTTGGAAATATTAATTTAGAAAAAATAGAGATTCTAATACTACTTTTTTTCCGTCCTGGACTCCCTGCAATTACAGCTACATTTTCCCTGTCATAGATGACATGTTAAACCACATAATTAAAAATTTAAAATCCTGATGAAAGTCACAAGAAATGTGTGGTAAAGCTAGTTTACTATCTCTTTCTCCCCCCCTCTCTAAAATATATAATTGTAAATAAAGTAACTAAATTATCAGACTGACTTATTATTATAAATAAAACACAAAGAGAATGGTCGAAAAGTCAGAAATAAAAATGATTACATTTGAAAAAGATTTCGTCCCTTGACTTTTCGAGGACCTCCTCAGTTATTTGAATAAAAAGTAACAAAAATTTCGAAACGTTTTCAAATAAAATTATTCCATTTCTGAACTTTCACCATTCTTTCTGTTTTATTTGTAGTAAAAAGAAATGGTTGTCGAATATATAGCGTATTACGGTCTTTGAGAAAAATCGCAATGAAATGTTGTTCTGACAGAAAAAAAACAACACTCAAGGATTATTAAAATTTCTTACGGCTGATTATTGAAAAAGAAAAAATACTATTCAGAATTTTGAAAATTTTATTACTAATTATTATTGAAGAAGAAGAAGAATTAAGAAACTTTATAACGACTGATTATTGAAGAAAAAAATACTCTTCAAAGAAAATTATATTTCGACTAAGAAAATATTGTTCAAGGTTTAAGAAAATTTTATTGACTAATTATTAAAAAAATGAAAATTTAGTGGTTTCTAAAATATATTCTAAGGTCATTTTGATTTTGTATATTTTTCTAAAAAAGTTTGGCTCTCATTTGGACATTCTATGTAGTTATAGGAAGAGATGGTGGCATCTCGGAGGCATCTTACTGAGATTCTACACTACACGGTTCCACATTCAATACTGCCAACGTGAGAGACTTGTCTCTAAAATTAACTTAAATAACATATATTAAAGTGAACAAAGAAATGATACACAGCGGTTCCTTCCGCCGGTTGATGATCGGCCCTGACACTGCACTGAACTGCAACTGCACTGCCTACCGTTCAAACGAACTTGGCAGCGGGAGCTCTGCACTGGGCTTAGTGTTTGTGGAAACTCATCTCAGAGATGAGACTTTGTCTCTGCACACGGGCTAGTCAAGTTCGCAGTGCTGCCAACCGAGCGTGCATCATCTCCGACCAGAGGAAATGCGTCCAATGGCGCGTGACGCCGCCGCCGATCATCCTCGATCCTTGAGTAATTTTACAGACGTGGCGAGGCGATGTTCCCCGCGAGGTTGATGAAGGTAAGCGATGCGGGGCCATTTGTACCCCAAGTGCCGCCCATCAGTCTTGCCAACCCTCCTCCTCCTCGCCACATTTGTTACCGCCGTCCCTGCTCCAAATTAAATTCTCTCCGAGAGAGGTTTCTCCTCCTCAACCTTGCGCAACTGCATTAATTCAATTAGCATTCCACAGTTTCCGTCGCGACAACTTCATGGTGGGGGGACGGATAAAGGTTGGCAATGGCCGCCATTTGTCTCCCTCGTAATGAGGACAGTCGTGAGGATAAAAAGAGACATTGCACAGGTTAAAGTTTCTGAAATGTAACTGTGCTAGATTCTCAAGCAAATTACACTTTCTACCTGCATCAGGGTGGGTCGTGCCACTTGTCTCATGAGATGGGTTTGTTGTGGGAGCCGCAGCATTCCCCTCTCCGTGCCTCGACCAGTTCAGGCCGACTGTTGTAATAGGCTCGGCGGAATATACACCTCTTAAATGAGAAGGGGTAGTGGTTTCGCGAGCACAAAATTTTCTTAGCTTTTCCCAGGGGGTGGGGGGTAGGAACCCTGGCCACACGGGGTTTTAAGGAAAATAGGTATTCCCCGTTGCCTCCAAGGAAGCTTCGAAAAACAAAGACCAGGTGAAAGATAACAACAATCAATCTGCATGTGAGAACCTTGAAAACTGGAATGAGAACGAGGCACTCCCAAAAGGAAAGGCCCATTACCTCTGTAACCACTTTCCATAAGGGCTAGGACTCATCAAATTGAATTTGGATGTTGAAATAAGCATAACGTTTGCAGTAATGGTGGGATTACAGCCCGAATGGAGGGAAATGAGAAAGGATTGAGACTCACACAGGGGAGGGACATTTCGAAGAGTTCTTTCTATAAGTCAAACAGAGACACGAGGAAAGTCGCAAAAGAACCAAGCAGCTGGATGATCCCGTACAAGTTACGTGAGATTGATCAGTTTTGATAGGGAAGTTGGTCACCGGAAGGGAGAGGCGCAACCACAACCAGCCACAGGACGACGACTTCGGAGAACAGGAACAAGAAGACACGAGTGAACTGAATGGCGGCGGAACGTCACAGAGAAAGAAATGTAAACAAGCGTGTTAATGAACGGCTTCCCCCGAGGGGTTGACCGATCACTTATCCCCATCACTCATAATTGATCTCCCCCCTCCCTTGCCCCCTCTCTAAATATATAACACACACGTTTCCGTATCAATTTCAAGGAATTGGAGGTTGCTTTGTGAAGCCTCCATTACACGCTATTACGTGGGATTGTTTGAGTAATTAGCGGATCGGTGGAGCGGACTGAGTGCCTCCATAATCCACGTAATGGATTCGGCGCTGACGGCATCTCTCCTCCACGTCACGACACCAACCAAAAAGATACATTACAAAGGTGTAACAACTTAATAACTACAAAATGTCTGTGTACTCACTAATCTGCAAAGTGTCAAGACCACGAGCTTCAGAAAAGAAGGTCTCTTACCTGGAAACAAAGAAAATGGTCATTAGGAACAAATCTCTTTCGAAAGAATAATATATAAGCCATATATATGTATGTAAAAAATAGACGTTATTTTTTTTACTATTTAGAAAGTTTCTGGGTTCCTGGATATGCCAGAATACTTATTTGTATTAACCCCGTAAAGTGTTTAATGTGATTTAAGCGGCACAGAGTGCGTTTCTTAGGCCTCCTTCCCTCCATATCCGCTTTTATTAACAGTGGGATCTCTCTCTCTCTCTCTCTCTCTCTCTCTCTCTCTCTCTCTCTCTCTCTCTGTGTGTGTGTGTGTAATGGATCTATGTGAATTTCTCCTTATTTTACCATTTGCAGATACTCAGCACGATTCTAGTGGAACCTTGTGGAACTTTAAATTCCTAAAAATAAAATCACAACGAACGTAGTATTTACTTCTCTACTGAATTCATTTACGAATTTGAATATGTAAATTCCTAAAACTATAACGAACGTAGTATTTATTTCCCTATTGAATTCATTTACGAATGATGAATATGGACACAGATGAAAGTTGAAGATTTCTTTTGGTTTATAACCTAACATTATCTTGAAAACAAGTATTGGAGGTTAATTTAATGTAACGATTATAAAAAATATTAAAATCAATTAACATCTGATATTAAAACATTTAAATGGAATCATTTTCGCCTGGTTTGTTTCAGACAGTTTTATTTTTCTTTTCAACCAAACAACGTTTCGGCGCATATTCGCACCTTCTTCAAGGTTTATTTCCCTCACAATCTGTGGAATACATATTTCTAACAACATACCAAATTATTCTAACATCCAATTTTAAAAAATTCAGGATATCATAAAATGTTATAAACAGCTATAGTTCAACACGTTTTCTTGTGACGAATCCTGCATCACTCTGGGGACTTCTTCGGGAGAAAAAAGGAGACATCAGCCGTTTAATCTGTAATTGTTTGAAATTATGGAAGGTAGAGGTCAGAATATAAAATTTTGCCTCATTGGGCCCCGGCCTGGGAAAATAAATCCGTCAAGTATTGAGTAATCGTCTTGAAGAGTAATTAAATTCCCCCTCTGACTAATTGGCTGCCTCTTTTTTGGCATTTTCTAGTCAAATTATATTTTTAATCTATTTAACAATGCCGTCAATTAGTAATCGCTTTTCCGACTTATGGCTATTTCACTTGTTTACTATAATAATGTTGAGACACACACACTCACGTCATGTCATTGTAATTACGTACCGGAACGTTTTAACATCATTACGTCACGTCGGCCATCTTGTTGTGACAACAAATTACAGCTTCCGGAGAAAATTGATCCGTCAAGGGGATTATAAAGGGAGGAAAACCGTTTCTAATAATCGAACAACTTCCAGTTCCAGACCCTTGTCCGCGATAAATCAAAGACGACGACGACTCCTCGGAGGTGGCGCTGCTGCTGCTGGTTCTCATTAAACGGCGACTAATGTAATTAGTCATATATGTGTGTGTAACGAGTTTTCTCCTAATTACTCAAGGCAATTGCCGTTTTTTTTCTCCTCCACCGAGTCCTTTTAGTAATGCCTGGCCACTTTGCCAAGATTGGACAAGGAGCGAGTTTCTAACGAGGAAAATAGTTCAACAACCCTCTCACCCTCCGGAAATATAATCTCCAGGGTTGAAGCGAACTATGATAAGGGGAAAAGAAGTACAATTCTGGTTCGCCATTTAACCATTATATAAAAATCAATTACAGTTTTACGAAGGGAATTCACCAGACTCATTTACAGTTTTCCGCTGACTTTCTTCTTTCTAAAGTTTTTCACCTATATAATCTGCATTTACAATTCAACAACCCTCCGGAAATATAATATCCAGGGTTAAATAAAATATATACAATTTCTGGTTCAATATTTAACCATTATAAAAAATCAATGAGCGTTCTACGAAGGGAATCAAACAAATTCATTTACAGTTTTCCGCTGGCTTTCTTCTTTCACCTATTTTATTTTCGATGCGGTCATTTTTAATTTTCCGGTTCATTTCCTCCTCAAAAAAAATTTCACGTTCCCCGCCCTTCGGCTGAAATAAAAATACTAAGTGGTTATCCTTAAAAGAAGTCATTGAACATTTGTGATTGACTGTAGCCGTCATCTGGTGAAGAGAAATCAACTTCACGTTGAATCTTGACTGACAAGAAGATTTTCCAGTAAGACTGCCAACCTCTAAAATTCTTTATATACAGTTTCAGGAGACAATTTAACAATTATATTAGATATATTTGAGTAAATGTGTTTTTCTTCTGACTAATTGGTTGTCTTTTCTAGTCAAATTATAATTTTATTTAATTTAACCACACTGTCAATTAATAATCACTTTTTTCCGGCTTACGGCTAACCTCTAATATTATTATCCGAACCAAAATAATAAAGTTTTTCCTCATAATCAGACTGATAATTGTAAGTGTAACTAATATCACCGCCAGTCAAGTCACGTTACAAACCATAACGTGGTAAAAATTGGAGCCGAAACGTTATTATTTTATACCGATTTTTTTTCGAGTTTTCTTTAAGTAGTCGTTTATTTTAACTTATAAATTAGACTTTATATTATATAACATTTAATACTGACTCTGTGCGGAAAACCAAATTTAACTGTGGTACACCAGTGAACCTCTATTTTTTCACGATAATTAAGGCATATAAATTAACAACTTCAATTACAGCCAAAGTTCTTATTTAACGTTTCGTCACCATATTCCTCAGATAATTTCTTTAAAGGTTATGTTATTATGAAGACAGGGAACCCAATTTCAGTTGAAGCTGCTCTTACAGCCAGCCAATTTTTTGATTATTTTTATACGTTTAGACTTTTATTTCTTTATTAAAATAATCAATATTTAAGATTTGAAGAAATTACCCGAGGAAGTCTGAAATATGGTGACAAAATTTGTGTTTAATTAATTTCTATTGGAACAGAACTGTGTCTCACAATTTAAAGCAAAAAATATTGGGCGCAATTGTTGGATTAAGAATTCGAATATATAGTCATGAAAGAAGAAGGGGGAAAATAAATCTGTGGAATATTGTAATCCGCGTGACGGAGACAGTTCGCGACTCCGCACACAGATGGAGTTGGCTACCGGTGTGAAATTAGGCCTGCCAATATTAATTTTTGCCAACCTAGCAGACACTAGAAAATAGAGCTTAAATAAAATTTATGTTGCACAATTTAAGAAAAATGGTTGTCGAATTTGAAATCAATTTTTTTTATTATATATATGTATATATTAGAATGTTTAAATCAAAATTGCACCGAAAGTTTATTATAAATGGTGTTACAATTTTATATAAGTCGAAAAAATTTACCACTAATTACAGTAGAAGGTTTTAAGTAACTAAACACAGATAGTTGTCAACAAATGTTGTGACCTGCTTAGGTAATTTCTTCAAATTTTAAATAGAACAAATACATGCCGAAATAAATAAAACAATAAACTTGAATTGAAAAGGACAGACTTCAACGATTCAATTATTAAGAATAAGATAAAGAAGAGGAAGAAATTTGTTTTCTCTGGTCTCTTGATTTATAAAAATGTTTCCTTTAAAAGAAAGTAATTTTCTGATCAAATACAGAAGTCATTATAATGACACTTATTTAAAATGTAAGATTTTTAAGTAAATGCCACAATAATGACTTCTGTAATAAATGTCAGTATTTATTTCTGTATTAAATGTCATAATAATGACTTCTGTAATAATGCCATAATAATGACTTCTGTAAAAATGACTTCAGTAATAATATCTTCTGTAATATTAACTTAATAATAACTTCTGTAATATTAACTTAATAATAACTTCTGTAATATTGTCTTAATAATAATGACTTCTGTAATAATGTCTTAATAATAATGACTTCTGTACTGATGTCTTAATAATGATTTATTTAATTAATAGGAAACTAACTTACAATTACATTTAACATTTTCAGAAGTGAAGTGACCAGGGAAAACAAATTATTTTCTTTTTTTCTGCTTAATTATCGAATCTTTGAGCCGTCTATTTTGTCATCACAATTAGGTTTTCGACAATTAATTTTTCTATTTTCTATGATATTAACCTTTTTTGTAATTGATACCACAAGTTTTAGGGGGAAAGAAATGTATACAGAAGAAGGGGACCAAAAATTAGGAATAAATATACTATTCGGAGATCAAAAAAGGATTATTGATGACAATGTAAACAGCTGTACAAAGGAAGCAAATTATTAACTATATCATTAAATAATGTCTTTATAATTGGTATAATAATTAATTTCCATCATATATTGTATAATCTTCTTTTTTTAAAAAAAACAGACGATAGGAAAAACTAGTATATATTTTGTTACTGATTAGAATCTTTGAGTAGTATCTTCGGCCATTCCCAGTCATTCTTTGTTTCATCGTATAATATATTGAAAAACTCCCAGGATTTTAATTAAATAAATAAAACGTCCCAACCAATCAGATAAATTTATCCTATGTTTTTATAAAAAAAGAAAGAAAATACCAACAACGTTTCGGATTGTTTAAAATTCCCTATATCTTTATGGTAGGATCAAATATTTGACCTGCAAGGGGGAAATGAAGGAACCTAAATCTTTGAGACGTCAACAGAAACCTTCTCTAGGGTGATCACCACTAAAGAGCAAAATTTCACGGCAATCGGATGAGTGGTATAGGAACGTATAAGGGACACATGAAGTCGCAGAGCAGGTGATTGACGGGGGACCAATTTTTGACCTAAAGAGAACTTAAATGTTAGGAAATCCGACAGAAACCTTCTCTAGGTGGATCACCGCTCAACAGAAAAATTTTACGGCAATCGGATTAATGGTATAGGAACCTTTTGAGCCGCAGTGTGTTGGAACGATGCAGGGAACATGAAGCATATGGTCTAATACTAAGTATCTATTGTGTATCAGTTCACCAATTTCACGTGTCCTATTTCCAGGACTAAAGAAACTAATAATAATCAGTAAAGGGCGATTCCGTTGCAGTGTTTTCACAGAGAGGAAGGAATTTAAAGACAGCTGTGACCGGTTTTTCCAGGGGCCTTTCACCTGGGCTCTTTGGGCGCATATGGAGCAGCAGCACACACACACACATCACTTTCACCGCCCTCCAAATAATAATAAAAAGACGCACAAAGACACTCACGCACACACAAATCATCGTCATAACCGCCTTGGCCACGTGTGTGGGAAACCTTAATGATGTTGATTGTCTGTTCCGTATACGTGCTTGAACGAACCCACCGAAAGGGTCACATGCAACATAAGAAACGAGAAAAATAGCACGTCAGTAGCTGAAATATACCTGATTAAATTCCTAAATGAGGACGAAATGTCGTAATAACTGAATAAAAAAACAGTAAATTTGCCGTTTTAAATTAATATTTATATATGAATTCCCTAAATAAAAAAACTGGCGTTTAATGAAACGTTTTTAAATATTACGAATTTTAGCCGAAACTTCCTTCAAGTTCAATAATTAACATTATCTGACTTTCATAAATATACAAATTAACTTTTTGTCAGAAAAAACACTATTTATTTAAAGATTGTATTTTTACGTCTTATTTTATGTTACATTTCCGACCACTTTCAGACTTCATTTTTATTTTTAACTATTTACAAAGAGGAAACCGGAAGAAGGTACAAATAAGTACCGCAACGTTGTTTTCTTTGCCTCTTTGTAAATGCAGAAACTTTACTTACTATTTATTTAAGCTCCTTTAGGACGTTTTTTCCCCCACATTTTTGGACTTCTTCAGGTAGAGATAATGAATCAAATTTGAACTGAATTAACATTATTTTCAATAAACGCTTGTGGAAAATTCAGTATAAGATTTTCAATTTCTTATTGATTACTAATGAAGGGAAATAAAATAATCGATCACATAAATGTTTCAATCCTGTTAAATATAAGGAATTAACTGTTGGTGGAAATCAAATTTATCCTGAACACTGCCCGAAACATATGGTCCATATTTATTGTAAAATTTTAAATATTTATTAAGATTCCGATCTTCTAAAAAAAATTATTTTGATTTGTCGGAATTTTTATCCATCAGAACAGGATTATTAATTTCTTTCCTTTTATTATAGTTATTAATAAACGGTTTCTCATTTTCCCTTATTTGGAGTTATTACGTGTCCGCTAATGTTGGCCTTTTGTGATGTAAGAGACTAGGGACGAAGTTTCACAAAAATTCAAGAAACCCCGGAAAGTTGAAGGAGAAGGAGAAAAAGTTCCAGGGAGAGAAAAAAAAGAAGGGTATATGTATCAAAGCCGGAATGAGAAACTCTCCACAGGACTCAAAGTTAATTCCAGCAGCCGCATTAGTCGTTGAGGATTTTCCTCTTCCTCGTCGTGGAACTGCGGACTGGCGCATATATATATCTCTCAAAACTTGTGCAAGTCAACTCCAGCTCTCGCCAAGTCGTTCTTTTCTTCTTGTTGCAGCTCTTCCCCCCTTTTTTTCCCTACCGTAACCACGTGCCTGATGCCGAGGAACCGGTTTCAAAGGTTCTCTCTCATCCTACTTCCTTGCATATCGCGGATGTTTACTATATACCATGACGTCATGCACGTGATTCCCCATGATATTATTTGGCTAAGGGATAGACGAAGCATTGTACTTGCTCACCGTGTTGATTAACAATTACCTAGAATTCAAGACGTCCTGATAAACAACTACGAAAGTTTGTAAGTAAAACCTGGACAATAAGGGGGGAGGGAAACCCACGAAAGATTTGAATCGAAAGTGCAGCTGTAATAGAATGAGAAAAAGAGGAGAAGGGTGAAGAATAAATTCTACTCGAGGGGTATAGTGGAAAATATAACCAAATTGAGAAGAGATCTTCTTTAGGAGAGCAACGAACTGGATCGCTGAACACTCCTTTAGCTGCTGCTTGCTACGTGACGTCATTAAAGGAACTGTATTGGGATCTGGAGAAAGGCGAAGCGAAAAAAAGAGTCTATTTGAAAGAGGCAGACTAAAACAAAAAAAGGTCACTGCATCCGTAACAAGAGTAAGAGTTGACCAGCGAGAGACAAATCTTCATAATATTTCAATTATCTGCCTTTACCCAATTAAGTCAACACAGTTTTTCTAAATGAATAGGGAGTCAGAATTAAATTACATTAAATTTACACTAAAACTATATTTATTTTTTGTAAATAATACAATACCCAATGTTTCAACCCTAAATTTTTGCGATCTCTTCATAAGTTGTAAAAAGAAAGAATATTTTTAGGGAACTAATTAAAAATAATTAGAAGGGACTAGATGAACTAAAAGAAATTAGAAAATATTTTCCGCCCCCTTAATTTCAACGTCAAATTATAAAATTTGGAATGAAGTAGGAAATTCTTTCAATGTCATTGAAATTTCAATTTTATTTTGAAAACAGAACAATTAACAATTATTTATAGTCTGTTAAGTTTTGGCTTATTAATTATACTTTTCTTTTAGTTTTCTGATATTTGATTATTTTTCATTAACTTTATGTTTATTAGTTTTTCATTACTGTCATTATTTATTGAATTTTGATTATAAATATTGATTAGTTTTAGTTGATTTTTTATTACTTTTAGATTATTAATTCACTATTAAAAATTCATAAATGTTTTAGTATTTTTCAATTTTTATCACAATTCGTTTATTATTCCTAATTATTATTACAAGTTTATTAATTTATCGTTATTTTTAGGTCATTAGTTGTCAATTTTTTCCATGACATTTACTTGCAATCATTTTTATATCACTAATTTACTACTATTAGATTCTAAATATCCTGTATTTTTAGATTCTTGATTCCTTATTATGCTTCATTAATTTTTTTCAAGATTTCTAGTTTACTAATTTATGAATACATTTAGATTATTGGGGTTTTCATCATTTACGTAAAATTTAGTTTTTATTATTTTCAGATTATCACTTTGTTAGTATTTATAGCTTATAAAATTTTTCTACTTTTTATATTATTAGTTTCTTATGATTACTTTCAGAATTATCTAAATTTTTATATTCTTAGGTCTTAAATTTACTTAGTTAATTAATTTTTCAGTATTTTTATATTTGAAGTTACAATTATTTATATATTTTTAGGTTACTACTATTACTATTAGTTTCCAATTTTTCATATTTAGTTTCTTTATTATTTATTTTACTGAATTATTGTTTCATTATTTTCTGTTTAACTTATCATTAATTTTAGATAATTAATTTTTTTATTGATTTTATATTATATATTCTCTATTTACAGATTATTAATTTCACAGCATTTTAGTTTATTAATTTTCTATTCATTTGACATTATTAACTTACTGTTGTTCGTTTATAAATTTTCTGTATTTTTAGATTCTTAGTTTTTTATTTCACTTATTTGATTAATTTTTCATTATTTTTAATTCGCTACTTTTTCATTTTTAGATGATTAATTTTTCTTAATTTATATATTGTTAATTTACTATTAATTTTAGACTATTTTTTCATCATGTTTATATTATTAATTTAGTATTGTTATGAGATTATTAATTTGTAGTATTTTATTAATTCTTTTTTTACTTTAAGGCATTTAACATCAACCTTTTACTTTATAGATTTGACTATAATGTAGGATTTTGCATTATTTTAAATTTTCTGTTCAATAAAAGGAATTAATTTTTTCTGTTTAGATTGCTAGGTTCATATTAAGAAATATTGTTGGGGGTTGGGGGATGGTTGTAATACAAAACTCCAATTCGTCATTCCTTCGCATAATTTACCACATTCTCGTTAGAAAACCGACGACGGTAAAGTTTATTGAACAAAATGGTTTTCCGACTTGCTAATCGCGATATGTGCGCGTGTGTGAGGATAGAGGAGGACATTTATTAAAGCGTACCTGAGACAGGTATGTTGTCGGCATCCGTGTAAGCTAATTACTTTGTCTGCATTAATAGCACCGCATGGGATGGCCGACGAAGAAATGCTCCTTGCGCAAGGATACATTACTCTCAAACTAGATATGCAAATTTCCCTTTATTTCACGCATGCCGCCCTGAATATTACCTCCCTTTCTACTATCTACATCGCTCGGCTTCTTCCTCTCCTCCTCCTCTCCTCTTTACCGACAACATTTATTGCGAAATTAGTGGGATGTCTGTAGATGCCTCCGCGATTCCGCTCTCCAGAGAATTGAATTATTAGTCGTTTACATTCCTCAACAGTATCAATCATCACCAGCAGAAGGTCAGGTTGAAGTTGAAAAACTCCACACGATCGAGTGAGCACGGAAAGAATAATTATAATTAGACGCTAAGGACCACTCAACGTCCCAAAATATCCATATTTGTAAAAAGAGCTCTTGCGGACCCATCAGAAAAGCGGTCTGATTCCTCGCGAAAGCTGTTGCACAAACTTACGCGTCTAGACGGCGTGAGGTAAAGGGAGAGAACTTTTTTTTTGATAACAGTCTACATGAGGAATATTTCTTTCTTCCTGTTGCCTTGTCTTTTCTCCCTTTCTATATTTTTTTATTTTTTCCTCCGACTCTTCCTTCATTTTTTCCCTTATTTATTTTCTTAACTTTTCTGTTTTTAGTTGAAGGCAACCAAAGGGTTGACAATATTTTTTTCGGGGGGAGGGTGATCCTAAAACAGGGCAACTACACTTTTAATAGCATACAGGATTCTTCAAACACAATCCGAAGGCCCTAGTCCTCATCGAGGGTAAAATAAAAAAAGAAACGGAGGACAAAATAAATAAATACAGAATGGTAATTTTACAAGACCCTCACGTCTGGTAACATGGCCTATTAATCTATCCTCTCTCTTTGTTAACTTGCTCCATATCGTTCGCTTTTCCCCTATTCTACTTAGAACTTCCTCGTTAGTGATTCTATCCACCCAAATCATTCTCCTGTAGCACCACATTTCAAAGGCTTCTATTATTTTCCTTTCCGCAACTCCTACCGTCCACGTTTCACATTTTTAGCAATGATTTCCTGATACTCGCCGTAAGTAAATTCCTCTCCCTTGCCTATGCTATCCTACACTAGTTATTACGTTGTCCAAGTAGAATAATTCCTTAACTTCCATCAAAATATCCCTCCCCTAACTAACAGCCTTTGTTATTCCACTGTTTCCCATACTAAACTCCATCACCTTGGTTTCCCTCTATCAATCCTCATATTGAACTCTTCCTCCAGGATGATGTTAATACCATTTATTATCAAGTTTGCAAGTCTTTTTCTGACTCAATATCGTCGGAAAAGCGTTATGTTATAGTAATTTAAATGTAACCCCCCCTTTGACGGGAAACAGAGGCTGTATTATGCTTCCCAGACCAACACAAGACGATATATGGATTTTTTTCCCCAAACGTGCTGCATGAATAATGCAGTAAATTTAAAAATTATTGGCAAAAAAAGAAAGAAAGAAGAAAATTGGTTGACTGCGTTAAATCTGTTTTGCTTTGACAAATGCCATAACAGCTCACGACGCCGGGGAATGAATATAAAAGGAGGGGCAGATATATGGGCGGTTGGTTATGTGTGTGTGTGTGTGAGTGAGCAAGTTAACGGTAGACGTGAAACATGGAGCAATAAATTCCCCTTTCGCCTACATCAAAGCGAGCAGCGAGACTGTGACTGCATTGCGCCATTGCAGGACCACCACCACGTGGCTTAATCCAGGCCATCTCAATCGATACGAATTATTCCATCAGGCATGCATCCTCGTGTGACCAGAGTCACCGTTCACACCTTCTCCCTACGCCTTCCCACATGGCGAGGACTGTGTCAAGGAACAACAAACAAGAAACAGCTTCTGAAGAGGCAGACGTGTGACGCCAGCAGCGAAGAGTCGCTCAGGGGCGCGGCAGAGCGACACGACAACCGTTGTCGTCTTTAAAGCGGGAACGGACAAAAATTTAATGTTTGATGTGTGAAGCTACCAAGTTGAAATTATAAATAACGGACGCTATAGAACAAGTATATATTTTAAAAATAAAATGTCTCTTAATGTCGATCTTTAATATATATATATATATATGTGTGTGTGTGTGTGTGTGTGTGTGTGTGTGTGTGTAGAAAAGGAGATGAAATTTAAAACGTAATATGGAAAAGGAATCAAACTGCTAGGAGAAAAAATAGAAACCCAATTAGGGGAGTCAGAATGAGACGTGGAAACCCATAACAAACGGTACTAACGTGGTCCTGGAGGAAGAGTTCAATACCAAGAGTTAGCCATAACCTCTGTAATTATAATTCAAGGGCAAGAAAAAATAAGACAAGGATGTCCATGCAATGAAGAAAGTAAAAACGGAATACGGTAAAGGGAATAAAAATGCAAAGAAAAGGAAATAAAAACCCTAAGGCTTGCTGATGGTATTGTGGTATTAGGGGAGTCATAAGGAGATTGGAAAAACAGTAATAAATGGTATAAACGTGGACCTGGAGGAAGACTACAACATGAAGATTATTAGACGGAAAACCAAAAATAAAGGAATGTAGTATGGCAAACGGTGGAATAACAAAGGCTGTTAGGAAAGGATATTTTGAAGGAAGTTAAGGAATTCTGCTACTGTGGCAGCATAATAACTAGAGTAGGATAGCAGAGGGCAAGGAAGAGGAATTTACTTACGGCTAATATAAGTGTGAATATTATGAAATCGTCGCTAAAAATGTTGGTATGGAGCGTGGCGCTGTATGAGTGTGAAACTTGGGTATATTATTTGGTATAAATTAACAAACTGTAACACAGAACCCATATTTAATTTCGTGTATTGCTATGTCTGTAGTACGCCTGAGGAAGTCTTAAGATGGAGACGAAACGTCGCTTTGCGAATAAATAATTATAAATTTATGTGGAGACGTATTGGCCGTCGTTTTATTTATTGATTAAAAATTTCATTGGAATTCGTTAATTGATAAAAATTGTATTTTGCTGTATTTTGGTCTGAGCGCGTGTGACTAACATGGACTGTCACTGTGCCACAGAGCTTTATCTTTACGGTCATGGTTAGTAACTTAAAAGTTGTGAAGGTAATAGTAAAGATAGGCCGTGTCAGAACCTTCCTCCGCCGTATAATGTAATCGCCATTTAATGATCATATAAGTAGTGTTGATAGCCACCTTATAAATGGTCTATTAATGGCCGAGACACCTGCAGCTAACACGATTACGTCTCTGCAGACAACTCCGATTTTTATATGAATCAATTTTTTTCTCCTCCTCATCTTCTCCCATTGGACGTAGTTATTCTCGCTCTCCCTCCTGATGAGCGGCTATTAAGCCACCGCCAGCTTTATCCCCGTAAAGTGTCCGCTTCCTGCCGGCCGCTCTTCTTGTAAACTGTTTTACGGCTGGCAGTAAATCAAGACAAGAGTCGGCAGCAGCCAGTAGCGTGTCCGGCCTCCATAATTCATTCCCTCCCGAGGTCTCGGGCTCTCCGATACCCACGTATTTGTCCGGCATGTCGACCTCCCTCCGTGTATGCATGACCTGGCCAATATCGTTGCTTCTTGTCGACCCAATTTGCCTTCACTCATCCTCGACGTAGCCCACAAGGTGCGGTGAAATTCGTCGGTTTGACTCTCCGCCATCGCCTTCTTTAAAACGTACAGATTAATCCTTACACCAACATATCTGAGGCCATTTTCCTATTTTGAAACATCTTCCTACTCTAGTCAAGTAACTAACTTCGCTATCTATATAGTCACTTTTACTAAGATCGTATCTTACAAATCGCAAACAACAAGTAGTAATTGAAACCAAAGACGGCCAACTTCACTTATCCGATTGGGAATTTATTACATGTGGAGTTCCTCAAGGATCAATTCTTGGGCCTTTACTTTTTATTCTATACATAAACGATCTCCCGGGATACGTAAATCCTATAAAATCGATTCTCTACGCGGATGATACAAATATAATTATTGCAGATAAAAACTTAAATAATCTGATTAAGAAAGTAGACAACGCTCTGAATGGTCTAAACATTTGGTTTAACGTGAATAAATTATCCCTCAACCTAGATAAGACTAAGTTAGTTCAGTTTAGTGCTGATGCTAGTAATAGACCAGTAGACAAGTTCTCAGCTAATGCACCTTTCCTCGGCCTTCGGATTGACGATAAATTAAAGTGGAATGACCATATAGATCTGCTTGCCGGAAAACTAAGTTCAGCTTGTTATTCTCTGAGAACACTAATGCAACACGTTGACAAAAAGTACGTCAAAATGGTTTATTTCGCGTATTTTCATTCAATTATGAGCTATGGCATCTCTAATTGGGGAAACTGCTCCAGGAGTAATGAAATATTTAAGTTGCAAAAGCGTGCAATTAGAATACTTTCTAGCACGAATTCTAGATCGAGTTGCAAACCTTTCTTCAAAAGTTTGCAAATACTTACTTTACCAAGCGTATATATTTATGAAATATTAAAGTTTGTAAAACGAAACACTAATTTGTTTCAAACAAATGGCGAGTTTCATGAATACGCGACCAGAAATCGTTTAGCTCTAAGGTCGGACAAGCATCGCCTTGCTCTACACCAGAAAAGTATTCACAATACCGGGATAATTTTATACAACAGCCTTCCGCCAGAGGTTAAAAATAGTACCTATAAAAGCTTCGTGAAGCAGAGTAAAACTATTCTTTTAAATGGCGCGTTTTACTCGGTACAGGATTTTCTTAATCGTCCTTCTAGTATTTAAATCAAGGTTCCTGCTGCAAGTGTTGAATGAGCTGCCTTATAAAATAGCACATTTCTTAAAATTTCTATTCAGTTTTTTCTGCTCTTTTGTTTGTTTGTTTCATGTATTGCCTGGAGCTACGACGGAAGGACAGTTTCCTGGTCGCAGAGCTCCAAGTAGTTAAAAATCCATTCCGTGTTCCTCAGTGTGTGCTTGTTTGTGTTTCCCAGTGTGTGTCCGTGTTGTGTTTATATTGACTTTTGTCTATATACATTTTCTTTTATTAATTTATTTTAAGTTTATTTGTCTTTAATTATGTACTTTATTTTGTTCATTTTTAATTTTTAATGTATGACGTATCCTATTTCCTCAATCGAGGATTAATGGAAACAACAATAAATCTAAATCTATAAATCATTTTTATTCCACTATCACCCATAACACCTTGGTTTTTCCTCTATTAACCCTCCTGTTGTACTCTTCATCCAGGATCGCGTTCATGCCATTTGTTACGGTTTCCAAATCTCGTTCTGACTCCCCTAATACTACAATAAAATCAGAAAACCTTAGGACTTTTATTTCCTTTTTGATTTTTTCATCGCCTTTTCTATATATTTAGCTTAAAGAGCATGGACGTCCTTGACTTAAACGTTTCCTGTCCTTGAATTATAACTTCAGAGGTTATGGATAACTCTTCTCTCTCGATATTTTATTCCAGTGATCTTCAAAATCCTCGATAGTGCGTTCCAATTACCATTATCAAAGGCTTTTCCTAAACGTACGTAGTCCTGTTTTTCCTTATCGTGTCCTCTAAAATTACCCGCAAAGTCAATATTGTTCCTCTCGTCTCTACATTCTTCTTAAAAACCTAACTCGCATTCTATTTAACGTTTACATCCTCCTATATACTATTTTCGTTAATATTTTTCACGCATGAGATACTAAACTAATTTTCCTGAGCTGCCTGCATGTGTGAAATTCATAACGACTAGGAAGACTTTTCACTTGATGAACCATAAAGGGACATATTATTTTGTTAGATGGCGTCGCTGCTCGTCTTTACGCCACGGAGGAATTTGCGAGGCGATCCTTGAGGAAACTAGTGAGGCTGTAAACATCATCATCCTTTAACAAAACAGTTTCCCCCGGAATTGAAGTAGTTTCGGCGACTGCGAAATGAGGCTGTTTTCTCGTCTATTTGCAGCGAGTTACTCGTGGATGGAAGAGGGAGGAGGAAGGGAGGTGAGAGGGTAAAATGAATTGCCCCTCGGGCAACGACGACACTTCTTGTGTGGAATATGACTGCAATAACCATGCAAATTCTCCAGAGACTTGTGTGGGTGGAAGGAAGGAAAGTGTCCTGCCTTCTTCTATGTTGCCTGCTTCCAATCTCGATGCAGAGAGTTTCTTATTCCACTTCAAACTCTCACAAAATATTCCTCCTTTATCTGCACTGCAAACGATCTAAGTCCTCCATCTCATGAAAAATAACGTAGTAAAGTGAACTAATAATACCTAAATTAATAAATCTGTAGCCTGTTTCCCTCCCGACTGAAAAACTTCTAATCAACCCGTACTTGCCTTCCTCTTCCCCTCTTATCAAATTCCCTTCCTAATCTTTAAATGGGAGTTTATTATTTTCTGGATCATTCTCATGACGCCTCCGAAAAATATTAATAAATCTGTAGCCTGTTTTTCCCACTGAAAAAACCCCTAGCCTTCCTATTCCTTCCGCTTCCCCCTCTTTTCAGTTCACTTCCTATGCTGTTAAAGGGGAGTTTCTGGACCATTCTCATGTATCCTGTTATCCCTCGTCGAAAATAATTAATCGAATAAGAAAACACTTTGCACTCTTATTTTCATACTTTTTCGTCAGGAATGTAAACGTTTCGTCTCCTGACGATACACTCCATTTTCAGAAAATTAAGTAATGGAGTGTTGTAAATGATAAGTAAAATTTCCGACCACTTTCAGATTCTTTTAAACAATTTCCAAAGAGGAAGAAAAATTAAACGTTTCCGTACTCATTTGTACCATTTTCAGGTTATTATCCTGTGGATACACATTGATTTATCTTCATAAATACTATTTAAAAACTAACACTTGAAGTATTTTTTTTGCAATCTTTATTTCTATTTTTAACAGTTTCCAAAGACGAAGAAAACAACAAAGTTTCGGTACACATTTGTACCTTCTTCAGGTTATTATCCTGTGGAGAAACAATAATTTATGTTCATTAATATTGTTCTACTTAAAAACTGACACTTGATGTAATTTTCTTCCGATGTTATTTTTAACAATTTTCAAATAGGAAAAAAGAAAACAACGTTTTGATACTCATTTGTTCCTTCTTCGGGTTATCCTGTGGAGAAACTTCGATTTATGTTTATAAATATTTTGTTATTTAAAAATTGACACTTGATGTGTTCATAATTAGGTGTGTTTTCCCATCTGTGTACCTCTTTTTGTTTATTTGTATGTTACTGCTACAAAATGTGTAAAATGTTTGGGGTTTTCATGTTAACAGGGAGGTTTATCAGGACAATAACCTAAATAATGTACAAATAAGTATCGTAACGTTGTTTTGTTTTCCTCTTTGGAAATTATTGAAAATAAATTCTGAAAGTGGTCTGAAATTTTATTTCTTATTACAAAATCAGACGTAAAAAAGACAACTTTTCCAAGTGTGTAAATATTATTCGCACTAAATTAGGGGAAGCTAAATAAGTGAAATATGTGAAGAGTGTCGAGGGATAAACGACGATTGTATCGTAAGTCACAGCGGGGATAAGCGCTTACATGTGTTTGTGCGCGCCAAAGGGAACCGGTTGTCAACAACAACCCAAGTTAATATCAGCGTCTCTCTTCTCTCCCCCCCTTCTCCTCCTCTCTCTCTCTCTCTCCTTCTCTCTCCTCGCTACACGATATCGCTGACTTGCCTCTGCAAACACGCGTCGTCATCAACAACGCCCGTCTCTTGTAACAACAACGCTGGGATACTAACTAATGGGCCAGGGGATGAGGTCCTCGTCTTCCTTTCCTCCTTTACATTCTTCAATGTTACTCTTTTTATTTTCTTCTTCACCTATTTATATTTTTTCTCCCTATGGTTTTTATTCCTCATCTTCTTGTTGTTGTTATTTATTCTTCATATTATTCTCTTTATTTTCTTATTTTTCCTTTTATTTGCTTCTTCTGCCTGAATTTCTAATTGCAAGTTTTTAGTCAATCAATTAACGTCTGTTTATGGTATATATATATATGCGTCAGGAAATGATGTCAGGTTAATTAAAACAATTAATAAGGAAAGGACAGAGAGATAGAAAGTAGTTGTCTTACCGTGACAGGCACCATGTAAGGTTTGATGTTCTTTAAATTTTTTGAGGCACCAACCCCTTCATCGAATAGTTGATTTTCTTATGAAAATTTGAAGAACATCAAACCTTACAAGGCGCCTGCCATCTGTGAACCTCAGGTAAGTCACCTACTTTCTATCTCTCTTTCCTGTCCTTTTATATATATATATATATATATATATATATATATATATATATTGTAGCGGATCCGTCGTTCCTCTGTATTCGAGGATTTCTTAATTCCTTTAGGGCGCCAGGTATTTTTCATAAAAACACCAAAAATTGATTTTAATAGTTTTAATTTCAATCAGAGCATGAAAAAAATATATATCTGCAGGGCGTGGTCATTCTCTCATCGTCCCGCCGACACAACCTACTTCTCCCATCAGCCCATGACGACTCCCAACGTCTCACCAGACCACATTGTTGGCCCAGGTTGCGTCAGTTCCTCAACAATTGCAACTCGCAAGCTGGCCTGCATTGTTCATCGTAACTATTCTTATTTTGGTTGAAACTGCCCCATCCAATCCAGTCAAGTCCACTTTATATTTTTATGCATTTGGTTTCCTTTAGTTAATTTAAAAAAAATAATACATGAAGAAATTACCCGGCAAATCCTGGCAAGGGCGTGGATGTGAAACCCACTATAAAAGAAATGAGTTCCGCAAATGGTAGGAAGTGGATGATAACCACCAGCAGTTGACGAGACTCGTGTGAAGTACGAGGGGATGGACTATCAGGATTATTGCTTCACCAGAGGCTAATTCCTCGCTGACAACAGGAAGCCAGCCATTCCTTTATACAGTTCATTTATTTGCATCAACTAATTACCGATCCTGTCAATCACAGACTTCGTAAGGCTTCCCTGTTCATTCTTAAAGAAAACAACTGCGCCCTGTCTTCATTAAAAGTCCTCCTCTTCCTTTTGTTTTACAGCTCATCAATTCCGTGTCCAAGTTTTATTTGTTCATTTTCGTCTTATTTACTGCGGCTAGTTGTACATACTGCTATCTCTCTCTCTTCCTCTCTCAGTGTCCGTCCGCATCTCTCTTCCCCTCTCACTGTTTCTTTCTACCTCTCTCTTTCTCTCTCTCTCCCTCTCCCTCCCTCTCTGTATTTATATCGATTTCCTCATACATCTATATTTTATTTTTTCTTATTTCTGTCTCACGCTCTCCGTCTCTCTCTGCATCTCCCAGTCTCTGTCCCCATCTCTCTACCTCTCTCCCTGTCTGTCTGACTCACTCTGTATCTCCTCACCTCTCTCTGTCTCTTTCCCCCCTCCTCCAGCTCTCTCTATGTATATACGCTTAACTGACTAACGATTATAAAAGCAGTCATTAAACCCTATGACGTCATCAAACGTATGAGTAGAAGCTGATAAATGCTGTGGTGAATAAATATTGGAATGTGAATATGATGCTTTCCTTTCTCTCCTCGCTTATTTTTCAAAAAGAAAAATCATGATGTTCAATTAATTGTGTTAAATAATTATTAATTACTCCAAAATAAGTTTATAAATAATAATTATTTCACCACCTTCCACGCTCTGACGTAGGAATAAAGTGTCGTACTTCGCGCCTGACTCGCTGTAAACGCAACCCCTACGCACAGTGACGTCACGCACAGTGGAGTCGTTGGCCCTGGGCCCCGGCCCCGGCCCTTGCCTGTTCCCTTCCTTTCCGGGCCTCCCTCTTACTCATCTGCCACTTTAACTCTTCTGCTAGTTTGTGAGGATTGTGCTGACGTACCGTATCTGCGGAGTAAGATGATCGGCAGCTGGCAGGGCGAGGCTGCGGGGTCCATGGCGGAGCTGCTCTGACTGGCCTCGTGTCCGACTTTCCTCTCTCTCTCTGTCTCTCTCTGTCTATCTCTCTCTCTCTGTCTCTCTCTCTGTCTCAACCGCCATCCCCTCCCGTCCGTAGCGTTCATCATACACGAGACTACCTACGATTCACAGTAAAAAGGAATTCAGAATACTTCGATCTCTTTCTTCAACGCTCTCCGAAAGTTCCTTCCTCACTCCAGCATGCGACAAAAAAAAGAAACAGCATAAAACATCCAACGTAACCAGATCGAGTGAACGACTGTTGCAATTTTGAATTTCAGAAAAGGGGAGGGGGGCAAATTATGTGCAATGATCCGTCGTAGAGATCTTCCACGGAGGAGTCGAAATATTTGAACCACTTCCAACCATTTAAATTCTTTCCATCAAGGACCAAAACATCCTCAGGGCCAGTACGTCAATAACAAACTCTAAAAAATTTACGACCAAATTACAGAAACAATCTAAAACGTGGATGCGTACAAGAACACTGGCAACTTAAAACAGTAAATTTAAAGCAATCATAAATAAAATTTATAACCAAAATAATAAGGAAAATATAAAAAGAAATAAATATGGTAAGAACAATAAAACGTAAGAATAATCATAGGAACAATGTAAAGGAAGGAGAAACGGAAAGGAAAACAAAAAAATACGTGCAAATAAATGTAAAAAATAGAAGACTGAAAGAAGAACAAATAAACGGGGACAAAAAGTGAAAGACGAACAATTGAAAAATAAAAAATATTTTATTTGGAGAAGAAGAATCTGGGGAAAATGAAAAGACGGAGAAAAGTAAAAGCTTGAAGCAAAGAAGAAGAAGAAGCAGAAGAAGAATTAATAGCAAAGTGTTAATCCAATTAAACACGTAGTCTCGTCGCCGTATCTCGACGCTTTCTCGGGTAATTTCTTCAAATTTTAAATTTTGTAATTATGATGGACAAAACGAAGAAAATTTTAATTACGAAACAGACTTTACAAAATATTGCCCCGTAAATAAATTGTAGAAAAAAATCACATTTACAGTAGTCTGAGTTTCTATTCTCAGTAAAAAATTTTGGAAATTTTTAGGTTTTCTTCTTCTTTTAATTTTATACTTGCTTTTATTTTTCTCCTTCCCTTAATTTAAAATTAATTCATTCTTTCAGAGTTTTTATTAACAGCCTGAAGGTCCCATTTGCTCCCCAAAATAATAATACGGTCGACATTTTTACATTCTGTCTTCCTTCTAAATTAGCCTTAGCTTGGGCTTCAATTGAAGCATATCTAATTTCTTTGATTTTATAGACTATTTTCCTGTAGGTTGTCTATTTTCTCACTCCTCTCACAATTTTTTTTCTTTTTGAAACGTCGAGTGTGAAAGTACTTTACTTTCATTTTTGTTTTTCTGTCCAAGGTACAGCCGTGACCTCGAGGCGTTTCTAAAGAGACGGATAACACAATCGCCAGTCCAAACAATAAATATTTCGATGGAAGATAGAGACGAGAAGGAGAGAAAAGCCGAGGCCCCCTCTGTTCGTAGAAGTCGCCATCTCAGGCCACGTTTTCAATTAGGACGCATCAGCAGCCAGCACAACCGCGGAGGATTACGGAAATTAAAAAACGTTTCAGCAAGCAGCAAAAAAAGACAATTAGAAATTACAAATTAGTTTACACGTTTCTGTCTGGATACGGACACATCATCAGGTAGGTTGCCCTGACAAGGGTCCCTAAGAATTACAGTCGGATTCTCTACCGGAATTTTAATTTTATAAACGTCAGAGTCACCGGCCACATCCACTTATCTGTCTCATTTTCTGTTTATTTATTTCTTCCAGTGCGCGACTCCCTCTCCTCTTCCTCATCACCATCATCATCTGTAGCTCTACAGCCCAGAACGGACCTCGGCTTCCTTCAGGAATTTTTCCTAGGTTGGTCTCTGTCCTCCAGCTCTTGACAGTGCGCGACTATCTTTCCTTTTCCAAATTCCTCATAATGATCATCACCATCTGTAGTTATAAAGCCCATTACAGACCTCGGCTACCTTCAGGATTTCTCCTCCGTTGGTGTCTGTCCTCCAGTTCTTGACAAGCCATCTCATGACGTCATCCGTAATACAGTCCTCCCGTAACAGCAAGAGAAACGAAAACCAAATTTCTGGATGAAGAAAACAACCTGATACAAAAAAGCGAAATTGTGCACAGCCGAAAACGTGGAGAGTCTAGAGTCAAGGAAAGATGGGTCATGACAACAAGTTAGTATGGACAAAGGGACTCTTTCCGAACTTCGAGGAGAGATGAAGAGGAAATGCGGCGATTTTTAAGGAAACGTGGAGGACAACACCACAACACAAAGAAGTACTGAGTAAACGGAAAACTACGGAAGAAACTAAAAATCTATTAAGATAATAATAGTAGTATAAACAAACGTTATTTTAGGGTGATGAAAATACCCCACTACCGTATTAAAAACAGGGTGCCTAAACTGGGCGACACAGTTTATAAGACTAGAAGGGGAACGGTGATTTAACAAAAGTAGCCATAAAAACTCTCTAGGTACCCAGCAGCAAAGGTTTCATTTTTCCTTTCCCGGGCCGGAGAACCAAAATGGGAAAATGGACTAAGAAATCATGACAAGTGAAAAGAAAGAAGAATAAAAAGAAAAATCAAAATAATAGAAAAACCTTCCCGGGTAACAAGCTGGTATAGGCGGGATACAAGGACGAAAAATTGAGAACCAAAAGAAAACACATTCCTTCCAAAGGAGTCTTGGGCGTCCCACACTTCTTTTCCCATATTCTTTGTTCTCCAGGTTTATTTTTTCCTTACATGGTCCAAGACCTCGAAACCTTCGTTATAACATTGATACAGCTCGTAGTTATACACATTGATCTCCAGATCACTTCTATTTTTCCAGGTCCATGTGCTTTCCGAAAAAAAATCCTTTTAAATATGTGTAGCCTCAACTTCACAGTTTCCGTAATTGATCAAGTCTCAGCCCAAGTAGAGTTTTATGCAACTTACATTTGGTTTAACTCGAAACGAATTTGGACTTCATTATTACTAGCATTAGTTAATTGGATTCCTCATAATGATACGAAAACCAATTAAGGGACATCTAGTTCTCCTTTCCCGCCGGCTGGCCAATTGGCCGTAAAATGGCCGTCGCCAAGTGACGTTTTATTCTTTCCCCGCCCCACTTGCGGGATCGCTCAACACCGTGGGGGTTGGTTGGTTGTGTTTGCCAACTGCCTGCTGGAAAGACGGCTTTGGGACGAGTGAGTTGAGATTCAATTACCCGGGAGAGGGAAAGACGCGGCTTGTTTCTCCAAAATGGAGAGGGTTGCGCACCTGGACGAGTAAATTGGGTCACTTTCAATCCTTGGAATAAAACGGAAGAGCTGCTCTTTGGCGCTCGGCACACAAAGGACGAGCAACTCGCAGGCAAACATCCACAGAAATAAATCATCTCACTCTGGGAAAATATACAAAAATAGATTCAGAAATGTAATATATCATATCTGTTGATGTAGGGAGTTTATCAGTTCAGCCTCCCCGCCATTTCCTATTAATTTCCAATCTTACTACCATTTTAAAACATTTACATTCGTCTAAAACGTTCACCAAGTTTAGTTTTCCTCATTCAGAATGAATAATATTTTAATTTTTGTCTTTTAATTTTTTGCTAGTAGTGTATCGTCTCCAAGTAAAACGTTTCCATTCCTCAAGTGAACTATCTAAAAATGTCGTACTCTTAAAAAAGGATGCCTTACCTTCTACGATATATATATATATATATATATATATATATATATAAATTTCATATGGATTTCCCATGTTTCTCGTTCAGTTATTTCAAAGACCTGTACCCTGTTCCCCTTGGCCCTGTAACGAGTGTTGTTATTTTGCGTCTGACTGTCTTGCCTTGCCTTGCCTTTCCTTCCTCGGGGCTTCTCCCTCTGCGGCATATATACGTACAACCGGCCGTTCCTACCTTATCATTAATACACGTACACACACAAACAAGCGAGTCCTTACAGAGATACGATCCACGCGCAGCGGCTTTCACAACAACTCCCTCCCCTCCACCCATCACCTCCTTTCTCTCTCTCTCTCTCTTTTCCATAAAAGAACATTCTTAGAAATTACCTCCATGCTAATAGTAAATCTCCCTGTAAATCTAGACACAATACACACTGTAGAAACATTCTAAACATACAGCAATTGAGACAAAGAATACAATAAATAAAGAAAATAAAGAAAAAATATTTCAAAGAAACAAAGATAATAATTATATATTAGCAAATTAAATTTCATAAATTAAGATATTATGTATACAAAGAATACAGTAAATAAAGAAACCAAAGATAAAAAAATATATAAATTACAAAGATAATAATTATACATTAGCAAATTACATTTCACAAATATTGATATATAAAAATACCACTCTAGTTGCTTTTCAATTACATTATATGTTTCACTAATTTTTTGCCTGTTTTCGTCTTATTTTAGATTAAAAATAAACGTACAGACTTAAGTAGACTGAATGCTAGTCAGGAATGTGGGGAATTTCCAATCGCCCAATACCAGGGGGGGGGAGGAAACCCTGAAGAAGTCATAAAAATATTCCGAAACGTTGTTACGAGGATATTTATAAAATAAAGTCTGTACGAGGTCATCAATTGTTTAATTATATATATATATATATATAAATTTAAACCTTTCGAATTTCGGGCCATAGGAATGAAAAAGTAGAAGAAGTTGGTTGGGAGACATTGTCAGAAAGGAGGGAGAGAGCAAGGCTGCATTCAAAGGGCAAAAGCCTAGTTATATAGGCAGATGGGATCATCAATTTAAATTGAAATGCAGAAAGCAAAAAAAAAAGATGTTGGCAAATTCTCATTCCTTATAGGACCATCAACGAGTTGAATAATTTAGCTGTGGCAGGAGTGTTTGCGGGAAGGAAATCCTCTTCAGGAAAATAAATTCAGGACAAATCTCAAAAAACGTATGAAGTGAAGTGGGTATTTTGAATAATATAAATGTATATTCGAATTTAAAATTAAATTGAAGTGTTTCTCTTTTTTGTTTCAGGACTATAGAAATTTTAAAGGACTGTGGTTATTTTTCTGTAGATTAGGAGTATTTCTGTTTAAGAAATTTCATTTTGTATCTGGCACGGGGAACTGTAGACCAACAATAAATACAATATTATAATCTTGCAGCGAGTGGCGGAACATGGAACGGCCAGGTTACGCACGCGTATTGATTACTGGACGTGGACGTAAATAGATAATTAAATTATAAACTGTATCGTCATATGTTGAGAACAGGCTGCGAGTAGTGGCAGGTTGCGTCACGCGGGGGTGGGGGTGGGGGTGGGGTAGTGTAGTATGTGTACCGGAGTAATTAGCGAGGCAGGGAGTTGAGAATCTAACTCACGAATCAGATTGGCGTCGAGATTTATCGGGCGGGATTGTGGCGGAGTATTCATCAGAGCCTGTTTAGTCCTGTCCCTGGACGCTAAATAGTCACGACACACTCGCTTGTCTGGTCACGTTTTACAACGGACCGCAATCTCTGTCATTTCCACCTCCCCCGCCTCCCTCATCACTCCTCTCTCCTTTCTCCTCTCTCCACTCCACTCTCCTGCACCGCAAGCAACACGGGGGAGATAACATCACTACCTACACCACACGTTGGAGTTCAAGTCTGGGGTAATCCACCCCAGTGTTACATTTGCATTTCCCCGGCAGGTAATTGCGGCCGCGGCTCACTCATCTACAGTCTCGACACACTCACTCCTCATAACAAATTCCTTACGGTTCATATTCCACTACGAGTGGCGCACTTCCTTAATTGGCAATTGTGACAACACCAAGTGGAAAATTAGCAACGCAAATCAAATCCTTTTTCTTCCTCTTCCTCTTAGGACTGGCATTCTACGAGTCACACTCCGCTAGGCTGTATATATAATTACTTATTAATTATTTTACGTTGTAAGTATTCTTGGTGAAGAACACTGCTGACCCGGCTTTTAAAGATACTCCTTTTCGTGATTGTTTTAGTGATGGAGCGACTGAGATCTGGATGTCCCTTTTCCTGCGGCTGGGGGAGATGTGGGCGGGGAGATAATCCGTTGTTGTGGTACTCAGTACTGTAAGACTGGTCTGATGCTCAGTGAGGTGAATCTCGCGCATGGAGGCAGGGAGTCGACTCGTTAGCACGTTGCTCCATCTCCCAAGTTCCGTCGCGACTTATCCCACTTCAACCTCCGTGTCAAAGATGTATAAAATATATTAATTTAAGGTGTATCGTAGCTTTGATGACGATGGAAGGGGCGCCTCCTGTTACCTTCGTCACAATCTCCGGACGAGGTCGAGCGAAGGGGAAAAGAAAATAAATCCCCGTCTGCATTATGCATGGCGTGAATTTTGGCGCCGCCGTCGTCCATTAAGGGAGCTTCAGGTGAGGAAGTAAGGTGAAAGCTTAAAAATCCATCCCCCAACCCCCCCATCGCATGCCTAATTCTTACACGGGGATAAGCGCGAGAGCCTTAAAAGTGCGAATAAATGGACTCCGGGACAAAGGAGAGAAAGAAAAAAAACATATAAAGCTTACGAAGGATTATTCAGATGCAGTCAGCAGACGTCAAACACAACGTTTATTCGCAATTAATTTTCCTAATAAGTCATGGAAACTCTTGCCTGAGACGCGTCAACAGAAAGAATTAGAAGTTAAATTAGGCCAAGCATAAAAAACAGGTAAATAAGACTGACTCGTTTTTAAAATAAATAAATAAATACAAATAAACTTACCAAATTTCAAGAAACAGAAATTTAATTTGGGACAGTTCAACACCTTCCCCCAAAATTCAATTAAAAATTACCAATTTATTTTGCAAAATTAAATATAAAATCTTTAAAAAGATATCATTGATACATTAGGTGGACGAAAATTAAAAAAATAATTTAATTAAATTTTGAAGCTATAAACTTGCCAAAATAAGAAAATGAAAATTAATTTGATAGAAACACTAAATTAGGTCAAGTATCAAAGAATTATAAATAATATAAAACAGAGAACTGAAACTGTCTAATTAAATTAAATGAAAATAATCTGGCCAAAACTCAAGAAATAGAATTTCATTTGGGACAATGCAACCAACACCTTCTCACAATTCAAGTAAGAATTCTAATCGTGCTCTAAAAATTTTCGTTTTCTATAGAAAAATTAATTTACAATACTTTGAGAGAAAGGTAAAGAGGGTTGCGATCAAAATTTTGAACTCTAAATTTGATAAAATGTAGTAGATGCTAAATTAGGCCAAACATCAAGAAATCAAAAATAGAACAGAGAAGTAAGACTGACTCATTTACATAAATGAATATAAATAAACTGACCAAAATTAAAGAAATATAAATTTTATTTGGGGGCTATTCAACACCTTCCCCCACAATTTAATTAAAAATTGTAATTGTTCTTTGAAAGAAAATATAATCTAGTATAACTTAAAAATGACGTAATTGACATAATAGTAGGAGGAAAGCATGATCAAAATTCCAATTACCTTTTGAACTATTAATTTGGCAAAATTTGTTTATAATATGTATGACCGAGTTACAATAGTCGTTACACGTGGAACATGCAGGATCGATTTTACGGTACGGTTAGTTCCACTTTCTGCCGAACTTCTCAGGTTATAATAAGCTGCAAAAAGAACATGTCGTGGAATATACAAAGAGCGAAGGTAAATGTTAAAAATTATCTAAACTTTACAAATGTAAAAGAGGAGATTTACATATTTCAAAATTTGATTTTGAAAAAATAACGCTACATGGTAACTGAATATTTAAGAGATATAAAGAGTAATTAACTACTTTTGCAAAATTTGGTTTTGAAAAAAATAATTATAGAGTAGGTTATGAAGCCAATTAAAGTGTCCTCAGATATATTAACAAATTAATTTATTGCATCGTCATATTTTAAAATCTAAGCTATAAGCTGAAATATCATATTTATTGCCCTATAATAGCAGTTTTAGTTAATCTTAAATTTAAATCTCTATAAGAAATTATATAAGGGTCTTAAAAAATCTAAATTATAAGTAAATATCTCCTATTTATTGCCCTATAATAATAATTTTAATTAAGCTTAAATTTTAAGCACAATAAGAAATTGCATAATAGGACCTTACATAAAAATCTAAGCATTATTTACTGCCTTTAAATTTTAAGCACTATAGGAAAATTTATAATATTATGTTATAATAGGGCCTAAATGAGACAAAATTTAAATTTTAGAAAAAACTGACAAAGAGGCTGATTTAACTAATTTTTGTTTTATAATTTTATTATTATTATTTAATTAATCCAAATGCGGAGTTTCGTCTCCCTCTTGAGACTTCATCAGGCATACTTTAAACATAACGTCACAAGGGATTACAAAAATTTAATCAAATTTCACAGAGAATTTTATATTATTTGAGGATGGCCAATTAGGCCGAAAAATTGGTTTTAAAATATGACTATACAATAAATAAAATTGATCATATATCTGAGGATACTTTAATTGGTCTGATAAAATTCTAATTATTAAAGTCCTATTGTACCTAATTTTTAAATAAATCTACAATGGAGTTCAACATTACTGAAAACTTAAAGAAGAATTAATTAACCTTGGAAAATTTGATTTCGAGAAAAAAATTCTATACTGTTATTAAAGATTGCCGACAAAGGAAAATTAATTTATTTTTCTTTTGGAAACTTATTAAATTGTGTGTGACTAAATAAAATAAACATGACTACTTTAGCAGGTTAATTTGACTTAATTAAATTTCTTTCTTAATGTTTAATATTTACCTACAACAAATTAATTGAATTTCGTTAATTTAAATTATTAATTGTTGAAGTCTGTAATTACAAAAATATATTTTTATAAACATTTACATTAAAACCATTTTTGCATGATGAAATTACAATTAAATTTTGCTTTCAAAATTTTCAATTTCGTTTTTTGTAAATTAAAATTGCAATAAAAGTTTGAATTGAAATATTAATAATTAATTTTTGAGTGCTAATATTTTATAATATTTTGTTTTTTAATAATTAATTATTACTAACATTAACATCTGTTAACTTAAATCATTATTTCTTGCGTATTAGAATGTCTATTGAATCTTCCTTTTCCAATTTGATTTAATTTTTTTGGCATCTTAAATTTCGATGAAATTTTATTCCGAAATCTTAAAGAATTTATTCTAGTTCAGTATTAAAATTTCAAATTTAATTTTTTTGAAGTTTTAATGAAAACTGATTTTTAATTTTAAACATAATTTCCCTGATATTGATTTTAAATTAAAATAATTTGTAAGTTTTGAACCATGTTTTAAAAAATATGTATAAAAATTGTAACATAGAACCCGTGTGTAATCTATTGTGATGTTATGTTTGTGTTATGCCTGATGCAGTCTCAAGAGGGAGACGAAACGTCGTATTTGGATAAATTAAATAGTAATAAAATTATAAGCCTATTTTTTCAGTCTTTTTAAATTTTAATGTTAAACATTACAACGTTTCGTCTCTCATTTTGAGACTTCTTCAGGTAAAAATGTGGCTGATAATATATACTTGTTTATTATGATTTGGATCCTGGAAGTAAAACTCTACGTGACTCGTCTTTCCGCCTCTCTCCCTCTCTCTCTCTCTCTCTCTCTCTCTCTCTGTCTGTCTCTCTTTCTATCTATCTCTCTCTCCTTTTCTGGTCATGAAACTCATTGTCATTTCCTTTAAACCTGAATATTACAGAAGAGACGAAAAAGCCATTCAGAAAGTTACAGTAGTTTACGATCCTTTCCTCTCCCTTTGAAGTGCCTGGGGATTTGAGAATCATACGTACAAGCTCTCTCCCTCTGCATCCCTTAGGCAGGGGTGATGTTAGGTATAGCTGCAGCGGGAACGTTACACACACACACACACACACTCATTAATACAGATCGAAGGCGGGACCGCAGCAGCAAGTACCAACTTAAAATGCACTTGCACAAGCAACACATTACGTCACAGAAAAAAAGGGAAAACAGGTTAAATTTGCATAACAACCAACTTTCCTAAACATCAGACACAATATCTACTTAATGCAATATTAGCCTGAGTCACCCATAATCGCCCTCAATTATTCATTTAGACAGACGAATTAAAGAAAGGTGAATCGGTTTAACCTTGAAAGAGGAGGTCGACTCAGAAAAAGTAATAGACAACCGATGATCCAAAAATGAACTGCAAAGTATCATAATTGATTTAATTAGCCTCTTTGTCAATATTTCATTTAACATATATTTTTTTATAATTTCGGGCGAAGGGGTCGTGGTTCAATGCGCAGCTAAATTTTTACCTGAACAAATCTCAAATGTGAGACGACACGTTTTTCATATTTCATATGTAAATTATAAAAAAATTTAATCACAATTGAATCATTTATGATATATTTCATAGCCAAAAAATTAATGATTTGAAAGGGTGAAAATTGGAAACAAAAAAAATTGGAATAACGTGCCACGTCAGACAAACCCTATAAAAATTTTAATTTGTAGTTTATAATTTACCATGTTTTTTTAAAATCAGTTCAAAAGTTGATCAGTACAAAAAATGAACTTAATCTAATAAAGTCTTGAACTACAAATTTGCTAAAATGTGACAAAAATACTTGCCGACAAATTATACCAAGCATCAAAGAACCATAAATACTACAAACCAGAGAACTGAAATTGTCTATTTAAATAAATAAAAATAATCTGACCAAAAGTAAAGAAATACAATTTCATTTGAAACAATTCAAATTAAATAAATAAGTTAAATCAATTTTTCATAACATATTACCCAATGTAATGCATTATAAATTTCTTTTCCAGTACCTGACGAAGTCTTAAATGAGAGACGAAACGCTGCAACGTTTAATATTTAAATTGAAAATAAAGTAAGTTACTAAGAGGCTGTTTTAACTCACATATTGTATATTTTATTCTCTGATAAACTGTTTAATTCAATTTAAAATTATAATCGTGCTTTAAAATCATCCAATTGCTTTTGAAAAAAAATTAATATAATCTTATATAATTTAAAAATTACGTCATTGACGAGGGAGAACCAAAAAAATTCAATAAAATTTTTAAACTATAAATTCGACACAATATAACAACAAATTTATTTAACAAAAAGTATTAGATGCTAAGTCAGACCAAGCACAAAAAAATAATAAAAGATAAGTGAGACTAATTCATTTAAATAAATAAACAAAAATAAACTGACCAAAATTCAAGAAATGGAAATTTAATTCGGGTCAATTCAACACCTTCCCCACCATTTATTAAAAATTCTAATTGTGCTATAAAAATTACTAATTTCTTTGGAAAGTTAAATTTAAATTTTTTTAAAAAACTTTGATATATTAAGTGGAGGATAATTAAAAACAAATTACAATTAAATAATGAAACAATAATAATGCCAAAATATGACAAAAAATTAATTTGACACAAACACTAAATTAGGTCAAGTACTAAAGAATTATAAATAATATCAAAAGGAGAAATGAAAGCGTCTAATTAATTAAATAAAAATAATCTAACCGAAAGTCAAGAAATTTAATTTCACTTGGGACAATTCATCGCCTTTTCACAATTCAATTAATAGTTCTAATCATGCTTTAACTTTTTTTATTTGCTTTAAAAATAATTTCAGGAAAAGGTAAGCAAAATTATGACAAAAATTTTAAAATCTAAATTTGACAAAAAGTAATAGATGTTAAATTCGGCCAAGCATCAAGGAATCAAAAATACAACACAGAAGTAAAACTGATCCATTTAAATAAATAAATGAATATAAATAAACTAATCAAAATGCAAGAAATATAAATTTAATTTTGGACAATTCAATACCTTACCTCAATTCAATTATAAATTGTAATTGTTCTTTGAAAGAAAATATCATGACTTAAGTATGATGTAGGAGAAAAGAATTAACAAAACTCCAATTACAATCTAAACTACAAATTTAACTAAATTTAGCAACAAATTAATTTGACAATAAAATATTAGGTAATGCATCCAATAATTATAAATGGTAACTTAGTCCGAATAATTAAAATAAATAAAATTTCAACGATCTGGGTAAAACTAAGAAACAGAAATGTAATTTGAGAGAAATCTGTATCAAATTAAATTACTTTAAATAAATAAATTAAAGTAGAATTAGAAAATTAATTTGAAACAACGGCACACGCCTCCAACAACACAATGAAAATACAAATTTTAGTTTACTGTTTACCTATTACTTTGAAGAATTAATCTATTCTAATACGATTTAAAAATGAGATAAATGAAAAAAATGCTAATTTTTTGGCCACCATGTTTATTTGATGCTAAAAGGGGTTCAGAATCCAATAAATATAAATCAAATATGTGAGCTTCATATATAAAATAGAAATTTGAATTGTAACAAAATATGTCATTTTGCAAATCATGTTACAATAAATTAATTTGAGGGTAAATCAGTGAATTCTGAAGAATAATTTAATCTTTTATTGTGTCACAGTAGACGTCAACATTGTTTAAATTTAAATTTCTCTTAGTGGAATAACAAATAGAAATCGTTCGTCCTTTAATTTAGGACTTCATCACGTGAATGTAGAAGTTGAAGAATTATTAATCTAAAATGTTAAAGCAATAAATACACTTAAAGACCTCGGTTCAAATCACAGTTATATTCGCTTCCAAAATTATTGTTAACTTATAATTATTTCCTTTCCTGCCTATTTTCCAACCTGCTCTGAGATATTCTACTTTATATTACTGACTTGAGAGAATAGACACACTGATATGTTACAGCAAACTCCGACGACCTCTCTGCCATCTAGTAGCGGGACGCACAACTAACTCTTCCACTTCCAGAAACCGACGCCAGGTGAATCAGAGTCGGTTTAAAATCTCTATTCATAATTATTGTACAGTCACTATAAAATAATATATTTTTGTTTACACGTTTGTGTTTTAATTCGACATATGATCCAGAAATTATCGACAGGTATTTAAATGGAAAATAGCAAATTGACTTTTCAGTAGTTTTTTTACTCTTTCTATTATCACAAAAAATAGGACTTGTAAAGTAAAAAATACAATCAATAAAAAATACTGCCAACCTAAAAAATTAATTAGTATATGGATTCTACCGAAAGAAAAATTCAAAGCTAAACGTTTTTACCGTACTTAATTTAAATAAATAAATGATTTTTATAAATATTTAAATATATCGTAACAAATTTAGAAACAATAACAAAAAATGTTTCAATAAACAGAAATAAATAATTAAAATAATAAAAATATTTTTTACAACATTGTAAGTTCTCCTTATTTCCCTCATGAATGATACTGAAGTACCATGAATTACCATTTAAAAATTGTATACGTAATTTTACAATTAAGAATATTTTAGGTAACCAGAGGTCTTATTGAATTATTGGATCTTAAAAAGGAGAGAGAGTTTGATGTCAGTCGACTTTTTTTCAGATTTCAGAATGCCTGAATTTAATAAAAAATTATTTATTTTACTGGTGAAATTAGTGTTTCCTTCTTGAGTGCACAGAAGAAGAATTTTGAAGCACTGTACTTCTGCAAAAAAAAAGAAGAAAAAAACAAGCTCTGAAAGGTGGTATACGACTGATCTGCCAGGATATACCGACACTGGCAGGTAAGTATATATTTTTTTAATTAATAAAAGCTTAGATATATTCTTTGGGGAAAGGCTATATTATACTCAGAGGTATAAATTAACGAGTTACGCCAATAAATTCAGTCCTCAAGTTGATTCGAATATCAAACACTCCTGTCGAAAATTTTGTACCACAATATAAATGAAGGGGATCCTACTAATTGGAGCTCCTGAGCTTTTTAGTGACCTATATAGATGTATATTACTCCTAGTTAGGTATAACGTGTATATATATATGCAAATTCTAATCAAACCTGTTCAAAAGCGGTTTCATGATTGAAATAATTTTAATAAACAGAAATGGAGAGTTATTTTGTGTCTAAAATTACGGAACTGTTTCGTGAAGAGGAAAAGTTCACTGCCGCCATTTTCTCTCTCCGCCACGTTAATTAAGGCTCGTTGGCTGGAGTATGTGTGTATGTATGTTGTAAAATACAACAATTATGAATTTTCCCCCTCCTCCCCATTTCTTTTTTTTATGCTTTATGCGTGGCAGTTTTAATTACAGCAAAGGAAGGCAGACGTGAAGGAAAGAACGAAGGAGCAAACATTTTACTTAAAAATATGTATGGGAACTGTTTTCGGCCATTGGTAGTAAAATGAAGTGATACTTGAGGAGTTAATTAGGCGCGGGCTCTTCTCTAATTGCTCCACCAGCAACTAAATACTCTCCTCCCCTTCCCACCCCTCGCCTCACTTAAGTTTCCTGCCTGCACACCCAATCCTCCCTTATCTCCACCCAACAGGCATAATTTATCTTTATTTCTCTTCTTCAGTTAAATCCATCAAAAAGTAATCTAATTACAACGCAAAATCAAAGGTTTACTAGATTTTTTGGAGTGTAACAGGCTAGCTTAGGGCGATCCTGAAACATGCAACTCCCCTTTAATAACATAGCACGGGAATTGAAAAAGGGGGTGTGTGTGGAGTAGCCAAGGAACGGATGTCCAAGGCGCCCAGGTCCAGAGGTTAAGGAGCGTAACACGGTGTTTCACCTAAAGAGATTCAGGAAAAGCCTGCCATCAGGTAGGTCGGGATATGTGGTACTATTGTATGGAATGACGGAAGACGAGTTTGCTTTGGGGTCGCAGCATTCCCTTCTCCGTGTCTGCGCAAGTTTTAGGAGGCAGTTGGCCGACTTACCCAATGGGATCAGCGAACAATTCCTACCCTGGTATGTCCAGTACATACACCTCCCAAAACAATAGGTGAAGGTGCCTCGGTATGTGAGAACTTTCAAAAAACCAGAGACAGTATGGGAGATGACCAAAAGGTGAGGCGCGCAGTGAATCTGGGGAAGAAATGTCTGCGAGAGTAAACTCCCACAGGCACCAGATAAATAAAGCATAAAAAATTTAAATAATTGTTTATTTAACCTGTGAGTAAATACTTAACTAATTTTTACATCAATTAACAACTAATTCAAGTAGCACAGAAAAAATAATTGACGGGGTGGGAGGGGGAGAAGGGGGTGGGCGGAATCCTCAAAATACGTGTGACATTTAAGTCCAACATTCGCTCGACTTCGGAAAATATGTCTTCTTCTTTTTTTATTTTCTGTTAAATTCATTTCCATCAAACCATGATTAATAATGTTTATTTTTTTAGAGGAAAACAACAATTGTGACTTCTCTTTCCTCAGTTGTCCTTTTTATCATTTTTAAAATTGTGTTATACTTTAGTTACGAAAAACACAAGATGTGATTTTATAACTGGGAAGTGCCTCGGTTTAAATTTATTGATTTTACATAAAACATTTTAGAGCCTTTGTTATTCATATATTATTTATTCTTTTCTTTAAAAAAATATCTTTTGTTAATATTACTTCAGTCTGCCTTTGGTATTGACAAGAGCCACAAGGATTGGTCCAAAAGTCTCCTAGTTTGAAAATTTTATTAATTCTATTTTTTTTATTGAATAAAAACATTTTACTGCCTGTTTTATAGGTGCGTTAATGGTGCAAAACGCGGACGATAAGAGTTGCGGAAAGGAAGAGAATAGAAACCTTTGAAATTTGGAGAATGTAGGAGAATGAGATGGGTGGATAGAATAACTGACGAGTAAGTTTTAAACAGAATAGGGGAAGAGCGAACAATATGGAGGACGTTGACTAAGAGAAGGGATAGATTAATAGGTCATGTTTTAAGGCACGAGGGTCTTGTAAAATTAGTATTAGTGGGAATGGTGTGGGGTAAGAACAGAAGAGGGGAGGTAAGGATGGAATACGCTGAGCAGATTAGGGATGGTGTAGGATTTGTTAGATATGTGTCAATGAAAAGGCTTGCGCAAGATATGTTGTCATGGAGCGTTGCATCAGATCAGTCTTAGGACTAAATACAACAAAAACAACAATAGTTATATAAATTTAATAGTCATGAATTTCAGGTAATAGTTATATAATTCCCGTTTATTTGTTAATTCGAAACGTTTGTATTAGGTTTTCCTTTTCGAATAGTTTCCGTGTTTCCCGCGTCATCTTCGGTCCAGCCGCAGCCTCCTGCAACGGAGCGACTCTGTCGACGGAACCCTGGAACTATTAGGATGGAGTGGAGAGGACCGTCGCCGCCGCCGCCGCCCCCACCGCCGCCCTCACCCCACCCCTAGATCGATGTCAGAGATATTCCACTTCCGCTCACAAACAACTTCCCGTCCACGTGACTTCCGTCGCCGCCGCCGCTTCTCTTGCTGCTGCTAATGAAACGTCATTTTCCGCCACTGACAAAACAATTTCACTATTAAAAATTGCACATACCTCCCAACCTTCCTCCCCCGCTCCCCCTTCCCCACAAAAAAAACAGGACCAGTGGACGCAACAAAACAAAATATTTGAAACTACAAAAAACAATTTCTCTTTTACAATTTGAAACGCCGTCACGTGACGCAGTGACCGGAAAAGCGAATAACTTTTGACGTCGCTGGCCGCCTTTTACCCCAGGCTCCATTACGCTTCAGCGAACCGTTATTAATACTAATTAGACAAAGAAAAGCACTCAATTAACAGAAGGGAGAGGGGGGATAAATACCACAATTACGACGTTTCTGGAACCCTTGTTGCTTTTTCTCAGGTGATTAAAATCGCTAGAGCTGTCAACACGGCGACACAGCTCAGCTCTCAGGACAACCGAACCAACAGACGAAAGCAACAACGATTCCGGACACGTCCTAAAGTCTGTTTTTCAATTAATCGCTTTATTTTTTTCCCTGTCAATTCGCTTTTCACCGCCTAATTTTTCCATTCTTCTCTTTCTTCTGAAATTAACTACATACTTCACTGAGCTTCATTTGAAGTGCTTCCATTTCCTTAGCCTACTTTTTTTTCATCTAACACAGACGTATCTATATTGTTACCATTGACTTACGGGAATAAAATAAGTACCGAATATATTGCGCTTGTCATGGAGGCAAAGTATTTTAAAACTCATTTCAGAATATTATTTAAAAGACTCTTTAATTTTTAACCCCGTTGTCATATTTTCTTTCATTGAAGAAAAAAACACACCAAGTAAGAATTAAATCCAACAAAAAGAGGACCAAAATTAACAAACAAACGAATTTTAATTCAAAATAAAATGCTTATAAATAAAGTATTAAATTGCTAATTAATAATGTATTACAAGGACTGGGGTAATAAAAGTCGAAAATAGAAGAATCTAATTTGAAGAGGTTTCGTCCCCGACTTTCGGGACGTCCTCAGTTTATCAATTTAAAAATATTGTGTTGCTGCCGCAACATCCAGTGTTTTTTTTTCAAATCAGATTATTCGATTCCTGACGCCATTTTTCCCTCTTTTTTTTGGGTTAACAGGATACATGAGGGTGATCCTGAAACAGGCAACTCCCCTTCAATAGCATAGGAAGGGAATTGAAAAGGGGGGATGCGGAAGGTAGAGCAAGGTAACCAAGGATTAGTATCTCCAATTTATTCAAAATATAAGACGTTTCGTCTAGGTGAGGAAATGTTCCATTTTAAGTTCAACAAATTTTCTTTTTTTACGGTAAAGCAGGATTACTCTGATATTTAAATTCTTTTGCTGAGGGTTTATTAAATAATTTTTGAACGTTTCCATCTACGTGGTCATATTAATCTCAATTTTAATTACTGCCTCTGTTTATATTATTTCAGTGAAAAAACTCACTACTTTTGATCGAAACGTCTGATTACTTCAAAATTGTTTCCTTTCTATAATAAATAAATATAAAGCCTATTTCCCGGGAGAAAAATAGTTAATATTTAGTTAATAATTTAGTAATAGTTTTAACCATTTTAAAACTGTAAAATGTGTGTTATTTATTTGATTGGAAATTATATTTTAATGAAATATTTATGTATTCAAAATTAATATTGATTTAATTTCCTTATTCGTCTTTTCCCTTTTGCAACACTTACCACCCACGTTTCGCACCCATATAAATAACGCCACACTCCATTAACGACATCCCCGATAATTAGGAAAAATATGAGATAAATATAGTAAATTAACCTAATACATAGTAAGTAATAATCAATCTATAAAAATAAAGGAAGGAAGGAAGTTAGGAAATGTGAAAGATAGAAAAAACGTTTTTATTCACTTGGTTAAAGGAAAACCAAATTGCAATTAACAATGGACGTGACTAGAGTAAAACCCTGACTCAACGTCACAGAAATCCAAGAAAAAATAAAAAAAATGTCAATGCAATTTCCTCGTATGGTACAACAAATTATTAATTAAAGAAACGTCATCATCGCAGCGGGTGGGGGTGGAAAAAGCAACAACAACAACAAGGAAAATTGATTTCTCTCGTGAGTGTAAAGAACAAAGCGGGCGCGTCGGCCATGTTTGGTGTGTGTGTGTGTGTGTATTTGCTGAAATGGAATCAAACGCAAAATAAAACAACAACAACAAGAGGAGCAGCAGCAGCAGTGCAGCCACCTTTTGATCTTTCCCAGCAACACGCAACCTGGTTGCAACTCCTCAATTGAAGAAGAAGAAGAATTGCCCACGAAATGTTTCACAGGTTATTCCTGTGGTAAGTTACTCACCCTCGAGCAGAACCACCCCAGTAGGTGACTTTATTTTTATTAGGTTGGCACTCACCTGGAAACAAAAGAAAGAAAAATATAAATAAGTGTCAGGACGACCACTATTAACACATACAATATCACTTTCAAGTTTACACGTGGTTCATCAATGTTTCTCCACAGGATAATAACCTGAAGAAGGTACAAGTAAGTACCAAACGTTGTGCTTTCCCTCTATGGAAAATTGGAAAGTCTGAAACCGGTCCTAAATTTTTTACTTATTATTACAAAATCAGACGTAAAAATATAATCTTTCAATATCAATTTTTATTGACGCTTACAGGATTACAAAAAATATTGCACTAGTTATTTCGCCCCTGATTTATCAATCAAAATTTAAAGTTTTGAACTAATTTTTTCAATTCGAAATTTTTAAATTCATCCTTTCCCTTGTTTAAAAAAATATTCTGTACGGTAGAAGATGTCCTGTAACTTAGGGGACGTTTAATGTTATTTTTAATTTTGTAATTAATTTCTGATCTTTGACCAGTTTACTGTCGCCTTCCAATGTTGCTCGTATTATGCTGTTTATGTTTAAATAATCTAAAAACGTGAAGAATTGCCATTAATTTAACTAGTTTACGTTTTGGTTCACGTCAGGAACTACGTCACTGTTACGTAATCCAGAACATTATTGCATCTTATCCAGGACATTTAAGGATACGATATCAACTAAATATTTCAGTATGAATATTGGGGGTGTAGTAAATAGACTTTCTTTCGAGTGCTAATTAGTTTTGGGAAGGACAAAAAAACAGAGAGGGAGGGGAGGGAAGGAGAGAGAGAGAGAGACAGAGAGAAAATCCGCGTGAAACTTGCCACCTTATTGTAATTTGTTTTGAATTCATTCCTTGAAAGATTTGAATTTTAAATAAAACGCAAAGCTAACAAATCATACTTGCTAATATTCTTCCTCCTGATTCCCGGTTGGTTGGAGTGAGGATTAAAGGACTATTTATCTCTCACTCCCTCTCTCACACACACTAAATAATAATAAATAACTGTCTGAAATTCAGGAACCTTGGGATTTTTTTCTTTCTTCTAATTTATTAACTGTTAATTTAATAAAATTATTTAAATAGTTCCTCTCAATTTTGCTGATTAAATTTTGACCTTTCATTAAAATTCTCGGGATTACTTAAAAAATCCATCCCTGGGATAATAATTATATATATATATATATATATATATATATATATAAAGTATTTCTTTATACCTTTCAATGAAAAAGTTTAATTTTGAGGAAGAAGACATAATTTAGTAATTCAAGCAAAATTGAATTAGATGAATTTATTTTTGATAAGAATAGAAAGCACTTAAAGAATTAAAACTTTATCATATATATATTAAGTTTACACGTAAAACGTTAAATTTTGTGTAAGAAAATAATTACGACATTTACGCAAACTTTAATTTGATGACATATTTTTGATATTTGCACCAAAAACAAAATTCCCAGTCGTTAATAAATAATTGAAAAACATAAATAAAGAATTTTTTATGATATTAATTTTTTCTTTCCCTTATTTATATCAGTCTCTGATAAAAAGAATATCATTATGATAAATTAAAACAAAAATTTAATGAAGAATATTTTTCAAGTCGACGTCACAATGACGTTATCGGGAAATTTTTATTTGAATATCAGAAATTTCCTCCACTTTCCTCACTGAATCGATTAGGCGACTGAGTTTTCCCGTGAGGAAGGAGGCATCGTTGCCACACGTCCACTCTGATTGTTCAACAACTATCCTTGTCCTCACCTTCCTTAATATTATTTAAAGTCGAGTGTTTCCACCAACAAATGAGGTCAACATATTTTTTTCAATGTTTATGATGACTGTCGTAAATTTTCCCATAACGATAAGTTATGCTAACGATAAGTTATCAAATATTCTTACTAAGTCCAGTGTAAACGTGTTGTCACGCCCAGGTGTAATCTAATTGTTTTAATCGCACTATGGTTTGATTCCCCTCCTCTCCTCTCCTCTTCTTGTAGAGGGACATCAGCAAGGGCTGATGAAGACCCTCTTGACTCCATTCCAGCCAACTCTATTTCGACTGTTGTGCCTGTTGGTTTCCCCCTACACCGTGAAGCAACATGGCCGGCGATGCCTATGCCGATGCCGCCGCCAATTAACAGCCGGGACTTGGCAATAATTGGCAACAACGCGACGACGCGGCTGCTTCAAACGTTCCATTATTGCGTTACTCGCCTGCCTCCATCTCTTGTTAGTTCTCTCCGCTCCGACGTGCAGCGCTGTTGCATAATGCTGCTGTAATTGTCCTTTACAAAATGCATTAACCGCGATAGTTAGTGTGTAAAACATTGCAACAATGGCGTCCATTATGCTGCTTATGGAGTGATTCAAGTCTTTGAGATCTCCGCATCCCCCTACCTCTGATACACCAAATATTCTCACTTTATTGTAATAATACCAACCGAAGAAATAAAAACAATACACTTTGCCGATGATATTGAAATATTAGGGGATTCAGAACACGACTTGGAAACCATAATAAATGCTACGAACGTGGTCCTGGAAGAAGAGTGCAATATCAAGTGAACGCCATCCTTGGCCTCACTCTTCTGTGCTAGTTTTACAAGACTCTCGTGACCTACTAATCTATCCCTTCTCTTAGCGAACGTTTTCTTCCCCTTCTCTGTTTAGAACTTCCTCGTTAATGGTTCTATCCTCCCATCTCAATATCCTATAGCACCACATTTCAAAGGCTTCTATTCGTTTCCTTTCCGCAACTCCTATAGTCCACGTTTCGCACCCATATAACGCCACGCTCTATACCGATATTTTTAGCAACGATTTCCTATTATTCACACTTATATTACCCGTAATATCTTCCTTGCCTGTGCTAACCTACTCGATTTCTTACTCTTCTCAAGTAGCAGAATTCCTTAACTTCCGTCAAAATATCCCTTCCCAATCTAACAGCCTTTGGTTTCACTTATATGATGCCTTATTTGAAGTTACTTATTTTATGTTCTATATTGGGACTCTTCTTTACTCCCCTATCAATTTTTAAATGCTTTAAAAAAAGACGGGAAGCTGCGTCGAAACGTCAAGGTTTATTTTAACGATTCATTTTGTTTATTGACCTTAAATTGTCTTCATTATTCCAATGTTTCCCAAGCTACAGTCCATTACCGTGGTTTTCCCTCAATTAATCCTCATATTGAATTCCACGTTCATGCCACCATTTATTATGGTTTTCAAATATTCTTCTGACTCCCCTAATACTAAAATATCATCGGCAAAAGTGTAGGGTTTTTATTTCTTCTCCTTGCAGTATGATTACTTTTCTATATTCCATTTTAACTTTCTCCATCGCCTGTTTTATATATAAGTTAAAGAGCATGGGCGACAGACTGCATCCTTGTGTAACTCCTTTCTTTATTACGGCTTTCTTTTCTCGATCTTCTATTCTAATTACTGCTGCCTGTCTTCTGTAGAGATTATAAATAAGCCTCCTTTCTCGATATTTTATTCCAGTCCTCTTCAAAATCCTTAATAGTGAGTTCGAGTTCACATTATCAAAGGCTTTTTCTAAATCTACAAATGCCATGAACGTAGGCCCGTTTTTTGTTATCCTGTCTCCTAAAATTAACCGCAAGGGGAATACTCCTTCTCTTGTCCCCCTAAATTCTACCGTTATATTTGACGTCCCATCGTCCTATATACTCGTAATATTACTAATATTATCAGTCTGATAAAGTCAGGGACTATGGAACGTAATGTTCTGCATTGACTTCACCGTCGGTTATTTGTTAGTTTGATGAGGATTGATGACGCCGCGTGCAGCGCAGCGTGACGGAAAGCGACAGTAGTTTTGGCGAATGTGCGACGGACGACAAGGCTGGCGGTTCACTGAGGCAAGCCAGGGCAAGGGATTTCACAAAGGCGACTTCCAGCCAACTGAAAGGGGACAACGGAAATAATGTCGGCAGTGGCTGAACAACAACCCCACTTCTCTCTCTCTCTTTGTCCACGTTACCAAAGAATCCTATCATGTAGAGCATTATTTTATTCTGAATCCAGAAATTGGTTAAAAACATCACAATTAAGACGCTTCAACCGCTCCGCGTCACTTTCGCCATTTGGTCATCTGCTTTTTCCTCCAGAAATTTCTGTTGAAAATTAAAGCAGATGCGGCTTTAGTTTTCTTCGTCGCAGCGCTCGCCCCTAAAAACTGCCTATAAATGCTGGAGAATAAATACCGATGACAAGAGACGAAGAGTTTGCAAACTCCTCATTAAAGGGGCGCCGCGTCGCAATATAGTGCAGTGACGCCGCCTCACGTCACGTCGCCCTCTGGTGTCAATTCCCCGAGTTAATGAGGCGTTGCGTTGTAATTAGAAAGTTGACCTCACGGCCCTCCCACCCTCCAGGTAGTGTTCCAGGCCATGTGGTTGATACGTTAACATGCGTGTTAGTGTGTGTGTGTGTGTGTCACGTCCCCCAACACAGCAGCGTTGCTTCAGGGGGATTTACATTCTCCAGATGTAGTGGGAAGACGGAGACTGGAGGGGGGGATAAATTAAAAATAAAAGATATAACAGAGATGAACTAAATATGGAGGCTTCTGAAGCCTGGTACTGCAGGATAATTTTTAGAATATCAACTTGAAGAGGCATGGTCACGGATAAGGAAGTGCTCAGGACATTAGGAGAAAGAAAGATACTACTTGAAAGCCGAGCTCAACGATATTCTCAGACGCAATTTACTGTTGAAGAAGATAATTCAGGAAGCACTAGATGGCAAAGAATGGAAGAGGAAGACTCACATCGGAGTACGATAAGCACATTATATAAGTAAAAAAAATGGACAACATACTACGAGCAGAAAGGAAAGCTGCTGCGAAACAGCCTCAAGGCTGCTCACCCGAGAGACAGAGAAAGGGTGGGTGGGAGGGAGGGATGGCGGAAGAGATATGGAGAGGGCAACAGGAACATAGAGAAGAAAGGAAAGAGGAAAAGAGAAGAAGGCATGGAGGGAGAGAGGGAAGATGGAAGAGATGAGGACAGGACAACAAGAACAGGCAGATGGCGAGGAATGGCGGGAGAAGTAAGAATAGAGAAAGGGAAAGGAGGGAGACAGTAAGGGTGAAAGAGGGAGAGTTAAAGAGTGAAAGGAGGAATGAACTTTCATTCAGGACTTTACTATGACTGTGACATGTGTGGGAGAGGGAGACTTGAGTGTGGAGGGAGAAAGGGAGACGGACGGAGAGAAGCGACGAGCTTATATCCAGGACTGTGAAACAAGATGCAGCCATCGTCCCACCTAACGAAGGTGGTTTATTTTGGGTCTTGAAAGGCCGTTAGAGGCAGGCCGACGCCAGGGTAAACCACGTTTTAGTATACAACAAATAAATAACTAAATTATTTATATATAGAGAGAGAGAGACAGACAGACAGACAGACAGACAGACAGAGAGAGAGACGAGAATGTTGTCATCAAATTTGTGAAGATTTTATTTTGAAATCCACCGGAATGTCGGTATTTTATTTATCTTAAGCCCTCTTTCCCGTGACTGAATAATTATTTTATCATATCTAATTGATTATATCCACATTAATAATGTTATTAGACCTTCGCCAAAAATTTTATCCTAACCTAATGTTTCATCTAGGCGTCTGTCACAGACCAAGCTTCCCCCACCCAACCCCTGGAGGCTGAGGCTGAGTTCATGGTTAGTGCTCTTTGTCAAAGGCGAACTCCGACAATGCTGCGAGGGGCTACAGAGGATCCCTCATTTTCAGTCTGAGTAGGCAACGCCGCATATCACATCGGTGTCCACGAAGAGTCGATTACATACACACGAACAAACTATTTTGTAGCAAATAAAATTTCGGTTATAATTTGTGTAAAGAAAGAAGAGTGCGGTACCCTTTGATCTCGTGAAATAACTAGAAAATTTACCTTTTCACTAGCGCCGGTAAAAAAGTGAATTTCAGTCCACGTGACGGCGGGGAAATAGTCCCAAGAAGGTTATTAGAGGGATTCAGAGGCGATATCAAATTATCATCCGAAGCGATGGCAGAAAGAACATGACGGCTAATTTGCAGCAGCAGCAGAGGATAGACGAGGGAGGGTTAATGCTGTTTGACAGACACTTAAGGCTTCCTCTTGTTCTGGGAACCATTCCGCGGAGCTTACCCAAGTGCTAAATGCTGTTTCAAGCCGTAGAGAGAGGAGAAGGAGGAGGAAGAGAGGAATAAGACGACGACAACGAAGGCTTTCACTCGAGGAAAGGAAGGAGCATGGCAAACATTCTAACTACTGCGGTGGTAATTATAAGACGAACAAAGGACTTCCATAGTTGTTCATCGACACGCAGACACGACGTTTGCTTGTAGCTCTTCCTTTCTTCTTTACCGTCTGAGAAGGGGAAGTAAGATGGTAAATTGACAATAAGTCAGGAGAAAAGTTGATAAAACAGTGTTATAACAACGTACAATATTTTACACTGAGTGATTATACGTTGCAGTTAATTAAGAACCATTACAAGTGAACGGATTGATCTTCACAATGACGGACACGACGGTTGTTTAAGGACTGCAGTCCTTGTGAAGGATGGGAGGAAGGGAGCAGTTTTGAGAGGAGGTAATGCGCATTTCAAAGGAAGAAAGAGGGACGAGAAGACAACAGAAGTAGCAGACGAGGAAATGCTGCACAGCCCCGAGCGAAGGACCTTCAAAAATTTACGTACGGGTACAATCCCATTTCTCCCTTCAACGTCTTCACCTCCTCATCCTCCTTCAGTCTTCAACCCGCGAGAGAGAGGGCAGTCAAAGAACACTCTCATAAGATATTAACAGCCTCAGATACTCTCACCTACTTTCATATTTATAAGTGACACTGTCAAGGGGTAGAGAGAGAGAAGGGGGGGGGGTAGAGTCCCAAACTACTTGGCATAACTAAAATGAATTTCTCTCTATCTCCTTCCCTCTGTCTGTCTCCATGTATCTCTATCTCTGTCTGTGTATCTCTATCTCTCTCCCTCTATCTCTCTGTATTTCTATCTATCTCTCTTTATGAGTAAATGTGGGTGTATATTCATCATACACCCACCAAATCCCAAATCCTATAGTTTCTTTAACCACCTAAGGAACATCATTCACGCCAAGGTTTCAAACTGCCCTTTTTTCTGCAAGAATGTTTTTTTAATGCCTACTATCACTTTGTCTTTATTTTTATTTCTCTTTCTCTCTATCTTTAGCTCTCTCTGCCTCTGTAATTAGATCTCTCTACCTCTCTCTTTCTTAAATAACGAATATTGATAAGACAAATAACACAGTAAGTTTCTTAAAAAGAAATCAATTACGCTAGTGGTTATAGAGAGTGGTTGTATGAGGTATGATTTCTTCAAGCATTAATTGACCCTGGAGCGATGGGGTTGGTGGGTGTAATCCTTTGGATTGATTTCTGCTTTACTTTTAACTAATACTTGTCTAAAAAGTATCCCTTTGCCGACTTTAAAGTTACATATTATTATCCTTATAGAATAAAAATATATCATTTCAGAAATCCCTACACACCTTTCTCATTAAGTTAAAACGGATGAGAAAGGAATCATACTGAAAGGAGAATAAATAAAATTCCTATGGTTCGCTGATGATATTGTATTAGGGGAGTCCGCGGAAGACCCGGAGACGATAATAAATGGCAAGAACGTGGTCCTGGAGGAAGAGTATAACATGAGGATTAATGGAGGGAAAACCAAGGAAATGGAGTGTAGTATGGGAAACAGTGGAATAACAAGACCAATCTTAGAACTAAATACCACAACAACAACTGTCGTACATTTACTTGAATTGCGTGTTAGAGAGACTAGTAACGTTGTTGCTCAAGCGCAGGTGTTAGGAGCGGTGCGCACTGTTTGAAGGAAAGTTCCTTCTACAAGCAAAGATGCACGCTTGTTATATCAATCAATAAGTTTTGCTGGGTTTCATTGCCCTGTACTGGGAACCATACACCCCTTGTGGACCGTCGTGACGAAGTAAAAGTGCTGTTATGTCATTTACTATACGCACAGAATATTCAACGCTGAGTTAAAAGTTAATTAAAAGTTCAAACGGAATATTAAAACATGTACAAATGTGTGTTTGACGAGAGAGAGAGAGAGAGAGAGAGAGAGAGACAGGCAGGGGGTAGGTTATTATTCTACGCCCGACTTTTACGTTGCTTTTTTTACGACCGGAGAAGTTTCTGAATTTCATTGTGAAATGCTTTTGTTCCTATGGCTGTTAACCTCCTCTTTCTTTTTTTACAAACCTAAAAAAATAAACAGCAACAACAGTAAAAATCTGTTCACAATGAGCGAACGAAATGAATATTTGTAGAGGGAGAGAGAGAGAGAATGAAAAGGTGAAGCTGGACTCCATCAACGTATTGAATAAGAGAGACAGAGATTCGTCATTGCAGCGGAGGAGATAATTGTATTTGTAACTTTAAATTGGTCCTCTAATTTTCGTGTAGAGGGCAAATCCTGTACTTCAATTTAGACGACGAGGAACTGAATACTTTTAATGGCCTTTACTCTTCCACGGGGGGAAATTGAATATCTTAATTTTCCTCTAGAGTAAAACAGTGAATCCAATCAGCAAGTTCAACATGTGCAACGCTCTTCTAATAATTTCTTTTCTCTTGATTGAATTAAAAACTGAAGATTCTCGTAGGTTCCATTGCGATCGTAAGACGTGTAAACTCACTACGTCATTTAACATTTTGAAGTCAGTTTTTAATTCAGAATTTAAAAATTTAGCGTAGAACTAAAATATATGAACTGGTTTGTGCCTTTTAGTGGCTGTGTCCATCTCTCTCTCTCTCTCTCTCTCTCTCTCTCTCCATGTATGCCACTCTATATGCCTCTCTCTCGCTCTGTCTCTCTTTCTCTGTGTTCTCCCACTCTGTATCCCTCTGTCTCTCACCCTCTGTTTTTCTCTGTGTCTCTCTGTGCTCTTTCTCTCTGTCTCTCTAGCCATCTCCATTTCTACCTCTTCTTCCCTCCCCCTCTCTCTATTCATTTCACTTTTTATCTTCTTCCCTCCCGCCTCTCTCTATTCATTTCACTTTTTATCCCTTATGTTAATAAGAAATATAGATTTCAGGCTAACGTTTATTTACATTCCTCTAATACACTACGGTACTATGTACGTGTATACACAGTATTAATTTTGAAAAGAAAAGAAAAAGAAGTTACCTTTGTAATTACAATACTAAAAAAAACTTTCGGAATGTTTATTTAAGAAATATAAACAGTTATTGAATGAATAAAATGTACTTAATTAAAGAATATAAGCTTGAATTCTTTATGTATGATACAATAATTGACCGTGGATTCTAATTTTTCTCATATAAGAAAATAACTGATGAATTAAATACATTATTTTATTTTATTAAATTAAGAAATATTGTTAGACTTTATATTATATATTTTATTAATTTATATGGTTTATTTCACGTAACTTGGTAGTTTTTAATTCTAAGGACTTATTTTCATTATAGATGCTAAACACTTAAATAAATTAAATAATTGACATAAATATATACATATATATATATAGTATTAATTTATTTTGGTTCGTTACCATAATTTTTTTAATTGTATTGAATATTGTATATTATTTTAAACAAAGTATTGTAATAATTTATGTAACACCAGCAAAATTAATATTTTCAGTAGTTACTTAATATACAGAAATAAATTTATAAAAAAATTGAAGATGTTAACTAATTGGAAGAGATTAACTTCTAACGTTTTAATTAATAATGGTTTCTATTGCGCCTAATAGAGGATAATTTTCACTGAATTAATGTAAGTTTAATAGGTTTTTAATTAAATTTTTTACTGTGTATTTTTAAAAACTTTAATTTTAAAGTCACTAGACGAAATTTTATTTTCTTGAGTAAAATTCAATAAGTTTTAAAACTTTTAAGCCTAAAATTTAGTGCACTATTACTATATAGGAATTTCGTGATTTAGTTATTTTAATTAATCTCGAGTTGAATTAGTAAATCAGTAATTTTAATTTGTCTTTCTGTACTGCAACTTAGGGGAGATATATATATTCAAATTCTTTTCTCGGTGTGTGGAGTGCTTTAGTGTAAATTTAAATTTTCTATTTATTTTTATATTTGATTTGACTTAAATGTAGCAAAAACAACCAACCAGTTTTAAATCTAAATATCGTAAGTGCTGAATGTTTTATTCTATTTTCTTTTCTCAAGTTGTAAACGTGTGAATGGATCCCCACATACGTGCTATTCAGTATAATACTTTGTACTTTGATTCGCTGTTCGCTCCCGTGAATCGCGGTCCTCTGTACCGTCGCTTACGAGAGTGACGTCACAGTGTCATGTTCTACTGCGCACTCCACACGCCTCTCGACCTATAAATAAGGGGTGGAGCATTTCTTTTCTTAGCTCTCGTCGGCCATATTCAACTTTATTATCCTGTAACCTGCATAATTTCCAATGATTTATGAAAAACTGTTAGACCCACCTTCAAATATCCTGTGGCCCTTTTCTGTTCTCCTTGTGTTCCCCCCCACCACCTTCCCCAGTACACAAATCCGTTCGTCCAACGCTAATTGGAGTCGCGATAATCCAGAGTTGTCGTTATCGTCGCAGTTCCTCCCTCCTCCCCCTTCAACCCCCTCCTTCCGCGTCACACACACGGGGTGATAAATATTTCAGTGGGCGAAAAGTGAACTTCGAAACAGAGATAGCGAGTATCGCCTTTCATTAGAGGCTCCATCCTCCTCCTCCTCCCCCCCCCATTATTGGCTACAACAGTGGATTCGCCACCATCAATCATTTAAGCCATCAACCCCTCGTGCAACCCATTCTCGGTTCGACGCAAGGAAATTAAATATGGATTATCTTTAATGGGAAAAATTCATCACAGCTACTCACACACACGCGCGCACCTGATACGTAAAGCATAAAAAGGTAGAAAAGGAAAAAGAATTAAACCAATGCTCGTTCGTGAATCCGAGCACAACTGTAAAGTGGACAATTAATACCAAAACAAAGACCGATGTTGCAGTTGACATTTGACAACGGCGTAATATCTGAACGAGAAACCTCTATCACAGAAGAATAATTTTTGAAATTATTAAAAACGATGTAAATACATGATGTCTTTTTTGAAATTATTTATTTTCTATATTTGAACTCTGCTTTATTCCACAGTGAATTTTTAAACGCTTTGAGAAAAAGCTTCCAGGTTTATTTTAATGTTTACTATTATTTATCGGCCTCAAATCGTCTGAAAATTGAGGTCGTGTTATTTTATTATTAACTGGCTGGATTACCGGAATCGCCACATTATTTATGTAAATTATTCCGATCCTCCCAACCTGGTGTCTTAAGTACAACTTAGGTTGCATGTTGACCGTCAATAGCTGAGCTTAGTGACTCGCAATAATTAACATCAACCTCGTTTCTTTTCTGCTTCATTTTTATGTAAGCCCCCACCTTTGTCCCTGTGTGTGATCCTCCTCCCACCCCTCATGCTGGAACCATCGGATTAAAGACTTGCAATCTTGTTGAACCCAAAAGTATTTGTTTACGGCATAAACCTTTAGTTTATACAAGTTTTGTATCTTCAGAATGCTCCTAGAAGGTGGTACTTCCGTTGGTTCCTCCAAGCCTCCTCAACAGTGTTTGTTTCGGAGTTACAAGGAACACCTGTACAAAATTCAGGTGGAAGTGAGTATGTACTAAATTTGGATCAAGTTCCGGAAATTGTGTTTAATGATGTATAAATAATTTCTTATTATATACGATTCCCGAAGAACGATCCTACGTTTCTCAGATGATCTACCGATCAGCTCTTCCCTGTGAAAATGGAGGACATCGCTTCCGCACGGGCGACAACACAAAATTCTGGCCCGAGTCCAGAATCGTCCAAAATCGAGAAACCCCCCTCCACCCTCCACCCTCCCCCTTCCTGGATGAGGGAGTCCGTTCCCCCTTCCTTTTCCACCGTTCTCAACTAATTAAATGGACCACCCTGGACGCCAGAACGACTCTGCCACCCGAAATTAGTTACAGAAACCGGCGACGGTGGCGGCACCGTTACTGCCAATTACAGAGTTTTGATCATCTGCAAGGAAACCCTTCATGAAAATTAATCAGGAAACTGCAGTTGAACTACGGTGCTTGCTGGCGGCCAACCCCCAGGAAATATCAACCCTCTGCCTGGGTTATCTGCCCTGGGGTGGAAACGTTTCATTTAGTCCCACCAACACGAATTGCAATAGTGTCAAAATTTTCCCTCTAATGCTAATTTTACAAGACCGTCATGTCTTAAAACGTGACGTATTAATCTATTCCTTTAAAGTCCTCTATATTGTTAACTCTTCTCCCATTCTGTTTACAACTTCCTCGTTAGTGATTCTATCCATCCATTCATTCTCCTACAGCATTACATTTCAAAGGCTTCTATTCTTTTCCTTTCCGCAACTCCTTCCGTCCACGTTTCGTTCCCATATAACGTCATACTACATTCGAACATTTTTAGCAACGATTTCCTAATATTCACACTTAAATTACCCGTAAATTCCTCTTCCTTGCCTGTGCTGTCCTACTCTAGTTATTATCTTTCCCAAGTAGCAGAATTTCTTAGCTGCCGTCAAAATATCCCTTCTCAATCTAACAGCCTTTGTTATTTTACTCTATTAATCCTCATATTAAACTCTTTCGCCAGGACTCTGTTCATGACATTTATTATGGTTTACAAGTCATCTTCTGACTCTTGTAATATTACAATATCATTGGCAAAGCGCAGGGTATTTTTTCTTTTCCTTGCAGTAAGATTCCTTTTCAATATTCCGTTTTAACTTTCTTAGTCGCCTTTTCTACATAGAAGTTAAACATCATGGGCCACAGACAGCATCTTTGTCTTACTCTTTTCGTGATATTCTCTTCTAATTACTGCTGCCTGTCGTCTGTAGATGTTATGTATAAGCGTCATTTCTTGATATTTTATTCCACTTCGCTTCTAAATCCTTAATAGTGTGTTCCAGTTCACTTTATCTAACGATTTTTCGAAATCTACAAATTCCATGAACGTAGACCTGTTTTTTCCTTTTCCTGTCTTATGAAATTAGTCGAAAAGTCAATATTGCTTCTCTTATCCCTACATTTTTCCAAAAACCAAACTGATCTTCACCTAACTCGCATTCTATTTGACGTTACATTCTCCTTCATACTATTTTCGTTTATATTTGTGTGTGCATGGGATACTAAACTAACTGTCCTGCGTTTAACAGACCCAGTCTTCTTCAGTACGGGTATAATTATGTTTTTACTAAAATCTTCTGGTATTCTTCCTGTTCCGTTTGTATACATCCTGATTATATTTAAATTTAGGAACAATCCACGTATGTTGGTAATGGTGCATGAGCTGTGTTCATGACGAAACACAGAGGAAGACGCTTCCTGACCCTTTTCTGGTAGGTGCTGGTAGGATTAATTCCTTATACTGATTCTTGAAATTTTATTTTTCTTCGTTTATCTATGTAATTTTTCATTATTTCGTTATTACTTTTACGTAACTTCCTCACTTTCCCTTCCTCCTTTACCTATAGAAAATATTTGTTTGAAATTATACAAAAAAACAGCTTCAGAATAAACACTGCCAATATCGTTGGCCCCAAAAGCACTTATTTTTTATCACAAAATCTGCAAAACTTATGACACCGCAGCTGTCGGCTCATTAACTGTGGTCGGAGGCGCCCCTGTCGGCGCTTTTCCAAAGTAACTTCTCCGCATCATTTTTGTCTATATAAATAATATATAGTACTTTTAAGTCCGTAGCGCAGTTTTTAAACGTTTTATGGACTCCTGATGAGTAAAAATTCTTATGAAATCGAATAAAGATGGTTGTAGACAACGTTTCGATGTAATTTTTATCTACGGGGAAGAAGCGTAAGGTCCACCCGAAACCCGATTAATTGAGGAGCAACCTACCAAAACATTATGTTATTGAATATGACGTTTTATTTTGATGGTAAGTCACCCGCCAGCATATGAGGAAGATCTGGTCTGATCCACGAGGAAGGAAGGAAGGATGGAAAGAAAGGTCTGAGCGCTAAAAATAATGGGCATCGGACGCTGCAATCGATAGAGGATAATTTGAGCGACCACTGGACCATGTGATTCCCGTCAGATGAAACCTTAGCCCTGCCCCGTAGGTCGTTCGTCTCCCTTTTGCGCCCCTTTCTCTATTTATTCCGTGTAATACACACGCGCGCACGCGCCGCCATTTTCCCCCTCACTCTTCTATTATCAAATTCGCACACACTTTCACTCATCCCGCCATGAGTTCTCATGTGTGTCGCACTCTCGGGGCCATTTTCTAAAAAGTTGCTTTTAAAACACTACAGATAATTTTCACCATATATACTAGCATGACGCCGGAAATTCAAAATTAAATTTTATCTATACACATTGGACCTGCCGTTGGGATTAACGGTAATTAATTCTGAAGTGATAATGTAAACTCGCGAGCCGCCATCTGCAATTTTGGCTGAAACTGCAACAACGAGATTTGTCCAGCGGGATTACGAAAGAAACAGTCTCCACTAAAACAAAACCAGAGACAAATTCTTCTTTACTTTATCAAAGTAAATGATTTATTTTTTCGGCTACTTTCCTGTTTTGGGGACTGAAAACAGGGAGGACCGTAATCCTGTAGGTAAACAGAGAGACAGAGAGCGAGGGAGAGGAGGTAGGACAATGCACGGCGGCCAAACATTGCTCTTGCGGCTTACCTCACAGACACCAGCGCTGCGTCAACATCACTACATTCATCATCACCAAACAAAAGGTAGCCGAAAAAATATATAGTGTGTGATAACAATGCAGTATCGTCGTCACTCGAAACAAAATCCGGTCGCGGATAACTCCAGTTGGTCGAAGCGTCGCGGTAAAGGAAAATACTAGTGCAAAGGCAGTTTGGAGTGGGGCACGGGAAATATACTACAGTTGAATTTCCTGACTTTAAGAACGAAAACAGTACGTGAAATTATCAGGAGAAAAGTTAACGTAATGTTATAAATATGACAAGAGACGGATTATACAAAATTTAATAAAGAAGAAAATGGAAGTCCAAATTTTCACTCAGTACAGACACACATACACGAGGAGAGAGAGAGAGAGTAAGACAGAAAGAGAGAAGCAGAAAAAAGAAAGAGAGAAACAGAAAGAAAGTGAGAATGAGAGAAAGAGATAAATATATAAAGTGAAAGAGAGAAAGAGAGAGTAATAATAAAAAGAAAAGAGAGGGGAAAGAGAGAGAGAGAGAAAGAAAGAGAGAGCGAAAGCGAAAGAGGGAAAGAGAATGAGAGAAAGAGAAAAATATTAGAAAATGATAGATTTATTTACGTAGAATACATATACACCTCTTACCGTTTAAACATTGAGCGGTTTGGTACAAAACAAAATAATTAAAAATTAATTCGATTGATTTCAGTAGAATATATAGAGTTTATAGCCTTTGTACTGAACAAATTTGTTTATATTTTAAATTTCGATACTTGTAAGTTATGCACTACTTGTCATTATCATCATTATTTTTCACGGTTAGTTTTTTGCAAGATTTCACAAATCTGTTTAGTGCTGCCGCACAGGTTTCGTTTCGGGCGAATTCAATTAGGTTTCCGGCGATGTCATCAGCCTCGAGGCTCTCTCGAACTTGGGGCTTTCCGCGATCAAGTGGACGGCGTCCGTCGTCTCTTGCGTTCATCTCATCCCGCAGTCGCATTCATCGCTGTTTGCGCCAAGGTTGAATCTTGTTAGGTAGGCGTTGAAGACACCGTGCCCTGTGAGTATCTGCGTTATTTCATAGTCAATCTTCAGTTTATGTCGGAAACGCACGTCTGGGATGAATATACGTGTGCTGAATCCTTTTTCTCCTCGTGTCCACTCAATCTGCCACCGCTCCATAGTTACTTTGCGTAATGATCTCTTTAGGCCTACTGGACTAAGCTTGTCATATATAAGAGGCTGAAGATCGTCACGTGTTGCCTCTTTGGCCAACTCGTCAGCACGTTCGTTGCCAACGTTACCGGCATTCCACTTTAATATTTCTGACAGCATTATATACTTGACGCATAATCATCTGTGCACGATGGGCAAGTGCGTTGGTGGTTCTAGAGTTATTTACCATTGTGACAGCGGCCATGTTGTCGCTTTGTATAATAATGCTGGCGTCGTCTCTTCTTTCCTTTGCCCATTCTGAACCTTTGATTATTCCTAATTGCTCTGACTGGAGCACAGTACAGTGTCCAGCCAAAGGGAATTTTTCAAATTCTACTTCCGTGCTTTGGTAGAATGCTGTGAACGCACATCCGGTTCCGATGTTGTTCTGACTTCCATCAATGGAGACTAGAAGGCAGTTATCATTATGATAGATTAAAAATTATTAAAATTTCAGAATCTTAACACTAGTAATAATTTCCATAATAATTATAAAACTTGCAATTTTTATTTTTAAAAAAGGGGATACCAAACGTATAAAAAGCTAATCTGATGCAGGAATACATGGCAACACTGTAGCACAGTCACTGACGCGGGGAAAACAAAGACAGCTTTGAGTCTTTCTAACAGTTTCGGTTTTATCCTCAATTATTCTACAGACTTTGTTTTAAATTATATTTGGTATCCTTTTGAAGCTTTGCCCGTTGGTTTTCGGTGACACTTGAGACACACACACAAACACGTACTGTAACTTTGCGACTGCTTCTTCAGCTTCCTAATTAACTAATTAAATGTTTCTCGTTTTTTCCCTTTCCCTCACTTGGTAATTAGAGTTTCATTGAAATTCACCCATGAAATCGGACCCTCTTTTCTTTTCCTACTTTTTATTTTTTTGCAAACCATGGAAACTTGAGTCCTTTGCAAAGGATGGAGTTAAAATTGTTTTACTTCCTATTAAATATCGTTTCCCTGGCAAGACTTAGGTAAATGGTAACCGTAACGTGCATCTAGGAGGTTATTTTTCGGCCAGTAATACTGTTAATTATTTAGGTGACGTAGTAAATGGTGGGTCGTTGTCCACGTAACAAGGAATGACGAGGCGTAATTATCAACTTGGGAGTTTGAAGGGATGGAGAGAGTTCTCTATTGACAGAAGACAATGAAGGACTGTGATCCGGAAGAGTGAATGACGAGGGAACTTCTTCTCTGCCTTGATGAAGCAATCAAGCTTCGCTCGTTAAAGCATTTTACAGCAGGAGGAAGCAACTAACTGTGACGTCCCACGTTCTGCAGTTGAACCTTTCTGCAGTTCCCATAACCGGAAACCGGATACAGCCAGAGTTCATAGCACCTATAAAGGAATGCTACACAAAAAACAACACCACTATAAATACAGTTCTCTGCCAATTAGATACAGGAGGATGGAACGTCAAATAGAATGCGAGTTAGGAGAAGATAAGTTTGGATTTTAGGAAAAATGTAGTGAAAAGAGAAGCAATATTAACTCTGCGTCTAATTTCGGAAATCAGGATAAAAAAATTCCGGTCTACGTTCTTGGCATTTTTGTAGATTTAGAAAATGTCTTTGATAATGCGAACTGGAACACACTATTAAGGATTTTGAATACCACTGCAATAAAATATCGAGAAAGGAGGCTTATACATAACCTCAACAGAAAACAGGCAGCTGTAATTGTAATTGAAGATCAAGAAAGCAGAAAGCAAGAAAGGAGTAAGTCAACGATGCAGTCTGTCGCCCATGGTCTTATATATGGAAAAGGCGAAGAAGAAACTTAAAACGGAATATGGAAAAAGGAATCATGCTGCAAGGAGAAGAAATAAAAACCCTGCGCTTTGCCGATGATATTGTAGTATTAAGGGAGTCATAAGGAGTCATGGTCCAGCTGTTTATGCGACATTAAATCAAATAAATTTTAAAAAAATAAAGCATTGTAAATGCTCCTCATGTTAACGAAACAGATTTTGAAAAAACTGGGAGGTACACAGCCTTAGATACACCAACAACAATGCCAACCCTTGTTTTACTGAAGAGTTGTTTTCCGTTTGTGTTTGTGTGTTTCCATGGTGATTTTGAACGGAGATTCGAGTTTCCTTCTGTGGTAGTCGTCTCCAAAGTCTAAAAATATCATTCCCTCCCTCAAGTTGTAAGGGAAGGATTCCTCCTCCTCCTCTTCCTCAGTGTCTGGAGCAGACAATGCGACCCTCTGGGATTAATTCCATAGAAATGAGACGAGGATTACGCAGTCAATGGGGCACGACCAGCCTGTGAAGTCGCGGCTCAACCAACCACCTGTGGAGTGATAAATGTTTACTCCTGCTGCTTGCAATTTACAGCCTTGTCTCACTTTCCTGCGGGTGAGGAGGGGAGGGGAGGGAAGGGAAGGGGAGGGGGTGGCAGGGAGGAGAGGAAAAAAGAGAGGTAAGTCTAAACAAGCCGCTGAAAAATTTCCCTCCTCCTCGTTCTCCGTCTCGCCCGAAACGCACTTGAACGAGCCTCTTCAAGCCCGGTGATTCATCCAACAACCCAGTCCTTCCTTTCCAGAAGAAATACACTGAAAGTCGTTCTCTCTTATTGGATTCACGTTGACAGATAAGCGCGATAAATTTCACTCAGGAGGAACGAAACAAGTTACTAGGAGACGTCCACAGTTTTTAACCAGCTTCAGATTTCAATGTTAGGCTAGCATTTACTTAGTTTTTTTAACCGATTTTCCACCACGTGGTGACTGAACGAAAAGCTCCAAGCGTCCAGTTCAGGCAGGTTGGAGAAAATAAGAGAAAGGAGGGGGGGGAAGGGAAGTGAGAGTATCTCACTGAGACCAAATATTTTTCGAGGTAAATTAGTAGACAGTTTTCTCAGACTGTGTTTGAACCGATCTCATTCCTACCAGACGTTTCACTGAAGTGTTTTAATAAAATGTCAAACCATTTCGTATGAAGCCACACCCATGGGAGATTTCATCTCGCAGGTATTTCTTCCCCAGATTGACTGCGGGGCTCACTTGATCCCGTCTGTACTCGGTCTGTTTTTTCCTTCTTCAAAGCTCTCACATGTCGAGGCACCTTCACCTATTTTAGGCAGTGTATGCACTGGAGTCTAAGACCTTGGGCATACGGAGAGAGTTGTCCTCTGATCCCTAAAACATGCGTAGACATGGAGAAGGGAATGCTGCGACCCCACGGCAAACTTCGTAAGGAAGGGCGTGAGAATAGTACCCAATAAGCCCGAACTACCTGACGCAGGTTTTCTAGGGTCTTCCCTGCATCGCTTTAGGGTAGGAACCTTAAACCATAGCCCGGGGTCCCTAGTCAACCCTTGCTCTACCTTCCACATCACCCCATTTTCAATTCCCTTCATATGCTATAAAAGGGGAATTGCCTGTTTCTAGATCACCCTCATATAGCCTGTTAATTCTCCATCCCCCCACCCAAAACAGAATATATGAAACCCCACGACGTTTCGTACTTCTTTCGGAACTGCATCAGGCAGTGTTGAATATATCTATTACTGTGTTCTTCCAATCTGCATTCTGAAAAAAAATTATTTATTCATGGTTGAAGCTTCTTTACATAAATTTAAGCATATGGGAAAATTGACAAAAATTTGGTACACAACTGAGAGAAATAAGTGAAAGAGGGTTGGAGCTGAGAAATCCCTTCCGCAAAAATGGAAAGAATTTTAATGGATTTATTAATCATTTTTTATAAGAAATTGTGCGCCGGGAAAAAGCCACTTCTTCTTACCTGCCTGTCGCCGAGCCATAATGTTCTTGCTAAACCTTTAGATCATTCCAAAATGCAAAAATTCCAATAAAATTATGGAGGGGTCCTACAGCGCTACAATCGTGTATTGAAGATAATGACGTTTAATAATGGAACTATAGTAAGGAGATACAGTTTCATATTCATACCCCATTCGATTTAAGGATATGGGGAAAAATCTTATTTTCAGAATTTAGATCCAAGATGGTGAATATTCCCCCCTCGTCAAAAAACATTCACGGATAAAATAAATATATTTATTTTTTAACCTGCCTCTGAGAAATATGTTGATGTCACTTCGGCTCCAACTGGCAACACTGATTTTAAGACGCGGTCACTTTTGTTAAACTTCCGTATTAAATTTATATATGAGCGTTAAATATTACAAAATACTTAGTTATATTTCACTTTAGTTTCTCTTTTAGCCGGTCTCGTGCCACAGAGGTTCGATTCCTGAGACTGTTGGCCAATTTCCAGCTTACTTAAAACTCAAAACTGATTAAAAAAAAACAACGGCGATCTTATTGCCAAAAACCAGAAGGTATGAGGACAAGATAGTCTTTTGTTGCTTTAAGGCTACCATTGCCACTGATGGAGCTGATCCTCAGTGTTACAGGTGTAAGGCACTAATAGGACGTGCTGCCTCGGTTGTCCGCATCTGTCGCCGTCGCAGTAAAACAGCTCCTTCGCGGACAATCAATTTGCTCCTCGTCCGCGGTGACAACACCGCAAGTCCTTCCTTCCTTCCTTCGCTCCCTTCCTCTTCACTTCGCTTCTTCATCGACTTAACGAGTTTCCAGAGCGCCTCTTCGCCGACGCTCGCATCATTAACATTTCACAAGCTCCGTCCGCATAAATCTCCCTCCGGCGACAGCGATTTCTGAAACGGGCGAGTCTATGTGAATTATGGTCGCGTGTACTCGGCTTTAATGGCGGACCGATTACTGTGAATGTGGTTGGCACACGCGGGAATTATTCACGAAAAATAAATGAACACACTGAGAAAATGACGTAAATGCTCCAATTGACGTCCTCATAACTTCGTTCATTTACCCATTACATTATAATATAAGACTTCGATTAAAATTGTCGATTTTAAAACATTCTTATGTCACGAATAAAATTCTATGGGTTACAACCCGGGTCAAAGTTTTTTACACAACGTTTCGACAGCTAGCTCCACCATCGTCGTCACGTAGACTGTCGCTCCTTAATTCCGCTGTCATATTGCTCAAGAAGAAATGATGACTATTAAATCTACCATTATCCTACAGCTATTACCCCAATTTCCTTCAGAAACGTATTAGCAATGTGGTTTCCCATCGACAGGCTTCCTCGACGACAGATTGACCGTACTGCGCAAACTGATTCAACCTTACCATATACTGGCCGCCGGACTTCACTGTTGCTGTCAGTAGATTAGGGAGAATGTGGAATGCGCTAGTTACGCGGATATGAAAAGGCTTGCACAAGATAGGTTGGCATGGAGCGTTGCATCACACCAGTCTTAGGATTAAATAGCACAACAACAAACAAAGCTTGCGGAAGTTTGTAAATGGCAATAGTAGGAACGGCCTAACAACAGCCGCGGATCAGGCACAACAAGTCATAGAAATATCCATAGACGAATCTATTTCAGCGATTGAAAGGTAGATAATTTGGGAAAGGAAATAAGAAAAAAAGTTGTGTGGGACTTAAATATAATTGATTACTGTGTATATATTGTTTTTCAGCTCACTTTATGAGAAGTCTGCGTAGTGGAAGACGCTTTATGAATTTTTAAACAGTAGCCACAGGGAATAAGTAATCCCCAAGAGGACGCGCGCCCTCTGTAAAGTGTTTGATAGCAGCCACCAAACCCCATGGGGAAATTGATGGGAAGTAATGTGACCGCAAAGTGAAACTGCACGGCTGGCTCTCCCGTTACCGTAATCCCTGTTACGGCCCACCCTTCTAATTCCTCCGCAAAATACACAATCCTCCTGTTGTGTTGCGTTGCGTTCATCCCAGAACACCCGCGCATTAATACGCGGACGTTTGCCCCCTGCACAACAACAAAAAACCCATACAGCGAGCTAATCTGATCGGGATTAATGGCGGAACTTACCAAAAAAAGACTCCAATTCCATAGAAAAGTCGAAAATAAATTACGCTATTCATAAAAATTATTGAAGAAAATTCTCCTTCTCAATGTCATGGGCTTTACACTTCCACGCGAAAATGCAAACCGACAAAAAAAGTGCCACATACTTTGAAAAAATGTTTTTTTTTCAAGTATAAAATAACGCGGGCCAAGTGTTTAGTAATATATTTTAATAAAAGAAAAAATAGAACATATTAATCAAATTCCTTTTTTGGAAAACAGGGCACATGAGGGTGATCCTGAAACAGGCAACTCCTCTTTAATAGCATAGGAAGGGAATTGAAAAGGGGGGATGTGGGAGGTAGAGTTGGGTTGACTAGGGCCCCGGGGCTATAATTTAAGGATCCTACTCGCGCTGTTTGACCTAGAGAAGAGATGCAGGGAAAACCCTAGAAAACCTGCATCACGTAGGTCGAGCATTGGGTACTATTCTCACGCCCTTCCGAATGACGGGAATATAAAAATAAATAAATAAAATATTCAGTTTAATCTGAATGAAATGACCACAAATAAGAAATATAAGAATATTAATTCAAAATGAAGGCAATAAGTAAAACTTTCCGACCAATTTCAGGCTTTATTTTTAAGAAATTTCACAACGTTTCGGTACTTATTTGTACCTTTTTCAGGTTATTATCCTGTACAGAAACATGACTAAACCACGTGTTAACCCCGACAGTGCTTATTTCAGGGTCGCAAAGAACACTTGTAGTCGCAATTGGTCCACTTGTTTAGATTTCTATGCGGAACACACACAAAACACACACACTGACACACATACAGGCAATTTTACTATAGATTTATCTAATTTCTGGAACGTTTGCGGAAAATGACGTCGACGATGAAGGTGCAAAAAATCTTCAACTTCTGTCGCTCGACTTTGCTGGTGTCGATAGAAAATGTTGGTGACAGTTGGTGTAAAGTCGCCTTCAGATGCTACGGTATTTTATTTCGCAGAGAGATTTCAATCCGTAATTATAATACAAAACATAGTGTAAATAAATATAACATAAATGAATGCGCCATTACCTTTGGTTGTGTCAAGTAGAATTATGTTGGTGCTGAGTGTAGTAGTTGGTAGATTCACTTGACTTCACTTACACTCACAACAACAAGGATATTGGAGCCAGAAGGAAAACTACGAGCAACTAGTTGAAGTGTGAGTTTTTGTCAGAGAAGCACCTTACCTGGAAAAGAGAGACAGAGTCAGAGATAAGCTATTAACTTCTGTCAGCTAATAATATTTATTATTTACATATCAAGATAATACACTGTAATACATTGCGTTCTTTGACCATCTAAATGTTAATGTAATGGGTAATAAAAACTCTTTCTCGTTCACTGTTTTGCGAGTTTTTATATGTTTTAAAGAGGTATACTGCCATATTCATCCTTATGATGTAACAAATCAATCAATATATTGTTTATAATTCGATTCTTAAAAAGGCTTTATACAATATCAGATCTAAAAACTCTTAAAAGGATATAAACAGTTTTACACACCTTGTACTTACAAACTACTTTGTACTATTCTTATTTTCCGTAAAAAGTACGTTGTTAATATTTAAAATGTTTGTGTTTTTATACACGTCGTCTGTTACAAACTAGTGGAAAACCTCAGTGTAAGCGAGGTTACACGTCATGTACTATCGATCCATTGATTGATCATTAACATACATTATTTATTTTTATACGTAATCCAAATTATATATATATACGGGTAGTAGGATAATCAATTATATATATATTTATTTAATTAACGTATAATATTGAGTATTAGTTTAATTATTGATGGTCTCAATGTAAGTTTCAAATTTCGCTTCTTTCATTTCTGCAATTAATTATTTGACCTCTAAGAATATTAATAAAAATTGATTCTGCGAATCTGAGTTTCCTTTTAAAATTATTCGTGTATAAAATACGTGTTTTAATTACGTGGCAGCATTAAAACGTTTTAAATATTAACAACGTACTTTGTACGGAAAATAAGGATAGTATAAAACAGTTTGTAAGTCCAAACTATGTAAAAGTGTTTGTATCCTTTTTAAGAGTTTTGAGATCTGATATAAGAATCGAATTAGAAACAATGTATTGATTGATTTGTTATATCATTAGGATGAATATGGCAGTATACCTCTTTTAAAATATAACAACTCGCAAAACAGTGACCGAAAAAGTTTTTATTACCCATTACATCAACACTGTAATACAGTAGACAATACCTCTGTGAATGCAGGAACATTAATCTTGAACAAGTAAAAGGAGAGGACAACCATAATAATAAATTAATATATAAAGAAGAAATAAGGTATTTACGAGGCCATTACCCACCTCTCTTATTTCACGGGTCTCTTCTCCAATAAATAATTATGCATTCATTAATTGTTTAATATTTCTTCTATCTCGGTACATTAATACGCCGTTTACTGGAAACGTTTCTCCCCTTGCTATATTCTTGGTCTTATTTGCCTTTCACTCGCTCTTTCCCCACAAATCGACCCTCCTAAATTGTTACATTCCATGCAGACCCCTTTTAGTTTCTTTTGTAACAGTATATCGATTTCATTTTCTTTAGACTAAGTCCAGCGTAATTTTATTTACTTCTATAATCATTATCGTGGTTTAATCTGCATCATACTCGTTTCTATTATCACCTGAAATATATATATATATATATATATATATAGTGATAAAAAGGCGGATTTTGTAAGGTTGTGGCGTTATGAGGCGCAGTTCGGCCAACAACAATGGCTAGTCGGCCGAAAGATGGTGGTTCCCCGCGGGGGAGGCCCGCCGAGCGTGTATAAAAAATGACGATGGTGAACCCCCGCGGGAAAACCCCGCCGAACGAGTTTAAAAAATGAGGGCGGGGAACCCCGAAATGTTGTGAAATAGGGGAATTCCCGTCGGAAGGTTTAAAAGGGAAGCCGATGGGTGGCTCGAGACCAGAGGGCAGAAGGCAGGCGAGTGGACCAGAGGGCAGAAGGCGGGCGAGTGGAGCAGAGAACGGACGTGGACCGAGCAGAAGTGAAACAAGGAGAGGAGAGGACGTGGCTCGACCCCAGAAGGCAGGCGAGTGGAGCAGAGGACGGAGGTGGTCCGACCCCGCAGGAGGCAGACGAGTGGACGGACGTGAGCAGACGTGATCAAATCCTGCAAGACGCCAGAGAGACGCACAAACATTCGAGAGGTGGATGTTTGTTGGCCCAGTAATTGTGGGTAAGCGATAAAAAAAATTGTGAAACTTGCTCATTGCTCTGGATAAATAATATTCAATGATTTTCTTTCTATTTTCAGCTACTGCATACTCCATCTCTTGAGAGACCCAAAATCCCCTGAGATTAAGCCCGTGTCTTCACTTTAAATTAATAAATGAAAAATATTAAAATTGATCATATTTTTACTTTAAATTAATAAATGTTTTATACACAAAAAATATATTACAATATATATAGTAGAGTCTTCTGGAGATATTTCAGCCCGGTGCGCTTTCAAATTTAAACATTTCCCGAGTTAGGCTGGAAACCGAACACTAGCTGCGAATCGGGGCAACTGCCAACATGAAAAATTTATTTCAAGGTTTTTTTTAAAAAAAAAGAGAAGTTTAATTGTTCGCTTACCTATTTGTAAAATTAACTTTTCGTTCTAATTCATGCCCTACTTTTTCCTAAAACACTGTAATAAAGGGAATTTAAGTAATTTTTTACCCTCATCAGACAACTTTATTTATTTAAATTAGAGAATAACTACGTTTAGGGACATATTCGCACACTCTTCAGACAGGATATAGTAATAATTAAAAGGAACTTTAATAAAGACGTTTCGGCACGTATCCGGACATTCTTCTAACTGTATATTACTATATTAAAAGTAAAAACTGTATAAAGACGTTTCGGTACGTATCCGAACTTTCTTCTAACCGTATATTACTATAATTGAAAGCCAACACTTGAATAACGACGTTTCGGCACAAATCGGCACCTTTTTGTTTCTGACTGGATACTACAATAATTGAAAGAAAAAATTTGACGAAGGTAAAAATATGTGCCGAAACGCCGTTATTCTCTAACATACATTAATTCCTCTGTAAAAGGTAAAAAGTTGCTTTAAACATTTTTAACCTTTACCAAGAATAAGTTTCGACAACTTACACGATTGTTCCCTATTCCTCCAACCTTTATGTTGGCACTAGCAGTGTTCGGTTTCCAGTCATACTTCCGGGATAATTTTTTTTTTTTGAAATCAGAATATCCGATATATTTTATAGAATTTGCTTTTTGTAAATCTTTTCATTCTACAGAAAATTTATTATAGCCTATTTGATACGAAAAGCAGCTGTAAAATAATTTAGAGGAATTAAATAATAATGCATATTACTGAAGTTGTAACTTCTTTCAGACTGATTTAATATCAAAGGGGAATTAATTAGATGGATAATTTATAATTATCGCTGACGGGTCTTCCCTTAACCTACCATAAAGTCTGGCATCAGTGGCTGTTACACTGACGACTCTGTTTATAATGAAACGTTTAAATCGATTCAGGATACTGATTTTGGAGTCGCCATATTTCGTCATTTGATATTTGGTTCGGCTTCAAACTACGCAATTTCGCATTAGTCTTCCAACTGCGCGCGGCTTTTTTGAGTTGTATTGAGGTACAACACGGGCCAAGGGAACGGAGCAATTAAAACAACATCGGTCAGTGAGTCACCGCTATTCAGATGTTTCATGAACTCTCTTATCAGCATCGATTGTTACTATTGCGAAGAGGGGTGAGGGGGAGGGGTAGGGGGTTGGTTGTTGTCGCACTGTTGCCGTGGCAACGACGCTGCCAAAGTTGAGGGCCCTGCAATTAGGAGCCCAACTCGAAACTCTATTGCGTCACGCAACGTTGCATGTGTTGTTTTTTCCCGCCGCCATTCGCCATTACTTACTAAGAGGGGCGGCGGGGGGCGGAGAAATAACTCTCCAAAACAACGGAAATCGCGAGCCAAGGTTGGCAATGACATTGACACCTTGACGGGGCGGTAAATAAAACTCGCTCCGTCAACGTTTCCCGTCAGACTGAAACGTTTCCTCAAGGGGCAAACGAAAAGGAGCTTTAAGAACTGGCGTTATGGAAGAAGAAAAATAATCATTCGGGAGAGAAAATGGGGAGAGAAGACTCACTAAACGAAACGAAGGATACATACTATATAAATAAATTTATTTACTATTATCTGGCAGCCCGGCGTTCCTCGGATGTTCACCTATATTACTTGCAAAAAAAATACATCTTTCGACAGTAAACGCTTGAGTCAAACCTAACAGAAATTAAACAAACAGTCATCATATTGGGCGCAATTAAATATGGTGAAATGATGAAAACGTTTACAGTTACTAACATATTCATTGTTCCTTCTATTTGTTTGATGCCTGAAAATTGAATGAAAGGGACATTTTTTTTAATAATCATTTCTACCCAACGTTTCTTCCCGATTTTTAGACTTTTTCAGGTATAGATTCAATAAATTTCCAACAGATGTTAACAACACACACTTTATTTTAAAGAAAGCAATTATGAATTTGAATGTAAAAATTACGTCGAAATACAAATTGTTAAATTATCAAAAAAGTAATATGAAATAAAATTTCTGAAGAAGCCCAAAATTTACGGACAAAACGTAGTAGAAATCTATACCAATAAATAATATTTAATGTTGTTGTTTACAGTCCTAAGACTGGTCTGATGCAACCCTCCATGCTAAACTAGCCATTTCATTTCTCCATAACTAGAACAACCCTCAAGCTCCATAATCTGCTTAGCGTATTCTATCCTTGGCCTCCCTCTTCTGTTCTTTAAGAAATAGTATTAAATAAACCCGTTGAAGTATTGTTTCCTTTATGTGAACAGATGGAATAGTGAATATTTAGTGACGAAACGTCGTGTAGTTGTATTTTATGTCAGATACTTTATTAAATATTTTCTGACATTTTGCCAGTTATTTATTTATTAATTGTAAATTAAAATATTTTAGATGATTATAATTATGAGGAATATATCTGTTGTATGGAGAGTGCCGGGAATCTATTATTTGCCTCCCTAGCGTTTATCACGGTTCCTACTGCAATTTATAATCCCCCCGTTTTAAAATTTAACGCCTCCTATTTTTTGGTGAGGATCCTCATCGGTTGGTGTTTCTTTTATTCATAGCTGGGGGCTCCTAGCGAGGGCGATTTATCTTGGTGAGGGTGGTCAGAGGGCGAGGGTGGTTGGTCTCTATCTGCGCGGCCATTCATCTGGTCAACCCTCTCACACCCCCCCCTGCAACCCTCATCCTTGCGGTATCTCAAAGGCAAGCAGACGGGCCAAGTCACAAAACAACTGGCTCCTTTATCTACTTCCTCCTTATCCCTAACTTAATGCGGGGAGAAACTTTCCCTGTAGTAGTAATGGAAAATGTCGGGCCTCCGACCCATTAAATACGCCCAACGCGCTCCAGGACACAAAATCAAATTAAAACATCAAAATTTAAGACAAATAAATTACTTTGAGCCACTTCTTTCCGCAATATTTAAAATGAACAAATATTAACTGCAAATGCCCAAAGGCTCGTAGCGGGAAAGGAAAAAACCCACAAAATTCTTAAGGTATAGAGTAAATATATATATGTACTTAATTCTAACAAATAAATACTGGACGTTAATTGACATTAGTACAGGATGTTTCTGTAAAAGAATATTCCAGAACGAAAAGTCCTGTATTAATTTGTCAACAAAAATTATACCGTGAGTTCGACTGGAAACCGAACACTGCGAATCGAGCAATGCCAACAAACGGTGGAGAAAAAAAAACGCAGAAGTTTGGTAGAAATAGGGAACCATCCCGTAAGAGTTATCCAAATTTATCCTGGGTAAATGTTATTAATATGTGTGTCATGCAAGATGACAGTCCGCAGTCGCCCCTGTAGGCCCAGGCCCTAACTGCGCCATCGGAGAGATATGTTATTAATCTTTAAAGTAACTGACAAATTTATGTATGGATAAACAGATCTTTGGGTTTCCACCCGGGTCAAATTAAGCTTCGTTTCGATGGCGTATTGTGTTACCGTTCTCAAGTGAAAGCTTCATTTGACCCGGGTGGAAACCCAAGAATATACACCGGGAAAATCTTCGATGTTTGATAATTTATTTTTGTATATTACAGAATAACGACGTCTCATCTTCTTCAGGTAATTTTTTTTCTTCAATTATTATTATAATGTCCAGTCTGAAGAAGGTGTGGGTATGTGCCGAAACGTCGTTATTCAGGTTTCCCTTTCAAGTTACAACGATTCACGGTCGATAGTACAAATTAGAGTAGACTTTTTGTTTTAATAGTTTTAGTCCACAGAGTTAGGTGCAACGTTCTATTTATGTTTAACTAAATGTGAAATTAATTTGTCTTGCTGGCGCATTTGGGCAGCATTTTTATTTATTTTGTGTAACTATTTTTGATGGTGCATCGAGGGATTGGTATTTTGTTATTTTGTATTATTATTTTCAATATATATTCCACATTGCCAGACTATCTGTTTTAATGTCTTAATTCTATTTTTTCATTCAAGAATAACCGCACCATTCCTTATTTTTTAGGCTACGTTTTCGGCTGCTACGCTTGCTACAAATGGTTTAAATTTGCTACGTCACAATTTTTTTTTTGTTCTGGAGGCGTTTTGTCATCACCTGACGTAAGGTTCAGGGCTAACAGAAACTAATTTATTCCTATGTTTTGGTTATTTTCTTTTGTCTTTTGCCCACTTCAAACACAGAAGTTTTATCGTGGTCTTAGGAGGCTGTTAATTGAGCAGAGTTTTTTTTCTGTGCCGTAGGAAGAATTTGTAAGGGGATAAAGGCAATTGATTATTTTTATTGAGCTCTAGTTTAAGTTTTGCTTTTATGAAGAGGAAAGTTATTTAGGGGTGAGATTTACGAGGGGAGGTTTTTGTAGACGCACACGGGGAGGGAAGGGAATCTGAGCGACATGGAATCGCGTTTCGTTCCACTTTCCTGATTTGAATAACAAATGTCCATCCGATGTCGTCGGTCGGAATCTGAGCTAGCTGCAGCTTTAACTTCATCCCCCAACCCTCTCAAGTTCTATGAAAACTCACCGACAGCAGTACAAAAGTAAATAAATTACAAATAAAAAGGGCAATATTAATTATTCACCTTTTTTGTCATCCTTTTTAATATTGTCCTTACGGATCAATTCATCCATTCACGTGACACCTCTGACCTCTCGACATACGATTTAGTCACAGGACCAGCCACTCTACTAGGAGCGCTATACTCTATATCACATTTATATGTATAACCTTCATTTAAAATTATTTAACAATTATACTCGTATATTTTAGAAGACAGGATACGAAAAAATCGGCCTACGTTTGAGGCATTTGTAGATTTAGAAAAAGCGTTTCATACTGTTAACAAAAGAAAACTATATTAAATTTTTGAAGAGCACTGGAATAAAATATCGAGAAAGGAGGCTTATACATAACCTCTACAGAAGACAGGAAGCAGTAATTAGAATAGGAGTTCAAGAAAAGAAAGCTGCAATCGAGAAAGGAGTAAGGCAAGGATGCAGTATTTCGCCCATGCTGTTAACTTATATATAGAACAGGCGATGAAGAAATTTAAAACGGAATATGAAAAATTAATGATACTGCAAGGACAAGAAATAAAAATCTTACGCTTTGCCGACGATATTGTAGTATTAGAGGAATCAGAAGAATACTTGGAAAGGATAATAAATGGCATGAACGTGGTCATGGAGAAGGAGATCAATATGAAGATTAATAGAGGGAAAACCAAGATAATGGAGCGTAGTATGGGAAACGGTGGAATTACAAAGGCTGTTAGATTTGAAAAGGGATATTTCGACGGAAGTTTTGGCGAAGGAACTAGAATAGGATAGCACAGGCAACGAAGAGAAATTCACGTATGGGTAATATAAGTGCGAATATTAGGAAATCGTTGCTAGAAATATTCGTATGGAGCGTGGCGTTATAACGTTGACGATAAGAGTTGCGGAGAGAAAATGAAATGTGGTGCTATAGAAGAGTGAATTTGGTGAAATAGAATCACTAAAGAGGAAGTCCTTAGCAGAATAGGGGAAGAGCTAACGTTGGAGAACGTTGACCAAGAGAAGGGATAGATTAGTAGACTACATATTTGGAAATGAGGGTCTTGAAAATTAGCATTAGAAGGAATTCCGTTAGGTAAAAACAGGAGAGGGAGACGAAGGATGAGATACACTAAGTAGATTAGTGAGTATGTAGGGTTTGGTACTTCTGTGGAAATGTAAATGCTTACTCAAGATAGGATACCATGGAGGGGTGCAACAGGAATGAATACCAAAATAAAAACAACAAAGTATAATAAACTGAAATAAAGCCAAGTTAGAAAAAGCAATTACAATTACTACGTTTTGCCAATCTTCCTGGACTTCGTCAGGAACAAGCCTCAAATTTCCAGGGTTCGATCGACATTTGCCATTCCTTGTTCATCATATATTTACAAATATTGATCTTATTTAATTTATGCATTACAAGAGAGATTCTTTATTTATTATTAATTTAGTGCTGTAGTCCGTTGGTAATGCTGTTATTAGGAATGGTGCAGGCAGGAAGCAGCGAGTAATCCCACAATGGTTACGGCTTCCCCAGTGCCACTGCAAAGAGACATCTTCACTGACCACGTTGCCAGACTTCTCACACGTCACTAACAGCAATAACAACTTGGCCGACCAGGCTTTTCTTTACTTGATGTACTTTACATACACATATATGCGAGATTATAGACATAAAATATTTCAATTACAGCTGAACATTAGCAACCAACGTAGAAATGAAACAACGCTTCAGCATCAAATATTTTAGTGATATATATATATATATATTGCTTTTTAACAGTTTTTAATTTGCAAAGTATCCCTTATCTGCCCCATATGTTACCACTGGTCTTTTTAGTGTCTTATATACCTGTATTTTATCTTTCTTTAGTAATTTCTATGCTTTTTAAGTTTTGAATTTTTATATATACTTATATACTACAGTATGATTCCTTTATCATATTCAGTTTTAACTATATATTCACGTTGTATAGGAGTTACCTGTTTCACTAATTTTTATCATTAATTCTATTGTTCTTCTCATGAAAAGAAAAGTCACTATCTAAAAGCGAGAAATAACCTTGCAATTATTTAAAAATTGTATAGAGGGACAAGAGAAGCAATATTGACTTTGAGTTTAATTTTAGAAAACAGGACTAACAAAAGCAAGCTTACGTTCACGTTATTTGTAGATTTACAAAAAGACTGTGACAATATCAACTTGAACCCTCTATTTAGGATTTTGAACGTGACAGAAATAAAATAGACAGTGGCATTAAAATAGAAACGAGTATTAATTCCTCTCAAATAATGTATAACATGAGCCTCGAAGGCCGTGAACTTGAACCGAAGGAGATGAGGATGGGTAAAATCTCGACCTGTGAAGCTTAGGGTGGGAGACAGTGTTGCCATCAAATATTGGAAACTTTTAGAAATGTTGTAGATCAACAATATTTACGTTTAGTCAAGAATGTCTGATGGTGAAGCGATGTTGTAAGGGAACAGCTAACATATTTTTTGTCCATCCTCATAATAATTGTAAACCCGCCTTTAGTTTTGGGAACATTTCTACTGATGTCGTGATAGTTTGCAGCCCGTGTGTGTGTGTCTAATGAGAAGAATGGTGACCGCGGAACGAATGATTTTTCTCCCCCGCGTCGGTCCAGCGAACAGTCGTTTTATCAGCAACGGCCATGAGCGTTCATGCGGAGACTGAGATTAAACCCTCCATGGACGGGGAGGAGAGGGAAACAAACAAACAACGGATAGAATATTTTTTCCATATTTTAAATTTTTAACTGCACTAATGCGGTCAACTCTTACATTTCCCTATCCTATTTTTAGACCACCGCTTAACTCTTGGAGTCCTTATCAACCCTGATTCGCTCTTACCCCCTCCCCACACTTCGGTGTCCTCGATAATGTTCTCCACTCATCAATTGTAATTGAAACGTCCTAATCGGACGTGGCAACGCAGCATTGCAAAGGCTTCTGCACTGCCCCCTGATTGTCATACAACGCCGCGACGCTTCACGCGTGCTGTTCAGTCCTACGACTCGTCTCATGCAACGTATCTTGAGCAAGCCTTTTCAATTTCCACATAACAACCAATCGCACATCCTCCCTAATCTGCTTAGCCTATCCATCCTTCGCCTCTCTCGTCTGATTTCCCCTCCCCCCGAACACGCTTTACACTAAATCTCAAAATCTATCCCTTCTCTTGGTCAATGACCTCAACATTGTTATCTCTTCCCCTATTATTTTAAGAACTTCATCGTTAGTGATTCTAGTCACCCATCTCGTTCTCCTATAGCACTACATTTCAAAAGCTTCTATTCTTTTCCTTTCCGCACCTCCTATCGTCCACGTTTCGCACCCATATAACTCCATACCAACATTTTTAGTAATGATTTCCTAGTATTAACACTTATATTACCCGTAAATAAATCCTCTTCCTTGCCTGTGCTATCCTACTCTAGGAGCAGAATTCCTTAACTTCCTTCAAAATATCCCTTCCCTGTCTAACAGCCTTTGTTAATTTACTGTTTCCCATACTACACTCCATTACCTTGTTTTCCTTCTGTTAATCCTCATCTTGAACTCTTTCTCCAGGACCCCGCTCATGCCATTTATTATGTTTTCCGTAATATTACAATATCATCTGAAAAGTGTAGGAAGTTTATTTCTTCTCCTTGCAGTGTGATTACTTTCCCATACTCAGTTTTAACTTTCTTCATCACCTGTTTTATACATAAATTAAACAGCATGGGTGACAGACTGCAGCCTTGTCCTTCTCCTTTCTTGATTACATATTTCTTTTCTTGATCTTCTATTCTAATTACTGCTGCCTGTCTTCTGTAGAGGGATATTTTATCCCAGTGCTCTTGCACAAAATCCTTAATATTGTGTTCCAGTTTTTCGGGTAATATCGCTTGCAAAACAAAAAGTTTCGATATCTATCTCCGCCTTCGTCTTCAGGTAACTGAGAAGGGGAAGTTAGGTATTGAAACGATGTGGTTTACAAGCGATATTCTCCGTACCGTAGGTAATTTTACGTTCTTAATTTTAATTAGTCACATTCCTAGTTTTTTATTATGACTACGTAGAAAATTTCTACAATATACATTCTGCTAATGACAGGAGCGTTGTTATAGACGTTGAACTACTTGAAGAGTAGTCCTACATTTATAGTCATCGCAAGTTCTTTCTTTCTCTCCTCTCTCTCTCTCCCTCTCTATTTCTCACCCTTTCCCTGAGAACTGGCTAATTGATATTACTCCGGGGTCGTGTCTTTCCTCGTGCAAGGAAAGGGATGGGAAGTACGGATGGAAGCAGGACGGTCTGAAAACTCCTCTGATGGAATGAAAACAAACGAGAGGAGGAAAGGAAGGCAGTAAGGGGACGGGACGGGACTTGGAGCACCTCGACGCTCACACAGACATTGGCCAACCATTTTTTTCTGGACTATATTATTAGAAACTTTATAAATTCATAGAAATATAAATATTTAAACCGTGAAATGAAAACGTAACGTGAGAGTCACACACACAGAGACAGACAGAGAGAGTGAGAGGGAGTGGGGGTGGGGTTGGGAACAGACTGGGCTCAAGTTAAGTGCATATACATTTACCAGGGTGGGTTTAGTGGACGAAAGAAACAGCACTTTCGGACCCCGTGAATGTATATATAATATAGTATTTATTATTACTAGAGGTTGGCTGACTTTTTTCCGGTGGCACTTTGTTGATAAAGATAAAGTATAAGGATAAATTGTTGATAAATTAGAAGAACAAAGAAAAATTACAGAAATAAAAATAAATTTCATTTTTGAAATTTTTCACGTCCTTTTTTTTATTTTTACAAAATAAGCAGCTAACTTTTCAGTGTTTCCAACTTCTTTTTGAAAGAAAGACTTGTATTGTTAGGCTAATGCCTCCCTTATCACCCTGTTTACGGAGGAATATTTGCCCACATCCGTTCTTTCGTTCCTTTCCTTTATTTTGTCGTGTTTTAGAGAAAAATTTAGGTATAGTTAACCGATCCCTTATTTCTCACCAGGCCGTGTAAGCTTTGTAGAGTCTAGCCTGTTTCCTCCTATCACCGAGTGGTTCTCATTTAGTTTCGCCCCCACACAAAACCCACTCCAGCCCGTTTCTAAATTTTATCCAGGACATTGATGTCTGTAAGGATCCCAACTTGCTGCCACCATGTTCTATCACAGGTCTAACTAGAAAAGCTGTCTTGTAGTATCTTCAATAACCTGTTTGTGAAGTGGAACGACCTCCAACCTCCCTTTCCGTGTTCACCTCAGTTTAATTTCTTATTAAAAGTAACACCTAGATATTCACACGTTTCAACAAGCGGCACTTTTTCGTTTTTTGTATAAATAAAAATTTATGCATATTTTCCTTTCGTCCGATATCAGCGCCTACACCGTTCACGCTATTAATCCTGATATTGAACTCTTTCTCCAGGACAACGTTCATGCCATATATTACGTTTTCCAAGTCCTCTTCTAAAATATCATCGACAAAGACTGATATTAGTGGAGTATTAATTCGTGTTCCTTTGTAAAGTAAAAAAGGCACTCAGCCATATTATTCTGATATAGAGTGAAGATTGAGAGGCTGTAACTATGTAACGGGCCAAGTAACTTCCCTCTCTGCTGATCCCGTCACGTCCAAGCAGTTATTCGAAGAAGCCCGTGCGAGGATTAATCTCGTCAGTGAAGTTGTGACGGGTCTTGCATATTTCACAGCAGCTGCGTCTGATCCCGAAACGTCTTAACGCTCCACTTCACACGAATTTTACACTCTCCTGAACATCCCCCTCTTTTCCCATAACAGCGAGTACGGTTAATATCTGCAAGAAAGGGAAACTAAATGCAAAAGAGTCGTACCGCGGGACAGTCTACTTTGCGGCGCAATCTAATAACATGTGCATATTTAAAATGTGATAATTGATGTATTGATTATTAGGTGAGTATTCTAATTTCTCATCCTCTTTTTTGTTTATTTATATATTAGTCTACAGAATATATAAATTGTTTCGGGTTTTCAATGTTTCTCCACGGGATAATAACCTGAAGAAGTACCGAAACGTTGTGTTTTTCCTCCTTGGAAATTGTAATAAATAAAAAAATCAAGTCTGAAATTGGTCGTAAATTTTTACTTATTACTACAAAATCAGAGGTTAAAATAAAACCTAATAAATTTCATTAAAATTAAATTAGTTCTTATTTAATAGATTTACAACATATCGTCCACATTTGTGGTCTACATATGGTTTAAATATATGCGTTGTGGACTCAGTCCAGTCCCTAAGAAAACATTTATTCATTAGTACTAATTCAAAATATCGATTATTGACGACAAATTAAATGTTAGCCAAGTATTTATTTATATTATCACGGTACATTATTTAATTATTGGCCAACACATGATTAAACGTCAAAATTTTTCTTGGTTAATATTCCCTTTACACATTTGGATCCTTGTCCCTGGTTTAAAGCCAATGGGACGCGCGGCCATATTGTTATTCAGAACGCAGCAGCAGTGTTGCCGCCTCACCTGCGCCGTCTAGGGAAATCAGGGCTGCCAACTGCACAGACAGTCAACAAGACCTGACACCGCGTTAAATGACCCATGGGGGGAAGGTAAAGGTCGCCGCCGTCAGGTTAGTCACACTGCTGACCATCTTTGCCTACAAGAGGGCGGAAAAACTTGGAAAAGTAAATTAAAGACGGACGTCTCCGGTACGAAACGTCGTGTATTTTCTGATTTTAGTCACGTTAAAGTACCGTAAAACGGGTTTCATTTTCATAATTCAATATTACAAAAAGCCTCACAACAATTCCAGTTTTAATACGCTAATACATGCAAATTCTATGTCCCATAATGGTAATATTATTAATTAATAGTACCGTCATATCACAAGAAGGGCGGAAGGAGAAGGGGAAAGGGATGGGAAACAAATTTAAGAGAAACTTGAAAAGAATAAATTTATTTTCTAAACGACACTGACGTTTGCAGGATTGAAATAAGGAAAGATTTATCAAATAAAAACAGGGAAGTTACTAACCCTTACTAATCAAAAAGATAGTACACCAAACTCATTGCTTTTTGTTCCAGTAAAAAATAATAATACGATGAAAATAAACCAAACACACAAAGAGACGTAGAAGGCTCAAAACACAAAGAAGGGGAAGGAGATTTGACACTGGGCAAATGGTAAAGTATTGTGACAGACCAGAGTACTAAAGGTTGAAACAACGATACACAAAGTGTGTGGAATAACAGAAACAAATATATAAATTTAAATGACAAAGGAATAGAATGAATAAAACGAAACCAACGAAGAGACCTACAAAAGTATGAATAGAAATTGTAATTTTGAGATATTCAATAAAAATATATTTAATGAAGGAAAGAAACTGGGAAAGAAGGAAAACGAATTTCAGTGAAATAAATTGAACAGAACGAGTATGTCACTGGAAAAGTATTATTAATAAATAAAAACGGAAAAATGAATGGGACACGAATACAATATTATGAGAGCGGAAATTTTTGCTTGTAACGAAGCTCGTACCTGGTAGAGAATCCACCCGGTGAGCGGGTGGTTCGATCCTGGGTCCAGTCGATTATGTACTAAATGATTGAAATATTTTGAAGACATATAGATGGGTTGATATATTTATTTCGTCACAAGGGGTGGAGTCTGGTGACTACAGTACTTTTATGTTTTTAAATCAACGTTCCTCTTAGATCAAAAACGTACAAATGGAATTAAATGCTGGAGAGCGAAGCAAGGTGGACATTGGGGAAAAGATAAGTGAATAGAGATAATAATATAGAAACAAGCAGATGATATTTGGGGAAAAGGGAGAAGGGAATGAGGAACGTGACAAAGGGGTTGGTTTAATTCTGGCGTCAGTGACAGAAAGGGGTAGAGAGGACACACCGAGTCCCCTTCCCAGGAATTCGGTATTAACAACCTCAAAATATTAAAATTTGGTCCAAAATTTCATCACTTCACGGTGGTAGTAATCTGTTATCTTTGCTTTCCAACAACATGTTACGTTCCCTTCCTTGAAGGATACACATGACCGCAGAACTTGAAGTTTTTCATCCGCGTAGAAAATAAATTTCTCTCACTTTGATATTAATCCTCGGAGTAGTTAAGTTACAAATTGAAGCGATCCTTCCTCGTGAGCTGGATTAATGCGTTAAATGTGTACTTTAAGGCGGAGATAAATTCTCAAGCAGCTCCGTGCTATGAAATTACTTGTAAGTGGTAATATCTCTGAGAAATATGAGCGTCATCCCGAGAAGGGTGGCACTCCTGCGGGCTCCGCTAATAAATAGGCAACAGCCCTTACTCAAGACTTTGCACGAGAATAATCTTGAAACCGTTTTGCAGCCTCCGTGTCACATAAATCCACAATGAACAACGTTATTAAGTGACAAAAATAATTGAAAACTGTAACGCGCGCGCACACACACCGAAATAACCGAAACTGTGGTTCCTACGACATCAGAAACTTAACCCACAGTATGACGTCATAAGATGGCCGCCGTGTAGTATCACCTACACGCCATTCCGCGGGAAATTATTTTCTAACAATATGAATCGCTGTAATAAAATTGCCTGCATGTGTGTGCGTCTGTCTCTCTGTATGTATGTTCCGAAAATCAAAACGAGTAAACCCATTTTACCAAAATTCGTACACGTGTTATTTGCGACTCGGAAATCAACAGTATCGGGGTAAAACCTGGCTACTACCCCTATGGACTGGGGTTGAGGCTATGGAAAATTTTAAATAAGCATTAATGGCCATCATTTCCATCATATAAATACATTATTGGATCAATTAATTTGATGGCGTGTCCTCCGTTTCTGTTAGCGAACTATTTCAACCTCATTTATTATCGAGGGGTGGGGCAAAACATAAAAATGACCAGAAAACAATCCAGGTTGCTGCTCTAAACCGGAGTACTGTGAGCCGTTGAGTTTAATTCTGACGTAAAAAAGTAATTCAAGATACAGTTCATCCCTTAAGAGGGGTTTGAAGGGGGTAAAACAGACTTCGTCATATTATCTTAAACTAATGGACCAATTACGACCAAATTTTGAACTCACTTTCTTGGCGAACTAAAAATTAACACTGTTGGGTGAGAAACGGCGAGGCTCGAGGGGGTGGAAATTTTTAAATATCTATAAACTGCCGTTATTTCCTTCTAACATACACTTCAGGGTCAATTGATTTGATAAAATTTCAGATGAATAATTTTGTTTATAATTTGAACTCCATTCGTCGCCTAAGGAGAGTATTCATAGGGGTGGGGGTGTAGTTGGCGTCATATGTACGTGAACCACATGAAATCATGAACAACGACCACGACTTATTTTCTAAAAAAAATAAATAAAATCTTAAAACAAAAATCACGGTCACATCTCGATCAACGATGACGTCACTGGCAAACAGCTGTGCAATACAAACAAGGCCGCAGGTTGTCGTCACCAAGAGGGAAATTTTCACAAACGGGGTTGATGCTCGGAAGATAAATATTTTGATTGAATTTATCTTGAAGCAGGAGGAAGCTGCAGCTGGAGACTCTCCCACGCCGTCAAGATACCGGCCGGGGCTCACTTTATGACGTCCTTATTTCTTAAAGTGTCCCGTGTCCTGTGTCAATTGTTTCCGCACTAAGCGTGGTGTAAGTCAGCGAGTGAGTTTTACGTCTCCCTTTGCCGCTTTTAGCCCAAGCATAACGGGAACAAGCGATAAGAGTCGTTCTGGATAGAAGCCTTAAGCACCACTTTCGCAAGGCACGGCCTCCAAACGTTTTTACAGCCCCCAGGCGAGATAGAACACTACAGCTACAGATCGAGCTGCTGGGCACACATACATACAATACGCACACATTAGTTCTTGAAAAACGTCCATTTCGTCCGTAAGTTTGTCCCTTCTAACTATTTTTTTTTCGTAACATAAAATTGACAGTGAGCGGTTTTTATGGCGGGTAACAGACTACACGAGGGTGATCCTGAAGCAAGAAACTCCACTTTAATAGCATAGGAAGAGAATTGAAAAGGGGGGATTTGGAAGTTAGCCCGAGGTATCCATCCATGCTTCGATCAAATTTGGGAGGGTAGTTGACCTACTGGTCAAATGGGATCAACAAGCAACAACTCTGACCGTATGCCGAAGGTCTTTTACCTCCATGCATGCACCCTTCAAACTGCTCATGGAAGTCTCAGCTTGAGGGGGACTCAATTTCATAAATCCTTGGAGTAGGACCAGTGGGGTTGGAGATGGAAACCCAGATGGACGAAGTCAACCCTGATCGACTTCCCAGAACTCCTCAGGATCCTCTTGTGTGAGCGACCCAACGTATCCTATTTATGTGTGTGTGTGCGCCGCACTAGGGAGATAAACATTTTCGTGAATTTTTTAATTATTCAAGTTAAATTTAAACTAAAATAAAACGTTGATTAAATTTAAAAACAGAACAAATAGATGGATCAATAATCTTACACTTATAAATGAAATTCGTTGTTTATGTATAAAGAGTGCTGAAATTTCGTACGCGTGTTTATATATATATATATATATATCCGTATAATAAATAACTTTTGGGGGTCAATTACGTTTACGGTGTTTCCTACGACTCTCTCTGTATCCGTCCTACCTTAATGACATTTAGAAATTCCTCCAGGAAACATTATGGCCTTGCGTACCCTGCGTGTACGCGTGCGGCGGCGGCGACGACGTTCGCGAGAAACAAAAAGAATATGATGGTCCGTTACTAATATCAGGAGATATTTATATTATTTGTGTATAGGGAAGCTTTTGGCAGAGGTTGAAAGAGGAGCTATGTCCCGGTTGCAGAAGTCAATACTCGGTGCCTACGTTTTACGTCAGAAGCAATTGGGCCCAAAGTCTGTTACGTAACGCATTACGCGTTACTCAGAGAGCGCTAAATCGTTTACTATTAGCGCGATTGCCACCGAAATGTCGCACTGAATTATAATCAATGTCACGCTGGCTCCTCTTCGATTCCGGAATGAGCTCGTCTCTCTCTCTCTCTCTCTCTCTCTCTCTCTCTCTCTCTACACTCTCCTCTCTGTCTGTCTCTATATATATCCCCATCCTTACCCTACCACCACGTACAAAAGCGACTCTACTTATCAAACAGATTCTCCAGAAAACACTGATCTAATTTATTTAAAAGGTGACTTGAAACACTTTAGCCCAACCTTTTTTCCCCAGTGCGTATTTATGCATCAAATGTATGTAATGTAAGCAGTGATCGTGGGTTCCGATTCCCGAGTGTGGTCTACATTTTTCCACCCCTAATCCGTCAATTCGTTTTCGAAGCGTTTTAAGCTGGCCTCTGGTTTAAAAAACAACTTCTTCTGTAATCCAATCAATCGTAGTCGAAATTGGTATTTTCCATTTATTAGCTGTAGCACTCACGAGGACGTATTAGTGACAGCACCATTTTCATAATAATAAATAAATAAAATAAAAAAACTGCCAATATGTCAGCATAAAATTTATCATTATTTATTCAAAAAGCCACGTTTCGTCTCGTTTTTTGAGACTTCCTCTGGCGGAAAATTTAGCAATTCATTATATTTACTCCTTGACTCACCCAGTCGAAAAGATGTACATGTGAAAAATTTATTATTATTTATAAGAACAGAAGAGGGAGAGAAAGAATAGAATTCGCAAAGCATATTAGGGAGAATGTGGGATGTGTTAGTTATGAGGAAATGAAAAGGCTTTCACAAGATAGGTTGCATCAGACCAGTTTTAGGACTGAATACCACAACAAAAACAATAAATAACAAACTTTATGAGATCATTTTTATATTTATCTATATATGTGGTGTTAGGGAGAAGTCCGAAGAAGATTTAGAAGCAATAATAAATGGCGTGAACGTGATCCTGGAGAAAGAGTTCAAAAAGAGGATCAATAAAAGGGAAACCAAGAGTGGAATAACAAAGGTTGTTAGATTGGGAGGGAAGGAAGTTACTTAACTAGAGCAGGATAACACAGGCAGTCAAGGAATTTACTTATGACTAATATAATACCGCGTTTGAGTTAACAAATTAACACTTCTGTATTCTATTAATGCACGATATTTAATGGACTAGTTAACCATCGAAGACTTTATAGCGGGGGTACGACAATGACTGAACAGGGACGTTTCGAAGGCTAAAAGCTCTGCCGTCAGTTTCCAGGCGAAGTGTCGGAACCATCTCCGTCAGGAAGACATATAAATGCAGAATATGATAAAATAATAAAACTTAACACAAATTGGGGTGATAGCGTGACACGTTTGGCCTTTATATGCGTGTCGCACCACGGGTTTCACTGCCCCCTGAATTAAGGGTTTTATCGTAAAACAAGATAGCACAGTCATTAGCAAAGGTTTATTAACCAACCGTAATCGTCAGAGTATACTGTGAGGACTCTTTAGGAGCTTGGACGAATTTGTTTGTGTAAAGTAGCGTTATTTGGTGTCGCGACACTCGCTTGCACAACGTTTCTCTTTAATGATAAGGATTCACCGTCACTTTCAAAGTTAATTTCATTTTGGAAACACTTGTCCGCCACGCTTGACCTAGGCTCGTCTGTGATCTACAAGGCTGACTGTTACACTGTCGCTGTCGCCTGTCCACCGCGGCGGGTTTACCTTTAAAGGTGTTCCTCCTCCTCCGCATCGGGCCCCACTGAGACCGACAGTCCACGGAATCCCATTAAGCGGTTACGCTAGGGCTGTACAACATGGCGCGTCCCTCACTTTACAGCTCTGCCCGAGAAAACAACTTCCTCTAGGATTCCGATACAAATTGGGAAGGAACCCTGAAGACAAAGATGTCAGCCATCTTTAACAACAAAAGACCCCTTACCTCTGTGAGGGGCAAACTCCACAAAATCCACAACCTTCCCATCCCTTCCCTACTTTCAAAAATTAAAGGCTTCCTAAATGGCACCCACGACAGAATACTACTGAACTACCTTCCTAATAGATCCTTCTCTATCAAAATAAATAACCACGTCTCCCAACTACACTGAATCGCGGTGGAAGTGTCATTGCCCCCCTTCCTGTACAACACCTTCTCCTCCCTCACCACCACTAATATCAGCGCTCAACAATGGTCCCATCAATGGCGAAACAGCATCAACCCTACCAAATCAATATCCGTACCATTCACAATGACCAAAAAACCATCCTCCCCAAATCCACCTCCATCTAAACAATTCCTTACAAGCACAGAAACCACCTGTCTAGTAATCAGGTTAGATTCAAAACTCTCGTGGAAACCTCATATTAATCTTCTCCTCTCCAAAATAAACCCTATAGCCCCTGTTACCATCAGCACAAAACCCTCCTGTACTTCTCCATAATACAAACCACCTAGTCTGTGCCTCGGACATATGGGGAACAACAGCCAAAATTTAAATAAAAAAAACATAATCGTACGCATCATTACAAACTCTCCCTGGTACTTCAGAAATTCCGTCACGCACCATAACATCAAACTTCCCAAAATAAACTCCGTAATCTCCAAATCCATAACCTCCCTAATTAAAAGCGGCCTCAAACACCCAAACCCCACGAATCAGCAATTACATGACAATCCTCCTCCATCCTTAGGCCCAAAAGAAAACTCATCCTTACCCCTTCACATTCACCTTACCATTACGCCACATCTTCATATATCTTCCAATAATCAGTTCACTGCCTGTCAACCGTCACCCACCCACGTCGTATGCCTCTCAGGAGCACACACACAAAACTCAGCTACTAAAGTGTGTTAATTAATTGGATTAACCTACCTACATGCCAACTTTTAAACTATATACTATATTTTATTTTGTATTCTTTATTTTAATATTGTATGTACTGAATCATTATTGTCAAAACTGATAGTCATTGCGACAAAAGTTTTTTATATACATAAAATAAAATAAAGCTAGATATAAAAGGTAAACAAAGTAAACAAATTTAAATTGGTTGCATCGAGTGGGGCTCGAACCCCAAGTCCACATTACTGCAGTCCAGGTCGATAAACCTCAGCAACCAGCGCAGGTTTTCAATTGTGGCAATATTCTTAAATTTTTAATGCAAATATCTGGGGCAATTTTAGAAGTAACACCTGAAGAAGTGTCAAGCACACTGGAACGAAATACTGCAGTAACGTAATGCGGTCCCTCAAAAATCGACAGGGAAGGTTGGAATCGTTTGGACGTTCCGAGAATAATCAAGGCAAAACAGGGAAGCTAAGAAAGACAGGTTCCACGCGTCACCTCTGGCTGAACTGCTTGTTGCATCGTCAGCCATGAGTAATCGTCCACATGAGCGTGGCCGAAGTAGGAGTTTCCCTCTAACATGCCTCTGATCTGCATAACGCTCTAGAAACTCCATTATCCACGTATGATAGTGGTGCTTCACTCCCCCCCCTCTCTCTCTCTCGGCTGGACTTTTTTCTCCCTTCCTCAGTGCTCTAGCCTATTTTCTTCACAGCAGCATCTCTCCTCCCCCGTGTCACACGCAGAGGCACGAGCTGACACCCACTTAACCCTCCTACTCCCTCGTATTTCAAGCCATCACCAGCAGAGCACGATTCGGGAAAGTTGTTCCGTGCGAATACGAACCGAACAACGACTTCACAATCCTTCTCCTCTTTACGCATCTTTCGTGCAGCATGTGGAGGCGATTTTTCTCTCACTGGACATCAAGTGAAAAGTTAATCCTCAACCGGACCCTCGACGAATTAACTCTCACTTTGTCCGTGCCCCAGCAGACCAAATGTAATTTATTCAACAGGCCGTGATAGTTGAAGCACCGCTCGAAGTAGTGAACCGGGGGACAACCAGGCACATTTTCCCCTCCACTCTCTATGAGGCGATTCTTTTCTTCTTCGGAAACCGCTATAGATACAGCAATGAAAGTTTCACAACTTATCTTCAATACTATTGTATTATTCGACACTCTGACACGAGACTGAATTTATTAATTAGTGGTTGAAAACATTTAAACCTTAAAAAACAGTTCCAAAAATTTATGTAAAAAACAAACATTTATTTGTTATTAAATACAGGAGCTTTCAAACTACTTGGTTGTAATCGTCTGTAATAAAACTAAACATTGTAAGCAATAAAATATTGGTCTTCTTATAATTAGTTATTCGAAAACATTTTAATTTAAGTTTCAAAATATTTACAGTTAAATACCCTTAATAGAAGTAAATATTAAACGTCCAAACAATCCAAATACCCTGTTTCTCTCCAAATGTCTACAACTTCTGTAAATTTCACCTGATTAAAAATCTTTCTCAGTAATAGTTCTGAAATATTGCCGCCCCCCGGTGGCCCCTACACTGTCCGTACCAACGCAGCATTAAACCTGCAAGTTTAAAACTTTCTTTCTACCCAAACACCTACCACGCGGAGATCTCTAACACCAATAAACGTTTAACCTAATAATTGACATTAATTAGTTGAATTAAGAGACACGGGGACAGAAATTTCGGCTAGAATCTGAAAAAAGAAATAGATTTTCTAATTTTTTCATATTAATTTGCCTATAAATTCAGTAAACAGAGAAAAGAAGCTGCCAAAGAAAGAAGGATGGTGTAAAATATGCTGAAAGACAATTTATATTAATATGTTTTATTCTACATTAATAAATGATAACTTTTTTTCAGTGAAATGTTTTCCTCATCTGCATGATTTTAGGTACATAATTTTTTTGTTCATAATTTTCAGGCTAATACCTTCAAATATAAGTATTATTTTTGTAATTGTTTAAGTAGTTTAAGTGATAAAAGTTTCAAAGTGCTGTAAAATGCCAATTTTTAAGTAACCGTTTAAAGTTCTTAGTAAGAATTTATTTTCTCCTCACAGTTTTATTCAATTTCAAAAATAATACTGACAATCGATAACATTGGTCAGCCCTACATTTTAATGCGAAAAATATTTACGTAACGCAGGGAACATTTTCAAAACTACCAAATTTATAAAATATCTAAACAAACAAAAGGTTTACAGAAACAAAATTTTGGACATTTCTACACATGTGCGCCCGTTGTTAACGCACAGTCAAAATTTCAGCTCAGTAGTAATTCATTAACAATAATTTCAAAGTTCAGTCACCCCCATCCATCCCCCCTCCCCCCCGTGTTCCTTAATGAGAAAAAGAGAAACGTAGTCCTGATTAGTCAGAAATTATTTATTTTCTACGCTTCGTTTGGTGAGTGACAGGAAAGAAATTAACGTAGAAGTTAAATTGTATTTACTGTTGGCAGATATAAAATGAAATTACTTAAACATAAATACTGCTAAACTAAAAAAAATAATCATAGTTCTTTAAAATTTCTACACCCCCCTGAAAGGAAAAAAGAGAAACACTACAAGAGTTGTATATTAACTTAACACTTCACTTCACTTTGACTTGAACATTTCAATTGGCATGTGGATTTATATTATTCAAAATAACCACTTCACACGTTTTTTTAGGTTTGTCCTGAATTTATTTTCCTGAAGAGGATTTTCTCCTGCCATAAATGAGTCAGGGTTGAGGACTGTTGATAGTCTTTATTTTCATGTGGTGGAAGGAGACTTGTTATAATATGATAATCTGGCCCTGGCCGTGGCTAGTAGGGGTTGGTAATTATTTTCCGACCCTGGAACCTGTAGGGTTAATGAAAGCAGCTCGCTGCTGCAAGGGAAACGCAATAATTCTCCATCGTGGCGCCCCCTTTTCCTTGGCAGCTCACTCTTTCCCAGTGTGTGTGTCTGTACATGTAAAGGCGAGATAATTGCTGCTGAAATTGAATCCCCCGAATTTTGGGCCGGGAGTTTCCCCGCTGGGTGTTGTTTCTCCTCGGAACTGATCAGAGTTCAGGGACAAGTTAAGTTTCGCTTCAACTCCGCGGCGGAGGGAAAACTGCGACTTACAAATATACCAGGACACCAGGCAATTAGGGAAAGTCGACTGAGGGAGAGGAACTCGGGAATAAAGGAAAAGTTCCGAGGAACTAGTCCCTGCCGTAGGGACGAGAGTCGACTGCTTCTGATAACTCTTAATTATAATCATGTGAATATTAAAATTTACAGGAATTATTCCAGAAGGACCGTTTTTGTTGTTGTTCTAGTATTATGGTCCTCAGACTGGTCTGATCCATGCTAACCCATTCTGTGGCCGCCTTATTCGCATACTTCTCTTCCGTATCTTTCTCTCTCCTCTTATACTGTTTAAAACTTCCTGGTCAGTTACCCTATACAACCGTCTCACTCTCCTATAGCACCACATTTCAAAATATACTCCTTTTTTCCTTTCTGCACCTCCCCCCCCCCCAACAAATCAGCTACACGAGGGTGATCCTGAAACAGGCAACCCCCCCCCCCTTTAATAGCATAGGAAGGGAATGAAAAGGGGGGAATGCGGAAGGTCGAGCAAGGTAGCCGAGGGTTAACTAGGGCCCCCGGGCTATAGCTTAAGGATCCTACTCCGTGTTTCACCTAACGAGATACAGGTAAAACTCTATCAAACCTGCATGAGGTAGGTCGGGCATTTGCTACTATTCTGACGCCCTTCCTAATGACGAACGACGGGAGATGACTTTGCTGTGGGGTATTTTTTTACTATTCTTTAAGAAAACAATAATGACGAACTTCAACATGAGCGTCATCAGTACGCAAGTCGACGTATAATGAGAGGCGCGAAGAGTAAATCATAAATCGTATAAGCACGGACAACAGAGAAATGTAAATGAGTAATCAGCCAATTTCCTTAATAAAAAAATTAAAGTCAAAACTGAGGACAGATATTTTTTTTATTTGGCGTGTGTATGCGAGGAATTTTTATTTTGTGATGGTGGTGGTGCCGCTGCTTGGTTTGCGGTGTAATCACGAATCACGAAGCGTTCGCAATCAACTCTCGTCCAGCCAATGAAACCTATCGTTTTGTTTGACATGGAAGCTTCATTTCCGACCAATTAGCGGCCGAACATCTGGACGAAACACATTAAACAACAACATCACACACATACACGTATTGCAGATGTTACATGTGTGACAGGAGAGGGACAACTTCCCCCTCCCCTCCCCCTCCCACCCATCCCTCAAATACAAATTACACATCACACCGTCGCGCTGGACCCTCTGAAGAACATCAACATCATCAAATAAGTCTCGCAAAAAACACTACATTATATACTGTTAATGAAGTTTTGTGTTTTTTAAACAATAATAAAAATAGGAGGAATGTGCGGACAAGAGAGAGAGAGAAGGGGGGGGGCAATATCGACTCTCTTGGTCTAAATTTAGAAAGGAGGACCAGAAAAAACAGATTCAATATCATGGTATTTGTAGATTTTTAAAAAAACTTCGGTGATATAAACTAAAGATTTTGAAGAGGACGGGAATAAAATATAGACATGGAGAGTTATGCATAACCTCTACAGAAGACAGTCAGCAGTAATTAGGTTTTAAGGGCAAGAAAGGAGTAAGACAAGGATTACATATAGAACAGGCGATGAATAAAGTTAAAATCAAATACGTGAAAATGAATCATATTGCGAGGAGACTGTAGTTAGGGCGCTGCTTGATGAAGGACAACCCCCTCCTCTTCCCCTCTGAACGTTTTATTATTTTTTTGGAAGGGAGGAGTAGGACTTGAATCTTAGACCTGTCATCTACATGGAACTGCACTGGCTATTCTGGAGGAAACAATATGGCCGTGACACTGAGACAGGTGGGGTGGAGGGGAAAGAAGAAATGTGTCGTCGCCCTTGTGGGTAGATGAAGAGAAAAGCCAACCATGCCTGCGACAGGTCGTCTTTCTGTCCGTGACAAGGACCACCCACTATCGCGGAAAGTTAGTTAATTAAGCTGACACCAATTAAGGCGAGTAATTAAGTCCACGAGTCCGTGTGGTCGCACTTCACAGTCCTCTTTACTTGTTCCTCTACAATAACTTGCAATTATTTGGAATCAATTTCTACCGGGGGTATTGATCTCTCTGACGATGTTTGAGGGACGAGGCCAGGAGGTGGGTGGGAACTTTGGCGGAGTGGCTTAAGTCCCTTCCTCACTCGCAGCAGTGGACTGATCGGATTTGAGCGTGTGCTACAACGTTTTCCGCCAATCCTCCTCTCCCTCCTCGGCCTGTAATTTCAGGCTTAAACACTACCTTCGATTGGAAAAATTAGCAAAGGGAAGGGGAAGCGGTTCTGGAATCATTTACAATAACCCGCAAAGTCTTAAAATCAAAATTGAAGCGACTGTTTATGTTTGCACAAAATATAGAGTAGTGGTGAAATTGGAACACCTGAACACACGCTTCTGGATTGCCAATTATTAGAACTAGACCATGATAAAAGAGATATCTTAAGAAGAAAAACACTAAGGGAGATTATGCAGGATATAAACCTAATAGCGATTTTGGAAGAATTAACACTCAAAATAGAGATAGATCTTGAAAAATATAAAATACGAAGAAAATAGGAATATAAACAAATAGCCACTTTTTAATAGTTACTACATAGTGAGTCAAAATGAGAAGCATGTCATGGTGTCAGCAGGTATGCATCCATCATAAAAGGATGAATAAAAAAATGAAGTGCCTCAATTACATCATCCTGGAGCCGGACTATGATTCCTGGAACCGGATGGTACAAACAGAAACCATAGTTATTAAAAAAAAATTAACAACAAGTATTAAGAAAGCAGTTGCAGCTCTTACTTTGTGAAACATGAAGTATGGGCTGCTACCGGAATCTCGGAACTGCAATATCATAAATTAAGAAGTGGAAATGCAGGGAGGAGGGTTTAAGATTGAATGATCTCTCTCTCTCGAGACAGATCAGGAGACAGGGCTGAGAGAAGGAACTCCTACTGCCTCTCCACGCACTGAAAAAGAGATGGATAACATGCTTCTTGGTACACAGAAATATCTGTGCCAAGTTGCGATACTGAAGCATGCAGTGAATGATCATATGCTGCGTGCTAAACGCATCCAAAAGACACCGTGACATACAAAGATAAACAACTTATTGGGGTAAAACAACAGTATAATATATATATATATATATAAAGAAAAAAAAATTAAAAATTACCATTCATTTTGTATTTTATTAATTACTCTTGCTAAGGTTAATCAATGTAAAAAAAGTGTACAAGATGTTGTAAAATATTGTAATTAAGGCCTGCTATAGGAAACAAGAAAGCAGGCTAAAAATAGAGAAATAAATTTTAAAAAAAAGTACGACAACTTCCAAATGTGCGAAATATTTTCTAAATGATGGTTCCAATGAAACGAGAAATCCTATATTGAGGGCAGGAGGTGAAGGTAGCAAGGAAGAGTGACCTGACTCCAGCATGTGGCGTTCTCCAGACCTGCTGTGTGCCATATACAACACTACACACAGGATGTCGCTCTCCTCTGGACAGTGAAGATGTGTGTGAAAAAGTGAAGGAAGATGTTGATGGAAACCGTAACTCGATTTTTCCTCCTCCAGTGAGATGTTCCTTAAATTTTTACGAAAGTTGGAAGTCGCGAAGTCGTGAGACTGGTCATCGGATCAAAACGGCAAGAACAGTGTCGGATTAGAATTAGGAACGGAAACGGTCCTTTAAACTCAATTTCAAGTACAAGGAGGAAGTGAAAAGGTAGCTGTTGCAAGTTTGAAACATAAGTATGAAAGGACACACACACAGACAGAGACAAAGAGGTAGATAGGGAGAGAAAAGAGAGATATAGAGACAAAGATAGAGATAGAGAGACAGAGATAAAGATAGAGAGACAGAAAGACAGAGATAAAGATAGAGAGAGATAGAGAGACAGATAAGGTAGAGAAACAGACATAGAAATAGAGAGAGATAGAGATAGATTTTTGATTGATTGATTGACCTTTATTTGCCTATTAGCTATTTTTTACAGATGATAATAGTTTGATATTTCACATAATCACAATATTTACATTTTTTGAAAACAAAGCATAGATAAGTAGGCACCAATAATAATAATAATTATATTAAAAATACTTTTATTTGCTAACTTCTTACTAACATTATTTAAGAATTATGGAATATAAGATAATGAAGAATTTATATCACAATTAACAATTTTTTACAGTTATATGATTTAATTAAATAATCTATTCACAGTATTGAGAGATAGATAGATAGATAAAGACAGATAGAGAGATAGATAGAAACAGGAGATTGATAGAGAGAAGGGGTGATTTATGATGATGTCGGATGTTACCTGAGAGATCCAGCTGAACCTGAAAATCCTGATTTCAATAACACGAACCAGAAGATATCTGCAAGTATAGACTCAGCAGTAACTTGGCAGACCTAAAGAACTGAAAAAGTATCTACTACACGGCCCACGTAGTCATTTAGAAATCAATTCTGGAGTCTTCGGAAAAACTGTAAATAAATTAAAAGCTAGAATAATTTCTCACAATTAGCCAATTTTACAACACCAGACAGGAAAGAAATGTCGACCGAACCTAAACTCGATCCCCGAAAACTCCCAATTACTGGGCGGTGACTCTATCCGAGTCAACACACTAACCGTTGCGAGATCCTTCCTCCCTTTATGTAAATTTCAATTTTAAAATCAATCCCCTTCGTTTTACATTTATTATTCAAGCCACAAATACAACTCGACGACAAGGCCGCAAGATTGTAGAGCGCAGTCGACTGGTAAAGATATCGATATTGACTGACCACCGTGTGTTGTATGGTGGGTGTCATGTGGAATGTTTGCTGATGGGACGCGCGCGGATGTTCAAGACCCGTTTCTCATGGGTGAGGCCGCCGCCATCTTGCCCTAGAGCTTTGAATTGTCACCCACGATTATCATAAACTAAGTGGACCCTAGTTCCTTCTCTTACGGAAAGCAACGGCTTTGAGTATTATTTCATCCCCCTCCACCCCTCTTACTCATTTTCCGCCCGCTCCCCCTCGCCCCACCAACATTCCCTTTATTAAAACTTTTAATTTAAATGGAAATATAATCGATAGTCGCAACATCGAGATCGAATCCATAATTTAAAGTGAAATAGGATTAGCGCTCGCTTCAGATGGCCAATTTCATTACCGTAGTAGCTTTTCCGGACTCGACTCTTTTTTCCTCCTCCCTCCCTCTCTCCCTCCCGCTACGTTCCGGAGTTGGTTCTTGATGAAACAGGAAGTTAACCAACTTTTGGCCACAATTATATCGAAAACACGAATTCATCTAAAATCCAATTTAAAGTTAAACCGCAAAAGGGAGAGGGGAGCTGGGGGAGGTTGGGGTGGTTGGGCAGGTGGGGAAGGGGGGGGGGAGACAGTTGTCGTGTTCCCGTAACGTTTCATCTGAGGCTTCACAATTGCGTCTTTCTCTCTCTTTCTCTGGCTCGACTCAAATTAACTTTTTATTTTCACACATCATCTTCTTTCTGTCTTCTCATCCCCTACGAAGTGAGTGGCGACCTTACTCCCGTCAATGACAAAGAAACGACTCCTTAAATATTGGAACCTTCACACTCTTCCTGGACACATCTTTAAAAACCATGATATCGGAAGGGAGAGAATGAAAATTTTTTTTCTTGCTTAATCTCAATTTTGCTCAAGCTGTGCAAAAGAATGTTATGGATCATAAATTATGTATCTTTAGTATGATAATATTTTTTTCCTTTATTTTAATCGGTCACTTAAAGAAACCAAAACTATAATTTAATTTTGGTTTCAAAATTTATTTGGAAGTAACTTTCGGCAAAGGTCATATTCATCTCCAAAATTATATACAATTTTTTGAAATATTAGAAAAAATTTAATAAAAAATTGGTAACAGTTAATAATCCGTCTATTTGAGAGTTTATTAGTTACTCGGTACTAATTTTCAGTTTATGAAGGATGCATGATTGAGCCGACAGTTAATCCACAAATGTCCTGGACCGTATAATTGGAACATTTCGACTCTTATGGTCAGGAAACATTCCAACGACTAACAGGTTTTGTTTGAGGGATTGAGAGGGTGAGAGAGGTGCGTGTGTACGCAACCCTCCGTCCCTCTCTTTTATTCTCTTCCCTTCCTTGGGTTTGACGGCTTTAATTGCAGAGTCGGAGCAAATATGGCCAAGATTTAGTAGTATTGACGCGAGAGGATTATTACCAGCTGTTTTACGGTCTCGAGAGGCCCTTAAAAACTGTCCGTCGAGGATATTACTTTGTCGACAATAAAGACCGTTGTGGAAATGACATGGCGGGCATAGCGAGGAAGGAGGGACGACGAGGAGGGGGAAAAAAAAAACACACTTGCCGCAAAACGTTTTGAGGTTTAAGGATCTCGCGCGTCTAATAAAACTTAATATTCCGTAAAGTGTCTTTTAAATCTGGACGTCTCTATATATGTATGTCAGTCTCAAATTAAATGGTTAAAATTACCAGGAATGAGGAACGGTTTCTCTCTCTCTCTTCTCCGAGAGACTTTAACGTTCTCTACGCTGCTGCGGCAGCCATTTTGTTACTCATAATACCTTATTAAATAACATGAGAATTAACGACCCGTATAAAAACAAAACACTAAGATTTTGAGCAAAATTAAAGTTATAAATAAAGTAGAGAAGGAGGGTGAACATTAATTTTATTTGAAAACGTTTCATCCCCCAAACTATTCCGCCCTCAGTTCTTTAATTTATATAACAGAAATAAAGACCAGGGACGGAAATAAGGGTTTTATTTATGAGAACAAATGAGATTAATGTAGTTGTTTTACTTGTTGTCTAGGTATTCAGTCCAAGACCACTCTGATGCAACCCTTCATGCTAAACTATCATGCGCAAGTCTATTCGTTTATGAATAATTAGCACATCCCACATTCTCCCTAACCTGCTTAGCGTGTTCCATCATCGGCCTCCCTCTTCTGTTCTTACCCCCGCGCACTTCCCTCTAATGCTAATTTTACATGACAATCGTGTCTTAAAAACATAGCCTATTAATCTCTCCTTTCGAAGGCCTCTATATTAATCTCCCTAACCACTCATGCCATTCTCCTACAGCACCACATTTTAAAAGCTTTTATTCTTTTTCTTCCTGCAACTCCCATCTTCCACGTCTCGCATCCATATAACGCCACACTCCATACCAACGTTTCCTAATATTCATACTTATATTAGCCGTAAGTAAATTCCTCTTCCCTTCCTGTGCTATCCTCTATACTTTAAATATTACACTTTCCAAGTAGCAGAATTCCTCAACATCCTTCAAAATATCCCTTCTTGGTATAACAGACTGTTATTCCACTGTTTCCCATAGTACAAACACTCCATTACCTTGGTTTCCCCTCTATTAATCCTCTAGGACCACGTTCGGGTAATTTTTAGCTCCTAAGCCTTATTCCGACTCCCCTAATGCTACCTCCTCGGAAGGTACTTCGCATTTTAGAAGGAACCTGTGTGTGTGGAAATGACGATTTGGAGGTGGGTGGGTGGGTGGGTGGAGGGGTGTGTGGGGGTGGAAATAGGGAACTTTAATCCTGCAGACTTGTTCCGAAGACTGACAAGGCTTAACTGCACTGCGATATTGGATTTCCACATCACTCAAGTGGATTTTATATCGTCCGCCCCCTTGTAAGGTAGTCCGCCTCCTACCCCCGGGCGGGATTTTACTACTCTTCTATATGTATACTTCATCATTTCATTCTCTCCCTACGGTTCGCAATAAATATCTTTAGAGGACTTGTGCACGTCTCACATCAGATCAGACAGTAATTAAAAATTCCAACTGAGACAGAAAATTCCTCAGTCTCTACCTTCCCCTTACAGAGAACGGTCGAATTCAGTCAAGCGATCACTTTAGCAGGTTTCATTCAAGATAGTTACAAACACCTAATTTTTCTGAAAGGAAAAGAAACAATATACAAGATGAGAATAGAATAGATGTCGACGAGACCCGGGAATCGAGGCGGAATTTTTCCAGTAATGTGAAACAATAATGTCGTTGTTCCTTTACAAGTCTTCCTTTCTAGTAAAACGATTTAATTTTGTTGTTTCAATTTAAGGTACACAGGGACTGAAATAATAATTACTGTAAATGAATTACTGTTGTTTTGGTATTCAGTCCTAAGACTGGTTTGATGCAACCCTCCATGCTAACCTATCTTGCGCAAGCCTTATCATTTCCTTATAACTAACACACTCATTCTCATCCGTATCTACTTAGTGTATTCCATCCTCGGCCTCCCTCTTCTGTTCTTACACCACACACTTCCCTCTAATGCTAGTGTTACAAGACCCTCCTGTCTTAAAACTTGGCCTATTAATTTATCCCTTCTCTTAGTCAACGTCCTCCATATTGTTCTCTCTTCCCCTATTCTGGGTAGAACTTCCTCGTTTGTGATTCTATCGACCCAACTGATTTTCAGCATTCGCCTATAGCACCACATTTCAAAGGCTTCTATTCGTTTCCTTTCCCCAACTCCTATCGTCCACGCCACGCTGTATACCAACATTTTTAGCAACGATTTCCTAATATTCACACTTATATTACCCGTAAGTAAATCCCACTCTTTCGCGAAAGTCTTCCTTGCCTGTGCTATCCTACTCGTTATGTCTACTATACTTCTAGCATCCCTAGCTTTTTAACTAAATTTTGTAAAACGAAACCTTCTTCATCGCCTGTTCTATATATAAGTTAAACAGCGTTTTACTCTAGTTGTCTTCAAATTATTACTGAGCTGAAAAATGTAACTGTGTGATAACACAACACGTTTGTAACAATGTGAACAGAAGAGGAAGGGGAAAGATGGAATACGCTAAGCAGATTATTTATGTAGCTATGTAGAAATGAAAAGAATTTCGGAGGATAGATTAGCATGGGACATACCAGTTCTTAGGTCTGATTTCCACAACAACAATTGATTCTCTCTTAACACTGACATTTTTTCTATTTTAATTCTTCGTAAATGTTTTATTTCCCGAGTTGTTGATATTTAAGAACACTGCTGCATCAATATAGACTGTTCACTTATTTTAAATTAAATAAGGAGGACACGGGTAGTGTGTGTTGCCTTTTACTTCCGATCTGAGTAAATAAAAGCAGTCGACAGAGGTTATTAACTGGCCAGCACAGGGGGAGCTATTAACAGAGTTGGTGTCAGATTATAGATCCCTGTGGAACACCAGCCATGCAGATACATTCTCTCTCTCTGTGTGTGTGTGGCAGAGCCGAGGAAATCTGCAAGTGGGCCGGCGGTGTTGTAACGTCGTAGCTTGTAGCGGGGTGAATCCTGTGAATAATAGAAATGGCGAGGGGAGGCGAGGAATCAGCCGCCGCGGGGCCGTGACTTGTGGCCCCCGGAGGGCCTCGGGCGGAGTTGCACGGCAAAACTCAACACCCAACTACACACATGTGTCACCTGCCAAAACACTCCTCCCATAACAAATACACCGTACAGATTCTGCAACGACAAACTCTCAATTAACAATTATAATCGCATTAGTTTGTCACATGGACGGTAGGAGGTGCAGGAAAAAATAATAGAATTCTTTGAAATGTGATGCTTTCGAAGACATACACTTTTCTGATGATATTGTAGTATTAGAGGAGTCAGAAGAAGACTTCGAATCTATAATAAATGGCATGAACGGAGTCCTGGAGAAAGAGTTCAATATTAGGATTAATAAAGAGAAAAACAATGTAATATCTAGGGATGGTACACGTGTAGTAGACATAAAATGTTGGATTGCACAGGCAAGGAAGACTTTCGAGAAAAAGAGGAATGTACTTTCGGTTAATATAAGTGTGAATATAAGGAAATGTTGGTATAGAGCGTGGCGTTATATGGGTGAGAAACGTGGACGACAGGATTTTCGGAAAGAAAAAGACTAGCAACCTTTGAAATGTGGTGCTATAGGAGAATAAGACTGGTGGATAGAATCACTAACGAGGAAGTTCTAAACAGAATAAGGGAAGAGAGAACAATATCGAGGACGTTGACCAAGGGAACGGATAGATTAATTGGCCATGACATGAGGGTCTTGTAAAATTATCCGGATGCGCTACTTGTGCGGAAATGACAAAGCTTTCGCTTGAAGGGTTGTATCAGGATTCAAAATTGCAACAGCATTAGTGACCCTCAAGAGAAAAACAGGGGAAATAAAATCTTAGAGAATTAGCCGATAATACCCGTGAAACGTTTGTAAGCTGTACGAAAATAAAACGGCGTAAACGTCGAGGCTAATAAGAAGACCATTTTTAAATGGGAGACTATGTCGAGCATTATAAAAACTGAACCAAGATATAACAAGTCTATTGAGTAACTAACACACGATACAGAGGATATCAGGAAAGCTAATTAATATATTTGGGAAATTAGAGAACTTGGACGGATAGAAATGTGTTTATAACTCATATGACAGACATGAAGCCGTACTTTCAGTTCTCATATTTTAATAGCACTTTCCTCCCAAATTCCAGATATATTACGTCTTGAGCTACAGCTTCAACGGCTGTTGTTATGCGGTTACCGAAGTATGAACGGCCACGAAACGTGGATCGTAAGTGGGAAAAATTATAAATATTTACCAATCTCGGTATAGTGTTGTTATGATTATTGATATAGTTAGATATTTAGTGAGGACGTGTGAGCGTGTATCGTGGCCATGGCGGCTCGCGACTGTCACTGATGGATTGAATAACTGAGCCGCCGCTACAATTACGCTCGTAATTCTTCAGCAGAGACAAGAACAAACGCACGGGGTAATGAGGCCGGCCTCTGGGCAATCAGCCTCAAGTATTCATGAACTCTCTCTCTCCTTCTCTCCCTCTGTCTCTCCCACTCCACAGCGTACCTAGGCTATTTCTCTTTCTCCCTCCCATCTTCAAAATTTACCTTCAATTACTTTGCCCGCCTTTTTCTCCATTATTCAGGACGACGTCTCCGTGGGCTTTACCAGTTACTTATTTAGAACAGCCGGGATTTTCCCAGGGTATTTATTTATATTAAGCCGCTAAGGGAATTTATTAGCCAGTAATCTCTTGAATAATATGGCGGAATTCCTTGCGCATTTCTCCTTCTCTGATTGCATCTACCTGAGCGCTCATACGTTTTTCTCACGCCCATTTCATTAGGCAAGTGAATTTATTATGCAGTAACCTATTGAGTATGACCTCGTACAATATTGAGGCTCTATTAAATATGGTGGAATCCCTAGAGTATTTGCTCCCACTTTGATGGCATATACCTGAGCACATCTGCACTCATTTCTCCCCTTATAATCCATTCCTCTTGTACGCATTCCCACACAAGGGTTTCCTCCGGATATTTTAGTTCAGTAAATTTTGTTTACGCGGTTTTTAAAAAAAATTCTATAAGGAATATTCAATTAAACTTACAGACAACCTTCGAGACTGTTCTCAGCTTAATAACCAGACTAAATTAATCCAACACACTGACTCCTTAAATCCGAATAATGTTAATACGGAGAATCTTATTCAGCAATTTTCCCTTATATACGTGTTAGAAGGCAGGAATTAGATTGAAGATCAAGAAAATAAATCCGAAATCAAGAAAGGAGTAAGACAAGGATGCCCATGCTGTTTAACTTATACATAGGAGGGGCGATGAATAAACTTAAAACGGAATATGGAAAAGGAATCATACTGCAAGGAGAAGTGATAAAAACCCTACGCTTTGCCCATTATATTGTAGTATAAAGGGAGTCAGAAGAAGACTTGGAAACTATAATAATTGCAAGAAACGTGGTTTTAGAGAAAGCAGGCAACATGACTATTAATAGAGGGAAACCGAGGTGATGGAGTTTAGTATGGAAAACAGTGGAATAACAAAGGCTGTTAGATTGGGAAAGGATATTCTGACGGAAGTTGGAATTCTGCTACTTGGGTAAACGTAACAACTATAGTAGGATAGCACAGGCAAGGAAGAGGAATTTACTTACGGCTAATATAAGTGTAAATATCAGGAAATCGTTGCTAAAAATTTTCGTGTGGAGCTATGTGGGAGCGAAACAAGGACGGTAGGAGTTGCGGAAAGGAAAAGTATAGAAGCCTTTGAAATGTGGTGCTATAGGAGAATAAGATGGCTGGATACAAACACTAACTAGGAAGTTATAAGCCGAATAAGAGAAGAAAAAACAATATGGAATATTTTGAAGGGATGTATTAGACGAGAGTCTTACATTATATATATATTAATTTGGCATGTCAATTTTGTAGTCATTTAAAAATGGAGAATTATAATTTCGAACATCAAAGTGGAAGCAAAGAACTGCACGTTGATGACGTCAGCGGCGTGAAGCGCCGGACTTTCCAAGAATTTTTGGGCGTTCACCTGCAACATTCCGCAGAGGACAAGTTCCTAAAGCTACTATACCTTACTAGAAATGTACTTACAATATCTTTTTACTACACAAAATTTTCTGTGCTTCAATTTCCCGTTCTCAAAATTTGGTTTTGTAAAATTATCTACTGCAAAAATGTTTTATATTTATAAATTTTTCAGCAAAAAAATTCTTTATTCCTGTTACTAGAAATACTATCTCGTGTAAGAAATAGTCCTAAGAATTTGGGTTCATAAATTTTCCTGTTTCTAAAAATTTTCTGTATCCTTGATTCCCTTTATGAATATTTCAATTCATTTAATTTTCTACAACATAATTTTTTTATGCTTACAGATTTTTCCCCAATAACCCGAAATTTATAGTGCAAGAAATATTTATATTGTTTTCTAAACATAAAATGTTCTATTTCTTGAATTTCCCTTCCTCGTAATTTCAGTTTGTATTATTTTCTACAACGAAAATGTTTTTTTCTATTTACATATTTTTTCCAATTTTTTTATTCCTGTTACTATAAATAATATCTCGTGTAATAAACATTTCTATAGTTTTGCCTGTATAAATTATTCTTTTTCCAAAAATTTTTTATCTTGAAGTTCCCGTTCGAAACTTTTCAGTTTGTATATTTTCGACAGCGAAAGTGTTTTTCTTTTTCCAGATTTTTCAGTAAGAAAATTTCTTTTTTCCGGCAACAATAATTTTATCTCACTAGTAATATCTACCGCATGTAAATTTTTATATTATTTACTGTTTATAAAATTTTCAGTTTCTAGAATTTTCTGTATCCCGAATTTCCCTTCCCGAGTCATTGATTGTATAATATTCCACGATGTTTCTGTTTAGAAATATTTCTGCAAAAAAAATATGTTCCCGTTACTATAATTTTATGTTACCAGAAATATCTCGTGCTATAAAATTTCCTTTTTTTGTTCCTAAAGTTTCTTTTTTCTATAATTTTCTGTATCTTGAATTTCCCGTACTCGAATTTTCGGTTTAAATAATTTTCCATGACGAAAATTATTTATTCTGCTTCTTTTTTTTCTACTACTGGAAAAAATATCGAATGTAAGCAATGTTTCTATAATTTTGTGTTAATATAATTTTCTGTTTCTAGACTTTTCTGTTTTTTAACATTTTCCGTTCTTAAATTTTCTGCAACTTAAATTACTTTTTTAACTAGAATTTTCTGTACCGAGAATTTTATCCGTGCTACAATTCTCTGTACCTCGAATTCCCTCTCACGATCAATTCTCTCTTACTAGAATTTTATACATCCAGAATTTTCATTCACAAGTTTTGTGTGTTACAACATTTTTATTTTGTTTGTTACAATAATCTGTTTGGTAAAGAATCACTCGTCACTGCCTCACAAGTAAGAAATTCTTGGTTGGAATCCTGGGCAGTGTGGTTGTTTAAATACTAGGAAACCCTCTTTGAAAAGGGGAAATAAGTTCCCCAAAAATTACCGTTTATCAGATGATGCGGTTATAAATAAGCTTAAGAGTGGGAAAAAAATACTGTTATTGATTTGTGGTTTAATTTTTGGTTTCATGACTTCCGCCCTGAGGAAATAAGACGAGTCAAAGCTAACATTATATAAGTAAACTATTGAGCGAAATATGAAATATTCTCAAGGTTACTTATATGAGAAAATATAAACGATACATCAATGAGAATTTAAATAAAGTATGCAAATGGAAGGTGAACTAGTTTCTGTTTCCGTTATATTTTCTTACTCTCTTAGAATTTTCTGTTACATGAGTTTTCGTTCACTAGAATATCCCTGTTACAGGAGTTTCCCGTGTCAATTGAAGCCAAACTTTGAGGAATGTTGAGAAGATTATGAACAGTTTTATCGTGATCAATTCAGTTTTAAAGACGAGGCAGTCATGACATCCTTTTCCTCCATGGAAGACTTTGCCCCACTTATTCCTCCGTCCGTCCATCCGTCAGCCTCGTAACGAGTCCCCCATCCCCCCTAGTCATTTAATCTCGATATTCTGCGGGAGAAAGCATTAGTCCAACCTGCCTCTTATAAGGAGAAGGAGGAGGAGAACAGGTTTCCAAGGAAGATTATTACAGATTTTACAAGTAAGCCTCCACCAACTCCATCAAAATTATGAACGAAGATCCTTTGGATTACGGGGAAACGGCAGGGAATTTGTTATTACAACTCGTAAATTAACAAAGATGCGATCACTGAAAAAATATTACACCACAAGGACACTTATTGGATCCCAACTATTTACGTTGATAAATTAAATATTTTCATGTTTTGTAAAAATAACTTAAGAGGAAGGCCCGTAAAATCAAATGTTATATATTTGGAAACAATTAAGCAACTTTACATGCACGAATTGCTTCTAGTTCCAATGTAGGAGTAACGAAAAACAGAAAAATATAGAAACTGAAAATTTTATTGTGTGCATAAAATTACTGAAAGAGAAAATTAGAGGTCTGAAAATTCAAGGTAAAGGAAATTCTAGTTACGGAAAATTTTAAAAACTCGAAATTATACACAAAAATTCCTCGGACGAGATTTTTTCCAGTTAAAGAAATTTATAGTGACAGGAAAAATTCGAGACAGAAAATTTTACAAAGAAAAAATATACAGACGTTTTTAGTAATAGAAAATTCTATAACAATACGCTATTAGTCTTACAGAAAATTATGGAAAGAGGTTTTTTTGTTGTTGTTGCAGCGAATTATAAAACGGAGAATTAGAGAACAGACTATTAAAGACACAGAATATTTCAGAAACAAGAAAAAATACTTTTTGTTGCAAAGAATTATGAAAACAGAGAATTTGAGAACAGAAAATTAAAGATAAAGAAAGTTTGAGAAAGAAAAAAGATTTTCTTTGAAGAGAATTAATAAAAACAGAGAATTCGAGAACAGGTAATTAAAGATAAAGAAATTTTCAGAAAGAAAAAAATATTTCTTGTTGCAGAGAATTATAAAAACAGAGAAGTCAACAATAGAAAATTAAATTCTAGAAACAAAAATCTTATTGGCTCAAAATTACTACCCGGAACTTCTTTTTTGTTTGCGAAGAGAGTAATTACTCCCAGCAGAGTACTGCAAAACGAGAGAAAATTTTTGGATACATCACAAAATAATGGTAAATGAAAATTCCAGACGCAGAATATTGTAGTAAGAGACAACTGTAGCATATTCTAGAAACAAAATATGGTCGTGAAGGAGAATCCTAGGAACATAAAATTATTTGTACAGAAAATTTCTGAATGAAAACAGAGAAAAGATTTAAGTTGCAGAAAATTCTATACCGAAAAATTGAAGATGTAGATCATTTTACAGACAGAAAAATTATTTAACACAAAATAACAGTAATATTTATTGGAGCAGCAGAAGGAGGAAAAATTCTAGTAACACCAAATTCTAGATACAGAAAATTTTATATAAAGACGGCCAAAGGGTCAGCATATAAATTGATCACTATTTATTCAAAAGTGACGTTTCGTCTCAATTTTGAGACTTTTTGGCCTGCTTTTTATTTATTGTTGTATTTTCTTTTTAAAAAATGAACTTTGCCCGCTTTTTATGACGTGTTGCTAACTTTTACGCCAAAGGGAATCACAAAATGGAGACGAAACGTCGGTTTTGAATAAATAGTGATAAATTTATATAAGCTGACTTTTTGGCCGTCGTTTTGTGCATACAAAATTTTATAATAAAAAATTTATAGAGTTACTTCTAGTAACATTGATTACAGTAAAAGAAAATTGTAGATAAAAAACATTCCAGTTAAAGATAACAGTAGATGAAGAATATATGAAAATATGGACAAAGACTGAGGGAGTCAAGGAGTAAAGAGGATGTATTGCTAAATTTTAAACCTGAAGAAGTCTCAAAATGGAGATGAAACGTCGGTTTTGTCAATAAATAGCTATATATTTAATGCTGACTTTTTGGCCACTTAAATATTTAAGTCACAAAACTATGATGTAAAATAAGGTATATCTACAGAAAAAATGTTGGTGTCATTAACAAATAAATAAAAAATAGTTGTGGCCTCAGTGGACGTTCCAGAAATCTCTCATACTTCAGTACTCTTATGGTTTTTAATATATATTAGCAGGAGAAATATCAAAATGAGCTGTATTTACGTTAGACTACTTTTCTTCCGCCATTTTTGTTTAACCTGATAGGACCTTGTCACCAATTCTGCGCTTTCCCTCTGAAGATGACTCTAATTAAGAATGACGTGAAGACATTTTGATATATATATGCGGTCGTCAGCTTGAATAAAGTGTGGACGGCCGCCGTCTCGAGAAGTGTCCGCAAAACAAGCCGTCAGCAATATCCTCCGAATTTCCTGTCAGGCAGCAGCAATATCCGGAAAGCGACTGACGGTGGTTGGGTTGGGTGCGCGGCGACTCCACTGGATATCTTCCCTTTAAGCTCATTGATTCGCCCCAAGTGCCGTGCTGACGCGACTAACGATGCCGACAGAGTTTCGGGGGTGATGTGGGCGACACACTCATCTCCTAAATAACTAGCAATGTGGCAACACCTCCCCCATTCCTCACACGAAACTTAAGTAACCACCTCAGCCGAGTCGCCCCCGATCAATGAACCTGGATGCCGGGGGTCAACAAAAACACTTGCCCACTACTCGCTACGACCAAAACAAAATATCCCCTAATTTATAGTCACACGCATCAGACGTCATTGAATTATAGCTGAAACTTACAGGCAAATACGAAAATTATATACAAAATACTGTATATAAGAATATCTTAATATATACAAGACATATCGTTACTTAAAAAATAATTTCCTCGGACCAAAACTGTCCCTCACAAGAATTTTCCATTTATAAACAAACTTCTCAGATACTAGAGTTTTCCCTCACTAGAATTTTTCACTTCCTAGAAATTTTTATTCCAAGAGTTATCTATTTCAAAAAAATATATATCTCTTTTTGGCTACTACAAACATAGGATTTTATTAAAAACATTATTATACCCATACCGAAGTAGACTGGGGCTATAGATGCAATTAGTTTAGTATCTCATACTGTCACGTTTCTAAGGGATCGTGAGATTCAATAACACACACACACACGTAGAGGTTATTTGCGTTTTTCAACGGCGAAGTTCTGTAATACGTAAGACTGACTCCGTTTCGGAATCCAGTCCTATTTATACATACATGGAATATTCCAGAAGCAGAACCTTCTCGAAAAAGAAAATACTAGAAAGTAAAGGCAAACAATGTAAATAAAGTAAACAAATAAAAATGGTTGCGTCCGGCTCTATACCCCTCTACCATCACTGCAGGTCTTGATTTTTTTTTGGTTAACAGGCTACATGAGGGTGATCCTGAAACAGGCAACTCCCCTTTAATAGCATAGGAAGGGAATTGAAAAGGGGGGACGCGGAAGGTAGAGCAAGGTAGCCAAGGGTTAACTAGGGACCCGGGCTATGGTTTAAGGATCCTACCCGGTGTTTCACCTAAAGAGATGCAGGGAAAACCCTAGAAAACCTGCATCAGGTAGGTCGGGCATTGGGTACTATTCTCACGCCCTTCCGAATGACGGGAGACGAGTTTGCTGTGGGGACGCAGCATTCCCTTCTCCGTGTCTCCACCAATTTCAGGAGGCAGTTGGCCGACTGATCCAATGGGATCAGCGGACAACTCTTGCCATATGCCCAAGGTCTTTGATCCCAGTACATATACCTCCTAAAATAGGTGAAGGTGTCTCGGCATATGAGAACTTTGATAAAAAATACCCAGAGAGAGAGATGTACCAACAGTATTTAGCAGGATGGAACGCCAAATAGAATGCGAGTTAGGAGAAGATCAGTTCCGTTTCAGGAAGAGACAAGAGGAGCCATATTGACTTTGCGACTAATTTTAGAAGACATGATAAGACGAAACCGGCCTACGTTCATGACATTTCTATATTTAGAAAATATAAACTGGAACACACTATTAAGGATTTTGAAGGGCACTGGAATAAAACATTGCTGCACAGAATATTAACAACGTTTATCCTGCTAAAATATTTCTGACTCGTTTTCGGGGTTTATCAACATAATATCATTAACTAAAACCATGCACAGCGTGTATCAAAAGAACTTAACCATTTTGAAATTCATATTAATTTATTCTTTTAACTTACAGACGTAAGTCAAAACTTGATATAATTTGCTGTGAAATGACAAGTTAAAAGAATAAATTACTATGACTTTTCAAAGTTGTTAAGTTCTTTTTGATACACGCTGTACTTTTAGAGATGTAGAGTAGAGGACGAGCAGCGACAACAGTAGAGCGGAGACGAGACTTTTATTATAGGGGGGTAATTATAATGACTATGATGATGATGATATGAGAGATAGTTATAAAAGGCTGCGACGCGGACTTTAGCTGAGGCCGCAGACGATAAAACATAAATAAGACTGGCGGGAAGATAGCGCGGCGGAATTTACTGCTGCAGATACCGCGGAGGAACCGTACACAACTTTGGGCTGACGTATCTTCACGAATAAATAAGAAGAAAAATAGAGGGGGCGGGGTTGAAACAACGAAACGTCGAGGACAGACGCGCGGGGGTTGGTTATGCCAAATTTTCTTTTTTCCATCCCCCTGAAACTCGTAAATGTAATATTCGCTTCAAGTGATGTAATGAAGCGCATTGAATACACGAAACTTTGATGGCGCTGTTTACGGCTAAACTATCGATATACATGAAACATTATATCGCACCAATTGTTGGACTGAGTACTAAAAGAAGTCAATAAGAAAAGGCGTCTGAGAAGGGGGAAAATTTTAATACGGAGAAAAAAAAAGATTAAAGTCGACGGTTAGAGATAAGAAAGGAATTAATTAAAAAAACGGAATTAACTAGTGTATAATTATACTATAGACGTATCACGTTCTTTGATTGTCGAGTGACTATCTTGCGACATCACAACAGAATTAATTAGTTACACGAGAGGAGCCATTAATTGTCTTAATTGGCGACGCTGCAGCGACGGGATATACTTATTTCTGATTTAGTAAAAGAGCAGGAAGGAGAGACACCGCGATTAATAATAATAACAATAATAATTAAACTCGACGGGATAGTTTTCCAGCAGGCTCTGAAAAGGAGATAAAATCGCCGCCTGTGAGCTAGGCAAACAACCACACTCACCTGTATTTCGTACGACGACCGCAAGGGGGGAATTCACTACCTGCTGACGTCAGAAACAACAGAAGCGGAACTCTTACCTGGAAAAGAGAAAAACAAAACTATCACCACAGGAGAAAAAACGGGAAATAATAATTAATTAATTAAATGAATTTTTTCTTCTCATTATTCCTTTCCGGCAGTGACAAATGGAGGGAGGGAAGTCTTCCCCGGAGTTCCATTTTCTCAAGGAATTTTCACGGCGGCAAACAAAGCGTCGGAGTAAATTTATTCCACACGACGTTTCGGTGACGAACGTCTTTTCCGCTTCAAGTGAAAATTCCGAAGTGGGGGTGGGATGAGGGATGTCACAAATTCCGCCCTCAATATCATCTTAAATTGTAAGGGAGGGGAAATACGAAAATATTTCTCCGTTCTTGAATTATTTTACTGTTAGTTTTCTCTGAAGTATTTTATCCGTGCTATAATTAGACACAGTCATATATAAAGAAGCTCCGTATGATTTTATTTTTTCGATCAGTAATCTGTCAATTATTCGTTGGATTAATTTTTTTAATATAAATTGACTGCTAAGGTTACCGAGTTGACTTTGATCTAAAGTGATGTTGAAAAATATGGTCCGTAATGTTACCACTTATTTGTTTGTAAATATATGAATAAAAAGTCATAAGACGACAGTCGCAAATGACAGCGAGGCTGACCGATCCTCAAGGATGTGGAAGGATTCTGTTTAAGGTCATATTTCTGCAGGCGCGGCTCGTCTTTCTTTCCCTTTTCATTACGTCCGTCCGACCAGTGAGAGAGAGAGGGGGAGAGAGTGTTCACTTTGATTCGTATCACGTGACCCGCGCACGTCACATCCGGTTGTCATTCACGAGAGAGGGAGAGGGAGAGAGAGAGAGAGAGAGAGAGAATGGAGCAGAGCAGCGTGCTCAAGTTGAGGGATTGCCTCAAAGCTATTGATCAACTAACTCTTTGTTTGAACGGCGTAATGGCTCGCGGCTGTTTGAGAATATCCTGCTGCTCCTGTGTGAGTTGGTTCGTCTCTCTCCTTCGGGGCTTCCCAAGTTATGGAGAGAAATTCCCCATCCACGCTCACACATACACACACACGACGCTGCTACTGATTCGATTCTCATCTACGTCATCACTCAGACTAAACTCCTTACGCACACTAATTAAACATTAAGGGATACGCGGGGGGGACTGAAATTTGAAATTCTTGAAAATGAATTGCCGCTGAGCTGAAATTTTAACTGTCTCTTAACAACGCACATGTGTAGCAATGTTCAGAATTTTTTTGTGAAAATAGTTTTTGTTAAGGTATTTTCAAAATTTGGCAGTTTTGAAAATGTTCCTTGCGTTACATACTTGAATATATTTTACCTTTTTTTACATTTATATGTAGTGCAGACCATTGTTATTGTTTGCCAGTATTAATTTTTGAAAATAAATAATACTGTGGAAAGAAAAATAATTTTTTTTTGCTAAGAGCTTAACACGATTTCTTAAAAATTAACACTTTTCAGCACTTTGCATTTCTTTTCATCTAAACTCCTTAAAGATTTGAAAACCTATTTGAAGGTATTCGCGTGTAGATTATTTACAAAAAGAATGAAGACATATCTTATTAATATTTGTGACGTATAGAAGATTTTTGGTATCAGAAATCATGATCCAGAGAAAAACAGATTTTTCTGAAAAACAGTATAAATTTATTAAATTAGAATCAAATATACTAATTAAAATTGTCTTTTAGCATACGTTACACCTTCCGTCTGTATGTGGCAAATTATTTAGTCAGTTTACTGAATTTACAAGCACATTAATTTGGAAAAATTGAAAATCGAGTTAAAAAAACAGTAATAATTTATTAAATTAGAATCAAATATACTAATTAAAATTGTCCTTCAGCATATGTGACAGATTATATAGTCAGTTTACTGAATTTACAAGCACGTTAATTTGGAAAAAATTGAAAATCGATTTTTTTCTTCAGATTTTGGTTGAAATTTCAGTCCCTTAAACCGACCAATTACAGACAAAATCTTGAAGCCCAAAATAATGTAAACTTCGTTTGAAGGATCGAATTTCGCTTTAGTTATCGTGAAAATCGACGTTATTTGACCTACTATTAGCCTATTTTTATAAAAAAAATCTCACTACATTACCTACCAGTACATAATAAACTAAATATTTTTCCCTAAATAGATGAAAATGCCTCGGCAAGTGAGAACGTTGAAAAAACCAGAGAGAGTGCGAGGCATTCCTAAAGGTGAGCCCCGCAGTCAATCTTGAGAGAAATACCTGCGAGAGAACGGTTTTCTCTCAGGCAGAGAAACGTTTTATTAAGATAAATGCCTGAGAGGGATTTCCCGAGGGCCCTGGTCTACCCTTGTCTACCTTCCGCAAATTCCTCCCCCTCCATCCGTTTTCAATTCCCTTCCTATGCTATTAAAGGAGAGTTGCCCTCATGTAGCCTATTAACCCGAAAAAAAAGGGTGGAAGTGTGTGAAGAAACGAGTCCCTGTGGTTATGGTAATAATAATAATAATATTATAGGTTTAAGAAAGGGATTTATTTTCTTTCGCCCTGAAGTCGGAGGTATTACATTAGCGTGCTTACTGTTAAGCCGATAAGACTCGACGCCAGCGCCGCCACCGCCGCCGCCGGAGATTAATCGTCTTAGATTATTCGAGTCACTGGCCAAAGTGAATTATTCGGATGCAAATTTAACCAAGGTTTATTAATAGTCACGTCGACCCCCCTGTTGCTGGAAATAGTAACCGACCGCCCCACCCCTTCCAGCTACATTTCACCCTTAAGCGCACCGCAGCTCCGTGTTTACGGCCATTTCTCAGACCAGTTGGCCGGCTTCAACACTCAACAACGTGGGTCGTGGCCGTTAAATTCACCCACGGAGGGAAAATTGCGACGGTCATTTTGAAATTCCTCTACCACAAAATGAGGTTAGGCATCTCCATGTCAAATCATCTGAAACGAGTTTCGTCTCGTGCAAGAGGGAATTCCTCTAACCTTTGAAGACCAGTCCAAGACGAAGATGAGCACGTTGATTTAATCGACCCTCAATTGTTTTACACCGTCGACAACGCCATCTTTATCAGGCTTTAATAACTGCAGTCCATATGTAAGTGAAACACAAGGCGCAACATCAAAGATTCCTCACTACTCAACAGTCTACATTATAAATTTATTTATTAATTTTAATTTATTAAAATTCTGGATATAGGAAAAAATATAGAGACATAGGAATAAATATTGATTTTGCGACTAATTTTTGAAGACCCAACTACGTCCGTGGCATTTGTAGATTTAGAAAAGAGTTTCATAACGTGAACTGGAAAATACTATTAAGGATTTTTTGAAAGGATGCAATCTGTCGCGAATGCTGTCGAACCTATACGTAAAATGGGCGATGAAGAAAGTTAAAGTGATATGGAAAAGGAATCATATTGCAAGGAGAAGAAATAAAAACCTTAGGCTTGGCCGATGATATTGTGGTATTAGGGGAGTCAGAAGAAGACATGGAAATCGTAACGTGGTCCTGGAGAAAGAGTTCAATATGAGGATTAATAGAGGGAAAAGCAAGGTAATGGAGTGTAGTATGGGAAACTGCGGCAAAACAAAGGCCGTTAGATTGTAAAGGGATATTTTGAGGGAAGTTAAGGAATTCTGCTGCTTGGAAAGCATAATAACTAGGGTAGGATAGCACAGGCAAGGAACAGGAATTTACTTACAGGTAATATAAATTTGAATATTAGGAAATCGTTGCTAAATATGTTGGTAAGGTGTATGGCAGAAAGGAAACGAATAGAATCCTTTGAAACGTGGAGAATGAGATGGGATGGATAGAATCACTAACGAGGAAGTTCTAAACAGAATACGGGAAAAAACAATATGGAGGACGTTGACCAAGATAGATTAATAGGCCACGTTTTAGGACATGAAGGCCTTCTAAAATTAGCATTAGAGGGATGTGTGTGGGGGGTAAGAACAGAAGAGGGAGGCGGAGGATGGAATACGCTAAGGGGAATAGGTAGGATGTGGGATGTGTTAGTTATGCTCAAGATAGGTTAGCATGGAGACCAGTCTTAGGAATGAAACCACAACAGCAACAACATATTGTAAATAAAATCCCGAGCACCTCTGGGCATCCAGCTAGTGCCACATGAAGGGAAAGAAAAGAGAAATTCAAGACATTTCATTAGAAAGAAGATTATTTGAAATTGGCCTTGGAAATATGGGAAGAGATTACTTCTTGAGGTTATCCAAAGACGAAGGCCGGTTGGATAAAGAAGCAGAAGAAGAGGAAAAGCCTCTGTCCCGTATAGAGGGAAAAGCTCCAAACTCAATCGACAGGGCGACTTCCTCAGGATTTTCGTCGTGTCGCCTCTGAATTCAATCTGACTTGGTGACAGTTCCTTCCTTCACTGTTTGCGGACAAATCCCAGAAACAAAGTTGGCAGGCCCGATTGCGTCACGTTCCGAGGCGCCACACGCGTCTCATCTTCACCCACCAACTTGTTTACAGATCTTGATAGGGAAAGCACTACGTAAATAAACTTACAAATGTATTACATTTAACATCTGTTATATATAATCAACAACTGATAACCTTCTACAGACTTCATTATATAAATAATATTATAAGTCAAAGACAAGTCAGAAATGAAATAATCTAATTCCTAAACGTTTCGCGCCCCCAACTTTCGTGAATTACAAAATTTCATGTTGCGGGACGAAACGTTTCCAAATTAAATTAATGCATTTTGACTTTGGCCATTAGTTGTTTTGATTTATAATTTAAAAATTCTATTTTTTTGATCTGTTGAAAATGGTTTCTCAATTTAATAAAGCTTATTCAATAATCAATTCATGACATTGCATATATTATATTCTATAAATTTACTCGTAACAACGTTTCAGCGTGTTATTTTCATGCTTTCCTCAGGATTTTTCCTCCCGGAACAATGTCGAGACGTAACAAAAAATTACATCAGAAGTCCAACAGTAGTGGTAGGGATCCGAGGGAAACTCCATTTCCACAAGTAGTTATCGCCAGACTGGAGGGATAAAAACCTGAAGAAGGCATAAAAACATGCCCAAACGTTATTACGAGTACATTTATAGAATAAAGTATGTACAAGGTCATCAATTGTTCAATAAATAAACTTTAAAAACATGAACAAAAATATTCATTAGAAAAACGTTTTCAATTAACCTCAAATTTTTTTTAAAAAAAATAACAACTTTAAAATTATAAATCAATACAACTAATGGGAAAAAGTAATAAATGGATTAATTTAATTTAGAAACGTTTCGTCCCGGAACATGAAACTTTGTAATTCCCGAAAGTTAGGAGGGACGAAACGTTTAGGAACGAGATTATTTCATTTCTAACATGTCTTTTATTTATAATATTAAGTGAAATAAATTTAATTACGTTTTCTATAATTTAAAATTTCATCTACAGTAATGAAAGTCACGAATCGAATTTTAATATCTTTGTACGTTTAAGGGAAAAATTTAATGAAAAAATCTAAGAATCAAAATAAGAAGTTAAGTTTATTAGAAATTATTATATTTTAACTTTAACTCAAACTTAAAAAGTCGGAACAAATTTACGTTCCAAAGAAAAATAAACTTAAATTCATAATGAAGCGTTCACGACGGAGGTTAATTGGTTCCGTCAGGAATACGGAAACAACGTTAATTAAAAGTAATTAATTTAGCTAAAATGCGAGTTAGGAGGAGATCAGTTTGGCTTTAGGAAGAATGTAGGGGCAAGAGAACCAATTTTGACTCTGCGAATAATTTTAGAAGACAGGATAAGAATAAAACAGGCCTACGTTCATGGAATTTGTAGATTTAGAAAACTCGTTTGATAATATGCAACACACTGTTAAGGATTCTGAAGAGCACTGGAATATAATATCGAGAAAGGAGGCTTATACATAACCTCTACAGAAGACAGGCAGCAGTAATTAGAATTGGAGATCAAGAAAATAAAGCATAAAACAAGAAAGGAGTAAGACAAGGATGTCCATGGTGTTTAACTTATATATAAAGAAATAAAGTTAAAACACAATATAGTAAAGGAATCATACTACAAGAAATAGAAACCCTACACTTTGCCGGTTTTATTTTGGTATTAGGGGAGTCATGATAAGACTTGGAAACCATAGTAAATGGCATCAACGTGGTCCTCGAGAAAGAGGATTAATAGAGGGAAAACCAAGGTGATGGAGTTCAGTATGGGAAACAGTGAAGTAACAAAGGCTGTTAGATTGGGAAGGAATATTTTGACGGAAGTTAAGGAATTCTGCTACTTGGGAAGCGTAATAACTAGTGGATAGAATCACAGAATAGGGTAAGAGAGAACAATATGGAGGACGCTGACCAAGAGATGGAATAGACTAATAGGCTGCGTTTTGAGACTTGTGGAAAGTGTATGGGGAAAAGCAGAAGCGGGCGGCTAAGGAAGCAATACACTTAGCAGATAAGGGAGGAAGAGTGACGTGCTAGTTATGAGGAAATGGAGAGGCTTGCGTAGTCTTAGGACTGAATGCCACAAGAAGAATTTAATTGGCAGAAGTGAGTGTCCGTGCGGATTCCAACAGTTAATTGGCTTTCCTGTGGAACTCCAGACTGTTATTATTTAACATTAATTTGTGACGAGTATAACCGAGGAGGGGAAGGAGAAGTTTGCACAGATTTTAAGTGGTGTTAGACTTCCTCCACCCCTCCTCCTCGTTAAGGCACTATGGGGGGGGGGAGGAGGTTTCTCTTTTCAAAGTTGCGTCGAGTGATTTTTATTGCACCGCTCAAGTTTCACATTTCCACTTTGCCACGGCCAAAAAAGTTTCTCCATAGTTTTCGTCGTCAATGACTCGAGACGACTTAAGCGGGGAAACAAACATTGCTGCACACGAAACGTCCTGGGGTAGAAATATCGCAACGTTGTAATAAAAAGGCGGAATAATTGCGGAATGATATGATATTAGTAGTAAGGTCGCGTGATGGCGGCAGATTTCCAGTCCATTTATCAGCAATCTGTACGACCTTTTCCCTTTGCACGCCATCCCCCAATCTCCTCTCGCCTATTTCAAACACAAACGATTCCAAACTCAAATTATCGTTTCAACTTTGCATTAAAAAAATAACCTACTTTACTTCATCTCTTCGGTGATTTAGAATATTTAGTCACGTTAAACCCTCAACATGCATATTTTAAGTATCGTAACAAGTCAATTTAAATTCATTCATCAGAAATATCTAGGAATTTTTTGTCATTGAAATTAAAGCGAATGAAATACAGTTATATTTATCAAAAATAAGTTGATAAACGAGAAGAAAATTGCTTTAAATTCATTAATCAGAAGTGCCACATATTATACTTTGGCAAGAAAATTAGCCAATTAACGTAAATTATGTTAACTTTAATTCATTCCTAATAAATGTCACAGATTACTTCTGTGGTGTTCGTTTGCTTACACCAACAAAAATATTTTTGTACAATCAAATTGTTAAATAATAATAAAAAATGTATTTAATTTGAGTATTCCATTTAATTATAATATAACGTTATCAAATTTCCAGAAGAAATCTAACTCAAATTAAATTTTAGTGACGTCGTCCCTGGTTTGCCGTGCAGGATGTTCCTTCGCTGAAACACGTCTCCTCTAGCGCCTTCTCTTCAGCTTAAATCTCTATCAAAATGTCCTCTTTTTGTTGTACTTACTACCAAACAAAATATTCTTTTTCGAAACAATGGCGAAATTAACTTTTCTGCATATTGTTTCCTTCACTGCTCTCTCTCTCTCTCTCGTCCCGACCTTCTCAGGAGAACTCCCCGAACCAACTGTTGAATCTACAATGCACTCCAGGCAATCAACAATGTTGCAGACGGTGACGTTTCCCGCCTACTCGGCCCCACCAAAACATTCTCGTTTTCCGTCCTAATCGTTCGTGTACGCAAATACAAAAACTAAATTATTTTTGCTTTACCCGATGAATGTAAGGGTCATGAATCACCACACTTCAGCTATAAAATTTTTGAAAAAACCTATAGCGTGTTAATTGTCGACATATGTCAATGAACGAGAATTACGTTGATTTCAATTTTTTTTGAAAACAGGTCGATTAACATAAGTTATATTAATTTAAATTAATCATTCATTAGCAATGCCACAGATTAATTCAGTAATAAATTTAAATAATAAATCCTTCAACCTGAATTATATTAATTTAAAGTCACTCATCACAAATATCAAACATTAATTTAAATACATACATCAGTAATGTCATAGTTTATACTTACGCAAAAAAATTCACGAATCTGAATTATGGTAAATTTAATTCATTCATATAACAAACGTCACAGATTACTTCAGCAATAAAATTATGAATAAAACATTATACAATTTTAACTATCTATATATGTGGAAAACGAGAATTAAGTTGAATTAAATTAAATTTTTTTAGAAAAAAGGGTCTAAGAACCTGAATTCTGTTAATTTAAGTTCATTTCTAAAAAATCTCTGTTTACTTAAAAAATAAAATTAAAACAATTAGTGCATCAGCCTACATTATATTAATTTAAATTAAATTATAAGAAAGGCTAAATATCAATTCATCAATGAATTTAAACAATAAGTCCTCAAATTTTAATAGTTCTAATTTAAATTCAATAATCACAAATATCAAAGATTAATTTGGCAAATAAATTAAGACGAATGAAATGCAGGCATATTTATAAAAAAATAAGTCGATGAACGATAAGAAAGGCCCTTAAAATTTATTCGTCATGAATGTCACAGATTATAGCTTAGCGAGATATTAAGTCGATGAACCTCAATTATATTAATTTAAATTCATTCTTGTGAAACGTCACAGAGCAATAGAACTCAAAAAATAATAATTATACTATTTTACATTCGTTTGTAAGATATGCCCATTAATAATTAACTTCATTTTTGAGACATGTCACACATTAATTTAGCAAAGAATTAGGAAAAAATAAGTACAATGGTTACTCAAATATTAAAATAAGTCGTTGAACGAAACTGAAATTGATTTAAATTCATTCATTAAATATTTAACAGACTCTATTAGTAATGAACTTAGAAAAACGCTCGTTTAATTATCGAAATATCGATGAACGAGAAGAAACTCAATATGAATTAATTTTTATTAATTAACAGTATTATTTTTAAAATGAATAAAAATTTGGGGATAAAATAAATTTTTACTTATAAATAGAGCTACATTAAAATTAACCCTTTACAACACTATGAAACATTTTTGCTATTTGCATGTAGATTCTGTACAAAAATAATTAAGACATTATATCAATATTTGTGACGCACAGAAGATTTTCGGTACCAGAAAGCATGAAGCATTTTTCTGAAAAACCTTAATAATTTATTAAATTAGAATTGAAAAAATTAATTAAAATTTTCCTGCAGGATATGCTACACCTTCCGTCTTTTGTATGGCAGCTTTTTTTTCAGTTTACTGAATTTATAAGCATATTAATATGAAAAAAATTAGAAAATACGATTTTTTTTCTTCAGATTTTGCCCTAAATTTCGGTCCCCCACCCCTGTCCCTTAAAATGATTGTCTGTTTTTAATAAATAAAATTATCATATTTTAACCTAAAGCCCAAGTAAATTTCATGAAATAATTTAAAATAACCACCATATATCATTTACAGTACCGAGTTTTACAATTGTTTCATAGACTCTCCAATTAACCTGTCACTGTAACGCCGCAACAAATTACGTTTCCTCTGCTCAAAAAAAAAATTAACAATGAATCGGTTGGAGATGAATTTTTTTGTTCGCCTCGTCGAGGTCTGACGTCATCGTCATCGGGCGGCCACAGAGAAATTTTTGTTTTTCTGGTCGCTCCTACGTGAATTTATGAAGCTATCAAGTGACATTTTGATCACTTGGTCTGGTCCGTCGTCAAGCACCTTCTTATTCTTCGAATCAGACAATGGAATTGAGTGGCAAGTCAGCCATTAAAACTGTTCCTCAGGCTGTGTTTGGTATGGGGTGGGGATAACTTAATAGCTGCCTGTCTGCCTGTCCGTGCTGTTAATTACGAGACGCACACAGCTGGGCGTCGAATTATCGACGCTCTCCTTTGGGCGCGTGTGTGCGACGAATGCCAATAGCATCTCTCTCTCTCTCCTTCTCTCCTTCTCTCCTTCTCTCGGGACCCATAACGTCGCCACCCACCCACCACCACAGTAAAACAAAAAGGAAGAAAAAGAGCAGCAGTCAGCCGCACTCTGCATAGCAACTCCCAGGCAGCTGCGATATGGACTGTCATATATCACACACAACAAAAACCATATGTCGCACATTGAAACTCAGCCCGCAACACAAGTGAAAAGCACAATGAAACCACTTACATTTCAATTTTAATGAGTAATACGGATATTCTATTACAAATTGTTCCCACCGACTCGATTCCAGGCCAAACAGAATTTACAACTCTCACAATAATTACGTGTGGAAAAGAAGATGAAGTGTTTCTTGTTGCCTGGGATCTCTACCATATTGTTGGACTTCTGATGTAATATTTGTTATGGCTTGATATTGTTGTGAGGGAGGGAAACCTGAAGATGGCATAAAACCATGCCAAAATGTTGTTAGGAGTAAATTTATATGATAAACTCTGTACAAGGTCATCAATTTGTTTAAGAATTTATAAGGTTTTAAAAAACTAGAGAGGAACGTATAATTCTTTGGGATAATTTTTCAAACATATTTCTACTCGGGAGGATGTCATCAGAAAGGCAAAGATAGACGTTCTACACATCAGATCGTGGAACCTCAGAAGTTTTAACCGCGCTGGTAGATTAGAAAATCTAAAAAGGGAAGGTTCAAATTTAGATATAATAGGAATTACTGACAGATGGTAGGAAGAGCAAGATTTTTTCGTTGGATGAAAATAGGGTGATTAGAACAAAAGCGAATAGAGGGAATGCAGAGGTAGAGTTTGTAAATGAATTAAAATACTTTTAAGCATTTTCCCAGAAATCGTGTGTGCTTGAATCTATTTCCTTGGGCTTCAACTCTGTTTATTATTAGTAACACAACAAACTTCTATACTTGAACTGCTATACTTCAATATTACTAATAGCAAATTAATCAAGACGCGTATATTTAATTAATTAAGTGGAAATTTAAAAAAACGAAATATGAAATACACTACGTTTCGTTCCCTAATGTGGGACTTTATCTGAGACGTCAGTTTTGTCCTTTACAACTGGTCCTTAATTCGAATGTAACACTAATGAAGTAATTATTATATACAACTCATCTACTCTCCTAGTTTTAAATTCCCTACTAATTTTATATACATCTTATTTCTTTCATTTTAACCCTCACGTAATAAATTTCGGATCTCCCCTTTTCCTTCTTTTAAAAACCGACTTGCATTACAATAATTATTTTTAAATTGTCAAACAAGCTTTTCTTATTTAAAATTTATTATACTCTTCGTCTTCTGTTTAAATTTTCAAATAATTCTGAATTATATTTTAACACTCCTCCTATTTTTACAAATTATCCAAAAATTTTAATATATACATACATTATTACATATTAATACACATTATATCTCTTGTTTCTTCAATAATAACTTATTTCATTTTAACTCTCACATTATCAATTTCAGATCTCCCTTTTTTTTCTTTTAAAAATCAGCTCATATTTCAATAATTATTTTTAAATTGTCAATTAAGTATTATTTTTTTCTAATTTATTATACTTTAAGTCTCTCTTTTTAAATTCTTTTAATAATTCTGAGTTATAGTTTAACACTCCTCATATTATTTTACAAATTATCCAATAATTTGATTATATTCTGGATTTTAACAACTTTGATCTCCTTTAATAATTTCAATCTCCATATTGTGGCTTATTAAAAATTGAATGAATAGTTCTTGGTTTTCAACCTGCGTCATATTATAATTGGAACACTGCGTTTTGATGAACACCTCATTTATTATTATCATTTACATTCTTCCTGAAAGTAAACTGATCTTCTCCCAACTCGCATTCTATTTGTCGTTCCATCCTCCTATATACGAGATACTCAACTAATTGTCCTGTGCTGTTCGCATCTATTCTTCTTCGATATGGGTATAATTATGGTTTTTTGCCGCTTCATATTATAAAGCGGCAATAAACTTCCCCCTTGTTTAATGGACGGAGGTGAACTCAGTCGGTCCCTTATGTAAACGCTAATGGAAGACGAAGCCCTAGAGAACGCGTCACTAGGGAAGAGGGGGGGGAGAGGAGGAAATCTGTGCTAATTGACTCTGTCACCGACTCCCTACCGCCTGAAATAACAACCTTCTCCCTCAAACTCAGATCCCCATGTCACGAAAAACAGATTGAAAGGAGGAACGTGTCAGAGCAGTTTTTGACTGAGGATGTTGCAAGGAGTGTGACGTACGTGTTCTCGAGCAAACGTTTCCGCTCTGCTTTAGTATGTAAATTGCTCCGCAGCAGGGAGGGTGACAATGCCACGGCGATGCATTAAACATGGACGACGATCATCAAGAGAAACTCCACAGTTTCATTTAAACGGGCCCCTTCTTCTTTCCTAGGAGATCCTCTTCGGCAGCAGCGCCGCCGCCATCTGCCACCAGTATTTATCTTGTCTCGTTCAGACGAGGTGTCGCACTCCCCCCTTCATAGATTAATTCGACCTCCTTGGTTCCTTTCCCTCTTTGTACGCCTCAAGTTCTGTGATGGATCGTCTCTCTCCTCTCTTCTCCTTTCCCAGTACTCCTCTCAAAACTATTGATTTCCTTTCATGACTACATACGGACAAAGAAAGGCCTGCATTTATCTCTATTTGTCTTAACACATTCCTCATAACTGATCCTTAATCAGCCTCAATTTAAAGCAAACTTAATATAACGCTTTTTTTTTCATTTAAAGTCGCATTAACACTAACTACTATGGTTTTTAGCGACTACGATGGGGGCGGGGGGAGGGAACTCGTGATCTGTAGTGATCTGTGGAAACCACACAAAAACAGCACCCATGCCCTCGCCAGGATTCGAGCCCAGGACCTCTGTGCAGCGAGGCAGCAAACGCTGACCATTATTTTGCCAGATTAATCCCTATACAACAAAATTATAGTGTTCTAAAATAATATCCATAATTAACAGTGAATCGTAAATATAGTTTTTAACATTATATTTTTATATAAAAATAACACTTATGTGTTTAAATAATAAATTTTCATACATTTTAAAATAATTCAACAAAATTTCCATACTTTTTTTTAAAGAAATTTGGAAAAATATTCATGCGTAGTTTATATATATAATGAATTTACGTAACTATTTCAATTGTATATCAAATTTACATATCTAATTAAAATATTACACAAATTTACATAGATATACTGAGAAATTTACGTACCCATTACTAAAAATGTTGTAAGAGATTACAGTAATACTTTAAAAAAATTAATAACTTAAACTCCTATTTATAAAGATAAAGTCGACAATTTAGAAAATATTTTTAAAAAACTTCTACACCTATATACGACCTTTTTTTTAGTAAATTAACATGTTCAAGTTCAACCAGTATAGTGAACTCGCATACGTGTTTGAATTTTATAATAATTTAAACATCTGTGTTCAAATTCTCATTCGGAAGGGCGTGAGAATAGTACCCAATGCCCGACCTACGTGATGCAGGTTTTCTAGGGTTTTCCCTGCATCTCTTCTCTAGGTCAAACAGCTCGAGTAGGATCCTTAAATTATAGCCCCGGGGCCCTAGTCAGCCCTTGGCTACCTTACTCTACCTTCCACATCCCCCCTTTTCAATTCCCTTCCTATGCTATTAAAGGGGAGTTGCCTGTTTCAGGATCACCCTCATGTAGCCTGTTAACCAAAAAAAAATTTCTCATTGTAAAATTTATACACCCATTTTTTTAAAAAAATACTTTATAAACTAATTATCAATTTACAGCCCTATTTAAAGAAAGTCATACATTACCACACCTAATCAATAAATATTTATAAATAATATACATACGACTTTTAAAGAAATTGTTTAGAATTTGCACACCTATTTATAAAATCTTTATTATAAATGTATCTACGTTATTTAAAAAAATATCTACAATAAATTTACCTACGTATTATATATTTTTTAAGAATGTAATGAAATTACAAGCCTGTTTACAAAACAATCTTGTAAATTTACATACCTATTTAGAAAATTTTATTTCTAAATTTAAATAACAATTTGTAATAAATGTATAATTGATTAAATTTTCTATTTTAAAAATGCATAATAAATTTACTATACATAACTTTTAAAAAGGTTAAGTAACTATTTTTATAAAAGAAACTTTTAACTTTGAGGTATTAATAAAAAATATATAATAAATTTCCACGCCTATTCACTGATTTCAGTATCTCTTAAACAAATAAAAATATCTGGATTTTCGTTTCCAAGTTGCAAACAATATTTGTATAATAGGATTTTGCAATTTTTTTTGATAAAACAATTATGATTTCTTATTTAAATCTACGGTGTGGAAGGTCGTTTCGTTTGAAAATAGAATTCTTTTTCCCCCTTCCCCTTCCCTGTGCTGTTTGGCGGGAATGGCTATAGTTTATGAGCGGCCATGGTTTCCTTTCCCAGCCGTAAAGTAGCGGCTGTTGTCCCGCATAAATCACACAGGGTCCTTTGTTATGACGGTAATAGAGGACGACTCTGGCTCTTCCCCCCAACAAAGAGAGGCGCAGACAATACTGGACAACCAAGCGACAGACCTACCGAGCTGAACCGTCATCAACAAAAATACTGACGTTCGTTAAACCCTTTCTCTGGCGGCAACGTTGTTTCTTTAAGTCCGAACGAGGATCGAGGTCATGTGGCATGTAACGTAGCCTGATGGTTCATATTTCATTACTTCTTAATATGCAGCTAGCAAGGATTGGGAACTTGGAATTGGCGTCAGAATGGCGGGGCCTGGAGCCGTCTCTAATCCCCTGGGCGCGTACGAATATGACCTGCGGAGTTCCCGCAAACAGCTTGCGTGGGACGACAATACCACGTGGTCACCTCAACCAACGGCGTTTCGTGGTTTAAAGAAAAGTCGGTTATTAAAGATCGATTTCGAGGCTTTTTAACACGGCTGTGTGAATAATGATCATTCGGCTCTGAGAACTGGAAGGAAACGGAAGAGAACCAACGGTAGTTCCCGCTGAAGAAGACGCCCTACAGAGAAGCGACGCCACACTACTACAGGAGGTACGCTGTCAGGTTTCCAAGATTTTCTAAACATTTCCTTCATTAAAATTTTTCCTAATTCAGTTCTTTTGTAAATAAATTTCCCATTATCTTTTAATTACCCTTTAATATTCATCCTACACCTCTCCACACAGTAGGTACTTCGTCCATTTTCTTTATGTATATTTTTACAAGACAGAAATTATACTAAAGCACTCCAAGGAATTGTCAGTCCAAAAAATCGACTGTTTCCAAATAACAGCACGTAATGGATGACAAACATTAGCTAAAATACCAGCAGCGCACAATGGAGAGGAACTGAGTACCTTAATGAGGTAAAAATAACCCCCATCAGATTTTCTGGAAGGACGCGTTGACGTCGGAGACACGAGGACAATTTGGAGCCATTTGTTATTCGGGTTGTGAGGCAGGAAACTACTTTACCAAACACCAACGACCGCAGACAACGTCGCAAGAATCATTTCGCTTTGGGTCACGAAACGTCAGTCCTGAATTCTCATATCACAAGGGCCCACGCTTGGCAAAATTACATGTTTTGAATCTCCAAATTGCAAAACGAAGCATCTTAGTTAACCGCCCTCTCCTCCTTCTCCTCCCCCCACCCACTCCGCCTTCTTGCTTTCTTTTAAAACTCCCGGAAAACGTGAGTTTCCCGGGAGTAAACTTTATAAAGACTTTATAAATAATTAAATATGTAGTTCATGGCGGAGAGGTACGGCAAGGAGGAGCGGCGGAGAGAGGAAACGTTATCCAAATATCTGGAACTGACAGCTGAAAGGATGAATTTTTATTTAAAAGGGCACATGTGGGCCTTTCAAATAAAAGGAAAATCTCGTTAATAGCTGACACGCACAGCTTGTTTTATTCCATTCCAACATTGAAAACCCTACAGAAATAGTTGTCGGGTTTCCACTCGGGTACAGCTGCAAATAAGACGCGAGTGGGAAACCCGAGAATTATACATTCATTAATTGAAATGTTTATTAGACTTAAAAACTATCCAATCTGGAACTTTGAAGGTAGTTTCCGTGAAGGAGTCTGCTTCATACATATCTGGTTTCCGTATAAAGTTTGATCAGATCAGGTAACGAGACGATTGCGTGTACTGTACTGGCTGTATTCTGGCGACATCGTCGGTCTGGAAGGCGGCCAGATCTGGTTCCAGTGGCGCCTGCCAAGTGGAACTGTCCCGCCCGGCGATATTATCTCAGGACAATCCTCCTGTTTACCGTTCCTTCCTTCCTTCCTCCGTCAGGCTTCCAACGACATTATTACACGTGTCGCGTGTTCCTCACTCGTCCTCGTAGTGGCGATGTGACGTCACAACTCCCTCCTCCGCCCATCGTTAAATAACTAAACTAGCCATTAAAGAATGGGTCACAACTTTATAATTTGTATTTTATGTTCATTATAGGAGGCTTTCGAGTACCTCTCGCCCTTTATATATATAATGAAAATAGGATATAGGAGGATAGAACGGAATGCGAGTTAGGACAATATCAGTTTGGTTTCACGAATAACGTAGGGAGCGACAAGAGGAGAATTGCTGTCTCTGCGTCTAATTTTAGAAGACAGGATAAGTAAGATATAGGCCCACGTTCATAGCATTTGTAGATATAGAAGAAAAAGACTTTGATAATGTCAACTTGAACAAAAAATTAAGGATTTTTAAGTTGACCGGAATAAAATATCTGAGAGAAGGCTTAAACATAACCTCTACACAAGACAGTCAGTAGTGATTAGAATTGAAGAAAAAGATAAGAAAGCAGAAATCAAGAAAGGAATAAGACAAGGATGTCCATACTCTTTAACTTATATATAAAACAGGCGATGATGAAAGTTAAAACGGAATATGGAGAACGAATCAGACTGCAAGGATAAGAAGAAAAAAACCTTACGATTTGCTGACGATATTGTAGTATTAGGAAAAGTCAGAAAAAGGCTTGGAAACCATATTTTTTTACTACATTTTGAAAACGAAAATGTGGACAAGACGGTAAAATTTAAAGGAACAATAGGACATTCATTTTAATAACGATTGTATCGAGGAAATAATAGAGCAGTCCCTTTATTTAATGTTAAAAAGTGTTGTGTTTAAAGGCTCCAAAGGACCCAACCCCTGGCGTTCGCAACTTGAACTCATAATTGCGTGTGTACAGAGCGGAACACATGGAATTGTTGTTTATTGAGCTTCCACGTTTAGCTCAGTTTACTCGCCCATTTACTCTGGGGGGAGGGAGAAATTAGGCGTCATTTTTAATTACATTTTCCGATGCGTAGAGGGCGGGAGCAGTTGGCAAGGGTGTATCGCCGTGAAGCCTAGCTGACAAGTATTCCTGGAGCAAACATCCGCCTTCTGGACCATGGCTCTCACGATCCCGTTTTCCCCCTGCGTAGTTGCCTCGTTAAAAATAGCCTCCTTGTTCCTCGTAATTCAAATTCCAAAACAACACTGCGGCTGCGTAAACCACGCGCACGCACGCCGAATCCGCACGTGATCATAAATCGAGGACTTAATCCCGCCAGAAATGAAATTAAAATTTGAAGAAACCGCTACAATGTTTCCGACACCATGAAGCCGTAATTCCTCTGGAATCAGGACTCAATACCCGCTTTTCTGCCTTTCTCTCCTACAATTTTCCGGTTCAACTTCCCCCTAACCCCTCCGAAATTTCCGTCTAGGCTCCTATTTTACAAATTCATCCGCTGGTTTACCCTTTACAAGAATTAAAATCCATAGAATGTATTTATTCTGAAAGTAGGTTATCATTCAGTGGCCAAACCACAACCAGTATAAATTTATACACGGCACTAAATAAAAATTAATAAATCGTACATTAAAGTACAAAAATACTCTCCAAAGTACACTAAGGTCTCCAAATGTGACCATATTTACGTGGCAAATAATCAAGTTAGGTTATCTTAAACACCACAAACTTCCGAAACGAAATTCAGTATGCTTTTAAATGTATAAAAATCAATGTACCGACCATTACATGGCATGAACCATGTGGTGATTCATGACCCTTACAGTCGGGTAAAGCAAAAATAATTTAGTTTTGTTATTTACGTATACAGGACGGAAGACGACAATGGCTTGGTGGGGCCGAGTAGGCGGGAAATGTTGGCGGGAAAACGTCACCGTCTGCAACATTGTTGATGGCCTGGAAGAGATTAGATTGGACAGTTGGTGCAGGGAGGCTGCCTGAGAGAGACGCTAGGGAGAGACGAAGCAGTGGCAGAACAAGGCGACATGTATAAAATTTAGTTTCTGCACATTTAAGAAAGGAGATTCATTTGGTGGGAGTACAGAAAATAAAAAGACAACATTTGATCTGAAGGAGAGGCGCTAGAGAATCTTAATATGAAGAAGACGTGACCCAGCAAAGGAACAACCGGCATACGAACAAAAACGAAGAACGACGTCATCTGGTAACGGCATTTTACCCGGCTTTTCCACACAAACCATTCTCGTCTGATTCGCGATTTTAATTTTCAACTATATCGTTCGTCACCCGCGTTCCCGGGAGCAGCCATTTAAGAAGCTGCGTAGATTATTATTTTTGCTTTTACCGACTGAGCCAATGATTAAATTGATATCGTAAATTTATATGTTTTCCATTATAACTTAATTTGAGTTATATTTCTATTCAAATTAAATTCATTATTATTATTATTGTTCGTTTGATTGTACAACAATATTTTTGATGGTGTAAACAACGAACACCACAACCATAAGGAAATATTATATTAAGAATTATTTATTAAGGACGTTTCCGTAGATACTTCTAGTCTGTTGTTAATAAATCATTAAGAAAACAAATTTGAAAGTTTATTACCAACAAAACCTCTAGTAATATATTTGACACATGACCGATACTTGAGTCTACCTTCCAACATGTTCATATATTTTTTTGGTTTCTATGTTTCTCATGTACAATATTGTTTCACAGAATTGTTACCTTGAAGAGGGTAGAAAGAGGTACCGAAACGTCGTTTTATGAAATAAAACAACCAGTCTGTTAAGGGTCGGCACTTTTTTTATTATTAACAACTTATAATATATTTTAATAAATATTGTTGTTCTGGTATTGAGTCCTGATGCAATTCTGCGTGTAAACATATCCTACGCAAGCCTATACATTTCTCCATAGCCACCACATCCTCCCTAATCCCCTGTTCACTTCCCTCTAATGCTACGATCGTCATGTCTAATAACGTGGCCTATTAATCTATTCTTTCAAAGTCCTCCATATTCTTCTCTCTTCCCCTATTTTGCTTATTCCTGGTTAGTTACCCTATCCACCCATCTCATTCTCGTAGAGCACCACATTTCAAAAACCTCAATTGTTTCCCTATCTTCAACGGCTACCGTCCAAGTTTCGCACCCATATAACGCCACACTTCATACCAATATTTTTAGTAATGATAGCCATACATATAATAGCCGTAAGTAAATTCCTCATCCTAGCCTGTTTTGACCCTACTCTAGTTGTTATCCTGCCCAAGTAGCAGAATTACTTAACTTCCTTCAAAGTATCCCTTCCCAATCTAACAGCCTTTCTTATTCCACTGTTTCCCATATACACTTCATCACCTTGGTTTCAACTCTATTAATCCTCATATATAACTCTTTCCCAAGGGCCACGTTCATGCCATTTACTGTGGTTTCCATGTCTTCTTCTGACTACCCTAATACTACAATATCTTCGGCAAACCTTAGGGACTTTATTTCTTCTCCTTTGCAGTATGATTCCTTTTCCATATTCCGTTTTAACTTTACCCATCGCCTTCATCATATCAATGCACTGGTTATTAATTCGAGTCCTGTCCGATGCTTAGGATCAACTGCAGTGTTTGTGTGTGACATCAATGAGGGTGGAAGTTGTTTCCCGCGAGAGGGACACAATGGACTCCAAAGTGCCAGTGGTTATTTACTGTGGTACTTCTTCCTTCTGACTCCACTAATACCACAATATCATCTGAAAAACTTAGGGTTTTTATTTATTCTCCTTGCAGTATTATTCATTTCCCATATTCCGTTTATGAACATTTTCATTAAGTGAAAATTTGTCCCAACGTGTCGTTCCTCATGTTAACCTCTTCAGCAATAATTTTATAATTGATAATTATTGTTATGTATTACGTATTTTTCGTGTGTTTGAGGTTCGCCCCTCACCACCAACATCCGAAGGGATTTTGTCCGGTGCAGAGGCTAAGGAGTAGTGGACGTGCCATCGACCTCCAGGCCGTCCTTAACGAGGGGAAAAGTGGATGGGAACCTCCGCTGCAGTCCCTCAGGACAACGGACCAGATGCTGCAACGCTCTCAAAAGGGAAAGGTGGGGGGCGGAACGTTTTCAATTTTCCCGACCCAGGGACCCTGCTAACACTCACAATCGCTGTTTGGTGCCGGATTATTTATCACGAGAGGTAGGGCTAGAGTCACCGTAGCGAAAGTTATGCCACATATATGACGTGTGAGGAAGCTCTCTCTCCTCTCTCCTGTCACTCGTCGTGTGAGACGATTTGTCCCGAGCCTCGTTTTTCATTCTTGCTCCAGGCGGAATTGCGCCTCCAATATATATATATATACGTCCCTTTGAATGTTCTTTATAAAAAAAACTCCAACTGGTTGAGAAATTTCGAGGAAAGTTTACAACTATTTCTGCTGTGACTGAATGAAACGCCTCAGAGTCATGTGGGGAATTTAAATTAAATTTTAAACAAATTTCGTGTGTATTTCCCCGGAGCTTCTCCGTAGTACCCAAGCAGCACATATGTCAACCACTTCTTCTTCTCCCTAAGAGGCAAGAGGCTTAGTTTTCGTTTCTCAATTTTAGTGAGTACCGGAACATGTCTTAGAGAAATACCAATGGAGGATACGGGGGGGGATTTCCTTCCTACCGACCCCCCCCCCTTTAAGCTAGTCTCTGTTACTCGTGTAATACCCTGTATATTAAGCAGTACCTCGGAGCCTGTGTCTGGATTAAGCGACGAGATCCGGACGGCTTCACACGTAGACTCATAAACACGATCACGCCGCCATCTTGTCTCAACCCTGGGACGGAAATTGAATGGCGGCGGCTCTTCTTCGCTCCAAAGCAATACCGACACTTCTACTTCTCTTAATGAACGGGGTAAAATGTCGGTACACGTGTACAATATTGCCCTCTAACGTCTCGTCCATAAAATTAATTTCATTTTTAATTTTCTTTTACAAATCAATAAAAAAATCCACCCCAATTTGCCAGCAAAAAATTTTAATATCCCATTTCCCTTTGCTTAAATTAAACGTTTTCAAGGTTTCGTCTCTCATTTGAGCAATCTTCAGGTAAAAATTTTACCAGTCCACGTTACCTCACACCATAACTCATTTTCGGCCGAAAATCAGTCAGGGAGTGAGGTTCCTCGTACAGCTTAATTTTTACCAGAAGAAAGTCTCAAATGAGACACGAAACGTAATATTTAATATTTAAATTAAAATAAAACTGGCATAGAGGTTGATTGAAACCATTTATTATATTTTAGTTCCTTACCTAAATATTCAGTAACAAAATTTTTATAATATAGCAAAAGTTTAAACGCTTGACGTCCGTCACTTCAGTACACGACACTAAAGTCTCCACATTATGTAATGTTGTTGTTTTTTCTTTTTAAAACTTTACCTTGATGACGTCAACAAAGATGGACGAAAAGTTGTAGTGATCTTAAAATAATATTGTTTTTTCTTCTTCTGAAAACTCGAGGGAATAAGTTTTTACTGGTGTGAAACATTAATTATATGACCAAAGAAAACCAGACAAAAGTGTAAATGTACCTCACGACTTTTCCTCCAACTATTGGTGGACCTTATCGAGTGAACCCAAAAAGCCCGAGTATATAAAATCCAAAGATCTCGGACCTGAGTTGGTTAAAGATCATAAGTTTTAGTTAAAGAATCGCAATCACTTTGAACATTAATGGTGTAACATTGATTTGCTTGACGTGAGACTAATGGCGTTACACTCACTGATTTAACATAAAAACAATGGTGTAACATTGGTGTGTGGAACAGAAGAATAAACCACTGTAACCGTCGAAGGAAAATGTTTAACATTTGACCTTTTTCTGACTTACCGCCAATTTATTTATCTAATCTGTTATTGCACTTCAATTAAATGTTAACTGTATAATTACTGTAATTTTGATTCATAAGGGTTGTAGAGAAAAATCAGTTCTTTTATAGACATACCAAGTTATTTACAGAGAGAATTGCGACTGTGTGTATGTGTGTGTGTACGGGGTGAATTTCCCACCCCCACCCCCTCTCTTCGTGTCGTTTTTTTTCCTTCAATGCCCATAGAAAGTTTTACGGTTAACGTTTCCTTTGTTTTTCTGGTTGCCGACGGGGAGGGAAAAAGGAAAATATAAAACTATAAAGCTTTCTGAGATTAAATAAAAATAAAGAGGGGGCATAAAAAAGTAACTCGTTACAATAAGAGGGAAAAAAATTATTTCTATCTAGGGGCTCTTGTTTCAGTAATGAAGAGAAATTTTCTGCAGCAGTCGTTACTTCTTAGTAATCAGTAATTGGGTTAATCCTCAGAAAAGTCGACCGATTGTGGAACGTTACGTCTGCGTCTTTAAAGGGAATTTGTACGTGTTAGATAGGGTAAGCAATTAAATATGCAGCGTCTTGTTACACTAAACTAATTGTGCCATATATTACCCTAAACGTGGTTATTATGGGAATTATTTCAGAACTGATTCTGAGGATGCAACGGTGAGGTAGAACGAGGAAAGAAAACAGTCTCGGCTTTCAATCCTTTTCTAAGGCCGAGCATTCCCCCCCTCGCCGGGGGTTTCCCTCGCCCTCCCTTCCCTCTCCTTACCTTCAGGGATTTATATACACAATGCCTTAAAGCAAAGCCACTTAAGATGCAAATTTTGTGAAGTTTCGTGATCTATGCCAACTTTCACAGTTAATTACCTCCACCCCGGATAACGATTTATTTCACTTAATAATACAACTCCTCCCCTTTTCCCTTTACTCAAAAGATTATCAAAACTTCCTTAACCATATTCTTTTAAAATTATATTTTGTACTGAAGCTGTGTATACGGAAAACTGGTCTCGGTTCTCGTAAAGGTTTCTCCCCTCCCCCATCCTCCCTTAAACTACGCCATATTCATTTTCAACTTTCTTCTTCACCTGTTCTATATATAAGTTAAACAGCATGGAAGGCTGACTGCATCCTTGTGTTATTCCTATCTTGATTTCTACTTTCGTTTCTTGGCATTCGTTTCTAGTTATTACAGACTGTCATCCAAACGTCCTATTTTCAGCATTCTTCTATGAGTTTCCTTCCGTCAACGTTTCGCACCCATATAACGTCACACTCCACACCAACATTTCTGGTAATGATTTCCCTACGTAAATCCTACTCTATTCAAGTAGCTTCCTTCCCAACCTAACTTCCTATTCCACTATTTCCCATACTTCACTCTGTCACGTTGGTTTTCCCTCTATTAATCCTCATTTTGTACTCTTACTTCAGGATCACGTTCATGCCATTTATTATGTTTTCCAAGTCTTTTTATGACTCCTCTAATACCACAATATCACCAACAATCCTCAGGGTTTTATACTTCTTACTGTTTTCCAAAGACATTGCGGTGTTAGTGGAGTCAGGAGAAGACTTTGAAGCCGCAATAAATGGCATGAACGTGGTCCTGAGGGAAGAGTGCAACATGAGGATTAAAAGACGTAAAAACCAACGTAATGGAGTGTAGTATGGGAAAAAGTGAAATAACAAACACTGTTTCGGTTGGGAAGTGATATTTTGAAGTAAGTTAATGGAATTCTGATACTTGGGGAGCGTAATAACTAGATTAGCATAGCACAGGCAAGGAAGAAGAATTTACATACCATTAAAAATGTTGGTAAGTAGTGTGTCATTATATGTTGGTGTGAAATGTGGACGATATGTTTTTCAGACAGGAAAATAATGGAAGCTTTCGAAATGGAATGCAATAGGAGAATGAGACGAATGGATAGGGTAACTAGCCTGGAAATTGAAAGCAGAATAGGGGAAGAGCAAAAATATAAGAGGACGTTGACCGACACGTGTGTATAGTAGGAGTTTCAGAAAGGAAAAGAATAGAAGCCTTTGAAATGTGGTGCTATAATAGAATGAGATGGGTGGATAAAATCGCTAATGAGGAATTTCAAAACAGAATAGGGGAAGAAGGAACAATATTAAAGTACTGTGACCGAGAGAATGGATAGATTCATAGGCCACGTTTTAAGAGACGAGGGTCTTGTAAAATTAGCGTTAGAGGGTTACAAACTGAAGAGGGAGGCCAAGAATGGAATACGCTAAGTAGATTAGGCTGGATGTGGTAGTTATGCGGAAATGTCAAGGCTTGCGCAAGATAGGTTAGCATGGTTCAGACCTGTCTTAGGACTGAACAACACATTTCTTGGTTGCGTATAGAAACCGTCCGACGGAAACAGTTAATAAAATCTGTATCATCCCCGTGCAGCGCCTTCTTAAAATGTTTATTATTATACATATCTGTGATATATAGTTTTGAATCAAAATGAAGGACCTGGAGAGAGGGAGCGCAAATTTTACAGCGCAGGTCGTTAAAAGCGTGCTTCTGGCGACTAATGGAGTTTAGCCTAAGTTGGATGTTTAACCGTACATCTTTAACGAGAGCTCTTAGTGAACGACAACCTTAACAACTTAAGTTCCCCGAGTTCACGTTACACCGCTGCTGCTGCCACGGCACGGGGGTTTCCCTCTTCACCTTCCACAGCCACAGACGTAAATCAAATCACACTAAATAATTAACAGCGGACACTAAATTAAGTTGTTTGTGTAACAACCCCTCACAATAATGTAGACAACTTCAGACATAATGAAGTTGTTTAGACTATAAAACAGGAATTAACAAATTAATTTCTTTACTTTTGAAAATATGGACTTTTGTTTTCTTCTACGAAAATTATCAAGTATCTATAAATTCTCAACTGATTTCCAACTTTCGACATGAGGTAAATAAGGTAAAGTCCTAAGACCGGTCTGACGCAACCCTCCATGCTAACCTATCTTGCGCAAGCCTTTACATTTCCTTATAACTAGCACGATCCGTATCTTCCCTAAACTGCTTAGCTTAATCCATCCTTGCCCCCCTATTCTGTTCTTACCCCACGCATTGCCCTCTAATGCTAATTTTATAAGACCTTAGTGTCTTAAAACGTGGCCTATTAATCTATCCCTTCTCTTGGTCAACATCCTCCATATTGTTTTCTCTTTCCTTGTTTGTGGTTCTATCCACCCATCTCATTCTCCTATAGCACCACATTTCAAAAGCTTCTATTCGTTTCCTTTCCGCAGGACAAGGGTGAATAACGAAGAAGTTCTAAATAGAATAGGGGAAGAGCGAAAAATATGGAGGACGTTAAAGGGAAAGATTACTAAGCAACGGTTTAAGACACGAGGTTCTTTTAAAATTAGAACTAGAGGGAAGACTTTAGAAGACGGAGGCCAAGGTTCGTGGAATGTGACCAGTGTTAGGACTGAAAGAAGAACAGCATATCATGCAAGATAATCGGTTGGATGAATGATGGCCGAAAATACTATAGAAAAAAAGCTTGTTCATTTTCTTTTCTTATTTATAACCGCCTGTCAACGCGAAATAAATTTATTGAACACAACAGCTGATTTCAAATTCGAATTTTGCCACAAGCATTTTAAAAAATTAAAGGGTAATAAAAATAGTTATGAAAATACTAATTGCTAAGGAGATTTACTCATTTTAATTTAATATTTTCCTTGTCGATTTCAAAGACTGATTGGCATAATTTAAGTGAGAGCTGTCCAGAAATTTGGATTGTGTGTGTCTGGGTTTAGATTTTGTCTATTTACAATTGAAATATCAAGGGTTAATTTTGTGGCCTTGACTTAAAAAATTCACATATTTTTCTTTGTGGTATCATTAAAGTTTAACCATTCTAATATTATTACTGGAGACTCGAGTCAAAATATGCATATACTGTTGATTAGTCTCCCCATCCCCCCTCCCGGTTCTAAGGAAAGGAGAAACTATAAACTGCTGTGTAAAGAGAGACAGGGGTGTTAAATCTCTTTAAGTTAATATTATTAAAGTGATGACGTGAGGAGGAGACGCACCGTTTGTTTCTCTGGAACGGTTCCAAGAAAGTTTAATTCCCCTCCCGAAAGGTAATTTACGACGTTTCCCCTTTCGGAGTCACCCCCTCCCCTCCTTTTCCCTCCCCGTATTGTTTACTCATAAATCTCAAAAAAACATTACGTCTGTGGCGCCATTCCCTGTCTATAATAATAATGATGATGGTGGAACTTGGACGGACAGCTGAGTAACGTTGATGATGACGCGTGTTTACCAAACTGTTCTGCCAACACGCACGTGAAACAACTGCAATAACGTCACGCAACACAGTTTGCGTTTCTCACGCGTGTAACGTGCACAGATTTAGTAATTTTTAACCAGTTTTTCTCTGTTAATAGCAAAATTAATATGATAATACCAGGTCTCCAACGACGATTACATTACTGAAAATAGATTCTTTACGGCCACTGAACATATTTAAGTTTTTTACTTAAACTATCACTATGTACGAGTAACGCTCGGCTAACGACGTAAACGCTCGGTTTTAGCCTCGTAAACGAAACCACGATACAGAGAGTACACTTGACTTCAAAGTGTTACTTCTACTTTCATAAATTATATATTTCTATATATTAATTTATTTTATGAGTCATAAATATCGGGTATAAACATTTTTCTTCCATTAAACATAGCAGCCTTTGAAATATGGATCTATAGGAGAATTCTGAAAATCTGATGGGTGGATGGAATCACTAACGAGGGAGTTCTGAGCAGAATAGGGGAAAAGGGAACAATTTTGAGGACTTTGAAGGGATAGATTAATAGGCCAAATTTTAAGACACGAGGGTAAAATTAGCATTACAGTGTGTGGGGTAAGAACGGATGAGGGATGAATACGTTAAGTAGATTAAGGAGGATGTGGGTAGCTATGAAGAAATGGTAAGACTTGCACAAGATAGGTAGCATGGATCAGACCAGTCTAGGGACTGATTACCACTACAACAACAAACATAGCCGCATTAATGCAAGAGATTCTTAAGACTATTTTATGAGCTGAAGCAAACCAAGGAAGGATGATAATAATATATACCAAAGATTTTCTTAAATTCTTAAATTTTCTCTCTAATTTCAATTAACCCCACGGCAGATTATCAAACTACATTTGACCTTAGGCAAACTTATAAAACCAAAGCTAATATTTGTCTAAACATAAAATTTAATAGAAGCTTTGAAAAATGCATAAGTAATAATTTTGGTTAAACTTGGTCGTTTTATATAATTTTTTGTGGTACTTTTTCACATTGCAAAGTTGTTTAAAACAAAACTTCAACGTTAGAGATTATCGTTTGGGGGTTAGTGCGGGTCATGTAAACGGCTAGAGATTGTAGCAGAGTGAGCGGTGACGTCACAGTGACGGCTATTGAAATAATGATGATAAGTCCAAGACACACCTGTCCCTCTGTTAGTAAGAGAGAATCACATTACCGTGCCGGGCACCCATCGAGTACTAAATAATAATGTTGGCGTCACACGTGTGAGTAAGGTAAACTCTGGCCGTGGACGTTGTTGTGGTTTCACGTGCGTGTTGGCCGTCATCGGCAGAGCAGGAGTTTGGTAAACACACGTTACTCTGCCCCGTAATAACTGAATTATCTCTGCTTCACCGCGGGATTAAATAAATTATTTCTGGAAGAGAAGTTACATTGAAAAGAATGGCGGCGCGCTGACAGGACATTCGTATCGGACAAGTCCAATTAGAGCCGTAACTAAGTAATTTAAATTCTCATTCGTGAGCGAGAATAGAGAGGGAACGTTTTAATTCATCCAAGTTGAAACTCCTCCCCGCATTCACAAGACGGGATCGCAGCAGCATTGTCCTTGCATTCACTTCATTTCATCCCTTGTTAGACTTCCTAAATAAAGTATCACTACCACTCGCAGGGTCAGTACGCCTGAGAATGTTTTAAATCAAGGACACGTAGGCTACCTTGCTCTACCTTCCGCATCCCCCCTTTTCAATTCCCTTCCTATGCTATTAAAGGGGAGTTGCCTGTTTCAGGATCACCCTCATGTAGCCTGTTACCCCCCAAAAAAGAAGTAAATCGTCCCACAAGGTTCAATATTGGGTCCTTATTATCCCATATAAATAGGGGGTAGTATGATGAAGGGAAAATTCTGTTCGATCACATCTGGATGAATATACAAGGGAAGAAAGAACTAGAAAACAGGCTAATGATGTTATCAATAAATAATATATACAAATGTATAAAAATGTGATGGCAGCCTCTAGCGTAAAATATTCCAGAGATAAAATAGTCCCCCATTTGGATCTCCGTGCGGAGACTACTCGGGAGGATTACAAACATACCATATAAAAATTGTGTTTCATTTAAAATCTATTTCTAGAATCGCCCTTTGCGGCTATACCTACAAATCGTTTGTTACTTTAGGTTTTTTAATTTTACCAAAGACGAATAAAAAATGGCGGGATTGCAATTATTAATTTTTTAAAGATATTTGTAATTCAGAACTTAAATATATGTGATTAAGGAAAAAAAGACACAAAAAGTCCTTCCATTTTCGGTAGAATATATAACTAAATTATCGACCAATAATTACCCCTTTAATTTTCAGTCTTTAAAGGTCATACATTCAACAACAAAGTTCCCGGCAATGTTCTACAATAATTCCAATATATCATCCCCCAACATTTTCAGTATCATTAGACGATTCCTTAAATACAATCCCATTTTCTTTCAAGGAATTTCTTATATTAAATGACTGATTTTTAATTTATAAGATAACGAAGAATAATCCCTTGGTTTTAATAAACACTAAAATTTTGGTTGGTATGTGTCATAGTCATCTACAAATTTATAAACACTCATTAATTGAAAAATTACAAAATTATTCAGTTCATTATTTTAATTTCAATAATTTTATCACTTTATGATAATTCAATTAATTTAACTTTTTAATTTTGTAAATGACTATGTCATATTAACAATCAAAACTTTCGTTCTATTAATTTGTGTGACTGATTAAAACCCAGGAGCTATTCTTCATTATCATCATCAGTTCGCTCTACACTCCAAGCAGAACCTTCGCTTCCTCCAACAACTTCCTTTATCTTAACCTGTCCAAGGATACTTCCTTCCGCCCTTCTTAAGTTCGTCTGTACATCATCCTACCACCTCGTCCTTGGTCATCCCCATGTTCTTACTACATCCACTTGTCCAAATACCACCCGCTTAACGTTTCTCTCTTCCTTCAGTCTATTGACATGTCCCAACTATCCTAATCTACATATTCTAATATATGTAACAATGTCCATGACTATTCTTCATTATCATAAAGTACATTAATAAACACACCCTACAAAAAACTTTTAATGACATCTGAGAAGATTTTTCCACGCTCCGCTAGTGGACACGAGAGGGGCGAGGGGGGAAAATTAATTTCCTTTACACTGCAACTGAAAAACAAACAGTTGTTTGCCTTGAAGCAACGTCGGCTTCCAACAAGCGCAGGAAATTAAAAAATATATACATTCAACAGGAAGCGATAAACAAATGTTAAGTTCTGCAAATATTAATACAAATTTGCACCCGTCAATTTTCAGTCCTCTGCGTTCAACACTGAAAAGTAACATAACAATCAATGACACCCTTTTACAGACTTTATTGGGTGAAATTTAATTAGTAACAACGTTTCGGCATATTTTAATGCCATCTTCTGGGTTTTCCTCCGGGTTTCTTCGACAATAGTATTAAAACACAACAACGGACAAACGTAAGAAGTCCAACAATAGTAATCAAGATCCGAGGCAACACTTAACACTCCTGAACAAGGCATGAAAATATGCCGAAACGTTGTTACTAATTAAATTTAAACAATGAAGTCTGTAAAACGTCATTAATTGTTTTACTATATATAACAGACGTTAAAGTTAAACTGAAGAATAACTATATACATATAAGCGTCGGAAAATGACATTGTCAGGTTAATTAAAATAAGGACAGAGAAGAGAGAGACAGAAAGTAGGTGACTTACGTGGGAGTTCACAGATGGCAGGCACCACATAGGGTTTGGAGGTCCTTTAATTCTATTAAATAGAATCACTAACGACAAAGTTCCAAACAGATTATGGGAATAGAGAACAATATGGAGGACTGTGAAGGGATAGGCTACGTTTTAAGACGTGAGGGTCTTGTAAAATTATCATTAGAGGGATGTGTGTGGAGTAATAACATAAGATGGAGGTCAAGGATGGAACACGTTAAGAAGATTAGGGAGGATGTGGGATGTGCTAATTATTCGGAAATGAAAAGCTTGTGAAATATAGGCTAGCTATGGAGACTTAGGATTGAATACCACAACAACAACAAACACTCATACATACGGGCAATTCCTTATGGACATTGGGAAGAGACGTACATTACTACGTAATAATTATTTCTGTAGGGTAAAGTAATCTAGTCCGTGTCTCTAAAGTATGGTGATGTGAAGGAAGCATCTACTGTAATATCGCAGCCCTCAGAGGAGGAGAAGGACAAAGGAATACAAACTCCTTTCTGATTTACTGCCTACGAACACTGGATGAAACCGAAGCCAGTCTATTGGAAAGATAAATTACGCCCCCGCGGTGAAGACAGCTGCTGCCCTCCTCTCTCTCTCTTCTCCCCCCTTTCTCTCTCTGCCACCCCCTCCAAACATTGTCACCTTCATCCATATCATATCACAAATTAAATGGCAACACCTTCACCTTTACCCTCTCCCTCCCCCATCCACCTGTAAACCTCAGAAATGCCAACGTATCGATTTAAATTTTCGCCACACATCACTCGTACTTTTCTCAGAATAAAATACAATCATCACTGATTGGAAAAAACAATTGAGTACTATTGGACCATTTTAAAATATTTCCATTAATACTGAAAACCCATTTCAACTACCAAAACTCAATTGAGTCCCATTACTACTACTACTAATAGATAGAAAAAACATTGTGACCAAATCACAAATCCAAGGGAATACCTCACAAAATTTGGAAACTAAAATTAAATCCTCAGTGTTTCCTGACCATACTAATTTCTAACATTAAGTATAGAAAATAATTTATCACTCTTACTAATTGCCTCACAATGATAGTTCCTGAATTTAAATAAATAAAAAGACGGCCAATAAGTCATCATACCATAATAATAATAATTTCAACCCCATACTCGTCATAGAGGTGAGACAGTAAGGGGGCGTCATACGAAAAATGAAAATAAAATAGTTGAGCTTGGTATCGAAATTAGTGCTACCGGAGTCATTGAATTTGATTCTGACACTTATAATGCGAATTAAATTGCAGATCAACCCCCTAACAGTACAGTTTCCTTCTAGCGTCGAGATTCAGTAAGTTACAGAACTACGTACGTCCTTCAAAAAAAGAATTCAGAAGTCACGTGTAATTGTATTACGTCATGGTCCAGAAAAATTTATTTTATACTAACTAATGAACAGTAATTTATGTTGGAGAATTCTTTCTCCAGCAGCTAAAAGGGGAAAATCGGCGGAGAAATTATTCCGTGTCAAATTAATAATGACGCCATAACCACAACTTTACGAATTATTTCCTCTAAGACTTCAACACACGTTAAAATTCAAAATTCAGGGAACTTTAATCGTGATTCATCATCGACTCCTCAATTATTAAAAAACCTAAATTGTGGATCTGTCACGAGTAATAATGATGATGGTGGACCAATTAAATGCGTCATCACGGCGACGAAACTTCCTCCTTGCGAGACAGTTACCCCTGACACTTATACTCTAACTATCCCTTTTCCTTTCACAACCGACGCAATTAGAAAACTTCAAAAGTCTTTTTTTCAGGTTTAAATAGTTAATTTAATTAAAATCTGTTAGACATGGGTGAATTATCCAGTATACAAGAAACTGAAATTGCAGTCTCTGAAAAATGAGTAAGTATTTTATTTATATATAGACAGTACATACTTTTCCAAATTCGGTATGCGCCGTATAAGATAACAGTCCTCAGTCGACCCGGTAGGCCAAGGCCCTGAATGGGCTGCAGAGACGAGGAAGAAGTACACACTTTAGGACCATGAATGTTGGGAAACTTACTGACCTGGTTTATGAGGTGGAAGAGTTTCTTAAATAAAAAGAAAAAATTGTTTCCAATGTTCTATCTATATGATAGTTTATACACCTGATCTGTTCAAACGCAAAGCGAGTTACGATCCCGCTTCCGATTCATCTGATTTCAGTGCAATTTTTGGCACTGAGTAATGATTTTTTTCCTTCCAGATTTAAGTTTTCCGTTTTCCTAAAAGTCGACCTTTGCTGCGTGGCTGTCAATATATTTATTCCTCAAGGATTACAATACTTAACCTGACTGAATTTTAAATTATTTTATTTATTTATGTACTATATCCCAACAGACTTCTGAGAACTCGAAATAAATAATTAAAGGAACAGTTACCACAGTTGTCTTTTCTATTTCCTAATTAACGAAACCAATGCCGTTTCGGTAAATCAGTTTTCTATTTACATATCTACAAAACACAATTTTTTTCCTTTATAAAAATATTTAAAATTTAGAAAATTCGGTATATTTATAATTTGTCATACAATAATACTTCTATAAAACTGAATAATAATTTATTGTTACAAATGTAGTAAATTGAATGATTTAATTTGAAAACGTTTCAAACCAACTTTCGGGACATTCTTAGTTCATTAATTAACCGACGCTGCAGCAGCAACATGAAAGTTCGTACCATTAAATAAATAAACTGAGGAGGTCCTGAAAGTTGAGGGAACGAAACGTTTCAAATTAAATTACTCCATTTCTGACTTCAATACCAACCATTCATTGTATTTTTTATTTATGATATTAAGTCGGATAAATTTTCATTCATTATGACAACAATTTTTCTGTGAACAATTTTTATGACTAATTGGACCGTTTGCATAATTTTTCAAAGGATCAAAATTTTTTTATGAAAATAACATTCTTTCTTAAACACGTAAAATAAAATCTCGTACCTTAAAATGGAGAATAATTTTTATAAAAAAACTACTATTTGGGAAATTGGAGGCACGTGAGTATGATTTAAAATAATATTCATAATATCTGAAAGCAATTAATTGTCGTTTTAAAAATTATATACATACACAGGACATATTGTCTGGAAGGTTCTCGATTCCAAAATTAACAGAAAGGAATAAAAAATTATTTATTCAGATTTCTGATGAAATATAATAGATAAATACGATAGTTTAAAATCTTATTCGTATAATTTCTTAACTACGTCTTTGAAAAACTGTGTTTCTAAGTAATAAAAGAATTCTTCTCTTACGTCGTTTCGACAACGGAATAAATTGGAATTATTTATTTTTTCCGGCTGTCTTTATCGGCTATTACGTTTCATTAATCATATTCTATTAGATCGTACCATGTTGAGACGAAACAGTATGGCAGGGTCCGACGTTTCAGAGTTTTAAAAAAAATGGTGGCTAGAGCACGCATTTTCCCTCTTAAATAATCCAGAAGTAAAACGTGAACGTACAAAACTTGCATACTAAAAAATTGAGTTGGTTCTAATTTTTTATTCTGCAGTTATCAACTTTTTTTCGGTTTCTAAAACGAAGAGGAAAAGGGGAAAATGTACAATTTCCGCTGAGGCATGGTTGCCAACAGAAATGGAAATATATATCACTACACCTTCGAAAATTCGTGATTCAAGGATTCATTAAGGACAAATTTTCACTTTGAGTCCTGAGCAGTAAAATTGTTTGAAAAAAGCCCCAGTTGATGGACCGTGACACGGTATTAAATAGTGGACGCGTGTGACGGATAAGAGTCTCACCTATGGTGTAGGTGGCGCCGTCTATCTGGAAGGTGGCGCTCTTGCATTTCTTGAACATGCGGGCCTGTCGGGCAGCGGCCGTCGAGTCCTGCATGGCGCCCTCAGCTCCACCAGGAGCGGCGTCTCCACGTGGTGTGCAGAGCAGAGCAGGGCGCCAGGCGTCGCGGGGACGCACGTGTGCGCATGCGCCGTCGACCTACTCCCATACAGTCTCTCACTCACACACGCACAACCGGACCTCTCCTCGCCTGCGATATGGAGGATGTTTCATCTCTCACCCCCCCCCCCATCTCCCCCGAAGGTCACAAAAATAAAAGGGTTCAAGGTGCCTCTACGTAGTAGTGACACGCCGTTACCGTTTGTTAAAATAATGTGAATTTTCCTTATTAATCTAACAGCCTTTATTACTCCATTGTTTCCCATACTACACTTGTTTCTTCCTCTATTAATCCTCAAATTAAACTCTTTCCTCCAGGACCACGTTCATGTCGTTTATTACGGCTTCGAAGTCTTCTTCTAACTCCCCTCATACTACAAGATCGTCGGCAAACCTTACTGATTTTATTTCTTCTCCTTTACCGTATGATTCCTTTTCCACATTCCGTTTTAACTTTCCTCATCGCCTTCATCATATCAATGCATTCGTTATTAATTCGAGTCCCGTCCGATGCTTAGGATCAACTGCAGTGTTTGTGTGTGACGTCAGTAGTTTCCCGCGAGAGGGACACCATGGACTCCAAAGTGCCTAGTTCCTCCATAACCAGTGGCTCCCTAATCACCAACGCCGACTACCTGACATGGGTTTCGATGGTCCTCTATAAACGCCTTCCACACAGGGTCGCAAACCTTCACACATTAAAAAAATATAACTTCTTAAAATAAAAACCGAAACTTTATTAACACAGTTTCGGAGAAATACACTTTTTTCATTAGACGTTTAAATTCTCTCAATTCAGGAATAGACTGGAAATTTAAATTAGACGACCGAGAAACAGACAAACTAATTCTCAATACGTTTCGCCATAATTTTTGGTGCTATTCAGGTCCATTTGTTCACAATTTCACCTCGATCATTTTTACAAAACAAAATTCTGGAAAATATTTCGTTTTTCCAAAAAAATTAACTATTCAATTTCTTAATTAAATGTAATTGTCCTTTCATGCAAACTACGATGAAAAGACTTTTCGAGCTGTATCCCCGCGTTTTTTTATTTATGTCAAAAGAATAGGAAATAGGAATAATTTATGTTGATAACTGAATACTGTTAAACAAAGAATTAAATTTTACCTATAAGCGGTTAATTTAATTAATATTTAGGTCACAGAAATTAGTTTTCTGACATATTTGACCGTAATTTTATTAATTTACTTTACTTAAAGATTTAAAATTGAAACTGAATTTTACCAATAATTGTAAACTATTTATTATATATAATGATGTATACCTAAATTTAACATTAAAAACATAAATATCAAGTTAAATTGTATAATATTGTTAATTTATCCAAGATCCAAATGTACTAGTAATTATAATTTCGTATAACTCGCTAATAAATGCTTTGTTGATGCGACTATAAATAAATTAAAAAAATTAAATTGATTTTTGAAACTTTTTTACATTATAAATTAACAATTACTTTTAATTAAGGTGACTAGTAATACTTATTATTTGATTTGGTATTGAATAAACAAATCCAGATAAGGATAACTTGCCACCTTAATTAAAAATCAATTCAACTATTCCTTTCATCAATTATTTTAAGATTTATTTTTGTATTAAATCCCGTATAAAATGACAATGATGAATGACGAAACGTTGTAGAAGTGGAACAAAAACTTGGTCTGTCTCTGAATGGGTCGTTCAGTTTAATTTTAGAATATTTATTGTAATATAAGATTTTCTAACATACAAAATACGGTATTCGGGCCAAAGTTCATAAATTTAATACGAATTTAAATATTCCATAAACGAAATGTTTCATTCGGTAGTTTCGGGGACTTATTCAGGTTTATATAATTTAAAAAAATATTGGCAGAGGATTTAAATGAAATCATTTGAACAGGGAAATTGAGACTTTAAGCAACTTCCAGGGACGAAACGTTTTGTTTAAAGGTAATTAAAATTTGTAATATGAGTTTGTATTTTTGGCCTATGTACTGTAATTTATTTTATTAAATTTAGTCATATTTGGATCCCAATATTACTAATTATTTTGGAATAAGTTTAACAATGCTGGAATATAAATAATTTTGTTATATGTTTCAGTAATTTTAAACAAGATAAGGAAAAGGGTAGAGGATCGTAATCCTATAAATAATGTGTTGATATTTAAGATTTAATGTACTGAAGATTTTTACATGCTGTTTTTTTTGTGTGGCCGTTCAATTTATTAAAATTTCCGTTCCGTAAAGCTGACGTGAAATGATGAAAACCGAGGTTCAAAGGTAACACAAATTGGTACGTTGATTCACGGCAAAAACAGCGAGAGATATGAGAGAGAGAAGGAGAGAGTGAGATATGAGAGAGAGAGGAGAGAGAGAGAGAGAGAGGAGAGAGAGAGAGATGGATCCTTGTGATATCTGATGCGTCCATGCAGCGTTTCTATCTTAATTACAGTGATCGTTTAATTATCTACGAGGTTCAATCACGGTTAATGGAGAATATTTTCAGTTATTCATCTCCCAACACGGGGGGATTTTGATACCTGTTAATGACCTCCATTTTACACTTACTGACTGACGTCATCAAACAAATTTTTCCCTTAAAGCGAGTGATTTCTCTAAGAGAAATAAACAGTTGTTAAAACATCATCCCTCTTTGATTGGACCGCAATTAACACATTGCTTTCAGACCATACAATTAATTAGTGAACCTGACATCAGATCTGGTTTTTTCAAAGTTGGCAACGAAAGTTGCAGCTTTTGTCACTGGAGGGTTAAGATATTGTCACAAACTTTACTTTTCTTAGAAAATTAATAAAAAAAATCCGCTTTATTATTTTTGGCATTATGGTCAAATTATATAGAAGATTATTATTGTGGTGTGGTGGTATTCATGCCACTATTCCATGTTAACATATGCTGCGTATGGAGCGTGGCGTTATGTGGTTGCGAAACGTGGACGATAAGAGTTGCAGAAAGGGGGAAAGAATAGGATACTTTGAAATGTGGTGCTACAGGTGAATGAGACGGGTGGACAGCGTAACTAAACCAGGAATTTCTAAGCGGCATTAGGGGAAGAGAGAAGAATTTGGAGGACTTTGAAGAGACAAAATAATAGGGCTACGTTTTAAGACGTGAGGGGTCTTAACAGTAGAGGGAAGTGAAGAGAAGAGGGACGCCGAGGATGGAAAAGACTTTGCAGATTAGGGAGTAAGTGTGGGATGACGAGGCTTCCGCGTGTATGAGACCAGTCTAACCACCACAAAATATTATAAATAGAACAATTGGCATAATTTGTGTATTATAAATGTCCCAAAATTGCAAAAAAGGACAGATAAGTACCCTGCATGTAGCGGTGTTAAGGATTCAATAAAAATACTGGAAGAAGTCCCCAAAATTTTGGAGACGAAACGGCTTATTTCCGAATTAAAATTACTGCATTTCTCACTTTTGACATAAACTATTTTTAGGGTGTTACTAGCGAGGTCAAGGAATTCTGCTACTTGGGCGGTAAAAATAAGCAAACGGTGTCATTACTCGTATTAATCAGTTCCTGAATCCGATGAGGCGACCTCCTCTACATATATATACCTCACTCTGAATAGAATATATTGACTAGTAATTAATAGCCATAAATGGCGACGCTGACGCGGCATTAGCTGATAATTAATTCTGATTGGCCGCTTTTTAAGGCTTAGTAAATACTTTACATGCGAAGATGAAAATAATTTAGGGTAAAATGCCACTTCAAGACAATTGTTGGTTGCACAGTTTTTTCTTTAAAGCACCGTAGCAGTCGATTTTCCTCCAGATGTCGGTTCACGGTGTTAGAGACACAACATTCCCTAATTCTTTAAAATTCTCGTACCTGACCTCGAAAATTTTAATACCTTAGTTAATTATATTACTAAGAATAAATTTAGAGAAAAAGGAAAAATTTTATCATGAACAGTGTTTGAGGTACGACACTCCCTAATAATGGGGTTATTTTCATCCCTGATTACAAACAGTTTGGGAAACGTTGACACCTTAATAAATTCTACTATTAAAAATTTGACAAGAAAAAGGGGAAATTTACCCCCCTAATGGGGGAAAATAATGTCATAGAAACCGTTAATAAAATTTATATTGATATAACCAATTATTTTTTCAATATTATAATAATTTACATCGATTATTAATACTGATCTGCAAGGAGAAACGAATATAAACCCTACGCTTTGCCGACGATATTGTACTATTAGGGAGGTCACAAGAAGACTTGGAAACCATAATAAATGCCATGAACGTGGTCCTGGAGAAAGAGTTCAATAGAGGGAAAACCACGGAGGTGATGGAGTGTAGTACGGCCAGTAGAATAACAAAGGCCGTTAGATTGCAAAGGGATATTTTGAAGGAAGTTATGCTACTTGGGCAGCGAAATAACTAGAGTAGGAATAGCACAGGCGAGGAAGAGGAATTTACTTACGACTAATGTAGGTGTCCATATTAGGAGTTGTGGAAAGGAAGAGAATAGAAGCCTTTGAAATGTGGTGCTATATGAGAATGAGATGGGTGGATAGAATCACTAACGAGGAAGTTATTAACAGAATAGGGAAAGAGAGAACAATATGGAGGACGTTGACAAAAAGAGGGGATAGATTAGATTAGGCCACGTTTTAAGACATGAAGGTCTTTTAAAATTATCTATAGAGGGAAGTTTGTGGGGTAAGAACAGAAGAGTGAGGCCAAGGATGGAACACACTAAGGATATTACTGAGGATGTGGCATGTGGAAAAGAGAAGGTTTCCGCAAGGTTGGTTAGCATGGAAGACCAGTCTTATGACTGAATACCACAACATTAATACTGAAGCGATATATTTTACTAATTTTATATCCAGTTACCTTAATTCCCAACTACATGTAGTAATTTCACTATGAGACATGAAATTAAATACTCCCGCTGTTCCCCTTTTCGTACTATTGAAGTATTAACAAACTGAGAAATTAACCCGCGTCGTTAAGGGTAATAATAAAGTGTTTATACAACGGTTCGCGATGACGTCTAGATGAGGAACACTAACATCCCGCCGTCGACATTTATTTTGGAATGTTGCAGCTGGAAGTTATGGAGTTTCGACGTTAGATGACGCAAGCAACAGCGCGGCTCTGGCCAACATCAGGCGCAGTCGTCGGTCGTTCACTCGACTCTCGTCTTCTCTCTTCTATCTTCTCTCTTCCTCGACATCCAGACTCGTAACGAATCCGAAAAGACGAGTAGACGCCCTGGTCGTCGTTTACTGTCCTCACTATTTCAACAACCACCAGTATTTTATACCCGTTAAATTTTTCTTCCCACTTAGACGCTATCCTCGTATCCTATGTCCGTATATTGATCTGAAAATTAAGGGCCTTCCGATAAAGGCCGGAGTAGTCGGAGAATTTTAAAGAGGAAAGCAATAAAATATTGTGAGAAAAAACTTATCAAATTCTATACAGTAGTTAGAATTGAAAGGGAAAGAAAGAAACCAGAAATAAAAAGAAACACGAAAAGGATGCTGTCCATGCTCTTTAACTTATATATAGAACAGGTGGTGAAGAAAGTTAAAAATGAATATTCAAAAGGAATCATACTGCAAGGAGAAGCAATAAAAGGCCTACGCTTTTGCCGACAATGTTGTAGTCAGAAGAAGACTTGGAAGCCGTAGTAACGTGGTCCTGGAGAAAGAGTTCAACATGAAGATTAATAGAGAGAAAACCAAGGTAATGGAGTTTAGTATGGGAAACAGTGGAATATCAAAGGCTGTTAGATTGGGAAGGGATATTTTGAAGAAATTTAAGGAACTCTGCTACTTGGGAAGCGTGAGAACTAGTGTAGGGCAGCAAAGGCAAGGAACAGGAATTTATTTACGGGTAATATACGTGTGAATAATAAGAAATCGTCGCTAAAAATGTTGGTGTGGAGCGAGGCGTTATTTGGGTGCGAAACGTGGTCGATAGGAGTTGCGGAAAGGAAAAGAATAGAAGTCTTTGAAACGTAGTGCTATAGGAGAATGAGATGAGTGGATAGAATCACTAACGAGGAGGCTATTAATAGACTAGAAGAAGAGGGAACAATATGGAGGCCTTTGAAGGGATATATTTAATAAGCCACTTTTTAAGACATGAGGGTCTTGTGAAATTAGCATTAGAGAGAAGTGTGTGGGGTAATAACGGAAAAGGGAGGTCAACGATGGAATAAACTAAGCAGATTAAGGAGGAAGTTGTAATTATACGGAAATGAGAAGGCTTACCGAAGAATTGTTATCATGGAGGGTTGCACCAGACCAGTCTTCGGACTGAATATCACAACAACGATGACAGGAAAGTAGAAAGAATAAGATAAGCAGGAAATTTATAGTTGGACTACCTTTTTCTTTGGGTAACAGGCTACATGAAGGTGATCCTGAAACAGGCAACTCCCCTTTAATAGCATAGGAAGGGAATTGAAAAGGGGAGGATGCGGAAGGTAGAGCAAGGTAGCCAAGGGTTAACTAGGGCCCCCGGGCTATGGTTTAAGGATCCTACCCGGTGTTTCACCTAAAGAGATGCAGGGAAAACCCTAGAAAACCTGCATCAGGTAGGTCGGGCATTGGGTACTATTCTCACGCCCTTCCGAATGACGGGAGACGAGTCTGCTGTGGGGACGCAGCATTCCATTCTCCGTGTCTCCACCAGTTTCAGGAGGCAGTTGGCCGACTGATCCAATGGGATCAGCGGACAGCTCTTGCCATATGCCCAAGGTCTTTGACCCCGGTACATATACCTCCTAAAATAGGTGAAGGTGTCTCGGCATATGAGAACTTTGATAAAAAGTACCCAGAGAGAGTGCGAGGCATTCCCGACATGATCAGGTGAGCCCCACAGTCACTCTGGGCTGACTACCTTCTCATGTGATCGTTAAATATTATGTTCGATAAGAGTTGGCATAACTGCGGGAGACGAGACGGAACCTCAACTTGGCCCTCAGCTTAGGACCACTGTGTGACGTAACACGACGTATTTAAAGGCGGTTCGCAATTGGCCCGAACACAAGAAGCGAATGAAACGTGTTGAAGAAATCGTTTCACCGCGATAAATTTCCTTTCTCCTTTTTCCTTTTTGCGTCGCCTACGAGGAACAAACACTCCGGGGATTCTTCGCCTCGCTCGGCCAATTCCTCCCCTCCTCTGTCGTCTCCTAGTCAATTACTACAGTGCTCCATGCAGAGGAGAGGAGAGGAGAGGAGAGTGATATAAATACACGTGACGTGCCGAGCTTCTGCTCAATCTCACGCACGGTCGTGCTAAATCCAGTCGTCGACACTTGGGTCTCTCCAGTTGACGGCGACATTTGCACTTCAACATTCCTTACAAGAAGAAGAACAAGAAAAATAAACCACGGGTTCCAGAGTCCCTCCCTTATACCTACAACTTCGTACCACGGCCATTAAACTCTCACATTAATGACTAAACAGTGGAAAACGTCCATTTTCAATGCTCAAAGTTGTTCGCATTCTCTCAGAACTTAAATCTATAATTTCTTAAATTTTGTTAAAAGACTGAGTTTTGTTTAGCATGATAACAATTTTCCCTAAGTTAATCAATCACATTAAGAAACACGGGGACTGAAATTTCGGCCAAAATATGGAAAAACTAGATTTGTTAATTTTTTCTCATATATGATACAGCAAAACTTATAATTCGATTTCGTCATTTTTAAAGGCTCGGGAGAAATTCAAAAAGGATTTAATTCCAATTTAATAAACTATTACTTTCTTCAGAAAAATGTGTTTCTCTCAGCTTCATTATTTCTGCTCCCAAAAACCTTCTGTGCGTCACAGATATTAAGTTATTGTCTTCATTATTTTTGTAAATATTCTACAGGCTAATACCTTCAAATACAGGTATTAGTTTTCTAATTGTTCAGGTAGTTTAGGTGAAAAAAATGTCATTCAAAGTGATGAAAAGAGCCAATTTTTAAGTAGCCGTATGAAGATCTTTGTAAAAAAAACTATTTTCTCACCACAATTTAAAACAGTTACAAAAATAGTACTGACAATTTATAACAATGGTCAGCCCCTACATATTAATATAAAAAAGCTAAAATATATTCAAGTATGTAACGTAAGGAATATTTTCAAAACTGCCAAATTTTGAAAACAATTTTCAAAATATTTCAACAAAAAACAAAATTTTGTACATTCTTACATATGTGTGTTTGTAACACACAGTTAAAAGTTCAGATGAGTAGTTTTTCATTTACAGGAATTTCAAATTTCAGTCTCCAAATAACCAAATCTATAATTTAATTTTGATTTAAAATTTATTGAGCAGGTGCTTTCGGCATTGCCATATTCATCTACAAAATTCAAAAACCAATTAGTTTTTAAACATTACATAAAGTTTTTATTTTCATGTATTTTTTTATAATCATAACAATATAAAAAGTAAACTTGTTTTTTTACACGATTTAATGTTAAAAATATTGTACATACCCTCATGCATTTTGGTCCTAAAACTGGTCTTATGCAACCCTCCCTGCTAACCTATATTACGCAAGCCTTTTCATTTCCTCATAACTAGCTCAACCCACATCCTCCCTAATCTGCTTAGCGTATTCCATCCTTGACCTCCCTCTTCTGTTCTTCCCCACACACTTCCCTCTAATGCTAATTTTCGTGTTTCACATACAGCTTGTTATATTCCATTTCGACATCGCCCCAAACTCTTGATATACAATCCCTCCATTACAGATGGATTTTTCACCGATTAACTCAATTAACTGAATCAAGAATGGAAAAATGTCGACCGGACCAGGGACTCGAACCCCGGACCTTCCGGCTGGATATCGGGGGTGGATACTCTACTTTGCCCTTTTTAACATAATTTTCCAATCCACATTTCCGTTAGGATAATATTGGTTTGGAGGCAGGCACAGGACAGAGTTGTGAATTGATTAAACGTGGCGTTATTGTAACGGTAGATGCTGCCACTTTCTAGCTGACATGATGATTGTGGTGGTAGAGTAATTATCTCAAGAGCCTCCGTGCCTTATCTACGCCGCCTCGTAACTGGCGGAAGTTGATGAAAAGCTCGAGCAGCAGCAGCAGCAGCTTTATAAATAAGCCCCTCCTCGCTACGTGGACAGCATAATCACCCTCCCCCCCCCCCACGTCACCCTCCCTCGTCACAACGAGACGGGATCAGGACCAGCTTCCACCTGATATCATCACTGAACCACTAAAAAGTATCATCCAACATTAACACTTTTGAAATTCCTTGCGCGCGTCTGCTTATCTATGTAAATAATAACCAAAAGTTGCGACGGTGTGAAAGCTCCTATGTACCCTTAAGCGTCCCTATACCATTCATCCGATCGCCTTGAATATTTTCCCCCCTTCCAGACCTAAAACAGTCGCCCTGCCCTGCGACTTCATGTTTGTCCCTTATTATTCCTTAAACCATTCATCCTACTCCCAATCAAAATTTTATTGTATCAACATGATCTGCCCGGAGAATGATTCTGTCGACATCTTGAATATTTACGTTCCATTTTTCCACCACCGTGTCATACTAGAAAAGATCCCACGTCAATTCGACTTGAAGAATTTTTACTTCTCACTTATGATTTGCTGTACCACTCCAAGGTTCCATCTTAAAGGCATGCAACAGAACTAAGAAGAGGATGGATGCCCTCACGAAGGCTGCCAAGCGAGATGTACTGCCGCTTGCTGCGTGCGTACCGCGAAGAAGACGACGACGACGTTCGCAAGAAAAGATTAAAAAAATTATAAGTTAAATAAAATGTTTGTTATATATTATATAATACATGTTGTGTTTCTCTTTTTTCTTTCAGCAGTAAAGAAATTTTAAAAGGCTATGATTATTTTTTGGATTATGAGTACTTGTTTAAGTAATTTCATTTTGTATCTACACCGGACAATTTTAGACTAACAATAAATGCAAGTATATAAGGATTATATCACGTTCGAAAGGCTACACCAAGATAAAACACTTTATCTCAATTTAATCAGACCGAAAATAATATACCAGTAAGTATGATGTAACATTAAACTTAAGTAATGATATTTTTAATATTAGTTAATATGGAAAGTGTTTTATAAGGCACAGGGCAGGTGAAACAGGACCACACATACACAATTTCAACAATCATCGCAAAATCGCCATGGCAATGGGACGAAACCCAGTGAAGTTCTAGGACGTCCGTCAAGGCTGACTTCCTCTTCCCTGGATTTCTGATCAAGAATAATTAAAAGACGGGCATCCACGCTTACCTGTAATAGAGCAGACGGCCACAAAGTACAGTAACGGGTCTCTTACCTGTAACAGGAAGAGAAAACAACTATTATCAATCAATAAAACATAATAATTACTTAAATATCATACAGAAAAGAAATACACGAAGCAGCAGAATTATTATCATTGTGTTGTTGTTTTGGTATTCAGTCCTAAGACTGATCTAACTAGCGCAAGCCTTTTACTATCCTTATAACTAGCACACCCTCACATCTTCCTGAATCTGCTTAGCGAATTTCATCCTCATCTCCCTCTTCTCTTTTTATTCCACACACTTCCCTCTAATGCTAATTTTACAAGACCCTCAAGACTTTAAACGTGGCCTATTAATATATCCCTTCTCTTGAGTTAACGTTTTCCATATTTTTCGCTCTTTCCCTATTCTGTTAAGAACTTCCTCGTTAGTTACTCCATCCACCCATCTCATTCTCCTACAGCACCACATTTCTAAAGCTTCTGTACTTTTCCTTTCCGCAACTCCTATCGTCCACGATTCGCACCCATATTACGCCACGCTGCGAACAAACCTTTAAAGCAACTGTTTCCTAATATTCATACTTATATTACCCGTAAGTTAATTTCTCTTCGTTGCCTGTTCTATTCTATTCTAGTTATTACGCTTCTCAAGCAGAAATTTCTTAACTTCCGTCAAACTATCCCTTTCCGAATCTAGCAGCCTTTGTTATTCCTCTATTTCCCATACTACACTCCATAATCCCTCTACTAGTCTTCATGTTATACGCTTCCTGCAGGATTACTTTCACGTTATTTATTATGTTTCTCGAATATCCTCCTCACTTCCTTAATACCACAATGTTATAATCAAATCTTTAGGTCTTTTCTTCTTCTCCTTGTAGTATAATTCCTTTTAAGTTTATTAATAGCCTGTTCTATAAATAATGGGCCACAGGCTGCATCTTTATGTTACTTATTGCTTGCCCTAAAATTCTAATTACTGGTTACTAATTTTTCTCTTTCTTGCCTGTGCTATCCTATTCTAGTTGTTACGCTGCCCAAGTAGCAGAATTCCTTAAGTTCTTTCAAAATATTTCACTTATTCCTATACTACACTCTACCACATATTTAAATCTTCCTCTAGAATCACGTTCATGTCATTCAATATGGTTTCCAAGTCTTTTTCAGACTCTCGTATTACCGAAATATCATCAGAAAAGTGTAGGTTTTTTTCTTCTCTTTTCAGTACGATTCCTTTTCCATATTCTGTTTTAACTTTCTTCATCGCCTGTTTCGGTAAGTAAGTTATGATGATTGTTCGAGGTAAATTACCCGTTGATCAAGAAATTAATGGGCTAATAAGATTTCCATGTTTTCCAATGTGACTGATGAAGCCAGTATTTAATTTAGCGAACAGTGTTGTCGGATACATGTCGAGTGTAGTTTTAGGACGAGTAAAGCTCCCCTTGAAAGCGGCCGCATGAAACCAGGGCAATGCAACCCCGGGAATTATTCCAGTCTTCTTCCTCGCAGAAAGGCATAATGGTATATTTTAGTTTGATAGCTTTGTCCGCGGGGAAATCTAGGAGAAGAGCTCGAGTCGAGTGCATTAAGGAAATACTCGCGATCGTCTTGATGAAGACATGGCTCGTTTCCCATCCCTCGAGCAACACGAATTTGCTGTTGTCGCCGCCGCCATTACCAAGTCGTCGCCTTTACAACCAGCTGCAATATCAAGGAACCGCTAATCAGATATTTTATATTCTACATCTCCATTATAATTTGTTGTGAACTTACATTATCCCGGCGGATGGATTAATTAGACACTATTTTAATTTACATAAATTATTAATGCGCAATAGGAGATGTGTTTATAGGTTAACTAACGAGAAATTCTAAGGAGAAATGGGGAACAGTGACCAATATGGAAGAATTTGATAGATTAATAGGCCACCTTTTCAGGCATGAGGGTCTATTAAATTTTTCAATTTAATTAACTAAAATTTCCCATTTATTATTTCTAAGGAGTCAGATAAAACTGGTCTGATGCAAACAGCCATACTAACGTATCATGTGCTATCCTTCTCATTTCTGAATAACTACTTTCGCCTCCCTCTTCTGTTCTTACCCCACACATTTCCCTCTAATACTAATTTTACCAGACCCTCAAGTCTCAAAACGTGGCCTTTTAATCTATTCCTTCAAAGTTCTTCATATTGTCCGCTCTTCCCCCATTCTGTAACACCAAATTTCACGGGCTTCTATTTTTTAACAATGGCGGAACCCCTACTGTTCACGTTTCGCACTCAAATAACGCCACGTTCCATAATAACATTTTTAGCAACGATTTCCTGATATTCAGACATATCTCCCGTAAGTAAATTCCTCTTCCTTGCCTGTGCTATCCTACTCTAGTTATTACGCTTCCCAAGTTGCAGATTTCCTTAACTTCATTCAAAATATTCAAATCGAACAGCCTTTGTTATTCCAGAGTTTCGCCTACTTATTTCTAAGGAGTCAGATAATTAGTTGTAGTGGTATTCATCACCTTGGTTTTCCCAATATTAATCCTCATGTTGTGATCGTTCTCCATGATACATTCATGGCATTTATTATGGATTCCAAATCATCTTCTGACTGCACTTAAAATACAATAGGGTTTTTATTTTTTCTCCTTGCAGTATGATTCTTTTTCTAGATTCTGTTTGAACTTCCTTCATGGTCTGTTCTAAATATAAGTTAAACAGCATGGACATCCTTGTCTAACTCCTTTCTTGATTTCTGCTCTCTTTTATGATCTTCAATTCTAATTACAGCTGACTGCCTTCTGTAGAGGTTATGTATAAGCCTCCTTTCTCGATATTTTATCTAAAGCAGCCAAATTCGTATGACGCCTTTATTAATTATCAACGAAAATAATTGCCTTCAATCATATATGAAACTGGTAATTATTTTATTTTCTGCACATCCTGCCCCCCGTATTAATGTTAAATAGTAATCTCACCCCTCCCCTACCCGCTCCCGCCCCCTGAAGAAGCCCCCCTCGATCCCTTCACCACGTAATTGTTGGTCTCTTCTTGACGGATAAATTTGGGCAAATTCTGATGTTAATGGTCCAGGGAGGGGTTTTAAGGGGGTTGTTGTTGGTGGTGTAATGGCGGCTGCGGTCTAATTCCATCAGACTTGTTGAAGCCAGGGCAATTTATGTAACACATGAGGCCGCCGCCATATATAAAGCTCGTAGGCGTTGGGAATGTAACACCTGCCGCCCGCTAATGGCTAAATCGACCAGCTTATTCCAGACCTCACAAAGTAAATCCATTTCATTTCACCTCCCCTCGACCCCCTCCTCCCCAACCAACCACTTTCACGTGACGTGCTATAGTTTTCAATGCATCACGTACGCGCTCCTGATGGGATCCTCCTTTATTTATTATTTTTGAGGGGGTGAAGGAGAAGACTCGGGATAATTGCTCAACTATTACACATGGAGAAGACAGCGACACGAGAACATTAATTTAATTAAGGACATTTTACTTTCCCTTCTTGAGTAGGAGATTCCATTTAAGAGTGAGTGCAGATGAGGATATGTATGTCGAGGCTTGGTCCATGTCCGGAACCTCTTGACCGTTGGGAGACTGGGACAACCACGAAAGGTCCGGAGGACTCCTGCGACAGTTTTGACTCTCTCCGGAGGACGGTTCCGACCTTACACATAAATAAATTCCAATTTAGAGTTGGGAAGATCCAATAACAATTTAAGAAATGGTTCCCGCATCCTTATCTCCATACAAGATTTATTCTTTCAGTTAATCAGTTTGAGAGCCTCCGCGGCTATATATATTTCCAAATTTAAATTTAACTTTTGTCTTTTGTACTGTGTTCCGTAGCCTTCCGCTTCTAATCACTGCCCTCTAACGCTAGTTTTACGACGTGGCTTATAAACGTATCCCTATACTTTTCTTTTTTTTTCTATCCTGATACAACTTCCTGTGTTAGTTACTCTATCCTCCCATCCCATTCTTCTATAGAAGCACATTTCAAGTTTCCATTCTTTTTCCTTTCTTCAAGTCATACCATTCTCGTTTCGCATCCATATCACGCCGCTTCCAAATATTAATACTCATATTAGCCGTAAATTTCTCTTTCTTGCCTGTGCTATCCTACTCTAGTTATCATTCTGGTCACGTACAAAAATTGTTCCCTCTTCCCCATATTTTACTTAGAACTTTCTGGTTAGTTACCCTATCCTCCCATCTGATTCTCCTACAGCACCACTTTCTGAAAACCTCTACTTTTTTTCTCATTGCAACTCATATCGTCGTCCTTTCGCATTCATGTAACGTCACACTCCATACCAACATTTCCTAATATTTACACTTATGTTATCCGTAAGCAAATCCCTCTTCTTTGCCTGTGCTACTCTACCCTAGTTATTACGCTGCCGAAGTAGCAGAATTACTTAACTTCCTTGCAAATATCCCTTCCCAATCTAAGAGCCTTTGTTACTCCATGTTTCTCATACTACACTCCATCACCTTTGCTTAACCCTCGTGCTGTATACTTCCTCCAGGACCACGTCCTTGCCATTTATTTTGGTTTTCAAGTCTCTTTTTCACTACAATATCGTCGGCAAAGCGTAGGGGTTTCATTTCTTCTCCTTGCAGTTTTATTCCTTTCCTATATTCCCTTTCAACTTTATTCATCGGCTGTTCTATAAATAATTTAAAGGTCATGAGCCACAGGCTGCATCTTTGTCTAACTCTTTCCTTGCCCTATAATTCTAATTACTGCTGACAGTCTCCTGAAACATGGAGCACTGGGGAAAAAACAGTGAACACATCTTACAGTAGCCTCGAAAGAAAAAATATTGAGAAGACTGTAATGGCGCGCCCCAGATACGTTCAAACCATGAATTGTACGCCCTGATGTGGAAATTGGAAGATTCATTATGATAACTAGACTAAGATGGGCAAGGCACGCGAGGAGTAAAGAGGCTTCTCAAATATGTAAGAGGATTTGGTCCACATAGCCAGAGGGTCGCAGGGGGAGAGGAAGAGCACGACTTAGAAGGAGAGGACGAGAGATGCCAGAGAGTTGGGACTGAGAAACTGGTGGAAGGAGCCACTGGAGAAGGTTCCTTGAAGACGCCAAGACTCAGACGATGATGACTGTCTTCTTTAGAGAGTATGGATAACTCTCCTTCCTTTATATTCCATTCCTCTCCTCAGTATTGTATTCCGGTTTACATCTTCAAATCTTCGTCATGTAGAACGTCTGCTGGGTCTCCTTAATAAGGTTCCCAAAGTGTGGTATCTGAGGATGGTAGGAAAGGAAGGAATGAAACTGAGGATCGACGCCAGGTCCTCAGCACCAGGTAATCTGTGGGGCATTATCTCGCACCTCTAATTAGTTTCGTTTCCAACATGGACGAAGAAGCGTCCAGCATTAATCTTCACATCAGACACCTGCCGGCGCGACGCAGGAAGAGAATAGGGAAAGTGAGGAGGAGGAGTAGAATAAGAAGAAAAAGAGAAAACAACGCCCCTGAAAACAGGGGGGAAAGTAGCGAGTGAGCTGCTGTAATTAAAAGTTTATAAACAGAATTAACGACGCGCCGTGTTACTTTGTCACGTGAAATTCGCACCAATTTCCCCCGTAATTAATGGTCCGCGGCCAATTGTAAGCGCTGAATCGCGCGGATCATTAATTTTGATCAACGTGGAAGGATGATGATGATGATAATAATAATAATAATAACACTCGACCGTGAAACGTGGTGAAATCCGGGGATTTGTATTTTTATAAATTTAAATTGAATATCGCCTGTGATCCGGAACATTCAAATAATGCAGATTAAACTCATAAACCTGTGGGAACAATTCGTATTTTTTTTTGTAATAAATCAAGACCGATTCTCGGGTCGGAAAAATACATGTTGTTGTGGTATTCAGTCCTCAGACAGCTAACCATTACTGCGAAAGCATTTTCATTTCCACATAACTAGCATGTCCCTCCTCCTCCCCAATCCGCTTACAGTATTCCATCCTTCCCTCACTCTTCTGTTCATCCTCTACACACGTCTCTCTAATACTAAGACCCTCAAGTGTCAAAACGTGGCCCATTAATCTATCCTTTCTCTTGGTCAACGGCCTCAATTTTGTTTGCTCTTCCCCTATTCTCTTTAAAACTTCCTCGTTAGTGATCCTATCCACCCATCTCATTCTCCTATAGCACCACATTTCTAATGCTTCTATTTCTTTCCTTTCCGCAATTTCTATCGTCCACGTTTCGAACACAAATAACGCCATACGAACATTTTTAGCAAAGATATTCACACTTGTATTACCCGTAAGTAAATTCATCTTCTTTGCCCCGTGTTATTCTACTCTAGTTATTAGCAGAATTACTTAACTTCCTTCAAAATATCCCTAACAAATCTAACAGCCTTTGTTATTCCACCGTTTCCCATACTACACTTCATCACCTTGCATTTACCTCTATTAATGTTCATATTGAACTCTTTCCTCAGGACCCCGTTCGTGCTATTTATTATGGCTTCCAAGTCTTCTTCTGTCTCCCCTAATACTATAATATCATCGGTAAAGCGCAGGGTTAATATTTCATCTCCTTGCAGTATTCCTTTTCCATATTCCATTTTAACTTCCTTCATCGTCTGTTCTATATGTATATGTTAAACAACATGGGGCGACAGACTGCATCCTTGTCTTACTCCTTTCTTGATTTCCACTACTGCTGCCTGTCTTCTGTAGAGGCTATGTATAAGCCTTCTTCGAGGATATTTTATTCCAGTCCTCTTCAAAATCCTTAATAGAATGTTCCAGTTTACATTAACAAAGGCTTTTTCTAAATCTACAATTTCCATGACCGTAGGCATGTTTTCCCTTATCCTGTCCTCTAAAATTAGTCACAAAGTCAATATTGCTTCTCCTGTCGCTACATCCTTCCTAAAACCAAACTGATCCTCTCCTGACTCGCATTATATTTGACATTCCATCCTCCTATATACTATTTTCGTTAATATTTTGCAGGCATGCGATAACATCCGTGAAATGTGGAAATAATCTGTGTTCGTTCCCCCCTCCCTCCTCCCACCGAGGGTGGTCCAGGGATAATGTGATAATGGTTAAATAACATCACACGGCGTTATTTGAGTAAACAGTTACTACGGTAACTCCATTCCCATGCGATACTTAATTGTGTACAAACATACATGAAACGGACCGCGAAAAAGAATCTTCATTTCGTTTCCATTAAACGTTAATACCCCTCATAATTCGGACGGTAATTGGATCCTTAATTTATATTCGTTTCAAAACGATTAATCGCTTATCGTGGTGTAGCGTCAGCCAATTCCCAATTTACAAATCCTGTCCCCAAAAATCCACCGGGAAAAAATTTAATAGTGGACAATGCAATTAATAGAATTCCTCATATACATCACATTACTACTTGAGTAATTTACATTATTACCTTGAATTTCCTCAATGATGCTGAATGTTTTCCATCCTTCAAAATATTCAAAATAAATAGGATAAAATGATAAAGCTTATTTTTCCAATCGCAACAAAAATTTTAATTCACGTAATACAGTCTCAAAATGAAAAAACTCAAGAAAGGAATTAAACCGAAGAGACGGGAATTACAAGAACTGAAGCAACTGCAGCTGCTTCAGGATTCCAAAGAAGAAATCAAGAATACATTAATTGATAAAGAAAAAATCGAAACAATATAGAAGACAAATGGAGGGCAGTATTAAGGGAAGAAATGACTAGAGCAGCAGATTGGTCTGATGCAACTACTTGCTGACCTATCATGAGAAAACCTTTTCATTTCCACATAACTACCGCAACCTCCCTAAACTGCTTAGCGGATTGCATTCTTCGCCTCCCTCTTCTGTTCTTCCCCCAGACACTTCAAACTAATGCTAATTTTACAAGGCCATAATGTCTTAAAACGTGACCTGTTAATGGAAGTACTCCATATTGTTCTCTCTTCTGTTGTTCTTCTTATAACTTCCTCGTTAGTGATTCTATCCACCAATCCCATTCTTCTATAGCATCACAATTGAAATGGTTCTTTTCTTTTCCTTTCTGCAGTTCCTATCGTCCACAATTCGCACCCATATAACGTCACACTCCATGTGAACATTTTATGCAACGATTTTCTAATATTCACACTTATATTCCCTGTAAGTAAATCCCTCTTCCTTGCCTGTGCTATCCTACTCTAGTTGTTACGCTGCCCAAGTAGCAGAATTACTTATCTTCCTTCAAAATATCCCTTCCCAATCTAACAGCCATAGTCATTCCATCACCTTGGTTTTCCCTCTATTAATTCTCTTTCTCCAGGACCCCGTTTATGCCATTTATTATGGCGTCTAATTCTTCTTCTGACTCACCTAATACTGCAATATCGTCGGCAAAGCCACTGGATTTTTATTTCTTCTCCTTTCAATATGATTCCTTTTCCATATTCCGTTCTTACTTTCTTCATCGCCTATTCTATATATAAGTTAAACAGTATGGGCGACAGACTGCATCCTTGTCTTACTTCTTTCTTGATCTCGGCTTTCCTTTCTTGATCTTGTATTCTAATTACCGCTGCCTGTCTTCTGTAGTAATGATGTAAAAGCCTCCTTTTTTGAACCAAATTAAATATAGGTTAATTCATGTTTTCATGACGAAATTTGCAAATTCTGGTCTAAAGTTTTCAGCTAAAAGGCCTGGTATTAATCCCAAATATTCTGTAATTTTGATGAATCGTAGCACGTACTAGTTTGATTATTGTAAGCGATATATGTGCGCGGTTGTTTTGCAGTTACATTGTTTTCAGGTCGTCCGATGTTGCTCTGTGAATCGCGACATGTGGTCCAATTTGAAACAGAGTGCGGCGGCAGAGAAAGCAAATAAAGCGCCGTGATGGTCGCCGCGAGTGCGCCAATTAACGCCTCATCAAAATTGAATTGCGTGCGGGGTCTCTCTCTCTCTATCTATCTCTCTCTATCCATCTCTCTCTCTCTCTCTATCCATCTCTATCTCTCTCTATCTATCTCTATCTCTCACTCACTCACAGACGAGCGAGAACGCCACTGACATGCCGAAAAGAAACCTCATCTGACGTCATCTCACGGAATGATGCGTCGTCACAGATCATCCTCAAGGTAATCCAGACTGGTTCATCGTAATTGGAAAAGATAAACCTACTTTTGACGACACTGTCTGAAGAAAACTCACAGCTCAGTAATCTTCAAGCCAAGTCTAATCCCAATAAAAGACAAATTGTTTCCAATAAGTTCAAAAAATACTAACTGATCAACTTTCAAGTAGACGTGTCTGAAAACTGTACGGATGAAGAAAAGTTTTTTTACGGGCTTCCTCTACGACGGATCCACCGGATTCTACAGCCACCCTAAACAGCTTAGCGTATTCCATACCTTGTCTCGCTCTTCAGTTCTTACACCACACACTTCCCTTTAATGCTAATTTTACAAGACTCTTATGCCTCAAAACGCGGCCTATTAATCTATCCCTTCAACGTCCCCCATAATTTTCGCTCTTCTCCTATTCTCTTTAGAACTTCCTCGTTAGTCATTTTATCCACCCATTTCATTCTCCTGTAGCTCTACATTTGAAAGGCTTATATTATTTACATTTCCGCAACTCTTATCGTCCATGTTTCCCACCCATATAACGCCACACACCATTACCCACATTTCCTAATATATTAGCCAGAAATAAATTCCTCCTTTTCGGGAAAGTCTTCCTTGCCCGTGTTATCCTACTCTAGTTATTACGCTTCCTTCACTTCCGTCAAAATATCCCTCCCAATCTTTATTATTCCACTGTTTCCCATACTACACTCCATTACCTTGGTTCTCGCCTCACGTTGAACTCTTTCTCGAGTACCCCGTTCATGCCATTTCTTATGGTTTCGAAGTGTTCTTCTTACTATCCTAATATTACAATGTCTTTGGCATGTATTTTTTTGGCATATTAAAAAATAACCCCCCTTCCTCTGTTCAGATGGTGATAGTCGTTTTTTACCTCTATAAAATTATTATTTTCGGGTCGCAAAAAGTGTAATAGTTATTTTAAATTGCTAGAGACGCTGTACGCAGGTAATTTGTTTACGGGGATTAATTTTCAAAATATATGCATTTAAAATTCTACACACCCTGTTCCTTATCCCTCCCCCCCTTCAGCAGTCTTCACGGTTGCTGATGCGGGGACGGAGGAAGGTGTGTGGTTGGGGGGAGGGGGGAGGTAGTTGGATCAATCCCTTGTCCCTTCTCCGACAGTCGCTGTGTGGCGTTAATTTTGAGTCGAGTGTTTGACGTTTGTGTGATTTGCATGCGAATTGGCCGTGTCCAGCCGAGAGCTTGTCAATCAGCATGGCGGGCCTCCATTGTCACACTCTGTGCAGATACCAGGTGCGATAACACACACACACACACCATAGATAATAAATACAACCAGCCCCGAGCTCCATGTCAAGCCGACTGGAAACAGCGGACGGATCTGAATGGTTTCTATTCAACGCTAAACAGAAAATAAAGGCCCACGATTATTATGATACACCCTTCAATACAACCGCTGGGACACGATTTTGCTCTTGATTCTTTCTGGGCATGGATTCTATGAGATTTTGGTGGGTGGTAGGACGTACTTGAAGCCATATCTGATGATCTGGACTTTATCTGATGATCCAGCTGCCCGATGAACTGGTTCTCCACATTCTAACGCTTCCCTCTGCATGGTGAGACTCATCAGACCATATGACCATTTTCCAATCATCAACGCTTAACAGATAATAAAGATACATTGATTTGGTCCATATTATTATGAGCGATCCTTAAATACGCTGTTAGCCCACGTTTTGTTCTTGAATTCTTCTGGGTATGGATTCTATGAGATTTTGGATGGTGGTAGGACGAACTTGAAGCCTTATCTGATGCACCGGACATTCCAATTGATCTGATGGTACTGAATCCACTTTCCTGATGGACCAGGTCCATAAACCGAAAAATCCTCTATTGGATTGAAATATTGTGATTGCGCTAGGTAAAGTCTCCGTCATGACCATCTGAGAACCAGGAGGATTGTAAGATATTGGTAAATTTCCTCACATCCTAAAATTTTTATTGTTCCAGTTTACGGCAGTCCTGAAAAATGTCATGTTAAAAAAATACATTCCCATACAATGTGATAAGGTTTTTCACCTTCCCGTTTGCAGGAATAACACGTAGAAGGTTCTATTAAATTTAACTGTTTAAATTTATAATTATATGGTCCGTATCTAGAGGAAAATATAACTACTTCTTTGGTTTGTGTTGCGTTCTAATCGTGAACCAACCGTGGGTATTAATTTTTTCGATCAAAGGCATTTTTCAATTTTGTCTCACCTGGTTTCCGATTCTTTCAACAGCCACCCCCTTCATGTACCTTCGGATTCTACAGATTAGTAATCAGCTGGTCATAATAATTTGGCCATTTCCCCAATTCACGTAATTGTTCAGTTAAATATTGCAATGGTCTCCTGTTTCTGTGGCAATCCTTCTTTTACGAACATTCCCTCAAATTAGTGAACACTACATTCCAATGCTTGATGGTTGATGGACTATTTCAAGGTTACGTGGAATTAACAGGCTGCTAAGGAGCAAGGAAAATCCAAAAGGTCAATGAGACGTAACAGTTCTTTCTCACAGCGGTAATAGCAAAAAAAATTCAGAATTTGGGAAAATTTGTCGAAACGAAGGGCAACTTTTCAACGCTGGTCACAAGCGACGGGGATGGACGGGAAACATGCAGAATCCGACTCAGTTTCCGGCCTGATGAGAATCCCAACGTAAAACGGAAGCATTTTTATCGACGTCGACGACGACGACGTCTCTCAACGGTACTGCCGGAGACATCTAGCGGAGAACGCCGCAACTACGTCAGAAATTAGTTGATCCCAAATATCGTATCAAACGTAACGCTGTGAAATGTTATGCACTCAACCTTTTAAAAATTGCCCTTGCCCAATTATTCCAAATCATTTAAAATATACTCGTAGTTTGTACTTATTAATTCATACGGTTAAAATAAATAAAAAGACGTCCAGTAAGTCAGCATATAATCTTTTCGGACGAGGACTGAAAGACACGAATGGCTAAATTTTGTGCTTGATGAAGTCTCTAAACGGAGAAGAAATGTCGTATTTATATTAATTAAATAGCAATAAAATTATATACTGACTTTGTGGCCGTCTTTTTATTTCTTGTGAACTTAAGTACAAAAAACTATGTTTGAATTAATACGGTTATATTTGAACACTAATTTTAATGCAATAAATCAGTAATTAGTCATATCTTCAATTGAAACCAAAAACATCCAGTCAATTTAATAATTTCTTCAGATGCATACAACACATTTGTGGACTTCATCAGGGAATAGACAAAAATTAAAAATGAATTATAATTTTCAAAACAGAATATTTTGGTGATATATAAAAAGGTAAATTTGCAAAGAAATAAATAAAAGGGACCTACATTTAAATATATCCATTTAAAAATGTAGGTCAATTAAATAAATAAAATTTACCTATATTTTTAAATGGCAGAACATATAGAGTTATTAATTTAAATGTAGGTCCCTTTCCTTTATTTAATTGAAAGCTTTACTTTTTTTAATTTAACGAAATATTGTGTCACCTGAGGATGACGAAACTCTTTTTAGATGTCTTACATAAACATCAATATGGTTTGTGCAGACAAATTGGCTGGATTTTAATTTAATTTAATTTTAATGGTCTAAAATCACTTGAAACCAAATTTCCTACCATTGAAATACAATTAACCAGTGAAAAATCCGTCTGTAGTGGGTAGTTTTATGATGAGGGTTGGAGCGATGTCGAATAAAACAATTTAATTTCCTACCATTAAAAATTGAGTTAATCGGTGAAAAATTCATCTGTTATGGAGGGATTTTATATTAAGGGTTTGGGGCGACGTCGAAATGGATTATAACAAGCTGTATGTGAAACACGGGGGTCTTGTAAAATTAGCATTAGAGGGAATTGTGTGGGGTAAGAACAGAAGAGGGAGGCCAAGGATGGAATGCGCTAAGGGAGGATGTGGGTTGTGATATTTATAAGGAAATGAAAAGGCTTGCTCAAGATAGGTTAGCATGGAGGGTTGCACCAGACCAGTCTTAATACTGAATACCACAGCTAAATGTGAGAAATTAACTAAATTTCTCTTTTATTTGAAAGGTCCATGTGTGTGCCCCCCTATTAAATAACACCTCTCACAAATCGCTTGTTTTATTCCAGTTTGACATCTCTCAATCCTTATTGAAAACCTCTATATATTTTAGATTAACATGACCTAAAATAGAGTCGAAATCTTCTGGAAAGAAATTGACAAATACTAATGAGGTAATGTTTAAATAAGGCCAAAAACATTCAAAAAATTAGTGAAACATAACGAACTGTAATTTTAAAAAAAGTACAAGATTTCGCCGTAATCTGGAGCCTCTTCCGATTTAACTGATTTTTTGGCCTCATTTAAACTTTATCTAAACTTATGGACATTAATAATTATTGTATCTAATAAGGTAAATTAAAAGGAAATAATTATTATTTAAATTCTACATGGCCATCGTTTCAGAAAACGAAATACATATTTTAATGCTAAACACTTTAATTTTCCCTTAATAATTACAATATTTTCATACCAAAATAATTTACCTTTTCAATGAAAGTGAATGCAAATATGATATACATAATAATGACGATTATTTTAATACTGTACGTAATATGGACGCGTAAGTATAACGACGGGAATATAAATTGCATGAAGTTGGGTTAGTTAACAAGTATCGAAGAAAAGTCAACGAAGGATCTGCAGGGAGAACAATGGAGGAATTGTTCTAAGCGGAAGCGAGCCAACGACGACGAGGAGGAGGAGGAGACGAAGAAGAATGTGGAACAAGTTTTCAAGACGGAACAAAGGAATTTTGCGAAGGGAAATATCCGTCCGGCTCCGACTGGTAAGTGGGTAGCGTGTCGTCCTTCACCCTCGTCAACTGTGCTGCATGATGATTGCCGCGACTCCTTTACGGGAGATCCGATGACGTTACTGTATTTCATTTATATTTGCCCGTGAGTAATGGAAAGCGATCAATCACGGAGGAAGCTGACAGCTCACTCACTCACTCACTCACTCGCAGCTCCGTGCAAAGGCGCCAGGTCGGCCATTCGTGGTACTTCAGCTTATAACAAACACCTCCAAAATCAACTACTCACTGTAGGCCGCATAACAAGTACAGTAGGAAACTCCTTCATTTACTCCTCGTCGTTACTTACTTTACATCCTCTCTAGCATCTTCATCATTGGCGCGACAACTCATTTCTCCTCATGGAGCCTTGTCCACAGTCCCAACTCTCATCCCTCTATCTAAGTCTTGGTCTTCCTCTCCCTTGCTACACTCAGTCTGTGTGGACAATATCCTCTAATCCTCATTTTCTCTTTACATGCCCTGCCCCATCTCAGTCTATTTATCTTAATGAATCTTCCAAGATTTTACTAAAAACACAATTATACCCATACCGAAAAAAGACAATTAGTTTGGTACTCGCATGCATGCAAAATATTAACGAAAATAGTATTATTGGAGAATGGGATGTCAAATACTGAGCGAATTAGGAGATCAGTTTGGTTTTACGAAGAATGTACGGACGAGAGAAGCATATTCACTTTGCGACTAATTTTAGAAGACAGGATGAAAAAATCCCGCCTACGTTCATCGCAGTTGTAAATTGAGAAGCAGCCTTTCATAACGTGAACAGGAGCACACTATTAAGTATTTCGAAGAGCACTGGAATAAAATATCGAGAAAGAAGGCTTATACATAACCTCTTTGTAAAACAGGCAACAGTAACTAAAATAGAAGATCAAGAAAGGAAAGCCGTAATCAAGAAAGGCGTAAGAAAAGGATGCAGTCTGTCACCAATGCTGTTTAACTTATATGTAGAACAGGCGATGAAGAAAGTTAAAACGGAATCTGGAATAGGAATCGTACTGCAAGGAGAAGAAATAAAAATCTTACGCTTTGCTGACGATGTTGTAGTATTAGGAGAGTCAGAAGAAGATTTGTAAACCATAATAAATGGCATGAACGTGATCCTGGAGAAAGAGATCAATATGAGGATTAATAGAGGTAAACCCAATGTAATGGAATGTAGTATGGAAAACAGTGGTATAACAATGGCTGTGAGATTATGAAGGGATATTTTGACGGAAGTTAAGAAATTCTGCTAGTTGGGAAACGTAATAACTAGAGTAGGATAGCACAGGAAAGGAAGTGTAAATATTAGGAAATTAATACTGGAATGTTGTTATGGAGCGTGGCGTTATATTGGTGTGAAACGTGGGCGATATGAGTTACGGAAAGGAAAAGAATAGATGCCTTTGAAATGTGGTGCTATAAGAGAATGACATGGGTGGATCGAATCACTAATAAAGAATTTCTAAACAGAATAGAGTAGCGTTGACTAAGAGAAGGGATAGATTAAAAGGCCACGTTTTACGACACAAGGACCTTTTAAAATTAGCATTGGATGGAAGTGTGTGGGGTAAGAACGTCATGGATTGAATTCGCGTATTAGGTAAGATTTGGGATGTGATAGGTATGAGGAAATAAATAAGCTTGCGATAGATAGGTTAGCATGGAGGGTTGCATCAGACAAGTCGTAGGACTGAATACCACAACAACAAGAATAAAGAAGAAATGTGGGGTTTAAGTAACATAAATTCGGATGGACCCCGGATACTTCGGCAACCCGCACATATGACTAGTTAAATTTGTTGCCTACGCTGCAGATAAACTTGTACATAGCTCAACAGACCTACTGTTCTAATTGTCCAAACCCAACATTAATCTTGCTTAAAATTATTTAAAATATATCTTGGAATATAGTATAGTGAATTTTTTCCTTCAAAATATAAATATTTGAAGATGATAATGTAATGTGTATGTTTTTTATTACGTGATTATATTTCAATACGTATTCCATTTAATTTGTTTCAAGAATTCAAGTCACTCAGCAGCGACCAATTATAAGCTTTCCACGTTGCCAAGTTTATCACGATACTCACTCCAATTACCAACAGCAATTACACCTTCTTGCAATTAAATATTATTTGAAACCACACAGTTTTCCCCGTTTTCTCAGTTTTATCTTAACAGATAGCAGTTCCGTTGACAGAAATACATTCTGGATGCTGAAAGAGGGATCAATCCCGTTGTAAGTCACACCAAATAAAATTATTCATGTTATTTAGCAAACACACGCACACAGAGTGATTTAAAGTATTTTGATGTTGTGAGGGCGACTCAAGCCTCCTGTCATTAGTGGGGTGTGAAACTCTTCAAATGTATTCCATATTTGTTTTCTCTTGGCCGTTTCGAGTTGACGATATCCTGCGGGGGTAGGAACTTAAACTCAGCCGCATGCAAAAAAAGAAAGAAAGAAAGAAAGAAAGAAAGAGGAATTGCGTCTCGGAGATTTGACAAATGTGTGGCGTGCGAAATCTCTCGGAAGGAGAAAAAACCTCTGGACGCGATAGACTCCACTGAATCGTTTACGTAAGACTAATGACCTGTTTCTTTACTTTCCCTAACACGAACCAACACTCAAATCCACATTCTAGATTGTAAATCTTACCGTAAATTTATGTGTCGGATTGAAATATTACTTTGAATTTTATCAAAATAAAATAAATAACTCTAATAATGATGGTCGATTAAAAAATATTCTTCAAGGTATGTAGAACCATTAAATTTACAAAAATCAATAAGAAGAGCATCATTTATTGACAACATAAAATTTATAATGAAGAATACGGAGATAAAAATTTTCTCGGCCACAAAGATAGTTAATCAGTGGCGAGTTCAACTCTAAACAGCCAAACTAACTGTCGTTAAAGGAGCAATTTTCTAAGGAATTATAATTTTTTTGGGGGTAACAGGCTACATGAGGGTGATTCTGAAACAGGCAACTCCCCTTTAATAGCATAGGAAGGGAATTGAAAAGGAGGGGATGCGGAAGGTAGAGCAAGGTAGCCCAGGGTTAACTAGGGCCCCCGGGCAATGGTTTAAGGATCCTACCCGGTGTTTCACCTAAAGAGATGCAGGGAAAACCCTAGAAAACCTGCATCAGGTAGGTCGGGCATTGGGTACTATTCTCACGCCCTTCCGAATGACGGGAGACGAGTTTGCTGTGGGGACGCAGCATTCCCTTCTCCGTGTCTCCACCAATTTCAGGGGGCAATTGGCCGACTGATCCAATGGGATCAGCGGACAACTCTTGCCATATGCCCAAGGTCTTTGACCCCAGTACATATACCTCCTAAAATAGGTGAAGGTGTCTCGGCATATGAGAACTTTGATAAAAAAGTACCCAGAGAGAGTGCGAGGCATCCCCGACATGATCAGGTAAGCCCCGCAGTCACTCTGGGCTGAAGCGTCTACGAGAAAACTCCCGCAGCGCCCTTCCCTAAGGAATTGTAATGGGCCAAACCACCAATTTGAAGGGTACAAAAGATTATTTGACTGAGGGAGCCTTTTGTATAATTTGTTTGAGTGAAGTTCATTCTAATAATGAACGTCGGCTTTTAAAACAATTCTTCAAAGTGCGTGAAACCATTAAATGAACAAGAATCATTAAAAGAAAAACATCTATAATTGACAATATAAAAATATTAATTATTGACTTCATCCCTCCATTTTAAATATGAGTTAAAATTCCGCGCATAGTTAATAAATCTTAGAAATAGTATATTACAACGTGTCACAACAACGTGGGTCTTAGTTTTCTCGTATCAGGGCCACAGCAAAGAGAATTGTATCGGTGATATTGAAGAGACTCTTATCGTGTCATTTTTTTGCTTTTATTATGAAAAATCATTATGTTTGTTTTCAGCGACGGGCCATCCAATAATTTCTATTTATATTCAGCTTTGTATTATATGGTATAAATTATTTATATACAATATTGGTATCCTGGTGGATAAGATTTAAAACACAGACGATATTTACGACGTCAAAGCGTGACATCTGAGGCATGTGAGGAAACAGTATAACACTAAATAACATCTAATCCAAGTGGAAAGGCTGACAGAGCGAAGGAATCCTCCACGGCATTTAATAACTCTTCAGGAATAGATTCCTGAACGACGGTTAACGCCGCTCCTTTGAGACGTTGCCAGATTCCACAGAGTCGACGCTTTACTAGATTCATTTCTCCGCAAATAACAAGCACAGAGAACTATTTTCCTCTACAAAATATTGTCATCCGTCCTTTCTTCTAATGTTATTCAGCTCAAATTGCGCTCCCGATTCAGAAGCTTTTCGACCACAAACAAAGTAAGTGGAACGGTTAACGCGTTTCTCTCTATCCCGACACCTCTCTTTATCTCAACACAAATAACTCGGATTAAGCGTTCATCGAGCGTCCGCTTTCATCCCCTTACAGTAGTAGTTACTCTTTGCTAATTTATCCCTTCACCTCCCCCAACCCCGACCGATTTTCACGGTGAAGTGAGCTTTTCCGTCGTAATGAATGGCGGTAGTAATTGGCGGGCGGTGTTGCTGGATGTGTTCGCAGCTCTTTCAGCGCTTGTTCTCTCCTCTCTCTCTTCTTTCTCTGTCTCTCTTTATGGCTGGCTGGGTGTGAGAGAGGATGGCTTTGTCTTCCGCTGAGACACTTTCCTCACAAAGAAGAAATCCTGCATCACATCACCCGCAACTCTGTCGTGACGTCACCGTGACTTCATGGCTTCAATATCGCTCAGTAAGTACTGTACTGTACTTTGACTCCAATGTAGAAGTGAAAGACCATTCCTCAACATGGAGAAACTTCGCGTGGGGAAGACAAAACAATCATCATTGATTAAAAAGTGACGTCATTATCAAAGTTCCTCCACGAAACATTTTCTTCTTGTGGTCTTTAGTCTCAAAACTAGTCTGATGCAACCCTTCGTGTTAACCTACCTTGCGCAAGCCTATTCCTTTCCGCGTAACTACCACTTCCTCCTTAATCAGCTAAGCGTTTTCAATCCTCTTCTGTTCTTACCCCACACACTTCCCTCTATTGCTACTTGTACAAGACCCTCGTGTCTCAAAACGTGGCCTATTAATCTATCCCTTCTCTCGGTCAATATTATCCATATTCTTCGCTCTTTCCCTAATCTGTTAAGAACTTCCTCATTATTGATTCTATCCACCCATCTCTTTCTCCTACATCACCACATTTCAAAGGCTTCTATTGTTTTCGTTTCAACAACTCCTATAGTCCACGTTTCGCACCCACATAACGCCTCGCTCCATTCGAACAATTTACTAATACACTTACATTACTCGTAAGTAAATTTCTCTTCCTTGTCTGTGCTATCCTACTCTAGCTATTAGCAGAATTCCTTAACTTCCGTCAAAATATCCCTTCCCAATCTAACAGCCTTTGTTATTCCACCGTTTCCATCACCTTGGTTTTCCCTCTATTAATCCTTATATTGAACTCTTTGTCCAGGACCACGTTCATGCAATTTATTATGATTTCCAACTGTTCTTCTGATGTATTAGGGGGGAGGAGGAGTGAACAGAAGAGGGAGACACACGATGCAATACGCTGAGCAGATTAGGGAGGATGTGGAATGATTTACACAATCTTACGCAAGATAGGTTAGCATGGATCAGATCAGTCTAATGACTCAAAACTACAACAAAAGGAAATTATTTCGGCCTCAGAAAAACCTAAAACAATATCCGGGTTCACCTTGAAGGTTTTAGGTGAACTGTCGATGTTAGGAACAAAGGATATTAGAGGACGTTGTGTTTCGTCGCGCATTTCAGGAATCTGAAGGGAGGAAAGAAAAACTGCAGCACTCTGTAGAGGGGAACAGTCGTGAAAAATGCGAGTGAGGGTGTTTCTCGCCCTTGGCCGTGAGCCAGAACAGCCTCGCCACCCCCCACCCCCCACCCCCACCCTCCCTCCACCTACTACTGCTGCTCCTGGTGGTGGATTGATTGATACAACTTCTCGCTTACTCCTCGCCATTTTCATAAATCTTAAAAGCTACCGGTCATCGCCCTGAAGCTCCTTTCCCCCCCCCCCACCCCCAACATTCGTCACAGCTGACCACCAGGTCGAAGGAGTATTATCCACGTACATGTGCTCTAGTCCGTTGCATATTCATACACCATATCGTGTCGCCGTAATTACTGGAGCCGTTCTCCAGAGACGCGACTAACAATGTCACCGCCAAGAATATCGCCTTCCTGTCTTCAATTCATGCAGATTATATGCGGCACGGAAGTGGAGGGTCGTTAGTGTCGCGGGTCACATCCTACAAACTACTGGGAGGAATCTCAATAATAAAAATAATAATATTTTAAAGATCTGTCTTCAACTGAATAGCACGAAAATTTTATGGATGACACATTTGGTTGTCTTTCAATTATTGCTCGTAAAGGCAAATAATTTTTTTGGACTTTCAGAATTATTCTACATCACCACGTTCCAAATTTCTTTTCTCATCTGGTTGTCAAAGTTTCACTCATTCACCATTTTTCTCTTCTTCCTCCGAAAGCTTTCCTTGTTTGTGCGATCCAGCTTTTACTGTAACAGTCAATAGGTAGCTCCTGCTGAAAATCATCGATTCTGTCAAGAGAAACAAAGGTGTGACAGTCTATGAAACTCTTATTAAACCTAGTTGTTACACATGGTGCAGAGTTCTGGAAATGTTATTGGTTGATGAAAATACGCTTCATTTATTTGAAACAAAAGTGTTTACGGAGGATTTATGGCCCGGTGAGAGTTGGAGAACAGTCGAGAATAATATCTAATCCAGAGTGAAGATATTGTGAAGTCCCGAATGATTGCATGCTTGGGGCATGTGAAGCGGATGGGTGACGAAGAAGTTGTTGCATGTAAAAAATTATAGTAACGAGGAAGCGCGGAAGGCCAAGAAGGATATCGATGCACGGTAGAGATTGACCTGAAGATTATTCAAATCTATGAAGAACCATTGAGAGAGGAGCCAATGTTCAACCTGGAATGTAGCGCCGAGGAAGTAACTTTAAAATTTATCTACCTCCGTCAATGTATCTAATTTGATATTTATTTGTTGCACCACTGCATTAGTTAAGCTCAACAAGGGCGGACAACCCCCGGCCCTCGGGCCACATCCGGCCTTCACGAAAGATAAGTCCGGCCCGCCGCGTAGCGTCCACCACGCAAAGATAAATATCCCAGTTTAAATAATTTTATATGGAAAATGATGTTCCTCTACGGCAGTGCATGTTGTTGATAATGTATACTCCTTACAACCAAATATTGATATACTTGCAAAAAAATAGCAATCCCAAGTTTCTCGTTAGTTACAGCTGTAACACCATCATATGTAATATCAAACACTATATGTACTTGCTGCTTTTTAAATACATATTACTATTAAGAAGATTAGTAGCTGTCCCATTAAAAAAATTATTGATTATCTGTTGGTGTTCTTATATTTTATCTAGCGATTTCTTTTCCCTTCGTTTATAGATGAATTTCAACTCTTTGTATAATTGTACATGTTATGTCTCTAAGATTTTTATTTGCATTTGTCTTGTTCTTGTGTGTGTGATATCTTTGTTTATTAATACACTGTACATTTCTTATCTTTAGGTATTATTTTTAAGGTTTTGTATCTTATTAATGTGCTTGTGACCAATGTTTATTTTTTCGACTTATTTTCCTGAATAGAGGATTAATAGAACCAATAAATAAACCTACATCTCTATCGAGTGTATTTGTTTTGGCCCGTGGTCTACTATTGATTTTTATACGGCACTTGTACGAGAAAAAAAAGATTGTCCACCCCCTTTTAAAAAAATATGTTGGTAACTTTATTGTACATATTTCGTGCATTTCAGTCGTGCGAATTATATGGAGGATACAGTAATAAAAAAGAAAAAGATACTTGAAACATGAGTAGCGGTAGCCACGCATCAGTAAACCGCAAAAAAGTGTACATTAATGGGTGGTCAATAATATTAAAGAATGTTTTATTACATATCATGTGCTGAATAATATTACAATTTCGGGAGAAAGTCAATCGTTTATTAGATCAGAATGTATTTTTATTCTTCTTGCTGCTCTTCATGGCGGAGGATTTCCTCCCCATTTTGGTCTAGTAAATTAATTCTACTGCCATAGTTAGACCTCCTTAATTTAAAGTGATGACTCATATCCCTCTCTCTCCGTTTTCACAAAGTGGACTGTTTATATGAAGAAAAAAATGGCCGAGTAAGGGAACGTTTCATTTTCATTTGTAGAAGTGGTGTGCGGACCGGGGGTTGAAATTCCTATTACGGCCACGATCATTCCCTTAAACGCCAACACACAGGCCATTAAAGAGGAAATATGACACAAGGGCCGAATACTTTGAGGGCACATCAGAAATTTTAATGAAAAGAAATTTCACCCCGGGTCCGTCCACTATTATAATATTATTATGAGTGTGCGTGACGGTGGTAGGGGCGGGGGTGGGGGAGGGGGGAGCAGGATCTATTACGTTCCACCTGGCGGCGGCGGCGACGACGAGAGTAATTTTAATAAGAGCTGCTGCTGCTGCAAAGTTTACGATTATGAAGGGAGGAAGGGGGGGGAGGAGAGAGAGAGAAAGAGAGTGGCCCCAGTTTAAGGACGGATTATGAGGACTCTCCGACGTGCTTCGAATTAAAAGGTCCCGGGTCACACAACAACTCGAAAAGAAAACACGTCACTCTCCTTCAGAAAAATCATGGCTGAGGATTCAGCTCCTAGTAACTAGTTACCTAAAGACGTCCACAAAGACGGACGAAACGTTGTATTTAAATTAAATAAACGTTAATTAAATTTGTTGTTGTGGTATTGTCCTAAGATTGGTCTATGCAACCCTCCATGTTAACCTGTCCTGCGCAAGCCTTTCCATTTCTACATACGCTACCAAATTCCACATCCTTCCTTCTCTACTCAGCGTATTACATCCTTATCCTCCCTCTTCTGTTCACTTCCCACTAATGCTAATCTCATAACGTGGCCTATTAATCCTCCGTATTCTCCTTATAACTTCCTGGTAAGTTACCAGGCCGTATTATTTATATTACTTAATGTCAGAGAATTGATTTTTATTCTTTTTCTAATTTTAAACAACCAATCCAAAAAAAAGCAACGTCCTTTTACACTTTTTATATGTTTTTGTAAGGGACACGGGGGATTGAAAATGCGGCCAAAATCTGATGAAAAAAACAAACGATTTTCTAATTTTTTTATATTAATATGCATAAAAATTCAGTAAACTTAAAAAAAGAAGTTGCCAAACAAAAGAAAGAAGGTGTAACATATGCTGCAGAAAAATGAATATCCTTCATTGTCCCCACGACGAACAACTGCTTGAGCCAGTTTTACCAAATAAATTCCCTGGCCTCGTCGTTGTTGCTGGAGTTTTCTCTTATTCCTTCCACCAAAGTCAAAAAGAAATAGTAATAATAATTTGGAGGGCATAATCGTCTCCCGCCCTCCCGAATCAAGTATCTTCTCACGTGCGAGGGATGGAACTTGGCGTTATTAGAAATTCCAGCAGGAAGAGAAGGGAGACTCTCCTCCTGTCCGCCAGCTCAAAGACTAAAATGTAGTTGATAAACAATAACGACGGCATGTTTTTTTTTAATTCATCGATCGGTATCGTAATATATTAATTGAATTAGTGATTTTCCAGGATGCTACTTTTTTAACGGTTGGAATCGGGTCAACCCTTAGCAACTTCGTACAGGAGGATCCTATTTCCTCAACCGAGGACTTATGGATTGGATAATAAATCTAAATCATTAATCGTTCTCTCGACATTCTCAAAATAAATTTTAAAAAATTCTGTTTCATTCCCTTATGTTTTCGTAATTCAAAACTAAGTTTTTTATAAATAAAGTAATTGAAGTAATACGAATTATTATTATTATATTAACAATAGCCTCTATAGAAGGCAGTCAGCAGTAATTAGAATTGAAGATTAAGAAAAGAAAGTAGAAATCAAAAAAGAATTATAAATTATATATAGAACTGAAGAAATTAAAAATAGAATATAGAAAAGGAATAACATTACAAGGAGAAGAAATAGAAACGCTAATGTTTGCCGATGATATTGTAGTAATAGGGGACTCAGAAGAAGACTTGGAAACCGTACTAAATGGCATGAAAACGCGATCATGCAGAAAGAGTTCCAATATGAGGATTAATACAGGGCAAAGCCCAGGTGATGGAGTGTAGTTTGGGAAACAGTGGAATAACAAAGGCTGTTAGATTGGGAAGGAAGTTACTTAACTAGAGTAGGATACCACAGAAAAGGAAGAGGAATTTACGTACGGATAATATAAGTATGAATATTAGGAAATATTGGTATGGAGCGTAGCGTTATATGGGTGAGAAAAACGTGATAGGATTTGCAGACAGGAAAATAATAGATGCCTTTGAAATGTGGTGCTGTAGGAGAATGAGATGGGTGGATAGAATCACTAAGGAGAAATCTCTAAGCAGAATAAGAGACTCCGATTACTAGCCCACGTCTTATCATTAGAGGGAAGCGCCCAAGGATGGAATACTTCTAAGCAGATTACTGAGGTTTTTGGGATGTTAAAAGGCTTGCGCAGAATAGGTTAGCATGAATCACGATCACACATGTAAAACTACGGCCCATTTGTCTTTTTACAAAAAGATTCAATCAATTTCAAAAATTTATTATCATGGAAAAGGACAGAGTTTATAATTCTATTGAGATTGACTAAAATCATGTGGAGTTTTAATACGTGAGTTTATAGAAAATTAAACATCAGTCATGTTCAATTTATAATCCTTGAAGGATAAAAATTTCTCCGGTCGTAGTAGAGAGACAGGGAAAGGGGGGGGAGAAAGGTAATACATATTACTCCTAGTGGAAATAAACTTTCTTTACCAACATATTCCAATAATTCTTTTTATGTCTAATAAAAACTTTGATCCAAATATCAATTTATTCCCATAAAATAAGAACTGAAGTATTCCAAAATTGTCGAAGTATTAACTTCAGTCCTGCAACTTGGCAAAATAAAGTTTATTATTTATATGTTTGCTGACATCTTTGGACAGGGCTGTTGTGCCGCAGTGTTGCAAGACATTCCAATTCATGTATGGCCGCTTTCCTTTTTCGGCGATTCCCGCCCTAGTTTGTTGAGCAGCGGAGAGGAGAGCAGAGGAGAGGAGAGCAGAAGAGAGGAGAGGAGAGCACAGGTGGAACGTTCCTGCCAAAGTTGAGTCGTGAGCCCAGGGCGGTTCGCCACTACTTTCAACCCCTTCCAACAAACTTGTTCTTGGTAACTAAGACAGTCGCTGCGAATTTTGGGATTGTTCCGTGGAATTTCCCCCTCGTCTCCACACCTTCCCGCAGTAGCTCCACCTTCACATCTGCTTGTTGGCTTTTCCTTAAACTTTTCCAGTTTCTTTGAAAAATTCTCAGAGGCACAAATTACTCTAAATTTTCTATTCGCCTTCAACGAACGACATTAAATGTTATTGCCACGTGGTAAGACCCAATATAAATAATAGGTAGCCCAAAATTGAGCAATGAGACTCATACACCAACATAGAAGCCATGTTAACCACATTAAATTTTATGTCCATCAGACAAAGAACACATTTCATAGGTTTTATTTTCATTTTCAATTTTATTAATGGAATGTTACCCCGAAAAATATTGTCTCAACATGTACAACAATTTGGAGGTAGACAAGCCCCACAATATTCATATGATGCCAAAAAAGCAAAAAATTCCCCAAAAACTATATTTTATGACGGACTCAAAATGTACAATAACGTGCCCAAGAAATATAAAAAAAGTGTGCAAGATTATATACAAGCATTCAAGAGAAAATTCAAGAACTACAACATTGAAAATATTACCCAACGTAAATAGTGTGAATAGATTATTTAATTAAAGCATACAGGTGTAAAAAAATTGTTAATTCTGATATAAATTAAATTCTTCATTATCTTATATTCCATAATTCTTAAATTAGTAGATAAAAGTATTTTTAATATTATTATTATTGGTGCCCACTAATTTATAGTTTGTTTAAAAAATGTAAATATTGTGATTATATGAAATAGATAAATATTTTCATTTGTAATAAAAATAGCCAATAGGCTAATCTGTCTCTCCGTTTGTCTCTCTCTATCATTCTGTCCTGTCATTCTCTCTCTGTCTCTCTCTCCCCTTCCCTCAGCGTGTATGTGTATGTTTGTGTTTATGCTCGCTCTTCCATGTGGATTATTCAGTATCGTATCACAATCCGCGGAATATTTTACACTCTGCAATATCCTGTCACTAAAATCCAATTATTCCGCCCCGGTATGATGCAAATGTTTTTTGTACACAAGCAATTGGGTTGACGTAACTACAAAAAGGGGAACTTTGGGAGGAAGTGAATTTGGTTTTAATCTACTTTGTCCCTGTTCAATCTCACGTTCTTGCATTTATGACGCCAATTTATGATAAATTCCATATTTTTATTCTGGAAGGAGCTTGAAACGTTGTTCCTTATTAGAGGGGTCATTACGGTGCCGGAGGAACTGTAGGCCGTCGATAGCGAAGGGCTTAATTTATGGTCGCACTTCCCTACTTTGCCTCTTTACAAAATTCCGCCACGTAGGTCGTATTGGATGCTGCGGAGTCCTCACACGTCCCTCGGTAACTCCGGTAACACGATATTCACATGCAATGGCCCCCATACCGACAACTCTTGTTACCTTACCAATAGCACCAAGTTCACCCACAACGGTTGCTACCAACACTTTATTTATCTATACTAAAAGTTACAGACACAAAACGTATTTCTGACTTAATATTGTAAGTAAACTACCAAAGGTGGACAAATGTCATAAATAAAAGAATTTTAATTCAAAAGAAGACATCTTGTCCACGACTTTCGGCAGTTTCTCCGTTATTTTTTTAAAAAAACTTATCAAAAATTTTGTGTTCCAGACTGAAGAGATAAATTTTTTTGTTCTTTTTTATGGACCTAAAATATATTGTAGCTTAAGTAAAACGCTGATTAAAATTAGAACAATTACGACGGATCGTAAATGACTACTTGCTAGCAATTTTCGCCTACTGTTCTTTGTACCTTTTCCCCCCTTGCACTTCAGTACACTGTAATTACTAAACTATTATGTTTAATATATAAAAGGTCATCACGCGACCTTCCGTTCAGCGCTATCTACCACAAGACTGAAAACAATTTCACGCAGCGCAGCTGTCAGGTCTACCTGACGACTTTATGGTCGCAATTACAAACACCTGTCGTAGTAAAAATCTTTCAATAACATATTTTCTGTCCCCTTTAATGTGTTACTGTTTCCGTCCTTTTTTCTCTGCTTCTTTACGCCATAGCTCGCAACTACGGCGGCATTTGTGACCTCTTGCATTCCTATGTGATTCCGAGTCGTCTCTGTACCCTCCTGCATGTTTGTCGGTCTGATAAGTGAATCACCCTGTATGCGTGCGGCGACGACCTTCGCTAGAAACTTAAGTAAAATGTTAGTCATATTTAAGCATCAATATCCCGGGCATCGCCGGGCACCCAGATACTATTAAATTAACCTAACGATGTTATGATATACGTAGGTCATACGTATATTATTATTTAGTAATTTCTTACAGCAACACTTGGCGGCCACAACGTGTAGAGGGCAGATAGCAACCACAATAAGACATTTTCGATTATATTCTGAGGTCCGAGGAAGACCGTAGAGAATATAATTGGTAACGACACGTTTCAGGTGTGAGTGAGTGAACAATTGAGACGATGAGTCGTGATAAATATTGAAGAGTGAGCAGATGCAGTGCGCGAGTATTAGCCAGCTGCTCGGCGAAGCCAGGATGTCATGAATATTCAGCAGCTTTGGCCCTAACTTTGCCTTCCACCTGGATGTCCAGATCGCTCTCCGTTGCTTTCCTTCCTCTCTTCCTTCCAGCCCGCATGTAAAAACGGTGGTTAAGCTCTCTGTGCCACTCTCTGTCATCATAAGCACCGGCTTCCCGTACTCCACACACGTAAATATTCACAGTATATCGACTGACACAACTTAAAACGAGACTCTCGGGTAGTTTTAATACATTACACAAGTTTATACAGGCTAAAATTACAGCTGTGACATTCATTCTATTAATAAAGGAAAGATACACGAAAGATTTATATAAAAATGGGGAAATATATTCACTTAAGGTACAGCTGCAAAATCACGGAAAGTATACATAAATTAATTATATGAAATAAAACCTCAAAACATTTTTTGGCGCACAAAGAGAAGATAAAATTAAATTAATTGGTGCCCAAAAAAATTTTTTGCTGAAAGAATATTTCTTCCCGACTGGTAAATTTAGGTCTCGGTTACAGTTTTATAAACACGGTACCTCATTAACGACAACAGTATATAGGAGGATGGAACGACAAATATAATTCGAGTTAGAAGAAGAAAAGTTTGGTTTTAGGAAGAATGTATGGAGAAACAAGGGAAGCAATATTGACTCTGAGTCTAATTATAGAAAACAGAAAAAGGAAAAATCAGGTCTACGTTCATGGCATTAGTAGATTTAGAAAAAACCTGGAACAAACTATTTAAGATTTTGAAAAGGTCAGAAATAAAATACCGGAAAAGAAGAGTTATCCATAATATCAACAGAAGTCAGTCAGCAGTAATTACAATAGAAGATCAAGAAAAGAAGGCCGTAATCAAGAAAGAAGTAAAACAAGGATGCAGTCTGTCGCCCGTACTCTTTTACTTATATATAGAACAGGCGGTGAAGAAACTTAAAACGGAATATGGAAAAGGAATCATAGTGCAAGGAGAAAAGATAAAAACCCTACACTTTGCCGATGATACTGTAGTATTAGGGGAGTCAGAAAAAGACTTGGAAACCTTAATAAATGACATGAACGTGGTCCTGGAGAAAGAGTTCAATATCAGGATTAATAGAGGGAAAACCAAGGTAATGGAGTGAAGTATGGAAAACCGTGGAATAACAAAGGCTGTTAGATTGAGAAGGGATATTTTGAAGGCAGTTAAGGAATTCTGCTACTAGGGTAGCGTAATAAGTAAAGTAGGGTAGCACAGGCAAGGAAGAGGAATTTCTTCCTTTGCTGATAAGGACTTTCGCATCATATGGTTGCGAAACATGGACGGCAGCAGTTGCAGAAAAGGAAAAGAACAGAAGCCTTTGAAATGTGGTGCTGTAGAGGAATGAGATGAGTGGATAGAATCACAAACGAGGAAGTTTCATAGAGAATAGGGGAAGAGCGAACAATGTGGACGTCGACCAAGAGAAGGAATAGATTAATAGGCCACATTTTAAGACACGAAGGTCTTGTAAAATTAGCATTAGAGGGAAGTGTGTGCGGGTAAGAACAGACGAGAGAGGCCAAGGATGGAACGCGCTAAGCAGATAAGGGAGGATGTGGTACCTATGTAGAAATGTAAAGGCTTGCGAATCATGGAGGCTTTAATCAGACCAGTCTTCGGACTGAATGCAACAACAACAGTACCTGCTTGGTAATTGATGCTGTGAGGAATCCCGTTCAATTCTAATCACTCCGACTCTTTTAAAATCCGTTACAAAGTACCTGAGGGACAAGAACCGTAAGAAGACGTTTCAAAAAAGAAATTCACAAATACGTATGCTTACGTCATAATTATAATGATAAAGACTCACACCCCATTTGCCACGAGGGATAATACAATTGTCCAGGAGATTTTGTAAGACAGTAATGACGCCATTGTTTGTTTATTTTCCCCTACACAAGCACATCAAATATAAATTGTGTGGAAAGTAGGCCGTAATTTATATACTCTCTTTTTTTTGGTTGTTTGCGTAAGGTATTTATAGCGTCGACTTTCCTGAGTCTGGATATAATGTGTCATCGATTCTGAGTGGCCCTCTATCTATTTTCTGCAAGAGTTGGTAACGCTAGTAAAACAGGCAAGGACGAGGTGAGGCTGGATCCTTACAGAGGTCAGCTCAAGGAACGATGTAATGAAATTTTCAGGTTGCATTCACCCCCCCCCCCTCTCTCTCTCTCTCTCTCTCTCTCTCTCTCTCCGGCCGCAATGACAGGTTTTATTCAGAATGGCGGATGATAATTTGCCGGAGGCTGCTGGATGCTGACACGACTTCCCTCACATCTGCATAACAATGGCCAGAGAGTTACGTTGCACCTCAGATATATGACAGGGGGCGCCAAGCCCAAATCTCTCTGCCTCAGTCACCATTCCACGGTGATCCTTCATACGTATATTTTCCTTGACACACTCCTCTACATTCTACACGAAATTTGCCACTTTTAGCGTTCCTTTCACCATGCAACAGCTGCGTGCTAAACTTCAGGTCAGAGCTGAAACGGACCCTATTTTCGCATGAGGAGGTTCCAAACGAAGGAAAGAGACGCCCTGATATAATGTAATTAACAAATAATGCTCAATTCTGACCAATTATTGAGGTCGTAATATTTCGCCTACATTATTCGAGGTACAGTCAGAACAATTAGATTGTCTGATAAACTATTCATAGAGATTTAAAATTTAAATTAACATTTCAGTATAGAAATTGTCACTTACAGAATAAATTTTCTAGTAGAATTTCCGCTGACTGAGTGTGTGGGGGGAAAAAAGCACGAAGCGCAGCAGGAAGAATTCAGCCAGCATGAATCGATTAAACGTGGAAATCCTCTTTTTAAAACGAGAATAGCAATAACTTTTTAATTACACCCTCCGCCCTCCTCTACTGCCCTCCCTTTTTATAAGTGTATTACTTTGTCTCCGTTCATAATTTTCTTTTAGAGAACGAACGCAAAAAAGTAACCATTTCTGGCACCGAGTTACGGGAAATGAAGTAGCGAACCTTTGCAAATGTTCACTTGGAACCGCGACGCGTCGAAAAGAATTGAAATGTCAGAAGACGAAATTCTTTTATGTATCCCACTGTTGGATGATATAATTGAAATAGAATAAAGCAGGGAGGGAAGGAGAGAGGGAGGGGAATTGAAGGGTTGGGCTCGGGATCGTTTCTTATTGGATTTCGTCGACAGCCGCGGCCATCTCTACCCGTTTTAACTGCCCCCTCATTTTTTTATGTTGTTAATATAAAGGCTTTAGTATCGAGAGCTCGTCGCCTTCTAAGGAGCTCGGACAACGTCTCAGAGGCCGCCATCGCTAATTGTGTTAACGACGACTCTCCTTCCAAACCTCATTCTCTCACTATTGTCTCGTGTCCACGACCTAAGTTCTCCAGGTTTATGGAATGACAGGAAGTGGAACGACAGTTGGGTGAGGACAAACAGATCATTATGGAAAGAGGGGCTCTTCCCCAACCTCCAGGAGGGTTACAATTATTACTTAACCTTCTCACAATCTGTTTAATATGGAGACTCTCGCACGAAATCAATCAATGGTAGCAAAGTCTGGGAAACTTAGCTGAAATAAATAATACTCTCACATTAAACAACTAAATCTTTTATAATTTAACACTCATCAAAACTACAAATAATGGATTGTTGGTCCGCTAATAGCCCATGGGCTGATGCAAAATAAAATAAATAAATAATTTTTTTAAAAAAAACTACAAATAGTACACACTAAATCCTGAATTTTACACAAGGAAAACCTTTGTCCCGATATATTTTCATCTCCACCAAAGATCCTCTATGAAAGTACTAAACTCACTGACTCCGCCGTTCTCCTCTTATTCCTCTCCTGACAGACAAAGTATAAACCCACCGGAAGCTTCACAAACAATATTTAAGGAGTTGTTATATCTGTAAACTATTGGGAGCTATAAGGTACTATATATTTAACTTCCAATAATAAATTTTTTCATGATCCATAAATAATTATGCATACAAAATGGTTAATTAATAACAATTTTCAATCAGTTGTATCTTTTTTTCTCAGTGTGTGTAAAGAGAACTTGGGAATATAAATATTCTTCATAAGACCACCGCGGATTAATACATATATATACAGGATGGTCTGTCCTAGTTGAGGGGCAGAGGGGGAGGAAAGGGGGAAAAATCTGTTGACTGGAAATGTGCATTCTCCACTAAACACATTTGAGATTAGTGAAGCGAGCGAGACATTTAATAGGTTTAGCTGGAAACTCAATTTTTCCACCATCAAGTTCTTACCCAAGTGTGTTAAATCTCTCTCTCCCTCTCACTCCCTCTCCCTCTCTCCCCAGGATCCATTCATATTTACAATGCGAAACATCGTACTCACCAAGAAGTAAGAGCTCAACACTTACCTGCAACAAAACAGAATTAAATGTCCATTAATATTCTATATAATTATCTGACTATTAAGAAATAATAAATACTAAAAGTGGCCTAAAAGTCAAAACAACTATAATATAAACTCTATTAACAGCAGTAAGTACACGACTTTTCGTTCCTAAATTTGGGATCTCATCAGCCATTGTGATTTAAAAACTAAGATTACAAATGAAACGCCGAGTACTGAACTACTGCTAATAAAGTTTATATTAATTTTTTCTGACCCATAGGTTGTTTTACTATTTTTGGAAAAAAATATTTTACAATAAAATAATAAAACGTAAAGTGTAAGTTTTAATTATATATTCAATTAACAATTACATAAATAATAAAGGATTTAATCAGCCTCTTTGTCAGTATTTTTATAATTTAAACATTAAATAATACAACGTTTCGTCTCTCATTTGGGACCGAAGGAGTCAGTGAGTGAAGTGCCGTGTTCAGCTAAATTTTTACCTAAAGAAGTCTCAAATGAGAGACGAAACGTCGTAATATTTATAAAAATATACATATATGCATTAATTATATTCATACAGTAATTTAATCATGATGGCTTCCTCCTTGTTGGAGAAAAATAGTGAAATTTAATTTTAATTTCACATTATTTATTATTCTTTTTCCTATATAGAATTAATTAAAAACTTAAGTTACAATAATACATATAGGTTAAACACATAATATATACATTAATCATACATAACGTTTTAACACATGAAATGTAATCTCAATGACTTTGTTTTCTTAAATTTCTATATCATTTGGTTTTTAATTATTTGTATTCTTTGGCTGTACTTTTATATATTTGTAAAGTAATATCTTTTTCTTCTTTTTCGTCCTTGGGTCGACTGTACGTGACACATTCCGCATTTGGAGTGACACGCGGTCAGTCATAATCACAGTCTCCGTGACCGTGGCGTCACAAATGTCCAGGGACCTCTGTGTCGCGAGGCAGCGACGCTAGCCACTACACCACACGAGTTCCAGATCAGGGCTCAAACATGTAGTTATATTAAAACCCCTTTGTTATTAATATTGTCTCTTTTTGGTGTGAATTAAAAGTTATTTTATGTTACAGACGTTAAGAAGCATTATAAGTCAGTTTATTTATAACTTATAAATTAGTAACCGAGGCCAGACGAGTGTAAACGACACACTGTGAACCTTGGAGAAAGCATAAGCTGTGTAGTAGAATTTACTTTCCCCCGCAGTTCCTGAATCGGTTTCCCAGAACATAGAAAATGCTGCTGCACCTAGGACGCAATTCGACCCAGCTTCCCTCGAAATAGTGGTACATACCAACCAAAATCAATGAGGATAACTCAGAAATGACGTCAGACAGAACGATTTCTGCGGTCACAATTTGCAAGTATAATTTTTCTTTAAAATAATTTTAAACCGTTCTTGATCATGATGTGTAATATTTAACTTGGACATGGAGTGATCCAGTAACCCCAAGTTTTTGTTCGGTTCACGAATCACCTTGACTTTCGGCTGGCAAAGCTCCTGCCTTCTTCTATTTTTATTTTGCCGCGTAGGGAAACTTTCTTCGAGGGACACAATCCTGTTAGTGTCTCTAACTCTAGAGATATAAATCTATCAAAACTTCTCTGTCTTTCTCCAAGTCTAAACGAAGACGCATCGTCTTCCTTGGTCCGAGTAGAAAGTGCTCTAATGTTTTTACTCGGTCGGTAATGAAAAGGAAAACATACTCACATCATAAGGTTCACCTATTGGTGGAGGAAACGTCGTGGGGTTTCATTAATAGTTATAATTGTCTCTTTCTTGAATTTATTGATTTTCATTGCTATGGTCTTACCCCGGTGACAGTGCTTAAGGTGTATAAAATTAAGAAATACAGAGAAGAAAGAGGTCAAAATAATAATTAAATAAAATAAACATGCCGCTCCATAACCCCTACTGTCCTCTGAACCTTGCACTTCACTCAATGCCTTAAAAAATATTATATTTTAATACATAAAAGGCCTACACCCCTTTTAAAATATCAACTTTTTATCCACTTCATTTCGCTAAACCTATTACTATAATATGTTAATCTGTATCATAAATAGTTAACCTTATTTTGAATTGTATCACACTTTTCGGGCAGTCCTATAGCAGGTATTCCACAGTTCCAGTTGAAATCAAAATTTTTCTCACCTCATATCTTTGTTTCCTTTAGCCAGTCTTACACCGATGATGGCCGTATAATTATTATTTTTTAATTCACGAGCAGACTTCCTAGTTTTTGTAAATAATTAATTATTTCTTTACTAATTTTGAGTGACTAATTTTTAAAATTCATACGTGCAACCTTGTGACACAGAAAAAATATCGGTAAATTTTAAGTTCCGGAGAATTTCATGATAAAATATATTTATTTTAAAAAATATATATCGTAAGGATCATTTGAAGACCCTGGAAACCCCTGTTTTGTAAATGATAAAACAATTAACGTGTGTAACTAAATGGAATAAATTTATGACCAAAATTACAGACAAATGTTTTGGTTTAATTGAAACAACGTTTCGTAACCATGTTTCGGATTTTATCAGCTAATTTGATCAAATGTTACATTTTGGGGAGAAAACACAAGTCATACTGTGTGAAAGGCTAAAGTGGAAGGTAGAAGTAGCCCCGGTAATTAAATAATTGAAGATGTTAATTGTGCCAAGTCATCATGGATTGAACGGTTTACGTTCATTATTATTTTGATGGTAAGAGGCGCCGAGGGTTAGTTAGGGGATGAGATGAGAGGAGAGGAGAGAGTGAAGGCGGCAAAGTCACAGGCTCGTCTCTCTCTCTCCTTTTCTCGCAAAAGGATCTTCCCCGTTAATCAGCTGGCTCGTAACCGAGAGTCTGTCTCTTCCCTTTGTGTCCAGAGGAAAACTCTCAGCCTATTTTAGGGATTTTCTGCTTCATCTATGATTTCTAAATTATCACCAATATCTACAATGGTTATTAGGAAACAACGTATACACGTCATTATTAAACATGGTCCATAAAGAAACATAATTATGAGTACCTCAGAAACGTCGGGGACTAAAAATTTAAATAAAGAGGTGACTAGTTGACCTTACTGGGACCTCCTCAGGCTCTTATAGTTGTTGTCCTGCACAATCTTCGTGCTTTTACCAGGAGCTGGAATAACAAAATAAGATCAATATTTCCTTGACGTATTAAATATATTGTGAACTGCAACACACTATTAAGGATTTTGAAGAGCACTGGAATAAAACACCGAGAAAGGAGGCTTATACATAACCTCTACAGAAGACAGGCAGCAGTCATTAAAATAGAAGATCAAGAAAAAAAAGAAAAAACCAAGAAAGAAGTAAGACAATGATGCAGTCTGTCACCCACCCTGTTTTACTTATAAATAGAATAGGCGATGAAGAAAGTAAAAACTGAATATGGCAAGGAGAAGAAATAAAAAACCTACGCTTCGACGATGGGGGAGTCAGAAGAAGACCTGGAAGCCATAATAAATAGCATGAATGGGGTGCTGAGAAATATGAGCATTAATAGAGGTGATGGATTGTAGTATGGGAAACGGTTCAATAACAAAGGCAGTTAGATTGGTAAGAGATATTCTGGTAATAACTAGAGTAGGGCAGCACAGGCAAGGAAGAGGAATTTACTTACGGGTAATATAAGTATGAATATTAGGATATCGTTGCTAAAAATGCCCCAAATTCCAGTTATAACAAAGAGATATAAAGCGTGTTGTCGGAACTGAAATAACAATCGAAAGATCAACATTAAGTGAAACAAGAAGCCAATAACAGATGTGAAACCTAACATTGATGATCGAATTGTTTGAACTGAATTGTTGAAGCGTCTCACTGATCAGTCTGGACAAGAGTTTGCCTTCTACAGGTAATATTTTTCCATTTAGGCCAATCAATCTGATCAAGCTGAAGAATTTTGTAAGAAATTTTCTTCATGCTCATTAATCATGTAATGAACAGTCGTCAATAAATGTAATAATTGTTGAGACTTAGAGCCTGCCTTTTGTACCACTCGTAGTTGCTTGGGACAAGTCGGTGCGGTCCTTATTTCCTTAGAGGAGGAGTAAACATGTTGACTGCGGAGTTTCTGCGAGCAATATGGACTCCGCCATTGTCAGAAGGACAGGGGAGAAGGAGGAAAGAAATTCCCGATTGACGGACGGCAAATATGATGACCTTCCGAGACAAGTGACTTGTCAACACACGGCTGCTGCAGCGTCGTAAAATCCCCTGTTTCCACTCCTTTCACTCAGACGTTTCACTTGGCTTCTCCCTGGCCCTGGCACGATCACTATGACAGACGGGGCTAATAATGGCCGCCAAGGTCCAGAGAATGTACATTAATGAAGGAAATTCGGTTTTCAATAAGTCTCACATTAAATAAAGATGCGACCGTTATAAAAATATTTTTAAAATAGATACATTTTATTAATTTTGATTACAAATAAATCAGAACACTGGAGGGTCAGCATAAACCCTTTTAAATCGGTAATAGTTCCATTCACCCTCAAAATCAAACATCCCCTTACTCATTCATTCTATCTTTTTGGTCCCCAATAAAAAAAACTCCATCAATTACCTCGGACTTGTTGTAGACTCCAAACTTTCCTGGAAACCCCATCTTAGCCACCTTGCATCCAAAATTAACACCAAAATACAACTACTATATCCTTTCCTCAACAGAAACGCAGTAATTTCCATTTCCACCAAAAGACTCGTTTACCTCTCACTAATCCGCCACATATGGTCATACCTATGCTTCATTTGGGGATCTACTGCCAACTCCAATTCAAATAAAATCCAAATCAAGCAAAAAAGAATCCTTAGAATCATTTCCAACTTCCCCTGGTACCTACGAAACTCAGTAATTCACAATGACATCCAAATTCCACTCATCTCCACCACATGCATATCCTCCTTAATCAAAAGCTCCGTAAATCACTCCAATGACACATGCCATAGCAATCCTCGTCACCTCCTCCTCCACACAACCGCAGACTCAAAACAAAACTACCAATAGACCACTCTCTCACTCCGGTATATCCTAACAATAGTTTCTCTCTCAGATATCTGGCATCTCATTCATTCTCCGTTCGTCAAACAACTATTCCTTTACTTCTCTTCATCTGATTTCCCCTCCTACCCTGAACTCTATCAATATTCACCGCAATCACTAAGGCAGTCAAATATTATCAACTACAATAACATAATTATGTTCACAGCTCTGTCGATTCTCTCGCTTTTAAATTGATTGTCAATGAACTTTACAATTTCTTCAAGCAATCATGTCAATTATTTATTCAATGAATAAATATGTATATAAAATATAATAAAAACTGTAATATATTCGGATAAAAGTTTTGTAAATAAAAAATAAATAAAACACAAAGAGTGGGCTACAACTCAGAATTGAAATAATATTATTTGTAAACGTTTCGTACCTTTTCTTTAACAAACAAATTCTTACTCTTATCATTACGATCTTCTGTCAGTCAATTGTATAATTAATATTATTTATATTTTCTTTATTCATTCAATTTTAAGAATTGTGGAATCATATTCGAGTAACGCTCCTCGAAAAGCAGTAATTTGAATCTTATTTGCCGAGACTTGAGTCAGCGGAGGAGGAAACTGGAGACGAGAAGAGTTGAGACAAATCCCCTGCAAGTGTTTTCCAAAGTCACCAATCATGACGCGACGGCTCACTGGACAATCGATAGCCACACACAACGGTCCGTGTCCTTTCTCTTGCGGCGCGACAGTCACACATCTCATCCTTTTAATATATATACAATTTTATCCTTCTATTTTACTCAGCGCGTGGAGAAAAATTCACTACATTTTGGACGCACGCTCCAGAAGATCCGTAAACAAACACTACCACCCTTCGATACGGGAAGTGGACGGGGACGGAAATTTTATAATGTAGAACAGCCAGCCTGATATTTCCCTCTAATAAATATTTTTCGTTTCTCGGATTGAGGCATTGTGACGTCTGGAGATCCTCAAGGCTCTGTAACCGGGCCATTACTGTTTTTACTATTTATTAATGACTTACCAAATTATTTAAAGTCGGGGGTAAGGCTTTAAGACGACGAATGCAGCGACATCTACAGAAAGGTAAGGACCGAGCAAGACAAGAAGATCTAGATAAAGTCAATAGCGGGGCTCAGGAAAATAAAATGAAAATGAATGGAAAGCAGCTCAATCTCGTTTACAAAACGCACCTTGTTAAATGAGACAGAATAGGCGAGTGGGGAAATAACTTCCAGGGTAACGAGCTGGGGATATATTTCAACAACAGACTTGAGTGGGAGGAACAGCGTGGAATTTCTTACATTTCATAATGACGAACTTAAAAGAAAGGGAAGTAGAAAATCAAAGGAGGTGGCATATTTATCCTTTTTGGAATACGGAGCGGCGGCGGCTTGTTGGGATCCCTACAGAAAAAATCAAATACAACCATTAGAGAAAGTTGAGAAAAGGGCTGCGAGTAGGTCCACAGGGTCATAAGAACAAAAGAGTAGAACAACTAGATTGGGAGATGTTGTCACAATGGAGGGAGAAAGCAAAGCTTATACGGGGGCAAAAACCATGGATTGGAATTAGCTCTAACAGTTATATAGGTAGATGAGATCATCAATTCAAAGTAAAATGTGGAAATCAAAAAAAAACAAATTCTCATTCCTAAATGGGACCATCGACGACTGGAATAATTTACCAGTGTTTGGAGGACAAATCTAAAAGAAACGTGTGAAACGAAGTGGTTATTTTGGATAATATAAATGCATATTCGAATTTAAAGTCGAAGTGAAGTGTTAAGTTAATATAATTGTGGTAGTGTTTCTCTGTTTTCTTTCAGGGCTATAGAAATTTTAAAGGACTATGATTATTATTTTAGATCAGGAGTATTTATGTTTAAGTAATTTCATTTTGTATCAGCCACGGGGACAATTGTAACTAACAATAAATACAAAACGAAATACAAAATACTTAAAATGTTCCGTTATGGATGGTAATGGATGTGAGTTACGTAGGGTAACTCGAAAACCACCGAGCTTGGTATCGATTCCAGGATGGATGACGCTCAGTTTGATTTTGACATACCAGCATTTGTACTTCACCCTCTATGAGTGAAACTTACAGAGGTAAACAACCTTCTAATGAATTTTATTCTCCCCTATTTTTTATGATTTATCTGTAGAGCACAATTTATTGATTCGTAACCCATTTTAATAAATGTTTAAATATTCCGATTTACAATTCTGCTGTCGTTTACAATTTTAATTCATCGACACTAGGAAATTAAGCGTTCGTTATTTTCTTTACTCACCGAGCACATTCTTTTTGGTGCGTGTGCGAGTTAAATTTTAATTCAGTGTGAGTGCTTCTTCTACTTTTTATTGCAGATTGCCGATCTCCATCAATCTAGCAAAGAGCTGCTCCAGGAGGAGAGGAGAAGCTGCCACCGCACCAAGCAAGAGGAAGCCATTTTTCTTTTCTTTTTTCTTCTTCTCCCACTCTTGCGCAATACTGGACCACAGGATAAACGTGAGTAACGACCAAGGGAAGACACAAACACACATGACCGAGGAGCCTCGATACTTGAAAATCACCGTGTGCTTGTTGAATCTTTATCCTTTGTCTTCCAAAATATCTATGCAATTTTTTGTAGCTCTACTATCATTTGACTCTCTGTCTGAAAATATGGTCTTTGACTGGTAACCAAATTGGCTTAACCAAATTACACCATTCAGAAAGCCTATTGTTATTTTATATGACTCCTTTTTCATTCTATATGAAGTGAAGGAAGGTAATATAGATGGAAACGTACAATGAATTTTTTGAAACCCCCAAAAAATTCCTAAAACTGTGCGGTTTATTTCTGTTACCCTTGAGATGAATAGGGAGGATATTAATTAATTTAAATTGAAGTGTAACTACAAAAGATTATACACAAAAGCCTGAAAAAATAAAATGAAATAAATAAAAAGGTGCCCAATAAGTACGAATAAAAATTTATCACTATTTATTCAAAAGCGACTTTTCGTTTCCTTTTTGAGATTTCCCCAGACGTACTACAAACGTCACTTTTGAATAAATAGTGATAAATTTATATACTGATTCATTGGGTGCCTTTTTATTTGTTGTAAATTTTAAAGTCAGAAACGAATATTATAATATAAATAACATTTATTTATTATAATAACAACGTTTCATCCATACAAAGATGGACTTCTTCAGATAATTAGGTGCAAAAATTACCTGAATAAGTCCTTAAATATAGATTGAACGTCGGGTTTATATTAACTAGATGTTTATTGAATTAGTTTTCTTACACTTTTGGCCGTATTTATATTTTTCGGGCTTATATAACATAAACAGCATTAAGTAAATTGGCCCAGAAAATTGGTTGAATTAAATATTTTAAAGGTTCTAAACCAAGCCGAAGTTCAGTTTATCTTGTTAATTAAAAATATACGTCAAGTGAATATTCTTTTCGTATATATTACGTTTTCCTGTCGGTACTAGAAATGGGGAGTGGAAAAGACGAGTTACGACAACTTCACCAGGATGATGTTTGAATAAGTCCAAAAACAGACAAAAATTAGTGAAACATTTATTTTATGTTTCACTAATTTTTGTCTGCTTTTGGGCTTATTTAAACTTATATTAAACTTACAGACATTATTAAGTATTACAGGATAATATATACGTAATAAGTAACAAACTACACCGTCTCCGAACTAAAGAAAATTTGCAACACTCCTCTTTTCTTTAATAAATTACTACAAAACCAAAGTAAATAGTTCCAGAGGAAATATTTTAAAGCCCTGGGATTTTTGATAAAGCGTTCATATATGGGAAATAAGCTCCGTAGAAATGTTATATTTTTATGAGCCATGAAGAAAGAGGAGGGGAGGAGGAGGAAAAAAACGGTAAAAAGTTTGCGAGGTCAGTCGTAAATAGAAACGACGAGGCAATTCGGAAGTCGACAAATGGCACCTTGGAAACCACGAGACTTTCCACGAAACCTCAAACAGTCACGGCCACGGGATACTTTAATTAGTCCTAATAAGTTTATTAATTTGAGGGGCACCCGTAGTCGTTGTGTACGCTGAGTAATGAATATTGAGGGAGGGATGGACTTGTCGTCGCTTTCTTGCCGGAGCTAATCCATCTTCTCTTCTCTCCCCCACCCCACCCCACCCCCAAGCGATGAAGTGTGCCGCATTATTTGTCGACCATCCCCGTCAAACTCCGCCGCCGTGATAAATCGCTTTACAATATTTGGAAGTGTCCTTCACTTCTTGCTCCTCCCGCTACATATTAGATTACGCTGTCCTAATTTCCCCTCAGCATAATAATATTGTAGCCCTCCCTCTCCCCCAGGTTGTGAAGTGGGGACCACGACTAAGGTATGAGTAGCACCGATTTAACATTTTATAAATTATCATATATAATTTTTATAAATAAATTAGTTAAATTAATCTTACATTAATAAAATACAAAGACTGTCGAAAAGTCAGAAGTAGAATAACGTAATTAGAATATTTTTTTTCTGAAATCAAGTAAAATGAACAATTAACATGCGTGGCAAAAAATTGTAATTGAAAAATTAATAAACCCGTACAACAAGTAAGCAGATTAGGGATGATGTGTGGTGTGCTAGTTGTGAGGAAATGAAAACGCTTGCGCAAGATAGGTTAGCATGGAGTGTTGCATCAGACCAGTCTTAGGACTGAAAACCACAACAACAACATAAACCATGATATTTAATCCTCAACCCTTTCCAAGTTTTATCACTTGAAACGTCCCTTCAGTCTCCCTATTAATATTTCTAGTAAGATTCCCATGGTAACGGAATATCAAACTTATTGATATCTAATTGGCATTTATTTAAAGTCACCTGTAATTAATTCGACTAGCAGGACATAATGAGACAGTCGCCATATTGGGCGCCACTTAATATGGCCGACGGATTTGTGTAAAGTTAGTTGGTGATGGCGGTAAAGCGTCTTGAGTGGTGACGAGTCCCGTGTTTTGCGCTGAATGGAGGCCTTGACTCTGCATGAATTCATAATTGGACACTCAGGCCCGCTGTTCAATACTGCACCTACTCAACGTCAGTTCCATTCACCTCGGGCACACAGACAGACAGACAGGGAGACGGTAAAGGCCCGGTCTCTCTCATTCAGGCTCACTCCGCGAAACTGACTACATCAATTAAGAAGCACGCGTTTCACGCGACATATATACTATTCAATTAACTCCATTCACGACACTTCACTTTTCCTGGAAAAGTGACGAGAAGAAACACCAACAACGTCACTACTAATTATCGAGAAAGAGGGCTTATACATAACCTCCACAGAATACAGTCAGTAGTAATTAGAATTGGAGATCAAGAAAAGAAAACAGAATTCAAGAAAGAAGTAAAACAAGGACGCAGACGATGAAGAAAGTTGAAACGGAATCGTCCTGCGAGGAGAAGAAATAAAAGCCCTACGGCTTGCCGATGATATTGTAGTATTAGTGGAGTCAGAAGAAGACTGGGAAACCGTAATAAATAGCGTGAACGTGGTCCTGGAGGAAGAGTTCAACATGAGGGATTAATAGAGGAAAAGCAAGGTGATGGGGGTAGTTTGGGGAAACAGTGGAATAACCAATGCTGTTAGATAGGGAAGGAACATTTTGAAGGAAGCTAGTAGAGTAGGATAGCACAGACAAGGAAGAGAAATTTACTTACAAGTGAAATAAGTGTGAATATTAGGAAATCATTACTTAAATGTCGGTATGGAGTGTGACGTTACATAGGTGTGAAACGTGGACGGTAGGAGTTGCTGAAAGGCCTATACACCGTTTACCGTTGGTAACGTAAGATATATTAATAAAATTAAGGCTTATCTATAATTTCTCCAGAAGTCAGTCAGCAGTAATTAGAATTGAAGATCAGGAAAAGAAAACAGAAATCAAAAAAGGATTATTACAAGGATGCAGTCCGTCGTCAATGCTGTTTAACTTATATATAGAACAGGCGATGAAGAGAGTTGAAACGGAAGATGGAAAAGGAATCAAACTGCAAGTAGAAGAATTAAAAACCCTACGGTTTGTTCAATGACATTTTTGGACTAGGGGACTCAGAAGAAGACTGGGAAAGTATAATAAATGGTATTAACGTGGTCCTGGAGAAAGAGTTCAATATGAGGAATAATAAAGGGAGAACCAAAGTGATGGACTGTAGTATGGGAAACAGTGGAATAACAAACGAGGAAGAAAGCTTATTCATAGCCTCTACCAAAGGCAGTCAGCAGTAATTTGAAATGAATTTAAGTTTAAATGGGGCCGTAAAGAGACCAAAAATTAGTGAAACATGGCAAACTGTTAGCAATATGCTTTACTGATCTTCATTGAAGTATTTCCACTTACTGAATTACGTGACCCGACAAAGATTATTTGTTACGAATGCGTGTTGAGGTGTTTTGGGGGATGTGGAGATAAGACAAGGCAACGACGATGACGTGCACACATAATCAACTGCGTATCTACCGTGAATTGGTTAATTGCCCCATGAGAGCCATTTACATGCGCAACTGCACGGTCGACCTCTGTCGCAAGACAAATGGCCGCCCTATTAGCATAGTATCTCTGCCGTATGTCGATGGGATAGAAAATGGAAGCGCCCGCCTTTCATTTGCATAGCCGTAACTTTCTTAGCGTCCGTCGTTAATTCCGCCACAACGTGATGACGGACGGTCTCTATTCAATAAGAACATCTCATTCCATCAGAATTTCAGTCGCATTTATGGGAAACTGAAGGGAAGGATTATACAGGAGGCTGTACAAACGTTAAGGGGATGTAAAGGTTTTGTCAGCAGAGACCAGAATTCGATGAGGTCGCCTCCTGCCAACACTGCCATCTGCACGTCGTCACTCGCGTTGCACCAGATAAAAACAATACACCAGCAGGATTGTAGCTTGCGAGTGCGACCTGTTGAGAAGGTTTCGCGCCACATACATTGTTGTCGGGGAGACGTATTGTCGTGTGGCTGACGAAAGCGGAAGCGTACAGAGCAGTCCGTCCTCTTAGACGGATTTAGGTGGTCCGCGAATCCTCGCGGCCCCGTGATAATCAACGGCTATCGATAAACCCCAGATTTAGGTTGTGATACGCCGGGAAGTATCGTTAAGTGCTGACGGGACACGGCATAACAAAGACTTTTTTTGGGTTAACAGGCTACATGAGGGTGATCCTGAAACAGGAAAATATTGCTTAAGTAGGAAAAAAATTCTAGACAAATTGTGAAATAAAACCAAAGAAATAAAAATTAATTCATGTAATATTACAAGTAACGGGCCATGCTGAAGAATAACGGAGGTGGGAAGGAATTTCGGTCTGAGTCCCACATAACCTCTCCAGACAATAGTTGCGTCTCTAAGGCGTGGTAATCCGGGACCAAGAAATCAAAATTTTAATTATTTACAAATTAATGCACTTTTTTGGCCAAATTTTAGTTTAAGTCAAATGGAAAGAGCGGGGAGTTCCCAAGTTCGACCTGTAATATTATACGCAGTAGCTAACGGGCCTAAATCAGCCACCCCCCCCCCCCTCCGTAGAGATTTAAAGAAGTGAATTGTTACAATTTTCTGATATTCAGAGTTGAGTGACGATTTACGTTGCTGGGTTACTCAGGGGCGTGGGGAAGGAAGGAGGGGGAGGATATTGGAGACCGTTACACAGGCGTAAGGGAAGGGAAGTGTAGCAGAAGAGCCGCTGCCGCTGCTGATGCTGATTCCAGATGATGAACTCCGGGGTTCTTCGGATGACCGGCCGCGTTCATTTAAGCGGAACCAGACCTGATGCTGCTGCTGCAGCTGGGAGACGGGAAGAGACCAAATAAACCCCCACAACCCATTACCCTTCTCCTTCTCCCCCTCCTGTGATATAAATCCTACCAACATTTAAAAAAAATCACTGTACAGTTATCTTTTACGCTAGAACTTGCTAGATTGGAATAAAGACCCACGTAAACGATGTACAAAATACTGTCTCATGTCATCATCATCATTAGTTTTCCGCCTTGAGGCAGATTGTCACGTGGTCTCTGTGCCATCCCTTTAACATCCGTATAATTGCCTCCTCCTTTTATGTCGACAATAATTTTCTTATTACATAAATCAACGAAAACTGAAACATTTCAATAAAACTTTACCTAAAAAACATTGAAAGGAAATTTTTCGAATTCAAAACTAATATTTAAAAAAATCAATTAACATGAGAAAAATTCAACGAAAAACTTTAGACACTTGAAACGACCAGACAACTGGACGTTACAAATGAAAATTATAATTATTAGTCTCACTTATATTATAAAGCGATAGAAGTTTGAGGGGAATCAATATAATGGCGTGAAAAAATTCAGTATAGAAAAAAGGAAAACTGAACAAAAAAAGAGAGAGAGACGTAATGGAAAATATTAGAGAAATTTAATGTAAGTTTAAATAAGGCCAAAAATGGACCAAAAAATAGTGAAATATAAACTATAATTTAAAAACAACTACATGTTTCGGTCCTGATACGGACCTTCTTCAAGTTGAACTGAATAAATTAATATAGTTAATTTTTTTACTCTTAATAAAATAGAACAGAATGAAACCCGTAAAAAATTTGAATATTTAAGCAGTTATTTAGGGGTAAAGCCGAATTTAATTTACAATGCATGAAGGTACCCTTGACTTACACTATATATATAATTAAATATATAGGACAAAGTTCTTTTTCCGAGGTCGTATATCAGCTTTAAGGCACTTCACCTCTCTCTATCTCTCTCTCACTCACTCTCCGCTGACCCATTTACTGATAATGAAACCTCCTTCCTTCGTTCCTTCCCACCTTTCTTCTCCCCTTTCCCCCTTCTCTTATGAAACATTCTTCCCACCCCTCCCTTCCCCCTTCCACATTACCAAATTACTAATTGAACACTCTTAACATAACTGAATATTATCATCTTCTATGCACCTGACTAATTTATCACCGGCGTCTATCAATTATAAGCCACTGAAATTGTTCCCATTTTCTATGCAGCGTCGCCCTTTCCAGCAACACCACCTTTCAGTAGCCTTTTTCTTTTCGTCGAGAATAACTCGAAAAAATAATTTATCAAATGAAATAAAATATCATTAAAAATCCTCAACCAAGAGTTAGTTGTACTTGATGCAGTTCCTTGTCGTGTTCCGAAATTCTCCAACACCCCACATATTAGTTATTCATTTATAATTATTTTTAACTAAACGGTTGCTCGTCTATTTTAGTCAGCTTCTTCCTCTCAAACACTAAAATTTGTGATTCTGTTTGAATTATTCCCCTTGAATTTAAATATTATGTCGGCCTTTTCACATCATGCAAGGTTGGCCATTTATGATTTTAAACGCTATAAGTGCACAATATTCAAACATTATGATAACGTAGACGTAGAAAGGTGAAGTCCTATACTTCATTGTGGAGGATCTCTACAGCATGACAGGATTCAAAATAGTTACTGACAGTTTCTCCGGAAATTGAAAGGCGGAAAACTACGGTAATGTCGTCAACGACCTCATAAACATTAGTAGTGTAGTAATACATCGCCTCTGATAAAATTCTCTTTAACAAATATTTTGAATAAGATGGCAATTTTTAACCTAACAAGATTGTAATTGAATGTATTAATTTTGTACATGTGGGTCTAAATACGCGATGAGCAACGAACAGTAGAGTTGAGGTCCCCTGGACCTAGCCCGACTAACCGCGTCACTTCAGGGGTCGCGAGTAACGCAGGGGTTATCACTAATTTACTGTCTGTAGTTTGGCTATTTATCTTTCGTGACTTGGACCGTTGATTCCTCAACTTTCCCATTTGCCAGCTTGAAGATAATAATGGAGTGAGAAGGCCTATATGAGGGTAGAATCATGGAACGTTGAGAGGAGAGAGAGAGAGAGAGAGAGAGAGAGAGAGAGAGAGACCGTGAAAGAGGATCTCATTCACGGCGTGTGTAATAGAGAGCAGCAGGTCCCTGAGGGATGGAAGGAAGGACGGTGCCGCCGCCTATAATAGACTTCGATCGCAGGAGCGTGGCACGTCCGTCAGCTCGATGACCGCTTGTCAAAGGTTTACGACGTCCCTCAGACTCCCTCTTCTCCATCAAATTCCACCAACCGACGTGCTTCTCCCATCACTACATACTCCAAAATTACAAATAGACTTTTCATTATATTTTTTATTATTATATTAATTTTTTATATGATCCTTTTACATTATTTAATACTTGGTCGAACCGACTTCGAAAACGCGTACCTCAAATATACTCCCAGTATATCGAGATAGTCAAAAATACTACTGGTACAATAGCTGGGATACAAATATATTCGATACTCTAACAGAATAAAAATTCTCCCCCACTTAAGGGATGAACATTTACTTAAATCGCATATTAAAGGTCATAACGTAATACAGCGACTCGCATTACACCAAACTCGATAATTTCCTTGTTATTTTCATATTATGACCCCCAACATGCTGAAAGGAGTTGAAATTATACACAAATACTGTAATTTCACCCCACCTCCCCACTAGGGGTGGTACCCGTGTCTTATCTCCAAGCGTGTTTGGTTTTGGGTCGCGAGGAATGTGGAAACAAAATTGCATCTAAATTATTCTGTCCTTTCAACGTGTTCCGCAGAAGCGTGTTTTACCCTGTTACCAACCCTTCGTCAGGGATAAACTGCAATTTAATTCGGACTGTAAATGTCGGAATCAAACTCAAAGACTCTCGTAGCACCGATTTCGCCATAGGCTCCAAGCGGATGTAATATGAGTGAATGAATTTAATTCTGACATAAAAATTCAAGTAAAAATTAATCCCTTAAGAGTGGTTGGAAGGGGTATCACAGGTATTAGATGGAAATAGTGGCAGTTCATGGATTTTGAGAAATTACCGCATTCCACCTTCGCCCCAAGTGGTGGTAGCCGTGTATTACCCAAATTGTGTTTGATAGTCGGTTTACCAAGAACACTTGTTCAACAATTTGGTAGAAATTATTCCATCCGGAAGTCTGTTACCTCTTCCAACTCCTCTTAGGGGATGAATTTTAACTTAAATTGCATTTTTTTTATGTCAGAATTAATTTCTGTCACTCATATTACATCTAGTTTTTTTCTGTTTATACTCGCTCTAACGTCATTACCTACTTGCTAATTAGGTAACTTATTTCCTTCCTGTCTGTAGGGTATGCTCAGTCAGAAGCAGCATCTAGGCCCTTGCCCGGAATCGATCCCGGGACCTCTGTGGATTTATGTCAATTATATGAGTTATTTGTGGAGGAGTCCCTCCACAGCCCTTGGGGGTTATACCAGAGCGCTCTGCCCCGGGATACCAACTATAGAATATACAAACGTGGATATTTTTATAAGTTATACAAGTGAGCCGGCATTTGAGAGGTGTGTCGTTTAGATGCAACGTCCCTTGTCTCGCTCCAACACAAGCGAATCGAAGGCCAAGGCCAGTAATAATAACGTCGCGGGTCGTGTTTGTTGGCCTCTACAATGGAAGCTGATGCTCTTCTCTGTCTCTCCGTCTCTCTCTTCTCGACGCAGCACAATGCAGCTGCCATTGAAGCCGGCTGCGTTATTGCTGGAGTCTCGTCCTTGTTACATACATACAGTCTGCTGCTGCTGCTGTACGTACACATTGTCGCCAATATCCGCTCCGTCAAGGACCTGGGGACGTAATAACGCAGTTTCCTCCGCGCTAACGAGACAGACACGTTCCATGGTGTCACATTCAGACAAGGGAGGCGCCCAAACCCTCCTCCGATATTAAGTATTATTTGTAGTGAGGCTTTCACGACGAACAAGCGTCGTACGTGCGACATACACACAGCGGCGGAAACGTTGCGTCATTACAATACAGTCAGCAAGACACCAACAGCGAAAGAAAGTTACTTCGACCGCATCGAAACGTTCGGCAAGTTTTCAGTCTATTACTCACAATAAAACTTAAATAAACGACCAGAAACAGACAAATGATTATATTTACAAGTTTGTACTTATTATAAGCAGTAATTACAATAGAAGACCAAGAAAAGAAAGTCAGACAAGGATGCAGTCTGTCGCCCTTGCTGTTTAACTTATACATAGAACAGGCGATGAAGAAAGTTAAAACGGAATATGGAAAAGGAATCAAACATCAAGGAGAAGAAATAAAAACCTTACGCTTGGCCGGCGATATTGGAATATTAGGGGAGTCAGAACAAAACTTGGAAACCATAATAAATGACACGAACGTAGACCTAGAAAAAGAGTTCAATATGAGGATAATGGAGGGAAAACCAAGGTAATGGAGTGTAGTATGGGAAACAGTAGTATAACAAAGGGTGTTACATTGGGAAGGGATATTTCGACGCAAGTTGGGAAGCGTAATAACCGGGGTTGGTAGACATAAAGAGTAGGATAGCACAGGCAAGGACGGCTTTCACGAAAAATAGGGATTTAATTACGCGTAATATAAGAGTGAATATTAGGAAATGGTTGCTAAAAATATTGGTATGGAGCGTGGCATTATATGGGTGCGAAATGTGGACGAAAGTACTCCGGAAAGGAAAAGAGTAAAAGCCTTTGAAATGTGGTGCTATAGGAGAAGAACATGGGTGGATAGAATCACAAACCAGGAAGCTCTAAACAGAATAGGGGAAAAGCGAACAATATGGAGGACGTTGACTAAGAGAAGGGATAGATTAATAGACCACGTTTTAAGACACGAGGATCTTGTAAAATTAGCATTAGAGGGAAGTGTGAGGGGTAAAAACAGAAGAGTGAGGCCAAGGATGGAATAAGCTAAACATATTAGGAAGGATGTGGGGTGCTTTAGTTATAAAGAAACGAAAAGGCTTGCGCCCGATAGGTTAACACGGCTGGTTGCATGAGACCAGTCTTAGGACTGAATACCACAACAACAAACAACAACACTTATTGTAACTAATATTATTGAGCCGACGTCGTGTGATGTGACGGCTTCTGTCCCTGCCTCAGGACGCAGCGGTCCCGGGTTCTTATCCTGCCACGTCACGGTCAGGGAGACTGAGATTAAGACTGACACTGACTACGCACCACTCCAAACTCGGAGTGTGTCGTGTAAAATGACTGTCATGTCCTGAGCCAAGGACGAAGAAGATCAATGTTATTAACCTAAGCTAGTTCATCTACAATTTACTAATCACATCTTAACTAGAAAATCACTGAAGAACGGACATTGTGTAAATTGATCAAAGGCCTTACCTGGAAATGTTAAAATATGTACCTGTTCCTCTGAAAATCTCATTAAAACTTCACTTAAATTTTCACAAGTTATTCGTAATCCTACGGAAAGTGTCTGGAAACGTAATAAATTATATTAATTATTAGATATGTTTAAGATAAATTTTGACATTTTTATAAAAGCATTCCTTTATAAATAAATTAGTAATTGAAATTCTACACTCAAACCACAAGCCTAAAGATAAACTGTTAAAATTTCATAGAAAAAACCCTACATGTGGCCTTTACAGGTCTCCAGTGACATTAAATATCATTCATTAAACTTCTAATTTTGTGAACATAAATGGTTAATTCAGTAATAATTCCAAAGTACCTTATGACGGTGTAAAAGTGTACTGAAGCCTCATTGCTGTTTTAATTTAATTAATTCAGAAATATTTTCTCATTACCTGATCAAGTTTACAAAAATAATTGAATCCCCATTGTTAGTTGAAATTTAAATAATTCAATTTTATTTCAAATTTAATTAATTCAGGAAAATTAGTATGTACCTGATGCAAGTATAAAAATGTACTGAAGTTTCATTGCTATTTTAATTGAATAAATTAAAAAAGATTTCGTTAGTACCTGATGAAGTTATAAAATTCTACTGAAGCATCATGCTATTTTAATTTAGTTAATACAGAAAAACTTCGTTAGTAACTGATCAAGTTACAAAACTGTGCTGAAGCCTCATTGTTATTTAACTAATTCAGGATGCTTTAGTGAGTACCTGATGAAGGAATAAAATATACTGAAAGCCTCATTGTTATTTTAAATTGATTTCTCATTAATAAATGTCTTCTAATCGTAGAAAAATAATCATTTGCAAACCAACTATTAGCAAAAAAATAATAGTATTGTTCCACTCAAATTTTGATTGTTATAGTTTGAAATAAAAATTAAGTAATGCCATTATACAGTCACTAAAATTTTTTGTCAGAGACTTTTTTTCACGTCGGACCCTTTGAACCTGCTGTAAGATCATCCTAGTGGCTATAAACAATTAACTATCATCAGAAACTTAAGTAAACCTTAGAAATCTCAAGTGATAGTAAAAAAGACTGTTTAGAGGAATTTATAGAAGTTGTATGTTAAATCCGTCACTGTTAAAACTGTATTGATTTTGTTTTAGAAATTATTATTTGATAATCGGGAGGGTTGAATAAGTGATGAGTGAGGAAGAAGAACGATAACTGCCTCTGCAGTAATGAAGTGTGAATTTTCTGTTTCCACGTGTCAGTGTCGATATGTTGAGATGATTTAGGGTAGGGTTGACCGCGGCAGACCCTGATTTAGCGAGTTTCAACCCCTCTCAGCTGTAAATCACCCAAAGTGACAATTTAAGCTTATTGTCCACTGATATTGGGTAAGTGCGCCATGGATGTTATTAGCTATAAATTGTAAACGTCAGCTGCTGAGTAATTAGGCGAGACGTGTGGGTGAATGGGAGACGATGCTACGCCATTAGAAACGTCTCACAGACCTTCTTCTAATAAACTACACAACGCATTACGTTTGGAAAACCATTTAAATATTTTCTCCAAGAAAAATCTTTCTGAACTGTACTAGGAGAATATACGCTGGCAGCCATTTTATTAGGAGAATTTTATGGGTTTTCATTAACAGGTTTTTTTTCTAACGTGGAAAATAACTATTAACACAAATAAAATTATTTAAATTCTTCACAAGAGTTCCGTCTGTTCAGTGCCGTTTATTCAATTTTTTGTGTCCCCGCATAAAAAAATTATTTCCGTGTTGTGTCACATTGTTCCGCTTTCCTTTTTGCCCCACGACTCGTCCCGATTCTTCCAAGGAACTGGAGTAGCGGAACGTAGATTCTGACAGATCCCGCGCCAATCTCACAACCTCCAAGACTACTCCGTACATCTGCAACTTCTCCTTGTGTTTTCTCTGCGTCCCCCCCAAAAGTAATCGAGTGATAGGAAACCCGAGTCGTTGCTTGAAATTCCCTTCCCCCCTTTTCTCCTCCGCCATCTTGGCCTGTGCTTTATATATACGAGCTGCAATATTCGCAGCGTCTCCTTTACAACCATCCCCTGCCCCTCCCCCCTCCCCCCCAATACCCTTTTTACAACACTGAAAGGCGAGATACGTGCCGATTTATTTGAATCGTCCTTCTCGTTATCGAAATCCCATGTGTCCTGCCCGTAATTTATCTGTTCCCTTTCCTTCCTTCCACTATTCCAAGGAAACATCAGTAAACGAGTTCTGCGCGTAAGGCTTTTACTGCCGCGGCATTTTCCCACGAGAATTACGAATTCCTTTTCCCGCATTGAACTGACAACCTATCGCTTCATCTGTCTTGTTTTTTTATATTACATTAGTTGGGGGGTGGATATTTTCCATCAAGCTCATTCCTCTTCCTCTCTCTCCCCCTAGCCACGGATTTCAGGATGACACAAAGGAATATCAAAAATTCATCTCTATTTAGCCGATGTGATTGAAAAATTTTCTAATAAAGTTGTTGTTGTGGTATTCAGTCCTAAGACTGGTCTGATGCAACCCTCCATGCTAACCTATCTTACGCAAGCCTTCGCATTTCCTCATAACTACAACATCCCACATCCTCCCTAATCTGTTCTACACCAACCTTGGCCTCCTCTTCTGTTCTTACCCCACACATTTCCCTCTAATGCTAATTTTACAAGACCCTCGTGTCTTAAAACGTGGCCTATTAATCTCTTGGTCAACGTCCTGCATATTGTTCGCTCTTCCCCTATTCTGTTTAGAACTTCCTCGTTAGTGATTCTGTCCATCTCATCTCATTCTCCTATAGCACCGCATTTCAAAGGCTTCTATTCTTTTCCATTCCGCAACTCGAATCGTCCACGTTTCACACCCATATAACGCCACGCTCCATACCAACATTTCCTAATATTCATACTTATGTTACCGTAAGTATATTCCTCTTTTTAGCGAAAGTCTTCCTAGCCTGTGCTATCCTACTCTTTATGTGTAGTATTAAAACGGAAAACACCAAATAGATAGACAAAAAGGGAAGAAACCCCAAATTGCAGGTGGGAGGATGAAATTTAAAGGCTGTAGGACTTTTACAAAGGGCATGAAGAAATGAACGTTGAACCACAAGAAGAATTTGGAGGAGACCTTGACGCGTCTTTATTTAGTACCATTACCTTGCCATTCCTTTTCTAAAGCCTTCAATGATACAAATGTATGCGTTTCTGTACTCGTTGTCATCGTCAGTTCCCTGAGCTGGTAGAGAATTTATTTTATTTTGGCAATGGGCACCTCACTGCGTACTATTTAAAAATTTAAAAAATAATCGGGTTGTGTACATATACTTACCGAGACAATGATCGAACTTTGCAACCGCATAACAACAGCCGCGGACTAGAATGACCTTATGGTTAGTTTGTAAAATATTTTTCATAACACAACTAACATTAATTTTGTTTGTTAATTATTTTTTAAAAATATATACACATTTTTTCTGAATCGCCCTTTATAACGGTTCCTTTCACTACCCGTGTTCTAATAGAGTGGATTGGACTGAGGGATGCAAACCCCAATAATTGCGTAGAGGATTAGTCGCGAGACGTTGAAGACTTTGCGCGGTGTCGCAGCAACTCATCCCCTCGATTCCTCCATTAATGTCCTCCTCCCCCTCAATCCATCTCCTGAGACTTGTTATCCGACATCTTAATCGGGGATGACGTTGTTTTCAATCTCCGGAGATAGATTTAATGTCAGAGAAGAACGGAAGATGAGCCCCGCAATGAAATGCATTAATTATCTTCTTTAAAACTACTGAGGAGACGTCCACAAAACATTTTAAGAGCCACTAAACACACCCCCATTGTCTGGTGCCTCACTTCATCAATGTTTCAATCTGACTGTGGACAGCTTATTTAGGCTTTCATCCCCACAAAACTCCTCTAATAATAAGGTAACATAGAAATTTTTCTGTACCTCTATGATTTCTAACGTCACGTGACGTACAGTCATCAATTACTCTGACGAACCAAGTCGCCGAAAGTAACCAGTCTAAAGGGAGGTCCAAGTCCTCTACGGAGAACCTTTTCTCTCCTCTTTCAAGGAACATTACATACAGGGTTGCTTTCCCATTGTCTTCCGCCGGTTGATGATGTACCCTTGCAGTGCGAGCGTGGCAGCTGGAACTCTACAATGTATAACAAAGAGTCAAAAATGGACTCACTGTCATACATCACGTAGCTTGACATTGTCCGCGGCACTCACAGTTAAACCTTACGCTTTGCTGACGATATTGTAGTATTATGGGAGTCAGAAGAAGACTCGGAAACCATAACAAATGGCATGAACGTGGTCCTGGAGAAAGAGTTCAATATGCGGTTTAATAGTGGGAAAAACAATGTAATGGAGTGTAGTATGGGAAACAGTGGAATAATAAAGGCTGTCAGATTGGGGAAGGGATATTTAGACGGAAGTTAAAGAATTCTGAAACTTGGGAAACGTAATAACTAGAGTAGGATAGCACAGGCAAGGAAGAGGAATACACACATACACACACACACACACACATATATATATATATATATATATATATTAGGAAATCGCTGCTAAAAATGTTCGTATGTAGCGTGGCGTTATAAGGGAGCGAAATGTGGACGATAGGAGTTTGGGGAAAGGAAAAGAATAGAAGCCTTTGAAATGTGGTGCTGTAGGAAAATAAGATGTCGTGGGTAGAATCAGAAACGAGGAAGTTCTAAGCAGAATAGGGGAAAAGCAAACAATATGGAGGATGTTGACCAAGAGAAGGGACAGATTAATAGGTCACGTTTTAAGACATATAGGTCTTGTAAAATTAGCATTAGAGGGAAGTGCGTGGGGTAAGAACAGAAGAGGGAGGCGAAGGATAGAATACGCTTAGCAGATTAGGGAGGATGTGGGTTGTGCTAGTTATTAGAAAATGAAAAAGGCTTGCGCAAGATAGGATAGCATGGATTACACCAGTATTAGGACTGAAAACCACAACAACAACACATACAAAAACAGATGGATTAGACGTTGTATTTACGTTAAGTTAACATTTTTATTTACTTTAGAATTAAATAATTATTGTTGTGGTATATCACTCTGGTTGTGAATACACCCTAGCCTTTTGTCGTCTTACTGTAAGAGGGATCACTTTACAGTAGATATGTAGAAAACTGTAAGTATTTTCCTTCATTACGGAATTAACGTCAATGTTTAACGTTCATTATATTTAACTCCATATAAACGTCAACAAATCTGATTCTTCCTTTCAGAGAGACTCCGCCGTGTAAACCAGGAACTATTTTTTCTCCAGCCTCCCCCGTGTTTACCCCTTTAATATCAGTGCATATCCCCACGCCGCTTCTTTGATATCTACCCTCTGCTTTGCATAGGACGAGGGCCGAAATTGATGATAAAAATCGATCACCGTGTTTCCAATTCAATAAAGCGGCTTTATCGGTTAATCTCACCGTTTTTTTATATATTGTTCCGATACTTCCCCCGTATTTATAATTGTAAATAACGCCCCGCCAGAGTGGAGCAGCGACTGCGGCGGGGCGGGATATTGTTTCTACAACATTCCCAGGGAGGGCAGCATAACGTTGGCAACACTGCCTTTCACAGATTCGTAATATAGTCAGCCTAACGCTTAGGAACAGCGGCGGCGGCGCTGCACAAATTGGAATTGCTGTTGACCTACTTTATATGCTACGTTCATCCCCCTCCAAGGACACGGACGTTTCACCTTCTTTTCCTCCCAAACTTCGGCGTCTTCAACGTCCTTCAAAATACTCAAAAATTATTTTTTATTTGTTGACCTACGATTGTCCGGTGATAGATACAAAATGAAATTACTTAAACATAAATACTCCTAATCTTTTGTTGTTGTGGTATTCAGTCCTAAGACTAGTGTGATGCAACCCTCCTTGCTAATCTATCTTGCGGAAGCCAATTCATTTCCTTATAACTAGCACAACCCACATACTCCCTAATCTGCTTAGCGAATTCCTTCCTTTGCCTCCATCTTCTGTCCTTACCCCACACACTTGCCTCTAATACTAATTTTACAAGAACCTCGTGTCTATTAATCTATCCCTTCTCTTGGTGAACGTCCTCCATATTGAACAAGAAGTTCTCGGGATTTCACCCGGGTTATGTCAATCATTGGATACGACGTTTCGAAGGCTATCTCCGCCATCGTCTTCAGTTACCTGAAGACGATGGGATTTCACCCGGGTTATGTCAATCATTGGATACGACGTTTCGAAGGCTATCTGAAGACGATGGCGGAGATAGCCTTCGAAACGTCGTATCCAATGATTGACATAACCCGGGTGAAATCCCGAGAACTTCTTGTTCAGTCTATCCACCGGGAAAGCCTACATTCTCTAATATCCTCCATATTGTTCGCTTTTCCCCTAATGTGTTTAGAACTTCCTCGTTAGTGATTCTATCCACCCATCTCATTCTCCTATAGCACCACATTTCAAAGGCTTTTCCTTTCCGCGACTCTTACCGTCCACGTTTCGCACCCATATAACATCACACTCCATACGAACATTTTTAGCAACGATTTCCTAATATTCATGCATATATTAACCGTAAGTAAATTCCTCTCCCTTGCCTGTGTTATCCTACTCTAGTTATTAAATTTCCCAAGTAGCAGAATTCCTTAACTTCCTTCAAAATATGCTTTCCCAATGTAACAACTGTGGTTATTCCACTGTTCCCCATACTACACTCCCTCTATTTATCCCCATATTGAACTCTTCCTCCAGGACCACGTTCATGACGTCTATTATGGTTTCCAAGTATCCTTCTGATTCTCCTAATACTACAATATCATCAGCAATTTTATTGCAGTTTATATGTAGTGTTGCAGTGATGATGCACGAGAATAAATAAGTGCTGACCTATGCAATTCCATTCCCGGGATGAATGGAAGTAAGCGAGAGGACTCTCTCCTTCACACGGAGCCTGCATGCGGCTCTAAATATAGAACACCATAAAGTACCACGTCCAGCAGGGAAACCAGGACATTCCATATTCAGAGCTATAAATACTCTTACAGCCCACCTTAAACGCATTGATTTATATTTACACAATTTGTGAGTTTTACTCAGTTACGTAAATACTGAATTATCAGTCCGTGATTTATTTCTGTCAAGTAAGTCATGGAGTAAAGACCATCAAATTATAAATTTTGTTAAATTCTGCCTTGAAGAAGTCCAAAAAATTGACAATAAACGATGCATAATGTTATAAATCCATAAAATCTGTGACAATTAAGCGCGTTATTTAAATTTCATTACTATTCTACACCCTACACAAATGATAACCACTACGACATCATCGATTACCATTATTTTGTCAACGAAATGGTTAAGAAAACAATCTGTAAATTTGTAAACGGAATAATTAAAAAGACGAAACTGTTATTATTATTTCCACTGAACACTCATCGTTTTGGTTGCAATTATATTGTTGTTAGGTGACAGGATTCATGACAGTAGTCTACATGGTGGCATTCGTTGGGATATCTAAGGGACGGAATTTAGCCTTTTAAAACCAAGAAAGGTAGATAATTACTGTTTGCAAAGGGAAACCTAAACCGACATTTAATGGAAAAAACGGGGATGATTTAAAAAGTATCTGACCTACTTAAGGGAACTTATTCTGGCATGAATTGGTGAATAGGAATTCAACAGAAAGAAAAGAAAGAAACTGAATAAAAACGAAGATGTATTGAGAGGGTAACAGAAAACTGTGAAGATAGTGACCGTGGCAAATTAAAATGCAGGAAGCTTTAATCACTGGTTCATGAAAATTTGTAACGTTCATCCTCTAATGTTATATTAATTATTTAATAACATAATATAAAATCCCTATTATTGTCTGCCGTTTTCCTCTTTCTTTGCTGGGGAAGTGGATTTAGAAACTTTTATTCCTAATCAAGAGGAAACAGAACTCGTTTTAAGAGTGCATATAATTAATTAACGACCATCTACAACGCCACGGAGGGGAAACTTTATAATGTGGCAATGGAGGAGGCACTTTGCAAGAGTCACAACCTCTTCGGAATACCTTTTCAACCCCCGCAAGTTGGGAAACACGGGTATTATTAGTTTGCAAACAGTCAGGAAGGGGCGGAGGAGGTGTTAAACTCGGGCGAAGTGGGGTTGAAACGGCTCGCCCCCCCACCCCCCTTCCCATATGAAGGCAGAGAGGGCGCTAATGACCCGAGCAGTTAAAAAGAGAACTCTGGCTGCAATCATCGTCATTAGCTGTAGCTGCGGACAACATAAAAATGCAGTGAAGTGCCCCGAGATTTGCGACCGCCGACCACCACTCTCCAAAAATTGGCCCCTCCCGGTGAAGGGGTGAAATTAGAGCCACATTCAAACTTTATAGTCGCCACTAAGGCTAATTGTAAACCTTACAGCTAGTTTTACCCCAACCATCGGGGTGTAAAATCCGCACAGAAAATTTCTACGCAAAAGGCGTTGAAAATAACGGGGCAGGTGGCGAACAAAAAACAATGACGAAAATTTACCAAACAACAGATTAAAGAGAAATTTAGCACAGAAAAGGTTAATGCAGATTTCCTATTGTCTGGCCTACATCACAGGTGATTGCCGGGTAGCAGCACCTTAGCAATCCCTACCGCTGCCACCATGTACATTACCCTCGTCGATTGTCACCTTCAACTAAATACTCGCAATTAAAAAATAGAATGTAGTTCGACTGTATCCAAGATGTCAATAAATTAGTCAAAAAAATAACGATCATAAAATTTTAATGGAATATACTAAGTCGTTTTTCCACAGATATATTAAAATAAAATATTGTAACGTATTTATGTAACAAAAATTTACACGACGAGTCTTTCGCTTTTTAAAAACTGTAACGTGACATACGTACACGTTACCGCGCATTTCTTTTCTTTTCAAATATAGTAATAATTCGCGCGTAAGCAACGTCTCTGGTATGTTAGCATCTCCCTGGTTGTAAACAGAAATATCTTTGAGTTCGCAAATATGTCATTTCCATTTATTTATTTTTTTATTAATTTAAAAGTGTAACATTAATATACGATTAATGTTAAATTGTTGACCACAAAGGAAATTAATACTGGTCACAAATAGTGAAAATTACAATGAATAAACAGTAAAGGAAAACAATTGAAGTTATATTTTCTTTGAACTGAACGTATTGTTGATGTCTGTATTGTATTGCTTCGCAGCTGGATGTGTGTGAGACATCCAAGGGAGTGTATCACACAGACGACGATTCATTGTCTGTATACATTTATATATATAAACAATCTATTCAATTAGTTAATTGAATAAATTTACTTAAATAATTTTAATTCATATAAGTCAACCGAAATTGTTGTTTCCATTGTTATTAATTATATTAATTTCAAATATTACATGTACTTTGTACGTTGAAACGAGAGGTATCAAACTCGCCCGTGGCTGACGTCACGACCAGTGACGTCACGTCACGTCAGGACCAGGCCCCGCTTGCATTTCCCGAGACGCGAACCAAAGCACCAGATCCTGTCCTCTTTCCAGTCCATCTTACTACTGGTGCAACAGAACCAGCTACAACCGGTACAGCAATACCGAGGAAAAACTACTGGCAAAAATATTATACCCATTATGCCTGAGATATAGAGTGCTCGTGTTTTCTTCATGCATTATAAAACGGTTTAACCATTTTGTAAAAATATAATAAAAGTTGTTTGTTCGTTTTGATACGAATATTTATGTATGTTATGTCGCAAAACCTCTCCGGGAACAATTCATCCCCCTACTGTGTAATCTGAACGTTCGACATGGGTCCCACAGGTCTCTCCGCGGACTGGGAAAGAGACCCGCTACGATTATTTATTTTCCTTATCGCCTCACGTTACTGTTATTTCCCCCCTTCCCCCCCCCCCGCAATTGACAAGAATCGCGGTTTCTCCCAGGTTGATTTTTAATTCGCCAAGGCACCAACCAATCCCGTCCCCTTACAGGATTATATAAGTTGCCATTTTAAGTACCAAAAAATAAATCTTTGTTCTCGTAACATCAGCATATTAAAAAAATATTTTCTTCCCGGGGCGGGAAAAGGGAGAGAGAGAGCGGCCGCTCTTGGCAAATATTTCAATAACCAGGGAGGAGGAGAAGATGTATACATGCGCTGGAGAAGTAGATACTGCTCTACTCGGAATACAGGAGGAAAGTTCCTTTTCCTTTCCTAAAAATCAATCAATTATAAGATAAAAATCAGTGTTACCACTTGACCAAGTTACTAATTCTGGGTTGTTTTAAATTCAAGCGGATAGAAGTATATTAACAAAACATTTAATCTTTGAAATACGTGTACCATTTTCAGAATAGATACGAAACACGTGAATCATGTATACGTAAAAAATAGTCATATAAATAAAATTGGGTGTTTGAAAATATATATGTGACACATTTAAACTTGAGGAAATATTTTAACGAAATTTACGGTACGCATATTCCATACGATCCTAAATCAGTCTTTGGTAGAGTAAGAAACGGCTAGCACAGATAGGGGTGGCAGTGGACGGAGGGGTGTAAATTCTCACACATGAGGAAAAGGACGGTTTTTGCGTTGAATAAATGTTTTTTTCTATTTCAGTGAATCCGTCTCCAAATGCAGAAGATTAATTACGGCCAAATTAGACTAATCTCCTGTATTCTCCCAGGATATAGTCTGAAAAATTATCAAGTTTTGCTTTTGTAAACAGTTTTCAAGTATGACGTCAACCCTTCCTGGTTAGAGAGACGGGGGCAGCCTTCATGGTGGAGGCGGAGGGAAGTCACAGGACAATAATAACGTAGAAGGCAACCGACATTAGTGTCGACTCCGGTGTTACGGAAGTCGCTCAGTTTCATTGTGACACTAAACAGGTCTGTAAAGTAGTAGTTCAGTTCATAGGAGTACGGGTTGAAGGAAGAAAGTTTTTTTACTACGAAAAATAAATTTAAGTGAAATCAAATTATCTACAGGGCTAATATAAATTGATACCCGAGGAAAACCGGGCATCGAACTAGTTCTCTTTACAGGACACAGTCTGATATAATCGAGTAGACGTGTGGAAATAGGATCCGCGTAGTTGCAGTAGACATTAACACAAAAATTTGTCCCATAAAACCAACGGGAACCAGTCTCGAAGACTTGATAGAGTGGTTTGAAGATATGACGTCACGTCACTGTTACGTACCTGAGCAGCCGTAACGTCTGGAAAAAAACTGCGGATAATCTATTGACTTGTCACGTTTATTCCTCGCCTTGCGTTGTCCCCAATGTTATTATTCAATGTTTTATTTATATAAATATGTTATTGTGGAACTTTCTGTTACCTTTCTTAGGTAAAAAAACCAAAAACTGTGTGCTCAAATAAGATAGTTTCCGGTATAATGCATGGAGGGTGATGTTAGCCGTAATAATTCTGAGAACTGAGTGACTTCTAGGAGAAATAAACAAATCAGAAACATGATAAAGGTGTATTAGACTAGAATTTATTTTTTCCGGGGTGTATAAGTGTGTTGCCGCAAACAGCAACATTAGTGGCGCCCAACGAGGGGTTCGAGTAAATTTATTTGCCAAGCCAGGGAAATGACGTCACTAACTAAATTAGCGTATACTGCTGTGTTCCCCGTTATTTTAAGAGTCTCGTAACTAATCCCACACTCGGAAACAGTTTGTTATTTTAAGAAAAGTCATACAAATCTCAAGGCTCTGAGAATGGAGGAAGGCAAAACTTGAAGGATGCAATCTCGTGTTGTTGCAGCGGCATGAAGCGGACAGATAATGTTAATTGCCGAGTGCAGAGACGAGACGAGTGCCCTTTAATGAGAAGCAATTGTGCCAATCCTCGTATCAAGTTCCGTACTTTTATTCACTAATTGGTCTTGTAAAAGGCTCGTGTAGCCAGACCAACCGGAATTTTTAACTGGGAATACAGAAGCAACATCTACGTTACAAATGACACAAAAAAGGCCCTTCAGTAATCGATGAAACGACTCCCCTAAACTTTGAGAGCAATGGAAGCAGAAAACTCACAATCGCATTCTTATGTCTACTGTTGTGAAGTAGATTACCAAAATTACCAACTAAATTTAATTAAACAAAATTCACGCCCTACAGAACATCACGGTATTACAATGAATACTATAAGAAGACTGTACCTCTGTATGGTTTTATCTTCTTACTGAAAATTTAAAATCTGTAACAGAACGTGGCGCTCATATTCTTCCTTGCGGGGAAAGAGTAAAGTAGTAGCGTGACTCCCCACAACACAAACATGGGAGAAATTATAGCTAAAAAGAACTGCAATGTGACAGCATGTTTAAGTTTGTGACGTTAGTGTATTATTTAAATTATTTAATAAAATTACTTGCGCTGCAGGATATAATAATTTTATTTATAAAAAAACAATCACCTAAAAGGGTCCTTGTATGCTATTGAAAAAGAAATAATTCAAATTATTTTAGTTGATTCGTTGTTTCGTCGCCACATTTTGGAGGGAGACTCCTCGGACAATCTAAAAATATTATGTAATTATGATGAAAAAAGGGGGGGCGGAACATGAAGCCAAATATATAAAAAAAATTAAACTTGACAGAATAGAAGAAGGACTGCTTCAACGGAAATGTGATTCAACTAAATAAAAATGTTTGTCCGTTAAGGTTCCAAATATAATTGATTAAGAGTTTTGTTTAAAATTGCTAGGACTGGCACAATGAATAAATGAAAACCGGCCAAATGTGTTAGCAAACAAATTTAATTAGGAGTTTGTTATTATAAATACAACGTTTCATTCATTTTTGCAGATTTCTTCAGGTAACTAGACACAAAAAATTATAAAAGCAATCTTAATTTTGAATACATAAAAATATGTTAAAATGTGAAAAATAAAAGTAAAATAAAGAACAGGTTTCAATATATATAACAGTGTAAGTCTGTTATTTATTTTACTTTATTGAAAATTATTTTTCACAGTTTAACAAAAATTTTATGTATTCAAAATTTCTAAAATTGTAACAATTTTATTTATTTGACCTGTTTGCTGACATGATTGGCCGTTTTCTATTTGGTAGAAAATTGATTTCTTTAGGCTCAGAGAACAATTGCAAGTATAAATTCCAAACAATTGACAACGTGAGACATAATTAAATTTTTTTCTACTGAAAACGTTTAGGGGACTTCGTTATTTTTTTACATTTGTTTTAGACGGTGAACCATTTATTCATTTCTTCAAACTGTGTGCGTGGAGGATTTGAAGGAAACATGTATAGGAGTGTGCGCCTGCACGCGTCGCTATATTTCGGGTTCCTTCAGAAACGGGAAGGCCGGGCACACAGACATTCACAAATAATATGAAACGAACTGTAGGTGATTTGTATTACATTAACAGTTACTTAATATTCTATAGGAAACGTTCAAACAAAATTTTAAAATTCCCAAACTGACTTTTGCATTCAGAGGTTTTTTCTTTTTTCAGGTATATTTCAGAATTCCACTTTAACAGCTTAGCAGTGAAGGTAAAATAATACCAGAGTATTTTAAATAATATTGGTCATTACTAAATTTCTAACGGTACGAACACAATATTTTTTTCACGTAAATTATCGCGGATGCAGATATATTTGTGGATGGCAATCACTTGCCAGGTTGTTTCCACCCCCTTTCCACCCCTCCAATTCCATGACCGTGAAGATAATGAAGTGGCACAACAGCAAAAGCAATTTCACATTGGCCCCGGGATCAAGGTTGTCCAAACAGAAACTTTTATTAATAGCAACTATGGAAGACTTATTATATTAAAAGACTGTCAATACACTACTCGAAAATTAATTTCATTTTTATCATGTTTAACAATTAAATGGATTTATTATTTGATGAATTATTTCTTGTTGTTGTGGTATTCAGTCCCAAGACTGGTGTAATTCAACCCCCATGACAAACTATCTTGCGCAATCGTTTTCATTTCCGCATGACGTGCACATTCCAAATCCACCCTTAAGGTAATATTCACTTATTTAAAATAATTATTATGAGACTGTCATGGTAAACCCTTTACATAACAACTTTACTAATTTAATGCGCTTGTACAGTTTTATATACGTGTAGGTAAAATAAGTCTAATTAACTACAAATAAATTATACAGGTATGTCCTTAAGGTGAGCTGGAACATCAGCCACGTGTTTCAATCATCAATCACCGTCGTCAATCAATAAATACCAACACTGTGACCACCAATTACTGATTTTTCGCCACCTCCCCTCTCCACTATTCCTCTTTTTTCCTTTTTTAAATCAAATCATTACGTCACGACCGTTATGCGTCGGTAGAAAGTGCGTGACGTTCGACAGTCGATAAAACAGCTATCGATTGTACAATTACTCCTTGTCTAAAATACACTTAGAGTCACCTCCTTTGGAAACGATGTACACAGCCTAATTTCATTTCCTCACATTATAATATTGCGTATGATTTTAAGCTATATTCTTTATCTAAAATGACTGGAGGACCACAATTGGTTTAATAAATTAGATAAATCAGCCTCTTTGTCTGTTTTTATATATTATTTAAATATTAAATATTCGACCGAAGGAGTCATGGAGGGAGGTTCCATTTACAGCTAATATTTTACCTGCAGAAGTCTCAAAAGAGACACGAATATCCGAGTTCCAAAATCAGATATATTACATTTATATTCCTTTAAATGTTGTTTCCCCCTATAAGATTAATAGGGTAATATTAGCTGAAAAGGTGCGATTATCAAAATTAAAACTTTTAATTTTAATATAATTATTTTATTTATTTGTTTATTTTATTAATAATCATAATATTAATAAAATAAATATAATTATTGTTTAAATTGCGGCTGTTTATAGAAACCTTTGGTGACAATATACTAAAAAAAGAAACATGAGTGTGCCAATACTATAGTAGAATATACAGAAAAAGTATAGTGGTTAATGACATGTTCATGAAGAATGCAATGACTTATAAAGTTAGTTTTACAGTTTATTGAACGGTCCTTTTTCAAGAATTATGGCTAGTATTAAAAGAATGTGACAGTTTATGGGTCATGAAAAGAATCCGTTCACTATATTGAATCTCAAGTTAAAATTTCAGAGCAATCGCGAGATATCCTCTCGTTCTTTTAACATATTTGTCTGTTTCAAATTTCTTCAGACCTCCGTTATAAAGGGAAAAAATCATTCAGCTTCTTTGGACGTTTCCTTCAATTTATATCCTTCGATAAAAGTATAAGACTGCCTCAACTTTTAAATACCATTATTTCAAGGCTTTTTTCTGCCTTAAAGGATCGAAATTTCGGTGACTTGACTTTCCTCGGTAACGTAACGCTCCTCACCCCCCAAAAAAATTCCGGCAGTTTAAGTAGCAATTCGGATGGCGTGACCCTTGTGAGTTATACTTTCCCGGATGACAACGTTGCACGAATTCTTGGAGAAATTCAAATCGTGTTTACGTAGAAGTCTACGGTTACTGTTGTTAAGCAGTTAAATTTCAAATTTAACATTCCTATGAAACTGGTCCCGAACTAACACAACCCAAGTCACCAATTTTCCGTAAGTACCTACGTTAACCGGTCCTACCGTTGCCACTGTCAAAATAGTAGAGCCCTGAGTTTGAAGCCTCACTGTGCCCATTAGGATTAACCAACATTAATGTGAAAAGTCTCGTTTTTTGCATAATTTAAAGCCATTTTACTATATGTGCATTTTGGCAAAGAAACTGATAAATTAAGGGTGTTTTTTTGTCTTTCTTTCATGTAGTTCGACTTTGACAACTCATATATTTCAAAATGTTGCCTTTAAGTGATCTAAAAATGTAGTTAAAGGCAGTGCAAACCGTTGCAAGCCTATCAGCAAAGACTTTATCATCAGTGTTTCCCACATTTTTAATTATTAATTAATTAGGGGACCTCTACTAACTCTTGGACAGCGCAACGCAGAAGGGTGGGACAAAGTTTTTCTCGTGCCGGTAAAAGTTACAAAATTTCATACGATTTTTCAAAACGTGGTGGGAGAAAGGAAAGGTTCATTGGAGCAATGAAAAAATCGTACAAATTTTGTAGTGTTGCTACATCTATGAAGCTTATATTTTATATTTACGACTTTTAACCCACTATTCTGCGATGCGCTGTCCAAGCGTCACTACAGGTCAACTAATTAATTAATTTAAAAGAACATGAGACACACAGATAATTAAAACTTTTCGGATAAGTTTTAAAGGGTTTGCACTCCCTATTGCTTAATTTTCAGATTATTTAAAGCAAAAGTTTTAAATCTATGAGCTATATGAAAGAAGGATCAACATAATCCTGACTTTTTTCAGTTTCTTCGTCAAAATGCATGTGTCGAAGGCTTTAAAAAAATTTACATTTATATATCATAAAATGATATTAAATTATGCAACAAAATGAGACCTTTTACAATAACGTAGGTGAAACAGAATGGGCACAGTGAAGCTTCAAACTCAGGGCTCTACTATTTTGACAGTGACGATAGTAAGCGGTTGCGGCGGCAGTTTTCTGCAACATACATTAAGACGAAGAGTCGGAAAGTCGAGGTCATTAAAAAAAATCCACATGGACGTCGTTTGAGACTTAGAATGACGTTTCGAACACCGCGTGGCGACATCCTCGGGGGAAGTTTCCGCGGAAGAAGTACCTTGGTCCTGCTGCTCCTCCTCGGGGATGTGGTCCATGGCGGGCGGGCGGGCGGCGTGGTGCAGAGGACGCACTGTGGGACGCGTGGTCCACACTGGCGGGCGTCGCGGCGCCTCCGTGCGGCGGAACAAGAGCGGCGCTAGGGGCGGGGAGGGGAGCGAGGGCCGGGGAGGGGAGGGGACGAGGAGAAACTGTTCCCTCTCTCCCGCCCCCTGCTGCACATCAGACACACTGCAACTGCACGTGCACTACGCAAGGCCTTCATCACAATCACCAAGTTTAACAGTCACAACAAACAAAAAATGATTTAATTTTGATTTCAAATTTATTTATATCGGCATTGTCCCAATCATCTACAAATTTTTTGACACCTTGGTTTTCCCTCTATCAATCCTCAACTTGTACTCTTTTCTCCAGGACCACGATCATGCCATTTATTATTGTTTCCAAGTCTTCTTCTAATTCCCCTAATACTACAATATCGTCGACAAAGAGTATGATTTTTATTTCTCCTCCTTGCAGTATGATTCCTTTTCTATATTCCGTTTTAACATTCTTCATCGTCTGTTCTATATAGAAGTTAAACAGCATGGGCGACAGACTGCATCCTTTTTTTCTTCCTCCTTTCTTGATTAGGGCTTTCTTTTCTTGATCTTCTATTCTAATTACTGCTGCCTGTCTTCTGTACAGATTATGTCTAAGCCTCCTTTCTCGATATTTTATTCCAGTGCTCTTTATCCTTAATAGTGTGTTCCAGTTCACATAATAAAAAACTTTTTCTAAATCTACATATACCATAAGCGTAGTCCGGTTTTTTCTTATCCTGTCTTCTAAAATTAGTCGCAAAGTTAATATTCCTTCCCTTGTTTCCAAATTCTTCCTAAAACCAAAATTTTCGTCTCCTAACTCGCATTCTATTTGACGTTCCATTCTCTTATATAATACTATTTTAGTTTTCATGCATGGGATACTAAAATGTTAATATATTTTTTTGAAACAGTGAAATTGTAAATTTATGCATTGCAGTTATGGTTTCTAAAAAATAAGGGTTTACGCAACACAGACTTAAATACATAAATAACTAATTGAAAATCTCATTTATGAGATGGTCGTTTCGACCAACAATTTATGCCCCTGTGACCGTTTCCAGTCGTCGATATTTCAAGAGGAAGAATACAGGGCTTGAATAAATAGAAAGAATGGAGGGGAACTGGACGGGGAAACTCTCCTGCCTCTGGAGATAAATTGCAAGCGCATTTAGAGCAAGGACGACAGAAAAAAAACGAGACGGACACACAAAGCACATTCAGCCAGGGGGTTGTCCACGACTTCCCCTTTAAAACGTGTACGTGACCACTCTAAACTCAATCAGTCCTCCAAGTATTATTATTATTTTATATACGGTTGTGACATAGACGAGCTGCTTCAGGTCTGTTTGTCTTGTCACAAAATACCTGGAAGTAAGTTTCTAAGCTGTAAAGTCTTCCCGAGAAGAGTCAATCCCCGTGATTAAGGCGCGACACTCAAGGTACACACAACTCAACAGGAAACGACGACGTGCGTTAACCGTCAGCCAGAAAGTCATTCAGGGGACTGGACGGATGACTGTCGCCTGACAACACAGCCGGATTCTTCACACGTTACACAATTAAAATGGAAAATTTTTAAGTCATAATGTTGTGATTTCTTTCCATTATATAAATATTATCGTCTTTTAATGCACGATAATTTTAAATATATATACATATATCATACAGGAAAATTGTCAAAAGATAAAATCAAAAGATAAAATTTATTTAAATTTTTTATTGAATAATAACTATTTCATATTCTAATAAATAAAAAAATCCTACGCTTTGCCGACGATATTGTAGTATCAGAAGAAAACTAGGACAGTAAGGTAATGAGTGTAGTATATATGAAACAGTGGAATAACAAAGGCTGTTAAATTGGGTAGGGATATTTTTGAAGGAAGTTAACGAATTCTGCTACATGGGAAGCGTAATGATTAGAGTAGGATAGCACAGGCAAGGAATAGGAATTTCCTTACGACTAATGTAAGTATATATATCATTTCTAAAAATTTTGAAAGCGAGTGTGGTGTTATATGGGTACGTAACGTGGACTATAGGAGTTGATGAAAGGAAAATAATAGAAGAATTTGAAATAATGTGCTATAGGAGAATGATGTCGGTGGACAGAATCACTAACCAGGAAGTTCTAGACAGAATAACAGAAGCGATAACAATATGTAGGATAGATTAAATAGGCCACGTTTTAAGACATGAGGGTCTTGTAAAATTAGCATTAGAGGGAAGTGAACAGAAGAGAGTAGCCAAGGATGGAATCCGCTAAGGAGATTATGGAATAATGTGGTATGAGGTAGCTATTAGGAAATGAAAAGGCTTGCACAAATAGGCTAGTATTAAGGGTTGCATCAGACCAGTCTTAGGACTGATCACCACAAGAACAACAATTAATATATTATGTTAATTTAATAAAAGAATAGAAATAATATTTATAATTACGACTACAGTGTCATTGATTTAATAGAAAAATTTGATATCTCATGAAGTTTATAAAAGGAAGACGAAACGTGGAATATTTTTTAACTTGTAAGTCAATATACTGACATCACAGGCTGTTCCGATTCATTTAATTACTTCATTGTAAGATAGATGAACCGTTAATTTACTACATTTTCATTTTTTCATTGACGTCACTGAAACTTAATTAATGCTTTATATATTAATTTTCATGTGACGTGTAACGCAGGTTCGTATTTGGGAAAACAAGGCCGATGATAAATAAAATGGAACAGTGGAAAAGACGTAGACAGTTTAAACTCCTGCCACGTTCATCTTTGGGTTTAGCTAACAGAATTAATCTGCACGTTTCTCCTATAAAATGAGAGGGATTACAAATGGCGTCAGATTAAATGTCATAGTCATTCACGTTGAAGTGTTACAGTATTACCAAGTTCGTTATAAAAATTTTTATTAAGTGTTTCCCCTCGATTATCAACACTTTATCGGGCAAGTTGCGACAGTTAAGATAACTGCTTCACGATAAAAATACTTTCATCGGAAAATAATTTCCATTCGCCTAGGAGAAAAAAATATAGGACAGCAAGGCCATATTCTCAATTCCGAGAAACATTTTTTAATTCAAAACTGTCCTTTACGAAAATGCCACGAGTATTCAAAAGTAGCGACGGAAGTCACTTTTATAACCTTTAAGATGACTTCCTGAATTTATTTTCATGTTTAGAGAGGGACGGGGAAATGAAAAATTACACATTCACGTCTTGGGCAAAGGCGGAAAAGTTTAAAGCCACTGAGTTTGAAATATTTTCTTTATATTTAGGTTTCTATATTTACTCTGTTAGTCCTCCACTGAGGGGGCTAAACAATAATTATATAGATAATTTAAAAATGAAGTCAATGATATGTGAATACAAATTTTAAGGAAGAAATAAGTAGAATGACACATTTATATATATATATATATATATATATATATATATACTGTATAGAGATATATATGTTCCTAAGTCAGAAATTAATGACAATTATTTTAGTGTTTAGAAATTCTCTATATGAATATGGTGGCCGCCATGTTATGACTAGTGACGTCACGCAGCACACAGGAAATTAAAAAAATCATCCATCAAAGAAATTATTAGTTATTTAATATAATATACACATATAATGTACGTGCATTGAAGTCTCCAAAAAGTAAATAAATCTGTTTATGCTCCGAAATGGCTGAATGGATATCAATGAAAATTTGAGGGATTAAAAACAGGAGATTTAACTTAAATATTAGCGCATATTTCATTTCTGTATATTGCTGAAGATATTAACATAATTATACATGTACAATATTATATAATATATAAATATAATTTACGTCCATTGAAGTTTCAAAACAGAAAATAAGTCTGTTTAGGCTCCGAAACTGCTCAACGGTTTTCAATAAAAATTTGAGTGTTTAAAACCAGGAAATTTAACATAAATATTAGTTCATATTACATTTCAATATATTGCAGAAAATATAATTATTTATATATAATGTTCGTGCATCCAAGTCTACAAAAAGTGAATGAGGGTGGCCTATAGTCTTGATCTGTTTATTAAGCTCCGAAACAGCTTGACGTATTTCAATAATAATTTGAGGGGTTGAAACAGGAATTTTAACTTAAATTTTCGTGTATGTTTCGTTCCGATATCTTGCACATTTTAGAAGATATTAATGTGATGTACTTATAAATCCGTTGAATTACCGCGCTAACGCGGCGTGAAAACCAACTGCGAGTTATAAGTCCTATTGGGCGTTCCCAAACCGTTCATGCCACTTACTGTTATTTTAAGCCTAATATATATTTATATAAAATTGGTGTTGTATTTTCGTTCCTTTATAGAATATAAAATAATATTATGTATATAAAGTCCCCCGTAACCAACCCTGAAGAGCATAACTGGGATAATGTGTCACGTAGGACTAGATACAGACAAACTTGGGGTCTACTTTCTGAACCTGGTGAATTCATTTTGTCGCTGATCGCATTGGTAATAAGTCAAGTATTGCCCCTGAGGGCATGCAGAGCCGATAACGACCAGGAGGACCTCAGCCTCCCAATAACTCACACAGATAGCGACCGTTACGTTAATTTGCGCTATTTGTCAGAGACAAAGCAATCGCTATCTCAGCCGGGTAATTATCTGCAGATAAGCGAAATCACAGGCAGAATTGAAAGTGACAAGAACCTTGCTGCGGCTAATCACCGCGCACGAATTAAAGATGGCCAACGAGACCTCTGTACGGTTTTGGTTTGTTGTTGCTGTTGCTGTTGGTAAGGGGGGGGGGAAGGGAGAGGGAGGGTTTTATAACAGGGTTGGCTGTCCACGAGTACACCCAGAGGACTTTGGAACAGTTGTCAACGGCTCCGCGGGGAACTGTACCGACCGACAGACAGACAGACATACCCGATATTATTCATACACGAATCCAATTTCATGCGCGTCCGAAATGAGCCGTGTTAACACAACACAATATTTCTCACGGGATTTATAGTCAAACTTATATTATTTATTCATTTTATAGATTTCAAATGTAATAAAATACAAAACTACAGTCAGTTCGTAGTTATTTATTAACGATCTAACCCCCGAGACTTAGTTCGCGCCGAAATACTTTTTTTCATTTAAACCTTAAACATAAAATAGATTTTGAAAATGTAAAAATTATACATAAAGAAAAAAATACAATCAGAAGAAAGATTTTGGAATCCATCTACATTTTCAAAAACAATAATGGTATGAATTCCGGAAAAAAAGCGAAGAAATATCAAAACATTATTCCGAAGTGTTAGAATAAAAAAGAATTTTATATAAGTTTGGTCGTAGACTTATCTATTCTCGTTCTACAAGATACGATAAGTCGATTTAAAAATTACAATTACGATTGACTTTTGGCAATCTATTTGGACGCGGCTAATTTTAAAAGACTCATTGAAAGTTTTTCAATGTAAATTTTCGACAATTCATGGAAGTATGTTGCCGGTAGTGCTCGGTGAGCAGATGAGCAAGAACTTCTAGAACACCGAAGTTCAAAAAAAAATACTCTGTGTAAGACAGCACAGCCTGGAATCGTATACTTTTCCGTGAAGAAATTTAGAAATTTTTATGGTATGTACAATAAAATCAACTAAACAATGTTTCATATTTATGTATTTTAGATTTTTTTAAATTAAAAAATTGTAATGTTTCAAAATTTGTATTTTATAGATGATTACGGCAACTGCCGAAAGCTCCGAATAAAATTTGGAAATCAAAAATTAAATAGTTTTTATTGCGTGACTGATAAAAACAAAGGGAAAATTATCATCATTACTTTTTTTCATTTTGCAAGTCTTGGGTAACGTTTATGGATGAAACTTTTCAAATGTATCAAATAAATTTTCATATTGTCTTCCGACAAATTTGCTCCAATTATTTTAATTGAAAGGTAGTATTTTAACGTCTGATTTTGTAATGTTATGATTGAATATGTTTATGACTATCTGACCCCCGCGACTTAGTTCGTGCCGAAATAGTTCTTTTTAATTTTTACCCTATAAACGAAACAACAGGTAAATAATTTTGAAAACGTTTAATTAATTGTAATATAAAAAGTACGGTGTCATCTATTTATGATGGCTTCAGGGTAAACCTTATAACTCGCAGTTGGGTTTTGAACGGGTCCCGCTGTCACGCGTTTCGGAGCGAACAAAAACGAGCAATTATTAAATATTAAAATTTACTTGACGTGACAAATAAAACAAAGTTACGTATGCACCGTATCGACAATCCAAAGATGTTTATTATTTCTCAGGGACTTAGCTCTCTGACAACAATAGGTTAATAATGGCACGAATATTGTTGCAACAGTAGATGAAGTGCTTTGGAGCATAAACAGATCAAGAGTATAGGCAACCGGCATTCACTTTGGAGACTTTAATGCGCGTGTATGAAATATTTATCTATATATGTGTGTATATATTTATATATTATATTAATATCTTCTGCAATATATTGAAATGAAATATGCACTAATATTTCCTCCCCCCCTCTCTCTCTCTCTTATGTGAGAGAGGGTTTCCCCACAGAGCAGTGAGGAGCAAATTCTTCAGGAATCCATAAGACGTAACATGGCGGGATCGTAGATATCGAAAGCTCCTGATTTATGATCCAAGAAGCGAGCTTCTTAAGGGAAGGGGTAGGAGGGGGAGAAAAAATGACAAAGAAGAATCAGAAGCAGACGAAGAAGAAGGTAGATTGTAACTAGAGTCGGTGGCGTTATTACACTCACGGGACCTTTTTTTAGAGTCCCAAACCTGGTCTTCCAAAATAATTCGTAGTCGCGCGTCAAAGTCTGGCCGCAAAAGAGTAATAATAGTCATATAGCACAATAAAAAATATCTGCAACTTTGGACCCTTGTAGTTCGAAAACTGATCATTTTCAAAAAATAATCTGAGATCTATTGAAAATTAGCTTCCCCACAATTTTAGTCTTACGAGCATTTTTTTTTCTCTGACCACCGGAAATGGGTCAAAATAACACCTCTCTGTAAACAGCTACCATTTTGATATTTACACAGCCTAGGTGCGAAACGTGGACGATAGGACTTGCGGAAAGGAAAAGAATAGAACTCTTTCAAATGTGATGGTGTAGGAGAATGAGATGTGGAAAAAATTACTAACGAGGAAGTTCTTGACAGAATAGGGGAAGAGCGAACAATATGGAGGACGTTGACCAAGATAAGGAATAGATTAATAGGCCACGTTTTAAGACACGAGTGTCTTGAAAAATTAGCATTAGAGGGAAGTGAGTGGCGTAAGAACAGAAGAGGGAGGCCGGTGATGGATTACGCTAAGTAGTTTAGGGAGGATTTGGGACGTGCTAGTTATACCGAAATGAAAAGGCTTGAGCAAGATAGATTAGCATGGGTCAGACAAGTCTTAGGACTTAATACCACAGCAACAACACGTTGTATTTGATTGGTGAAAAATATATAACAGAAGTGTTTACACGCCCCTACCGCCAAAACTCATCCACCTTGATGAATGTAATATTCCCTCAACTACTGCAATGGACTGATCTTTAATTAAATTCGTGCTTTTATTTATTTACGTGAACCCCGAACAACGCCGGGTACCTCAGCTACTATGCTTTCTAATAAAACTCTATATGTCCTTCCCACTTAGCACATCTTCATATTTTTATATGATCGTCTTCTCTATTTATATGGGGATTTTACAATAAGGGAGGAGGGGGTCAAAGTTAAAACAGAATAAAACAAGCTGCGTGTGAGGTGTTAATTTTTTTATTTTATTTCGAAGGCTCATGTATACCCTTTTAAATAAAATATAATTTCGTTAATACGTCACACACTCACAACGACCCCCTCCCCGCCCTTCTCGAGAAACCCCCTATATTATTGTATAGGTTGCACTGCAATAAATTCATCTACCCGTATTATGACCCCAAATTTATTTTCGTACACTGGGCAAGTTGTCACTAATTGTGTGCAGTCAGGTTAAAAGCGTGATCCTCGCCGCCGCCGCCGCCATACGAGGTGGGAATGGGTGGGGGTGGAAGGGGGGAGGGAAATGTTCGAGAGTCCTGCTGCACATTCTGAATATTGTATGTCCCGCCGGCTTTCTTTCCTCGCGGCAACAATGGCAACCTGCAGATATAACAGGGAGCACGAGGGTGTGAAAGACGCGGACAATGCGCCCCCACACCTCACACCCTCACACCCCTTTTCTACGAAATGTAAGCGCAACTTCAATGGCCTGAGAATATAAAGCTCATCTGCAATGTTTCTCTCTCTCTTTCTCTGTGCCGTGTCATCCTCGGTTTCGTGAAATTATAATCTCCAGGATAAAAAACAAAACGGGGAGATGCCTCACGATGACGTCACGAGAGCTAAATGCGGACACTTTAACAAAATTCCTGGCTCCATTTATATAAAAAGAGGGGTGCGGGGGTGGGGCGTCGTGTCATCTCGCTGACCCTTCGTTGTATGTGCAACTTTTCACCCATTGCCTTATTAATATTTAAACTTACATTTTTAGTTTAACTACAGCTTAAAATTTACTTCACACGCCATCTTCCTTGTTTATCCTTTTGAGTGTGCTGTAATGTGTCTTATTTACGTATTTAACATTCCTTACACCATTGACTACATTTCCTCAATGATCCTTTGTTGGGCGATTTCTTTGGGTAGGACTTCTGTTATTGTAATATTATAGGTTTGTTCATTGAAGAGTTATATTTTGAGGAGTCAGGCCAATTTCCTCGGCAATGACGTCCAGAGATGGCTTCGACGTCCTGCGACGCCTCAACTCATGAACAATGAATGAGGGGTAAAATAACGTCGAAATAAAAGGATAGTAGGAGGTCAATCACGTCCTTCCTCTACTTAAGAGAAAATATTACCCAAAGTGAGCCATTTCCTTCTTGACAACTAAAACAGAGGAAGGGGAAAAAGGTTCAGTAAACAGTTATTTTATTCTTTCCGTCATGAATAAACGTTTTGGGGTTTATGTAATAAGTCTGTCAATTTATCTCTTTTAATGAAAATTATTATTTTAAAATAATTATATAATTTCATAAATTTGTTTTCCTCCTAAAGATTTTAAAAGTCCGGATCATAATCAATTAGTTAATTGTTAAACTTGATGTAATAAATATAAAAATAAGGTTTAGCATTATTTCACGCTGAACATCAATTTAATTGTTTCGTTTGAAGTTACGTAAGGGCATTTCAATGTATATGTCTTTAGGATAGGAGATAGTTTGGCCTGAAGTAGGGAGGGGAGCAAGAAATTTATTTCTTAAGAAGATCGACAGAAAACGTGTTTAGAATAATCAGCGCTTAACTCCAAAATTTCACAGGAAACGGTCTTTATGTACAGCACAGCGAATTACACGTTCCTATGTCATTCATCCGATCGCAATGAACGTTTGGCTATATTGTAGTGCTCACCCCAGAGAAGGTTTCTGTCGATGTTAAATAAGTTTTAAGCTCCTTCCTTCCCCCAATTTGTGGCCAAAAAAGGTCCCGCTCTAAAGACAAATAGAACCAATAACAGGATAGATTATGTTCTCACGTAGCCTGTCAAGCGAGATATATATATTAAGCACCTCCTGTGGTTGTAGTGGCTAGTATCGCTGTCTCACAACACATAGAGGTAGCGTACTCGAATCCTGGCAAGGGCTTGGATGTTTGTGCCGCCACGGTCACGGAGACTGAGATTAAGACTGCTGGAGAATCAATACTCTGCCCACGTGTCACTCCAAATTAGGAATGTGTCGTGTAATATGACAGTCCGCAGTCGTCCTCGTAGGTCAAGGCCCTGAACGGGCTGCAGAGCCAAAGAAATCGCACAGACGTACGCACACAACGGATAAGAGAGTTTTAGTAACTTGAGGTTTAAAATGCGACACAGTGGATCCCGATTTAGTCACATCTAGGCAAAGAGATTATAATCCATACCAGTATAGAGGCACGTTGACCAAGACGATACTATTGTCCATGCCAATACTGCGTCGGGAAAATGTAAATAAATATTCGGTCCGGTTTACAATAAACTCTACCGAGATTGGTAGTCATTTTTTAATATTTATATACAGTAATATTTTTATACAAATATTTTACTTATACAAATTAGGGAAATTAGAGAAGTTCTGTTGTACTCGATACCGAATTTTAATGTATTATGCCCTGTTTCTATGTAAAAATCTGTGATTAATCCCATTATATGAGGACTACAGTATGATAATAAATATTTCTTAATAAATTATTTAATTAGCCTGTTTGTTAGTATTTTTTATAATTTAAATATGTAATGTTACGAGTTTTCGTCTCTCATTTGAGACTTTTTCAGATACTAAAAATTGAAATAAATGTTATGAAAATTTTTTAAAATAAAATATATGGTTTCTACAGTTACAAAATTGAGCTGTAATGAGGTAGGTCGAGCAAGGTAGGTAAGGGTTGACTAGGGCCCCCGGGCTATGTTTCAAGGATCCTACCCGGTGTTTCGCCTAAAGAGATGCAGGGAAAAGCTAATTAAAACATTTCTCATATATATTTAATTGTCAAAATAATTATTTAATAAATATTTCTATCTTGGGTCAACATGACAAACAGCGAGACGAAAGAGATGTAATAAAATCGACTGTGGATGATCTTCGTCATCTAATTGAGTGTTTCTATAAAGAAGAACACAATCTTTTTGACAGCCTCAAACCTTTTTGTTTATATTGATAAAATTTGTAATTAAAATGGGACTGATTCTTGGATTATTAAGTTTACTGAGATTAAACAGTTCGACGTATTCTTTTGATAACCGCAATCCTGAAAATAAGGAGGAATAAATATTCCCTCGTACTGTATCCAGCCCATCCAGTTTTAATCTCAATAAAATCTCCCACAATATTGACGTTGAGGTAAATTAAATTCAAAATATATAGAGGGAAGAAGGCGAGGTGTACCGTATCCACTTTAAGGAAGTGGGGAAGGAGTACGTTCTCCTACCGGTAGATGTCAGCGACGCGCAACAATGGCACCGTGTATGTTTTATTACAGACTAGTTTATAATAGTGCAATGTTGGCAGCCTGTTCCGGAATATCTCTATAGTCTTTTTAATCAGTAGACAAGTGTCAGGTGCAAATAGAGGGGAAGTAACAGTCTGGATTCACTATTTAAGGATAATAACGGAGCTAAAATAGAACCTTGCGGCACTCCAATGCAACCTCTTTGCTTCCTTTTAATAAATAATCACCACAAATTGAGATATTTGATTAATTCTATAATATTTCATTTTTACAGTAGTATATCTCTATCACTCTAATATCGTCCTTGTCGACTCTCGGTCATCCTACAACCGTTGTGTTAACACACTAAAAGCCTATAATATAATTTTAGAAAGTAAAAGAAGAGTTTCTCTACCTTTGCATCTGATAGATCTTTATAGATTGACGTACCTGAAACAAGAGAAAACAGAGATAAATTCACAAACATAATTAGTTTGAACATAAGCAACTACATTTCTCTCTCCTTTAGAATTATTTGACTAATTAAAATATATATCTGTTATCAAGGACGTCTTGTATACTCCTTAACTATTTTTAAAAAAGTATTGGCTATGTGTGGTATTTCGTCCCTAGACTCGTCTGATGAAACCCTCCATGCGCAAGTTATTTCATTTCCGCATAACTAGCACATCCCACATCCTCCCTAATTCGCTTAGCGAATTCCATCCTTTACCTCTCTTCTATTCACTTCCCTCTAATGCTAATTTTTACAAGACCCAGATGTCTTAAAACGTGGCCTATTAATTTATCCCTTGTCTGAGCCAACGTCGTCCATATTTTTTGCTCTTACCCTATTGTGTTAAGAACTTCCTCGTTAGTGATTCTATCCACCCATTTCATTCTACTATAGCGCCACATTTGCAAGGCCTCTATTATTTTCCTTCCTGCAAATCCTACCGTCTACGTTTCTCACCCATAGGCTATAAACTAACCAAAAAGACTGTTTCCCCGCCCCGTAGGCGCTTTTCAAACTCCTTACAGGAGTAATTCACTTCCCCCAAGCGAAAATTTAATATTCTTAAAACAAAGCGGACCGCTAAATATCAGGTAGATTGTTTCACAGCGAAAAGCAAAGTCAAATATTTGTTTTTGGTAGCAGTAGTAGTATCTTGTTCTTCCCTTAACTTTGTTATTATAATCGATGGCCGGAGGCGAGACGAGGTTCTCTTTTCCAATCTCTACTCCTTGCCGCTAGCCAAAAAGTCTGCTCTTTGAAGGGAAAAAGGGAACGTTCCCCCTCCCCCTCTCTTTCTCTCTCTCCCCCTCCTTTGTGATACAAAACTATTTAAACTGTCACCTCGCAGCTCTCAGAGAACATTCAGCTCGACTTTCGTCCACGAGACCCTGATTGCGTCGTCACCGTCGATAAATCCCATAACCTGGTGGTATTTGTTAGTCGCGTGAGCAGGAGACGAGAGGAGAGGAGAGGAGAGTGCGATCTAATTTGGCAAGCAGAGAGAATGGACTGACTGCTTCCACTCTGCACTGCACAACGACTAATGTTCTCCCCATTCCTTGCCAACTTAAAACGAGCGCAATTAAAAAAATTGCCGCGTTATTCATCGCAGTGCCTTAAAAATTTACAGTTGCAAGGCTCAGCCAAATGTGTTCATCATCTTCCCGAAATAGTCTTTCCACCCTCTCCCTCCCTCACGAACTACAGTCGTCAGCGCAATTCAACCAGGGAAATATTACAGTCCTATAAGTAATTAGAAACTATTACAATCAATTACCTAATTTATTAGCAATGGCGTTATTATTAAAAAAACGACAGTTACATAGATTAAACTATAATTTCATGTAGAACACTAGGAATGAAATTTTTATTCGTTCCCGATTCTGATAATTGCAGATCCCGACTCTTCAAACATTTACATACACAAACCCTATTTATATTTATTTACTAAAATACTGTGGTTATTACGGATAGATTAATAGGCCACCTTAGGGTCAGAGGGAAGACAAGGATTGAATGCGCTAAGATGATTATGTATGATGTGGTGGCTGTGTAGGAATGAACAGGCTATCTACACAACACTCTTCCGGAGGAAATAAAGGCTTTAAAGGTTCAAAAATTATTTATAAAGAGTTGTAAATCTCTGTTAATAAATGGAGCGTATTAATCTCTGAAAGAGTTGGTAGATAGGAAAGACTAAAACAGTTTGCTGGCGTCCTATCAAATTCTCGTGTCATCTTACAGCTATACTCTACTATAATTTAACTGCCGACTTATTTTCTTTTTCACGCACCATCTTCTGCTGCTGCAAATAGAAGGTGGAAGTTTTTATTTTTCCTCTTTTTGTCCTTAATTTGATGTATCCTATTTTCTCGACTGAGGACTAATGGATTGAATAATAAATCTGAATCTTAAAATTAATTACAATACATTTATTAGTGAAATATATTTCAAATGTCGAAAATTTTTACTAAGGGCGACAGAGTAGAAAGTCGGCCTGTTTAAAAAGAAGAAAAGTTCATCTGAAAGAGGCGGCGCCGTAGTTTTAAAATCTGTAGGTTGATGGAGGGGAATATATGGCGTGACGTGTGTCGGGTGATGTTGGCGTCCAAAACCGCAGCTCGGCGACGCCAATTACTGGCGGAGGCGCTCGCTAATTACCGTGGCTCAGGGCCGCAACTTGGGCACGTCGTTCTCGTTACGTGGAGAGCCGCTGCTGGTGCTGCTGCTGCTGCTGCCTCATGCTGGACTCGAGCGTCTCACACCTACACACGCGGCCCTCGGCCATCGTTCGTTTCACACTCAGCCCAGAATAATTGGAAACTAGGAAAATATCAGTGTGATAACAGCCACCGAAAATAAACCCTCATTCAAACCACACAAAGCTACGGGTGAGAGCGTCACAGTTTTGCCACTACAGCGGGCAAGGAGAAGTGCATCATCAGTTGTACCGTGGCGATTGCGACGTGACTGTTCCACTTGCGAAGTAACGTCAGGCATGGCCATGGAGAATTGAAAAAGTCAGCATTAAATTATTTTTTAACAAAAGCGACGTTTCATCTCCATTTTGAGACTTCCTCAGGCGTACTACAAACATAATATTAGAATAAATTAATTCTGAGTTCTATGTTACAATTTTGAAATTATATATAAATAACATGGTTAAAATCATAGAAATTTAGCAAAACATCATATTTACTCCTTAAATCCAACAGTCAAAAATATTATTTAATTTACATGTGAAGAATTTGGTGTTAACACATATTCAATTTATTGTAATATTATGTTTGTAGTAAGCCTGAGGAAGTCTCAAAATGAAGATGAAACGTCACTTTTATGAAGAAATAGTGATAAATTTATATTCTGGCCGTCTTTCTATTTACTGCATATTTAGAACATAACTAGCATGTTTCCTAAGTATCAAAAGGAGGAGCATTCACCCCACCTACCACCGATGACTGGGAAAGTACAAGGCATGGTGTCGACCATTGTGCACTAAATAAACGCAGTAACTTTTAAGAGAGGCCGACTTCCAGTGGTGTGGTGACTAGCGTCGCTGCCTCGCCTCACAACACAGAGATCCCTGGTTCGAATCCTGGCATGGGCTTGGAATTTTGTGTGGTCATGTTTCACGGAGACCGGGGGATTAAGACTAACGGAGAATCTATGCGTTGACCACGCATCATTCCAAATTCGGAATGCGCCATTTAAGGTGACAGTCCGCTGTCGACGTAAATTGACTGCAGAGCCATGGAAGAAGTACGAAAGCAAAGATCTGACGGCATCTCGCAGCTTCTGAACACCCATAACGGCAGAAAAAGGTCTGGGATTTATTACCCTGTCTGTAACTTCCCTCGATTTCTCGCCAAATTCTGTAAGTTTTTTCTGTTTTACCGTTACAGTGTCAATAAATAAATTTAAATCTTTAGGGATTGCATCAGTCGCCCTGTCGCAACCACTGCTACCAATCCAAGGACCGTCTGCTGGTCAACCGCCCAGTCTCCGATCATAATCTCCTCCGTCGGCGGTTGTCACTGCTGTCGCCATGTTTTGAAGAAATTTGATGGCGTAATTGGGAAGCAAGGTAGGAAGGAAGGAAGCAAGGTTGTGGCCGCTGCGGTTGCAGGAGCGCGCTAATGAGAGCAACTCGAGGAACAGGGCCTAATGAAGCCAATCTCCAGTACAAGGCGAAACAACACCACTACAGCGTGGCCATTGTCTACACACCTCGCAGCCACCATCAACTTCCACGTCACGAAATCTCATCATCCCAAGTTACGCACGCTTGGGAAAATGCCATATATATGTGTACAGCGGACAGTGAGGCCAATCATCACAGTCCTACAGCCATTACTTTGTGAAAGTGCAACCATTCAATATGGGATTCAATTATATTAGCTTCAGAAATTTCACTAAAATATAGCCGAATTGCTGGCGGAAAATAAGTGATAAACCTCGTCGATTGGGCCGCAAGAACGACAAAAAGACAGATGACTAACTACTTAACTATTTAATTTTGAGACGTCATATACAAAAATTAAAATGAAATCCAACGTCGTAAGCATAATTTTTATATTTCTCTGCAAAAATCGGCTTTCATAAAGAAATTCAGGTAAAGGAGATTACATTTATTAGTAGAAGAGCACTGGAAGAATGAAATATCAAGAAAAGGAGGCTTATACACAACCTCTACTGAAGGCAGGGAGCAGTAATTATAATAGACGATCAAGAAAAGAAAGCCGTAACCAAGAAAGGAGTAAGACAAGGAAGTAGTCTGTAGCCCATACTGTCTAACAGGTGATGAAGGAAGTTAAAACGGAATATGGAAAAGGAATCATACTGAATGGAGAAGAAATAAAAACCTACGCTTTTCTGACGATATTGTGGTGTCAGGGGAATCAGAAGAAGACTTGGGAACCATAATAAATGGTATAAAGGGATCCTGGAGAAAGAGTTCAAAATGAGGATTATTAGAGGGAAAACCAAGGTAATGGAGTGCAGTATGGGAAACAGTCATCGTCATCCTCGACCGAGGAATACAAATTGATTGTCTGGAAATTGTTTCCACAGAGTTTTTAATTACTTCTCAGTAATCTACAGCAAGTAGTGCGCAACTTTCCCTTGTAACCGTACATAAAAAAATGTACGATGGGCCACGGATCAAAAGAAAACAATTCACGGCGGTGTTATTTATTTTTTTTAAGAAAGGAGTAAAATATTTCCCTTTTTGGCTTGGCGGACGAGCGAGGGTGTGTGTGTGTGTGCAGAGCTATTTCCAGCTTCTTAGGGACTGCACGTCGGATAATGCGCAAGAGGAGCTGCAAGATAAATAAAAGTCAAGATGATGTATGGAGTGAGAAGCGCGTGCTGAGTGGCCACGTCTCACGCTCAATGCTTTGCTATTTCCTGCGTCCTCGTCCTCAGCCTCTGCCTCGTTTTTTCTCCTCCTCCCCCCTCTCCCCCCACCCCTCGAGCGAGCGCCAACAGAAATAGCAAAGCCGCGGGGGTTCCTCATATTTAAATTGTCCACCGTCAGATCTTCACGTCCTCCCCATTATTGGTTTAGCTCCACTCACTCATAGGCGACCATCTTAATGTTCCCAGAAAGCCACGTCAGTCACTCACAAGTACATCTATTTTAGTTTATTCCTGAAGATATCATTTTAATTAAGCCCCCAAGATGAATCCTGCCATAAATTAAACAGTTATAGTCCGCCCCCCCCCCATCCCTATTTAATTTAGCAGCTGCATGTAATAATCACCTTATATTTTCCATATATAAAATATTAACTCAATTAATTTAATCTTGTATTTAATATTACAATTATTTCTAAGAGTACGTTACCTGGTCGCAAAGACCGGGATTAAGACTGTTGGAAGATCGATACGCTGACCATGTATCACTCCGAATTCGGAATGTGTCATGCAAAATGACAGTCCGCAGTCGACTCGGTAGGCCCAAGGCCAATGGGCTGTAGAGCCAAGGAGGCAAAATCATCCATTTTAGATGGCATTCTAGTGTAAGGAAGTGGAAATACTTCAAATGTAGCCTAGTAAGGCATATAGCTAATTTTAGGAAGAAAGACAACATTAGAAAAATGTTGACCGGATAACACCGTGATTGGTCAATATTGACGACGCCTCACCACGGAGAGAAGGTAAGGTGGAGCGCACAGGTCTTATTGGAAGACGATGGGGCGCCGATAAGGACCACCAGGTGTGCTCCAAGTTCTCTGGAAAATGGATCAAAGGCCCCACGCAACACGGACGTACCCATTTCCCCGGAGGATTACTTGGTCGGCCGCGCGCATTGCTCCTTACCAGACATGCATACACTTTCCGTAAATGGCGGTTGAAACACACTCAATCACAAAATCTGTTATTATAATTACTAAAAAGTCACCATAGCTGAAACTATGAAAAAAGAAATTAGTAAAATATTTTCTACACCTTGAGCACGCGATTTTTGCACTTGTGAAGGCATTAAATATTCAGAAACAGATGGTTATTTTAAATAAAAGCAGTAGAATGAGGTGAGTCGATTTTTCCCAGTGGCAGGTAGTTTGGAGTGTTGTGACGTCGACACTACTCTCTGATTGCTACTATACGTCATTCCTTATATTGATTTTAGTTTTACAGGCCATTTTTGTGCCGCTGCATGCACAACTGTGGCGAGTTATCAATAAGACGTCCAATACAGTTTCTAGGTGTATAATATCGACCGTGTAAGTAAAACAGGCCCCTGATTATTGACTTTGTAATCAACCTAATTTTGTTTAGGAAATAAAGATGGCTGATTAATCGAACTCGGGACAACACAGTTACCGTAATTACACTGAATTGGAACGCGAATAGTTGGAAAGTGGATGTGACGTCTATACCATTGTTCCAGCGGCTTTTTTAAAACTATAATTACGAGAGAGATTATAATTTTGAGTCTTATAAAACGTAGAACAGCTTAATGTCTTTCTCTCACAGGTATATTGCACACAGAGTTATAATGGGGCTTACTTTATGGGGTATCTCCCGTCATTCGGAAGGGCGTGAGAATAATACCCAATGCCCGACCTACGTGATGCAGGTTTTCTAGGGTTTTCCCTGCATCTCTTTAGGTGAAACACCGGGTAGGATCCTTAAACCATAGCCCGGGGGCCCTAGTTAACCCTGGGCTACCTTGCTCTACCTTCCGCATCCCCCCTTTTTCAATTCCCTTCCTATGCTATTAAAGGGGAGTTGCCTGTTTCAGGATCACCCTCATGTAGCCTGTTACCCAAAAAAAAGGGTATGCCTCGCTTGCTCACTAGTATTAAGGTTCTCGCATGCAGAGGCACCTTCATCTCTTTTGGGAGGTCTATGTAATAGGGAAGAAGACCTTGGACATATGGTAAGGGTTATACGATAATCCCACTAAAACTGTAAAACCCTTACATGTAATTACTTAACTTACTTGAACTTTAAGCTACATTAAAATCTTAACTATCAGGCAATAAGTAGGAGATTTTAATTTATAGCTATAGTTATTGTAAAACCCTAGTATGTAATTATTTAACTTACAATAACTTTAAGCTAAATTAAAATCCTAACTCTAGGGCAACTGCGACCCACAGAAATATCAATACATACACACGACGCAGGTCTTTTTAGGGTTTCCCTGCATCACTTTCAAGTAGACACCGCGAGGGTTTGGAGCCCTAGTGAACCCATGGGTACGTTACTCTACCCTGCACCTCCCCATTCCCTTCCTACTATATTAAAGGGGAGTTGCTTATTTCACGGTCACCCTCACGCAGTCTGTTACCCAAATCAGAAATGTGTTTCTTATTCCAAATCCTCAACTGAACGAGATATATATTGTTAATTTTAAAGAAGGCTAAGGTGAATGGTCGCCTGACAAGAGTGGTTCAATGTTTGAACTGTCGTGTAACAGAATGGCGGCTTAGTATTTGTAGTCGATTATTCCGCTTCTGGCCATGAATGTTCATGAGGCAGCATCGAACCTGTTTCTCGTAAAGGGAATGCCATTAACATTATAGTGATGTTGCGGACAACCCTGGCCCTGCCTGGTTCCCCGGGCAATCTTACAAGTTCCCAGTTCTTTAACTAATTCCAAAATTAACAAAACTGTTGCTCGGAAGAGTTTACACAGTAACTATTTTCCAAAAAATATATATATATCAGGAGGTTCCAAACCAATTTACAAAAATAAGTATAATTTAAGTAAATGAAATAAAATATATGTATATCTTTTATTTTATTTCATTTACTTCAATTATACTTTCTTTGTGATAGTTTTCACACTTGAGGAGGTTCGAAACAAATTAAATAAACGTAGTGTTATAATTAAATATATAAATCATTTTAAACTGTGACCAATTTTTGGCCGTAATTTTCCATCTACATCATTCGAGGTTCAGTCAGTAAACTTATAAAATTTGCGTTGTTAGTTGAGACATCAATTTTTTGTCAGTCGGGCGTAGAGCAGGGATGATCGAGACCTGGTCCGAACAATTAGGATGAATTAATCAGAAGCACATTCCAGGAGGAGGAGGAGGAGGAACCCACCTGGCCGACCGAAGGTACAACAACACATCGTCGCGAGGACGAAGAGATTCAAACGAATGATGAATAATGACTTGCAAAGCCGGCTCGATATCGGCGCGAGGTCAACATTCCAGAGCTCGGCGTACCACTCAAATTAGAAATATCTGGAATTCCTGCCTCTGCCGCGTGCACAACACAATTAAAGGCCCTTCCTTCCTTCCTTCCTTTCTTATATAGGAGCAGCAGCAGCCGCAGCCTCCTTTCACTGCTGTGATTCATGGCCCAGTCCTCGGCAAATCTCGTCTCGAGGGAAAACTTGTTTCCTCCAACTGCTAATTCCAGCTAAAACTGTTCGTATTGGGAGCGTGGCGTTATATGGGTGCGAAACGTGGACGATAAGAGCTCCGGAAACGAAACGAATAGAAACCTTCGAAATGTGGAGCTATAGGCGAATGCTGAAAATCAGATGGGTGGATGGAGTGTAGTATGGGAAACAGTGGAACACAAAGGCCGTTACAATGGAAAGGGATATTTTGAAGGAAGTTAAGGATTTCTGCTACTTGCGAAGCGTAATAACTAGAGTAGGATAGCACAGGCAAGGAACAGGAATTTACGTACGGGTAATATAAGTGTGAATATTAGGAAATGTTGGGATGCAGCGTGGCGTTATAAGAGTGTGAAACGTGGACGATAGGAGTTGCTGAAAGGAAACGAATAGAAGATTTTGAAAATGTGGTGCTATAGGAGAATGAGATGGGTGGATAGGGTAACTAACCAGCAAGTTCTAAACAGAATAGGGGAAAAGCGAACAATATGGAGGTCGTTGACTAAGAGAAGGGATAAATTAATATGCCACGATTTAAGACATAAGCGTCTTGAAAAATTAGCATTAGAGGGAAGTGTGTGGGGTAAGAAGAAAAGAGGGAGGCTAAGGATGGAATACGCGAAGCTGATTAGGGAGTATGTTGGTTGTGATAGTTGTGAGGAAATGAAAAGGCTTGCACAGGATAGGTCAGCATGGAGGGTTGCATCAGACCAGACTTAGGACTGAGTACCACAACAACAACATCTCTGATTTGGTTAGTAATGCCGCTCCTGAAAGTCCCGTTTGTGAGTCTATTAAATGCTTCCATAGACCGTAATTACTTTTAAAAAATACATGAACTTGGGCATGAGAGGCTCCAGACGTTTACACAATCACCTCACTATTTGTTGAAACCAGAGCCGAGCTGTGCGCAATCACGTGTACCAACCTTGCAGTCGTGCGAGGCGACAAAGAAAGGAAAAGCCGCTGCAGGCTGGAGAGTTTCTATTTGGATTTCTCTCGCTGTAGAGCGTTTAGCATTCGTTAGACGATCCGCGACGCGCGTGCTAAATGGACTATTATTGGTTCCGACTGTGACGCATTTCCGGTGTACCTCTCTCTTTGTCTCTCTCTCACTCTCTCTCTCTGTCTCTCTTCTGGGTGATGCTTTATTCAACATCACTATTCCAGCAACTGAGCGATCGATAAAACGATCTAAATTAACTTTAACCTCAGGCAACCGCGATGAAGACATCTACATTCGCTTGTATATATATATTTATTTATTTATTTGTGTGTGTGTGTGTGTGTAAATTTTCCCAAAGTATACGACGGACGCGTCGAAAATGTATTATAAATATTAACACAAAAAGCTCGGTACAGACTCCCTCACGGCTTACACTTGGTATATTTACTGCTTTAAAAAAATAGACACCATTTCTCAAATATATATAACTAATTAACTGTTAAAGCCGTGACAGTAGACTCTGGTTTCCAACTGCTACAATCACGTTTATGGAATTGATGCGACCGAAGGAACAGTGACGGTGAAATCAGCGAAAACGCTAAATTTTTCCCTTTGTGTGTCAGTGAATAACAACTAAATAATAATAAGAAAAGAAAGCACAAATAAAGAAATGAGTAAGACAAGGATGCCCATGCTGATTAACTTATATTTAGAACACGCGATGAAAAAAGTTAAAACGGAGTATGGAAAAGGAATCATACCTCAAGGAGAATAAATAAAACCCCTACACTTTGCCGATGATATTGTAGTATTAGGGGAGTCAGAAGATGACTTGGAAACCATAATAATAGGTATGAACGTGGTCCTGGAGGAAGAGTTCAATATGAGGAATAGTAGAGGGGAAACAAAGTTGATAGAGTGTAGTATGGGAAACAGTGGAATAACAAAGGCTGTTAAATAGGGAACGGATATTTTGACGGAAGTTAAGGAATTCTGCTACTTGGGAAGCGTAAAAACTGGAGTAGGATAGCACAGACAAGGGACAGGAATTTACTTACGGGTAATATAAGTGTCAATATTAGAAAACGATGGTATGGAGCGTGGCGTTATAAGGGTGTGAAACGTGGACGGTAGGAGTTGCGGAAAGGAAAACAATAGAAGCCTTTGAAATGTGATGCTGTAGGAGAATGAGATGGGTGGATGAGTAGCTAACCAGGAAGTTCTAAATAGAATAGGGGAACAGCGAACAATATGGAGGTCTTTGAAGGGATAAGTTAGTAGACCACTTTTTGAGACACGAGGCTCTTGTAAAATTAGCGTTAGAGGTTAGTGTGTGGAGGCCGAGGATGGAATACGCTGAGTAGATTGGGGAAATGTGGTATTTGCTATTTATGTGGAAATGAAGAGGCTTGCGGAAATGGAAATATGAACAGACAAGAATAAACATTCCCGACATTTTCGTATCAATTTGGCGGTAGAGATGAAAAAAATTACACTTGACGAAGCCAGCTTAAACCCTCATATCCTGGACGCCGGAAAATGAGGGAAACCGGAATTCCGGAGCTGGAAGTACAACCTGTGCTAGAGAAGTGAAGACGCAGGAAGGGAGGAGGAAGCGAAAACATTGAAAGACTGTCTCCTGCCTCCAGAAGGAAACCCAGGGGACAAGACTAGAGCAATGGTTGACCTCCTGCGACTCCACGCAGCTTTACTGGTAGAACTTATGCAGTCTGCTCTACAGACCCCCTGCAAAAAAAAAATTACTTCCAAATTTGATGTATATATGTAAGAAAAAAAGTATTATAAAAATGTGTAAAAAAATCTCAGTCTGTAAATTGTATTTAATGTAAAAGAAGGATGGAAGCAGCTATGACTTAACATATTTCATATTAGAGCGCCCGCTCTTTCTTCCATATTCCGCCAGCTGTGATCTCACAGCATTTTCCCTTCATCCTCCTACTCCCATTCACCCTTCACCCTATACCCTTCTGTGTTTAGTTTTAGTCGATTATAAAAAAAATAGAAGAAATCTGTAACACAAATCTTGTAAGATATGAAAATAAGGCCTGTTATAGATATTCAAGAAAACAGGCTATTAGTGTAATAAATAATTAATAAATAAGTATGGAGGGTTGCATCAGATTAGTCTGAAGCCTGAATACCACCACCACAACAACAAACATTACTTAAATGACCACTATAAATTATTTTATTCAGTTTGTAGCAGGTGTGATTGCAATATTGTAATGAAAAGTAAGTACAACATCTTTTTGTAGAGTCCTTGAGCATGTAGTTTTGGAGTTGAATTTTGTTAAATGTCGAATGTGGAAATATATAAAAAAATTAATAAATGTTTCGTTTACTGTTTCTTTAGAAAACGGTGGTGCCGATTTTTATAACGCTCCATAAGTTATTAAATCGGAGTAGTGTGATTGTGTTCCCGCTGAGTAGGAAGATGGATGCGACGATAACGACGTCGGTGGCGGCTCCTTGAAGACGTCTCACTCCAATTTGCCGCTGAATATTTATGTGCCGAGGACGAAATCGCCCCAGGATACATCCTTCTGCCACACAGCAAGAGATTGCAGACTCAGGGACTTTTTTTCTGAGGCGTGCGTGGCGGGTCGGGGGAAAAAACACAGCAAATTATTCAGCTCGTGGCTGTAAACAAAAATTGGAAACTGGGGGAGGGGGGATAAATGCGTTTTGGAATTTGCAAAATGTTTAATCAGTTTTCAACGTGGCCTTTTGTCTCAATAGAGACTAACTACGAGGCAAACTCGAGTGACTTCTCCCCCCTGGTGGCGAGCACCGAAAGACAGAAACGGAACAATCTCTGACGGAGCATCGACAGCCTGGGGAAAAAGCAGAACAAACTAATGTTCACAATATAAATTAGATGTAATTTATTGACGTAGAAATTTTTTATAACAATCTGGCACACAAATTCTTGAAAGCTCAGAGAAGAATTACCGGGATGGGGAAGGGCGTTGAGCAAACCCTTAACACAAACGAGGGGAAAACTAGTCAAAATATGCTGTGAAAAGGAAGAGGAAGCTTAAGACAAGAAATGTTAAATAAAGAGTTCTTGGGTTACAACCCACGTTTCGATGAATACCTTATTCATCCTTATCAAGTAAATGCCTGAACTAACGTTGAGGGCTCCTTATATACCGTCTCATCTTCGCGTGTTCCTGCGTGTCAGACGCTGATTGGCCCGGGATTATCAGCAAATTCACCTACGATCATCAGGAATAAGGCTGGATTTGTCCTGATATACTTGTATTAAGGTAAAGATTAGCGCAAAGTAGATTAATTGCTACAAACCGACCTTAGAAGCGACTTGTTGTATTGTATTGATGTGACAAATGGTATTTCTTAAATCAGAGATTGTGTGGAAATTTGGTCTAAAGGAAACAGAGAAGGAGCAGCGATGGAGGAAGTTTTTAAACACTGACAATTCCCTAGAATAGGAAGGATCAACGGACTGGACACTAGGTCCGTGAAAACTAACGACTCCGGCCAGAGATAAGCACATGAAACTGCTCCGCATTGTGTGGAGGATCGTGTTTGCATTCCAGGATCGTCGCGTCGTTAGCCGCTGAAGCCACGAGCTCGCTCACCTCCAAATTGTCTGCCATTTCCGGTGAAAGGGTGACTCAGAATTTTACATTCATTTATTCTGTGCTGACTCAGGTACCAGGAAACAAAGTAAATGGGATTTCCTTTCATAAGCGTAGAAAGGGGAATCTATGTTTGTTTCTTTTTAGTCTTCCCATCCCTCTTCTTCCTTGGGGGTTTATAAATTTAATGTGACTCATTTCTCAACTTAATATTTGTGTATTACTAGCTGGGTGCCCGGAATTCATTCACTTTAGCCCGCTACAGAATTCAGTTCGACAGTAATCACTTTGCCAACACTTCATTAAATGTTCGGCGAGACCGTCACATTTTTTTTGTTGAAAATTTACCTTTTCACGCCTTATGACGTCATAGCCACCGCCTCGTGGTACCTTAAATAAGCACATGCATACAGAAAAATACACAGGAACAGTTAATTATTTTTCTTGAACGTTCTGTTCTTAGGTGTTTCCCCTACTACACTCCATTACCTTGGTTTTCCCCTCTATTAATCCTCACTTTAAACTCTTTCTTCAGGACCCCGTTCGTGCCACTTATTTTGGTTTCCAAGTTTTCTTCTGACCCCCCTAATAAATTACAATATAATCGGCAAAGCGAAGGGTTTTTATTTCTTCTCCTTGCAGTATGATTCCTTTTCCATATGCAGTTTTAACTTTCTTCATCGCCTGTTATATATATAAGTTAAGCGGCATGGGCTTCAGGCTGCATCATTACCTTACTCCTATCGTAATTTCTACTTTTTTTCTTGATTTTCTATTCTAATTACTGCTGTCTTCTGTAGAGGTTATGTATAAGCCTCCTTTCTCGATATTTTATTCCTGTGATCTTCAAAATCCTTAATAGTGTGTTCCAGTTCACGTTATCAAACGCTTTTTCTAAATCTACAAATGCTACGAAGGTAGGAGATGTCCTTTTCTTGGGTCAGAGTTTAGCTTTGTGGTCCCGACAGACGTCGCCAAAGATTCAATTCCAGGAGTAAGAATGGCCGCAGTTTTTGATAAATGGCCGCCATTTGCACTGTAAATTAGGTGTCGAGGCCCTACGCTCCGCAGAACAATGGCCGAGCATTGTTACGTCCCTCTCGACAACCACACGCGGAGGATTCAGAAACGAAGAAAGGAAAGAGAAAGAAGCACGCGCGTGAGAAACGCAATCACTCACACAACCAGAAACGAATTACTTCCATCAAGTTAGCCTTTGCTCCGCCCTATCAATTTTTCATCTACAGATAAAGTAAATCCATCTGGCGTTCGTTTCGGTTCTTTGGAAAGCGCATTACAAAGTATCGATTAACAGCCACAGTCATATTTTCCGTCCTCACTAAAAGCTTTACTTTGCAGCTTCGGTGCATTTATTTTTAACGTCTAATAAATTAGACCTCAGCTCTTAGAGGGAAAAATGTTTTCTTCAAGGAATTTTTAAAATTTTAAATGACTGATTTTTAATTTAGACGACAATGATGAATAACCCAAGTCACATCATTTAATGAACCAAAACTGTAAATTAATTTTTCATCGTAAATTTTTTATTCGATTTTGAAGGAGCTTACCTCATATGCCGTAGTCATCTACAAATTTAAAAACATCAATTACTTGAAACATTACAAAATTATACTACTACTTACTACTTCTTTGGCTCTACAGCCCGTTGAGGGCCTGGGCCTACCGAGTCGACTGCGGACAGTCATCTTGCATGACACATTCCTAACTATTACAAAATTATACAATATGAAAACAAATTTGGTTTTAACACGTTTTCAATCTTAAATCTACTCTACATACACTCAGTTGTCAATTAATAATTTTGTATAATTAACTAGATATATAATTACATATAAGTATTCAATTAATTAATTTTTTTAAATTTGTAGATTCCGAAAGATAATTCAAAATTAAATAAAAAATTTCCGGTCACAATTAATACATAGTCTTGGTACATTAAGTGGTTTGACTGATAATACCACGGGTTATTCATCTAAAACTCTAGAAAAAAATTGTGTTAATTAACCATGTTCTTTTAAATTTAATCACTAATTTAATTTTTATGACGTCACTGTACTACACTTTCCTTATTCTAAAGGAATAATTTCATAATTGTAGCTTTTTAAAAATCATCCAACTATTATTAAATCTGTTACTAGAAGTTTTACGTCTGTTTTAAATTAAATGAAATAACGAGCCGACCTTTAACAGACAGGTTTTTTATTGCTTAAGACGACGTTTCGGTACCTTCTTTGTACCTTTTTCGAGGTAAAAATTCTGTAAAACTATATTCTACATGAGACAGTAGAAGCCAAAAAATTATATAATGGAAAAAACATAATAAAAAGCATGTGCCTCGGAAGAAGTAGACATTGCTAACGTGTGAACTATCAGTTAACCCTGTCTTAGATTAATTATTTCCTTGTCCTGTTTAAAATATTTGTGAGTGACTTACATGCTTTTTACTATTTTTTTTCATTTTATAATTTTTTGGCTTCTATGGGCTGATGTAGAATATTGGTTCACAGAATTTTTACCTCGAAGAAGGTACAAAGAGGTTTCGAAACGTCGGCTTACGCAATAAAAATACCTGCCGTCTCATTATTTCATATTATTAGTAAATCTATTGACGTCTATTTTTTACAGTAATTAAATTACCGAAAAAGCCCTTGTAAAGGCAGTCGAGTTTATCTTTCTATACATTTAGGATCGTTTATTCCGTTAAAAGTTAACATTTCCCGAGGAAGTCCCAAAGTCGGTGTCGAAACGTCCATTCAAATTAATAAAAACATTTGGGTCTATATCTGGTGGTTGATTCGATTACCGTCAATACTAAATATGGCATCTATGCTTCGTTTGTCACACAACGAGCGCTGTTAAGAGAATGGCGCTAAGAAGAGTCGAAACGTCGGGTTGCAATTTTCTTTTTTTAAAAAAATAATAAATCAGTTTCTTATATTATTTTGTGTGGCGTTATATGGGGTGCGAAACGTGGATGGTAGGAGTTGCAGAAAGGAGAAGAAAAGAAACCTTTGAAATGTGGTGCTATAAGAGAATGAGATAGATGGATAGAATCACTAACGATGAAGAGAAAACAATATAGAAGACTTAAGATTAATAGGCCACGCTTTGAGACGTATCTTGTAAAATTAGCATTAGAGGGAAGTGAACAGAAGAGGGAGAACAGGGAAGAAATACGCTAAGCAGATTAGGGAGATGGTTGGATATGCGAGCTATGTCGAAATGTTACTTCATTTAACAACCACTTATAGCTTAAAATAATTATCTTAGTCTATGGCCAATTTTGTTTTTTAATATGAGAAACAGTCACACAGAATTTCTTTTCCTTTTTTATGTGAAATGTATCTAGACGTTTCGATGCAGCTCTTTTGCTTCATTCTGCAACATCGTATAAACTGGAAACTCGTGATTTAATTTCGAAATGCACGACGGCAATAATGAGAACTTCACATTTCTGTCCATAGAAACCCTTCAAAATTCGGTTCCTCGAATCAACTCCTACTAAATTTCGGAGGTGGGGGTGGGGGATGATTTTTGCTGAGCACACGTGAAGCAACTCGCGCAGCAAGGGATTATGGGACAGTGGGGAGTGTTTACAGTTGAGCAGATGGAAACTACGTTAGTCCACGGAGGATCCACAAAATCAATCATACCCCTGAAGCCTGATAACTAGAACATATTAACATCCTCGTTATGGCTTATAATCAACAGACAAGAGACGCAATATTGACTTTCCGACTAATTTTAGAAGACAGGATAGTAATAAACCCGCATACGTTCATGGCATTTGTAGATTTAGAAAAAAACTTTTGATAATGTAAACTGAAAACACTATTAAGGATTTTGAAGAGCACTGGAATAAAATATCGATAATGGAGGCTTATACATTATCTCTACAGAAAGCAGGCAGCAATAATTAGAATTGAGAATCCACAAAAAAAATCAAGAAAGGAGTAAGACAAGGATGCAGCCTCACGCCTTTGCCGTTTAACCTATATATAGAACAGGCGATGAATAAAGTTAAAACGAAATATGGGAAAGGAATCATACTGCAAGGAGAAGAAATAAAAACCCTACACTTTGCCGTTGATACTGTAATATTAGGGTAGTCATAAGAAGACTTCAAAGCCATAATAAATTACATCATCGGGATCCAGGAGGAAGAGTTCAACAAGCGGATTAATAGAGGGAAACCCAAGGTAATGGAGTGTAGTATGGAAAACAGTGGAATAACAAAGGCTGTTAGATTGGGAAGGGTTATTTTGACGCAAGTTGAGGAATTATGCTACTTTGGATGCGTATAACTAGAGTAGCATAGCACAGGCAAGGAAGAGGAATTTACTTACGGGTAATATAAATGTGAATAATACCGTATCGTTGCTAAAATTGATGTTATGGTGTGTGGCGTTATATGGGGTGCCTAACGTGGACGGTAGGATTTGCGGAAAGGACAAGAATAGAAGCCTTAGAAATGTGGTTATATAGGAGAATGAGATGGGTGGATAGAATCACTAACGAGGAAGTTGTAAACAGAATAGGGTAAGAGAGAAGGATATGGACGATGACCATGAGAACGGATAGATTAATAGGCCACGTTTTCAGACATGATGGTCTTGAAAAATTAGCATTAGAGGGAAGTGTGTGTGGGGTAAGAACAGACGAGGGAGGCGAAGGATGGAGCCCGCTAAGTAGATTAGGAAGGACGTGGGTTGTGCTAGTTGTGTGGTAAAAGAAAAGGCGTACAACATGGAGAAAAATGGTGTAAAATGAAACAAAGTTTATAGCACCGATGATGATGATATCTAATTTTGTGTCTTTTAGATGAAATTAATTCATTTAAGTTTTTCAAGTCCTAATTGGTTGTTTGTTATTGTTCCTCTGTTTTGAGAAAATTGTTTTAAAATACCAGAGCGTATTATAAACGGTTGAGTGCAACGCTATTGAGAGCATTTTTTCAAGGTTTATGAAGGGGCGAGTGCAGTTAGGTGTACGGTGATGATGTTGATGTTGATGGTCCTCGTGCACCGGGGCAACCGGAAATATTTGCGTTTCGTCAAGCAGAGTCTGCATTTCCTGCGTGGCCAGTTAATTTCACAGGTTATGCAAGTTGATTAAGTCATGAGTAAGCTAAATTCGGCTTGATTAATTGAGAGTAGTTAGTGGGTCGCGTCCAGCTTTGTTGTGGGTTCACCTGCGCGTGTAGCCACGGGCTCAACATGGGGGGAATTTGCCGCTCTTGCTTTTCCTTTCCGTCACAACATTGGGAAAGTATTCTTTTTCTACCAATTAGTTAACCCGTGACGTAAGAGATACTCAAGCAATCGTAAATTACGCACGGTTCACAACTTCTTAGCACAAAATACACTACCTCAAATCTAACTTAAATACAATATTTGAGAGTTCCCTTCAGTGTCGACATCAAAACTACATTTTAATACAATATTAAGCTTTCACAATACAAATTATACGTTATTTCAAAAACATATTTTAGAATTTAACCACACTATTCACTGGTATGATTTCCAATTTTTTTTAAAAAATACAGTAATTACAAATCCCGATTAGTTTCATAAACGCTTCACATTAAACATAACATTAATACTCTGAATGTAAAAAAAGAAACGGACACGGATTTGCTCAGTAGTGTACATAATACCTTCATTAATGAAATATAATGTATCAAATGTATAATTATTATCTTTGTTTCTTTTTTAATTTTGTTCATTAATTACTGTATTCTTTGCCTCTACTATAATATCTTTGGAATGTAATAATTTTTGTGCATTGTTATTTAGTTGAACCTGAAGAGGCTCCAGATCAGGACCGAAACAAGAAGTTAATTTTAAAGTATAGTTTGTCATTTTTCACTAATTTTTAATGTCTGTATTTGGCCTCATTTAAACTTTAAATTAAAACTGTATTGTTGTTTGTGTAGCGTTCAAACCAAAGACTGGTCTGACGCGACCCTCCATGCTAATCTATCTTGCTCAAGCCCTTTCATCTCCGCATAACTACAACATCCCTTATCCACCTTAATCTACTTAGCCTCCCTCTTCTGTTCACGTCCATATATTGCAAATTTTAGAAGACCCTCGTGTCTTAAAACGTGGCCTATTAATCTAACCTTGGTCAACCTCTTCATCTTGTTCTCTCTTCCCTTATTATGCTTAGAACTTCCTCGTTAGTTACGGTGTCCACCCATCTGATTATCCTATTCCATTTCAAAGGCTTCTATTCTTTTCTTTTCCGCAACTCCTCGCTTTTTCGCAATTATTTCGTAATATTCACACTTATATTAGTCGTGTAGAATAACCAACGAGGAAATTTTAAGAAGAGCGAACTACATGGAGGACTTTGAAGGGATAGATTAATAGGCCACGTATGGAGACATGAGGGTCTTGTAAAGTAAACAAAGGGATGTGTGTGGGGGATAATAACAAAGAAGGAGACCATGGATGGATTAGCAGATTAGGGACGATGTTGGATGTGCGAGTCACTCAGAAATGAAAAGCATGGAGGGTTTGCATCAGGCCAGTATTAGGACTGAATACCACGACAATAAATAGGACGGACGCAGCCTGAACCACTTCACTTCACAATCTATGTATTGAGCAGTACACAGCTTGTCTTCTTCCATTTCAACATCCGTCGTCCCTTTTTTGAGGAATACATCCAAAGGGTGCGGCTTGTCCGCATGAAAATATGGCAACAACGGAGACTATGACGCTACATACTTTTAGTAACGATGCTGACAGCGAGTGATGACGTGAAGCATGCTGTTAGATCTTGATGTCGCGTTCGTCGGAACGTTTGAAATTGGCGCGCCTCCAGTGGAGGAACATCGTACTTTCTGGCTTCTTCACTGAATTTCAGTCCTCTGCTTTAAAGGTTTTACCGAAATTTAGACGCGTCACTCATCGTTTACAGCGGCTCGCTCTTACAGAGTCATATTTAAAAAATATATATCCTGTAAGGTCGACTATTAAGGTAATTAGCGACTTCGTGGTAGTATTTTAATTGTACCTGTTCCTCAATGTGCATCCTCACACACACATACAAACACAGTTTTAATCTTCCCCGAGTGAGGCCTTTGATTCTCACAAAAATAATCTTAACTTCGACTGGTTTGTTGAGAAGTTGGTAGAACTGATGCCACAGTAATAGATAGATGTTTCTTTCTCCTTCTTTTGAGAGTTGAAAGCGTGAGTTTCCGTCTCACACCGTCCTTCAGCATCAGCCTGTCAATTGTAATGCGATATCAAACCTCGATCCTGTTGTGAGGATAATTTAATTTTTCCTTCGGATAAAAAAATTTTCACGGTTAACCAACTGGGGTCAGGCTTTTTTAAAAAAACCACAACGTCATCAGGCATCATATATAGCAGAGAAAGTCCGCAGAAAGGATATGTGTTTTTTAAAAGCCTGATCCCGGTTTATTAACCGTGAAGACTTTTTTTATCCGAATTATATACCGGGGCAAGTCTACGTTCATTAATTAAGTTTTTCCTTCTTTCGTTCATCTTTTATCCTTATAACTACGTCTGTTTCTCTTTTCTCTACGTCGTTACCCTGACTAAATTCATGCCTCTTTCTCGTTCCCCGAGCCCTGTGCACCTGATGACTCACGCAACCTTTAACACAACGCAACTCGTCAACGACCTAAGACTGTCTGTGGTGTTCCGCACTGTCGTCCAAGTGAAGATGCTATTTTGTAAGAGAGTGATGGTGATGGTGTTACCTGTGCTCTGGTCTGCAGGGAGCGGCTGCTGCTGGGCCATGGCGCTGGGGGCAGCCGTCGTAGTGACGCGCGTCTTGCCGCCGACCACCGACGTCCTCACCACCACGGCGCACGCGCCTCCCCCACCAGCGACGCACTCTGCGCACGTAAACATCGCCACATGGCGTACAACCACAACAACAACAGGACCACATGGACACAACAAATCATCTTCAAATCCTCATCTCACGGGGAAACTCTAGCCTACTTTTCTTATCACATTAGGTGAGTTACTTATATCACGCTCTTTCTTTTCCTCTTTTCATTTTATTTAAATATTAATCTACACTACGTTTCGTCTCTCATTTGACACTTCTTCAGGTATAAAAATTCACCTGTTTATGGGACCCTCAGTCCATGACTCCTTCGGCCGAAAACCGGCAAACAGGTTGTTATAACTCATTTAAGGGATTTTTAATTATCAAATAAACTATTTATTTGTTTTTATTACATTTAGGAACTAAAATAACAATAAAAATTAACATTTTCCATGGGGCTCAGTGTTTGGCCCTCTATTATTCATAATGTACATGGAAGATCCACCCAAAATATTGGAAATATTTTTCAAAAGCTGTAGTGTTAGCATTTGATACAAGTATTTTACACCACATCATAAGGTTATAATGTATTAAATCAAACGCTTAGATTGTTTTCGGTCAATGGTCTATTGCTTAATCTTAGTAGAATCAATGCTATGCAATTACTAACAAACCATGCACTTTAACAACCAGTAAACCTATTAAGTAATAATAAGGAAATACATTTTCGCCCATGCTAACATATATATATATATAGAACGGGCGAAAAAGTAAGTTAAAAAAATATCGAAAGGCGATCAAAATAAGAGGAGAAGAAATAAAAACCCAGAAGATGTTCTGGTATTAGGGGAATCAAAAGAAGAATTGCCAACTATAATAAATGGCATTAACGTGAAATAACAAAGACTGTTAGATTGGGAAGGGATATATGGGAGAAACTAAATGATTTCTGTTACAAAGTAGGATAGTATAGGCAAGGAAGGAATTTACTTACGGCTAATATAAGTGTGAATATTAGGAAATGCTGGTATGGAGTAAGGCGTTATATGGGTGCTAGATTATCCTATTAATAATGTATTTAAGTCATTAGGTGTCCTGAAGGTGTAGCTTCACTGAATGAATATGAATACTATGTTATGTCGGCCAAGGTATTCAGGTACGGGATGTCGTATTTCTATTTTACGGGCGACGCCATAAAGATGTTTATCAACGGGAATTGATTTCAGACTGAATTTCAATCGACTTTGCTCCGAAGGCTCTCATTTTTCGTCTCTTCATGCGGCAGGCTTTGAGATAATGCTGTTCGTCGCTTAACTTTATGAACGTGGGAACGTAACAGAGTTTACGACACGTGGACAGTCACGGGTCGTAAATGAAGGCGTTCAACCAACTGCCACTGTACCGACGGGTTCCGTGCACTACTTTCAGAGGAATAGTTTTAGTCGAAGGCAGTGACAGTCTTTACAATCAGGCCACGTTAATGCCACTACTTTCATTTTTAAAACTATTTTATACGTCAAAGTTTGTTAACTACTACACACTCAATCAACTAAACAATAAATTTTCTTTCTCTCCCTCTATCTCTCGATTTATCTATCCTTTACCCCTCCTTCTATCTCACTCTAGCTGTAACTCTCCATCTATCCCACTAGCTATCCCTCCATTTCTCTCTCTTTCTCTCCGTCTCTCCCTCCATCTCTCCCTGTATCTCTACCTCCATCTATCCCTCAATCTCACTCTATCTCTACCTCCATCTTTCTCTGCCTCTATCTCTCTCTCCGTCTCACTATCTATCGCTCCATCTCTCTCTATCTCTCTCCATCTCCGCCTCTATCTCTCCTTCCTTCTTTCCCTCCATCTTTCTCTCCCTCCCTCTCTCTCCGTCTCTCTCTCTGTCCTTCTCTCTCCCTTTCTTTCTTTATCTAAAGGTTGTTGTGGGACAGCCTTTGGAAACTTGGAACCTAACCGTCTCCATATATTCATCGTAGATATTAAAGTAACGTAAAATTTTCCTTGTCCTTTTAAATGGACATAAGAATGTGTTATTTTATCTACGGTTTCAGAAATAATTGAATCAGTCAATACTTTAATTGACTTACCAATCCGTTTGCACGCCAGAGATATTAAGCACCATATATAAATTTTAGTAATCATTATAATCAAATTTTATCCGATTCAGTTAATAATTTTCCTTATGAACATTTTTAGCAAGGATTTCCTAATATTCACTCTTACATTATTCCTGTTTTTCACGAAAGAGAAAGCGGTTTGAGTATCTAAAGCAAAAGAGAGAGTAAATAATCAAATAATTTGACACATTCAATGAATAATGACTGGTCAGCATATATAATAGCATGTCAATAGTCTAAATATTTCAAAAATTAAAAAATCTTATGTTGTTAATAATATTTGGTGTAATAAAGTCTGTGAGAAGGACTAGAGGGAACCACCGCGTGGGTTTCGAGACTGATGTCATCACTTTATTCTTTCAGGTGTGGGTTTTTCAAGTGGGTTGTTTTTCGACATCATCGGTGGAATTTCTGCCTTCCCGCTTATCGTCTGATCATTCCACCTCGATGCACATCAAAGGCACCTTCCTTGTCTATCCAGACACGCCACGAGCAACAATTTTAGCCTAAATATTATGTAAAGCACCCCGGTCATCCCACTCAGGCCGCAGGATGGGTCAACGACTTGCCTGTCAATAACTACGACTATTACAATTGTTGCTTTTTATATTTAAATGTCTTTCATCAGTATTAGTCAACCAAATCTCTTTCTCTGGTCATGAAAACAGTACAGAAAAACTAATCATTTCTGAGTTTCCTTAAAAGTGAACCAGAAAAGCCGAAAAACCGCAAAATCCTCCCTTAAATCTAAATGTCAAAAGTGTGACTAAATGTTAAAGGGGAACTCGAATTGTTGGAATTACAACTAGAACCATGATAACTGGGGTTGGCGGAGAATTTTTTCTGTGCACTGGCTGATAATTTCTCCCCACATTTATACAGCCACATGATTTCCATTTTTTAAACAGGACAGGAAGATAATTTTTTATAAATGTTTAAAATTTTTTATGGCTGTTTTTGTGCTATTTAGTCCTAAAACCGGTCTGAAGCAACCCTCCATGCTAACTTATCTTGCGCAAACCTTTTCATTTCCGCATAATGAGCACATACTACATCCTCCCTAATCTTCTTAGCGTATTGTATCCTTGTCTCCCTCTTCTTTTCTTACCCCACAAACTTCCCTCTAATCCTAATTTTACAACACCCTCATGACTAAAAACATGGCCTATTAATCTATCCCTTCTGTTGGTGAACGTCCTCCATATTGTTCGCTCTTACCCTATTCTGTGAAGAACTTCCTCGTTAGTGATTCTATCCACCCATCTCATTCTCCTTCAACACTACATTTCAAACGCATCTATTCTTGTCCTTCCCACAACTCCTATAGTCCACGTTTCGAACTCATATAACACCAGAAAGTTTTAGCAACGATTTCCTAGCATTCAGACTTACATTATCTGTCAGTAAATTCCTCTTCCTTGCCTGTTGCTGTCCTACTCTAGTCATTACGCTTCCCAAGTAGCAGAATTCCTTACTCTTCATTTCAAATATCCTTTCCTAATCTAACAGCCTTCGTTATTCCACTGTTTCCCAAACTGCACTCAATTACCTTCGTTTTCCCTCTATTAATCCTCACATTGTAGTCTTTCTCATGAACTCTGACTCTTCTAATAATACGGTATCCTCGGGAAAGTGTAGGGTTATTTATTCTCCTTGCAGTATGATTCCTTTTCTATATTCATTTTTAGCTTTATTCATCGCGTAAAGAACATGGGTGACAGACTGAATGCATGTTTTACTCCTTTATTGATTTCTATTTTCTTTTCTTGATCTTAAATTCTAATTACTGCTGCATTTCTTCTGTAGAGGTTATATAGAAGCCTTCTGTCTTGACATTTGATTCCTGTGCTGTTCAAAATCCTTAACAGTGAATTCGATTCCACATTTCTAAATTTACAAATGCCACGAACGAAGGCTGGTTTATTACTATCCTGTCTTCTAAAATTAGCCGCAAATTCAATATTGCTCCTCTTGTCCCTATTTAATTTTATTCTCTTCTATAGCTAAATAAATAATCAGCATTAAATAGACAATTGTTTATCTTACGATAGTCGCACCCGGGACACAAGAAGACGTGAAGCATGTTGTTATCACAATAGGGTTGTTAATAAGCCTTAGTTGACCAACTTTGAATTTCTAGTTCCAATATTTCTGAGACTCCTTACAGTATAAAGTCCGCCTTCAGCGGCGCTGCACGTAACGTGGAAACTCTGCCGCTGTTCCATTACATGGCGGACGCAGCGGGCCTAATTACCACGTATGGAGCCACGTGTGGGCTCTTAATTTCCGTTCCCTGCACAGACTTTTAGTAAGAGGGCGGAATTTCCTCCTCCTCCCCCCAGTTTTATCTCCGTAATTTCACGACAGAAATATTTTTAACCACGATGTGTGCGCTGTAGTCAAATATAACACCACATATACGTAAACATATTACCAGGTAATATATTAAGATTTACTTACAAATCATATTCCTTTTCTAGTATTAGGGGAAGTCAGAAGAAGAACGTCGTCCTGGAGAAAGAGTTCAATATGAGGATTAATGGAGGGGAAACCAAGGTAATGGAGTGTAGTATGGGATACAGTGGAATAAAAATGACTGTTCGGTTGGGAAGGGATATTTTAGAGGAAGAGAAAGAATTCTGCTACTTGGGAAGCGTAATAACTACACTAGAATAGCAACGGGCCAGGAAGAGGAATTTACTTACGGGTAATATAAGTGTGAATATTAGGAAATCGTTGCTATAAATGTAGGATGAAGCGTGGCGTCATTTGGGTGTGAAACGTAGACGATAGGAGTTGCGGAAAGGAAAAGAATAGAAGCCTTCGGTATGTGCTGCTATAGAATAATGAGATGGGTGGATAGTTTAACTAACGAGGAAGTTCTTAATAAAATAGGGGAAGAGCGAACAATATGAAGAACTTTGAATGGATAGATTAATAGGACATGTTTTGAGACATGAGGGTCTTGTAAAATTAGGATTAGAGGGAAGTGTGTGGGCTATGAACAGAAGAGGGGAACCAAGGATGGAATAGGCTAAACAGGTTAGGGAGGTTGTAAGATGTGCTAATTATACGGTTAGCACGGAGGGTTTCATCAGACCAGTCTTAGGACTGAATACCGCAACAACAAAATATTTCTGTACCAAAAACAAAAAGTGGAAAAACTGTAACTAATCGTAGTTTTCTGTTTGTATTATTATTTTATTTTCTTTGTATTGTGTCCGTATCGTAATACAATACATTGAAACATGGCTGCTAATGAAATCATGCTACAACACATGAGAGGGGAAAGTTCAACTCAAAACAAAGGGCTATTTTTGTTTTTAAATTTTATATTATTGTCTGTAATACAGGTTAATTAAATTGTATGCAGCTGTTATAAACTTTTCTTTCTTTGTTTCACGCAGCCTTGTTGTTTTCTCACATTAGCGCTTTTCCCCCTTGGTGACGTCATGGCAAGTAAACATGCACTACATTTTTACCATACGTAATTACGACGCTCGTCATAGGTTGTGGGATTTCATTTCAGCAAGGAAGGTTGCCTGCCTGGCCCCATTACCCCGAGAACTTCATTACATTTAGCCCCTCTCATTGCATCCACTAAATAACGTTAACTCATCGTATAATAATGAGACCCACCCCCTTTAAAAAAAAGGCCTAAACATCTCTTGTTTCAGTCAGTATTTACAATACTATGCTGTGACTTAATTACCCACTCCCGGATTTAATTAAAGCCCCTCGCACTCCTCCCGCCGCCCTGTAAATTTGTGGGGGGGGGGGGGTGTAGAGGGTATGGAGCAAGCAGCAGCATCTGCCGCCGCCGCAGCACGAGCAATTTGCCGGGACAATGGCCTGCCACCTAGCGGCGCGTCCCCGAACCACGTTGTAAATGGCGACAAGATTCTGCTCCCGCGCTTCGCTAATCCAATTAGTGTAAGTGGAGGACCAAGGCCCCTTTTAGCCTTTTATATCGGACGCATATGGCCACCGAAAGCTCGAGTAAAATACGCGAGAGCCTCTCTCCTCTCCCTCCACTCCTCCTCCTCATCGGGCCGGAGGGTGACTGCGAATCGTCAATATTGCCAAAAGCTCTTTTATGCCGGATCAATTCAATGCGATTTCTTGACTACTCTCTTCAACTCTCCGCCTCCTCCCTTTCTTCAGATTTTTTATACAAGCGCGGAAAGCTTCGCTCCGCTTCGGGACACCTGACATTTAACGCTTCATTCATATTACATGAATTGAACTTTTTCCTCCAGTGCCAAAGAAATTAAGTTAGACTTTCACGATCGAATTCCTTTAGAATTTCATTTTGTGCCCCATAGGAAACAGCCTCTTCGGTGGAAATCATTTGCCACTGGGTGTGGTTAATCTACATATTGTAAATGATTATGGGGGTGGGGGTTATTTAAATTATTTAATGAAATTACTTGCTTCAGGATATTACAGAATATTTTTATTTTATAAAAAAGCAATCACTTTAAGGGGTCCTGCGCTATTACAAATAAATAAATAAATTCAAGGGGACGATTTTTAAATATCAGAGTTAATTACTGATTGGGGTAACCACGTGCAGCAGAGATTTCGTTCACTTGACGAACCTGTTTTATCTTCATTGGAGTATTAATGCAGGTTACTAGGGTACCGGAACTTCCTTCCACCTTCAGGTTGAATTGTAGATTTTCCCTCCCCGTCAGCGGAAAATGGGATGAACATCGTACTGCCAGTGATTGAGGAAAACCCATTTTTTCGTCCTTTTCGCTCTAGCCTTCGCACTAAAGAGCAACAATTCACAGCTCACTTTCAACTCTTGTTGCACTCTCCAGATTTCTCCTCCCTTTACGTCCTGATCAACGGTCCTCCCTTCCACCTCACCTTCTCAACGTCTTGAACCATTCTGAATATTTTTCGGCTCCCAGCTAATTTCGTATATCCAATCTTCACGAGTCCTTTGGCCAGCGCGGGAAACTTTCCATGGCACGGGGAAAATTGTGTCCTTCGGAAATTTTGAACGGTGAATGTTCCTTCAGCAAAACAAGCTTAGTGTTATAAATCTGCAGACAGGCACGTCCTCCGACCGTCAGCCTGATGCCGGGAAAAACTACTTCTTACCTCTCCAGGAAAATAAATTTGTGATTAACCTCTGAAAATGAAGCGACGTTCCTCAATAATATAAATGTATAGTCGAATTTAAATGTTAAATCCAAAATGAATACCAGTGTTGGGCTTACTTTTTTCTGTCCTTCAGGTATGTAAGCATTTTTAAGATCAACTGTTACTTTGAAATTATGAGTATTTGGTATAATAGTATATTTAATTGTGTGTCTCTGCCTCCGCGCAACAAGTAAATACAATTGGCGTCAATCTTAAATACATTGTAGCGCAATAGTGGATATTTGATTATATGTTAATGTAAATTTAACAAGGGAATTGAAAGTTGAAGAAATGGCGCCGAAAAGTTGGCCTGGAACCAACTGTAATCCCCTGGGTTGGCATTTGGGCACGGACGGAATTTCCACAAACAGCTTGCTTGTGGGAAAAAGGGGACCCACGAGGCCAACGAAATTTGAAATACCACGTGGTTTCCTCAGCCAATGGCGTTTCGTGGTTTAAAAGCAAAAATATTGTTAAAGATCGATTTCGTGGCTTTTTTACACGGCAGTGAGGAGGTGTGAATGGTCATTCGACTCATTCAGATACGGACGGGAACTGATACTTGGTCCTGGACGAGTACGAAGGAGGTCAAAAGTCGACGACGCTGAAGCAGACGTCCTTACAGAGAAGCTGGAAGACAGGCGACGCCACCTTACACATGAGGTGCGCTGTCAGGGTTCTCAATCCTTGACGTCTAGGAACGGTATCGCCCACGGTTTTTATCCTGAGATTAAATTATATCCAATTGCGTCGCCAAACCTCATATGTTGTTCCCTCGTTAATTTTATCTCTAGTTAAGCTCTTTTTTCAATAAATATTCCCTTATCTCTTAATTACCGTTTAAATTTAACTCCCAACCCGTCTAACAACATTATAGAGAATTTAGATTTGACACGCTGACTGGAAAATATCATCCTGTGCCCCCCCTCCCCCTTCACCCAGGATATTGATTAACTTTCCTTACTCCTTTTTCTAATCAAAGGGCCGGCAGCTACAGATAGAGAACAGATTAGTTTGAGATGAAAGACGACTTGTCACATATTAATACCTTTGTTCGCTGAATTAATTTACTTAAAATCACATCAAAGAGAATTAGTTTAGGATTGACGAGCTCACATTCCCAGGGTTCGCAGCATCACATTTAACCTTTCCGCGGTTTGTAATGAAGATACATTTCCCCCCGTCACGTGACCCCGAGTACATTTCGCATCAGCTCGTTATTTACGAATGACGGATTTGTCCGTATCGACGCGGACTAATGCAGTCGTCACGGTTAATTGAGAGGATTGGCTATTCCGAACAGGTTAACGAGTTTGACGTAACGAGATTTGATCGTCAATGTTAACTGTCGCAATTGTCAGAGGAAGAGAACGCCACTTTCACACCAAATACAACCGACGATTTGCTGCTGCTGCTGTTGTTGTTGTCTGGCCGCAGACCAATTACTCATAGGATACAGTAATTACCAAAAAAAGATGGCCCTTCACGTTAGGGGCTGAATTTCATAACTACCAAGTACGAATCCCCTAACAGAGCATTATAAGCATTATTACATTCATAGTTACATCATTATTACTTCGCTTAAAACGACTTAGTTAATTAAATTAATTTATTTCCCCCTATTTATCTCAACATGTTGAACAAGAATTAAATAATGTAACGGGATACTATAAATAAATAACAAGGCAACGCCGCGTCCCTAACTAGTTAAAATATAAAATGTACTGATTCGCCAGAGAAATCTCGGATTCGAATCCTGTGGATGTTGTATGTGAGGTTCCATATTGCGATATCCATACGAATATTTTAAGGAACTCCCTAATCACCCTCTAAAATCACGACTCTAAATTTAAAAAATAAGAAATAAAAAAAGTATTACAGCGCCAACCCTTATCCGCTGTGAACTATACGTACCCGCAGTACAACTCAGATAGGAAATGTTTCCCCTTTATAACTCTCGCTGCTCCATACTTCTCTATACATAGTTACGTTCTCAAAACAAAACATTCTTAATTATGTAGGGGTTACTTACGGTTCAATTTACCACAGCGCGCTTTTACTTATCTTAGATCTATCTGCTCCTTGCAGCATCGTATAAGATCAAATTTCGTATCTTACATCTCAAGATCCATCTGATAAAGGACTATTAGGAGATCGCGTCTGTGCAATTACACCTCCGCCAGGATAACTGCCAGAAAGCCGCACTTTAATCACGGTTTCCCATGACTGCTCCGAGGGGCGGAAAATTAATTTACAATTACAGCACTCACGTGTATAACTCATATTTATTTTCGCGCAAAAATATACCGAGGAGAAAATTGAGGAATAAATTGCGAAGGGAAAATTACACAGCAGGGAAAACTTTCACAGCGTTTTTAAAGTAGTTACTGTAACCAGGAAAGTAATGTGTTACCAACGACAGTAAATTACACATAGTTCTAAAAAAAACACTGTTTCATGGCTTCTACAACTTAAAAAAAATCTATGATAACGAATGACATAATTGATTGATGCACTGGCTTCATACGTATTATAAAGAATTTTTTTTGCAAAAATTTCTCTTCATATATAACTGCGACCCTGTTAGTCTCCTTGATTAATTAATTGCAGCTAGATTCTCAGTTGTCTCAGAATATTATTCTAAATAGATTATCCCTTGATCAAAAATATGTCTTTAGAATTAATTAATAATACCTCATTGCAATAAGTGGAACAAAACTCAGGTTCAATAAATTAATTCGTTTATTGACGCTTATTGTATCTATATTGGCATCCCGAAGGGAACGGTTTTGGGACCACCACGTTTTTATCGTTATCCATTTCACTTATTTTAAAATTGTACGTCAAATATTATGTATTCAACATTAACGTCAATTTTTATAATTTTATTGCGTCTAGTTACCTGAAGAAATTCTCAAAGGTGGATGAAACGTTGTATTTATAATAACTAAATGTTACTTAAATTTGCATTCTGATTCCGCTAATACTACAATATCATCAGCAAACCGTAGGGTTTTTATTTCTTCTCCTTGCAGTATGATTCCTTTTCTTGATCTTCTATTCTAATTGCTACTAGCTGTCTTCTTTAGAGGTTATGTATTAACCTCCCTTCTCGACATTTTATTGCAGTGCTCTTCAAAATCCTCAATAGTGTGCTCCAGTTCACATCAACAGACGCTTTTTCTTAAACCTACAAATGCCATGAATGTAGGCCTGTTTTTTTCTTATCCTGTCTTCGAAAGTTTTCGCAAAGTCAATATTGATTCTCTTGTTCCTACATTCGTTCTAAAACCAAACCGATCTTCTTTCTAGCTCGCATTCTATTTGACGTTCCATCCCCTTTATTATATAACGTTTAAGATATTTAGGAATGATTGTTGGAGGACGTGTTTGCCACCGTCTCAATATGGTTTGAGTGAATTTATGATACTGTAAAACTCAGTTTCATTGTCTTAACATTGTATGTGAGTCATGAAGGATGTTTCAGTTTATTTCGTGAGGTTGTAGTTACCAACGTGAAGAGTGAGCCGCGTCCCTACCACGTGCCGTGTGATGTGACGTGTAGGATATTAGGCAGGCGTTGACAAGCTTCGCACACAGTCTATTTGCCGTTGTTACATATCTGCAATTATAAATAGCCTGCCTCAACCGTCAGCTGATAAACGTGCTTATTTCGGCAGCCGCCGCCTCCGCTAATTTTAGAGTAATCACGTTGCAGCACAGACGCGGATAATTAGAGGCAGCCGAAACAAACGCGGCGATATCCAAATATAGATTGATCGTCGTAATGTCCGTCACCATGTTTACATCATTTGGACGTGACTCAAAAGGAGGAGGGAAACTTTTATCTTGTGCATATTCACATTTAAAACAATCTACTACTTTCTTCATTAATTAAGGCGCTTTGCGATGCACAACGAGGGTTGGTCTGATGACGACATCACATACCAAGAAGTAACCTCGTACAGATACCTACAGTCGTCACTTCCCTGAGTTTGAAGCTTCACTGTGTCCATTCGGATTTACCTACGTTATTGTGAAAGGTCTCATCTTACGCGGAACGTAATGCCATTTTATGATATGTAAATAAAAAAAATTGAAAGACATTTTATACATTCATTTTGACAAGAAACTGAAAAAACGTCAGGGTTTATTTGTCTTTCTTTCATATAGCTCGAATTTGATAACTCGTGCAATTCAAACTGCTGCATTAAATGGGCTGAAAATTTAGTAAAATACAGTGCAAACTCTCCACAAAGTATGAATTATCTGTTTGTCTTAGGTTGTTCTAAATTAATTAATTAGAGTACTTCTGCTAAGTCTTTGACAGCGCATCGCAGAAGAGTGGAACAAAGTTTTTCTTTTAGCGATTGAAAGTCATAAATATAAAATATAAGCTTCATTGATGTAGGAACGCTCCGAAACTTTGTACTATTTCTAGGGAGATAGGAAAGGTTTATTGTAGCGGGAGGGTGAAAGTAGGGTGGCGCCCCTGCCCGCTGACCGGGTCCCGACCTTCCTCTGCCGCTCTTCCTGGATCATGCTTTTTTTTCGCGATCACCAAGAGCTCTATTTGTATACACGTGCGAGCAGTATGAGCAATGTCATTTAAAGGAAAACAACCAGGAAGAGCGGCGAGGGCTTTCCTTTGTTTGGCAGCCTCGTTCTTCAGTTTACTTAATTAACAGGCATATTAATATTTAAAAAATTAGAAAATCAATTATTTTTCTTCTGATTTTGGTCAAAATTTTGGTCCCCGAGTTCCTTAATATGCAATGGTGATATTTACCTGACGTATATAAAAAAAACAATAAATGACCAAACAATCCAATTTGTTTCCGGTTACAAGAGGGACGAAAGAAATGCCACGTAATCTAAATTCTTCGGTACAGTTAAATGTATTTTGGAACCTAATCATGGTAAATCTTGCAAATGTATAAAATAAAATTTATTGAAATGTTTACCATCATCGAGGAAAACGTAGGTCACAATGTCAGCTATTAACGTCTAGTTCTCTTTTTATCGGATATGGTCCCTAAATGGGGACAAAATTTATTAATATTTTAATCGTATTAACCACTAATTTGTCAATTATTTAACTTTTTCTGACTGTTTGGTGATTATTAATCCTCAATTTCGTATTTCGCTGCCGTCCACATATTTCCAAGCCTCGCTTGTCTTTTAATATTGTGATTTACACGCACACACAGACACGCAAGACTGTAATTTCTCCGTCTGTGCACCTCGGAGGTAATTTGAGCACAGTATATTACGGTACCGTGGACGAATTTATCCGGGATTCTGGCCCCCACGAGAGGAACAACCTAAGTGGGAAAGCCGTCACAATAAATTCTAATCTTCACCCTTCCGCTGCCCCTTCCCAACACCACCCCCAAAAAAACTTCAATATTGCATGGGGTGCAATTAATTTCCTTGGCTTTGAGAGCGCCCGATTTCACGCTCAATGTTGGTAATTTTTTTTAACCATAGGGAGAATTTAATTGAGGCAAGGAAGGAAGCCTGTCAAGTAGCCAACTTCTTATTCTCTCTCTCTCCCTTTTTCCTTTGCCTACGCAGCTCAGGGACGGCGGTGAAAATCAATTTGCTTTCATCTACCACAAAGAAATTACGTCATCCAAAGAGTAAGTAACTGTCACATAGGTTAATTATGTCCTGTGTCAAAAACATGACGATGAACACGACACTGATTGTTGGTACAATACACCTCAAATATTTGGAACCTCTTTAAAAAAAGTAATTATACCTTTTAAAATAACCCTATGAAAATGGTAATATTCTCATTTTTTAATAATACTGTAAATATACTTTTTTACTATACATGACGATTGTACATAAAGAATCGGTAACACGAGTTCTGTTTAAAAATTTTGACATTAAGTAAAGTAAATAAATAAAAATATCGCCAAATATGTCAGGAAACTAATTTAATTAACACTTAGTTCGTATAAATACAATATTTTATCCATGTTTGTGGGCTTGTTATTTTGTTATGATTAGGGGGATATCATTTTAATTATTTTAATGAATTTACTTGCTACAGGATATACTTTTATTTATATAAAAAGGGGTCAAGCACGCTATTACATAAATAAAGAAATTAAAGCTTTTAAAATTCTCAAGGTTAATTATTGTTTGGGTAACCACGTGAAGCAGAGATTCCGTTTACTGGATTAACCTGTTTTGTTTTCATGTGGGTCTATGTGCACATTACCATGGGAATTGAACGTGCTACTTCCCCCTTCCTTCGGGTTGAACCGGAAGCTGCCGGTAGATAATTATATGAAGTCGTGCTGCCCAAATTGAGGAAAACTCACCTTTTTCCTCTTCTTCCCTCTAGCTTTCCTCGTTATTAACACCACACTACTACTACCCAAACCTGCTCAACGTCTTTCGCCAAAAATCTCTAACTCCCGCCTTCTAGACGTCATCCACCTTACTCCTTCGCTGCTTCCTCAACTGTCAGTGTCTCACACCATACTTTCCTCTGCTTCCTCGACTTGTCAATGTCTCACCTTATACTGAATATTTTCCGGGTCTCACCTTCGCAGCTAACATCCGTATATGGCCCCTCCGAGGGCGTTTCTCTGACAATCCTCGTGAGTTCTCCGTCCGGTGCGGGAATTTTTTCATGACCCAGGAAAACCCTGTTTCTCGTCAATTCCGAAAGCCAAAAACAAGCCTGCTGTTATAAACACGCATACAGGTATGTATCCATTCGCAGCACGGCGCCGGGAAAAACTCATTTTCTTGCTGAAATCTTATCTAATTTAAAATGCCATAAATTGGAATTCAATTTGGGGAAGGTCCTACTACGTTACAACTTTTTAAAGGAACGAAATTGAGATTTTCATCCGTAACCGTCGCTGCAGGTAGTCCGCGACACAAAGTTAGTTATCAGTTTAACCATTTATAATTTTTTCCAGAAGAAGTCCGCAAAGAAGGAAGAAACGTTGTATTTATAACAAACAAATATTTATTAAATTTGTTTCCTGGCATTTTTCGCCGTGGTTTATTCATTTAATAAACGTTAAACGTCACACTAAATTTTACTAACATAGTTCCTCGTGATATTATTTATGACGTAAACCCGTGGCACCTTTGTATGACGTTGCCATGACGTCAGATGCTTACGGCACTTGCCTGTTAAACTTTATTTAAAAGCGTAAATTGTGAGTCCTGAGATCACGGCAACATTTGGCACGATATCGACCCCGGCGTAAATTTGAAATTGAAATTTGGTTTGCGGCCAGTGCAGTGGCTTTCCCCTGCTTTCCGTAAGAGCTTCGTTAACAATTTATAGCAGCCATTTGCACACGCGTGTGTAACGTAGGACGACTTGGGAATTGCGTGGGAGCGAGCTCGGGCTTTCATAATTTATTCCACACTCTTAAGCAGGTAAAGAGGGGTTAACAGACTTGAGGAAACTTGGAGAAATGGAAACCGGCTTAGTTTTGTAAGACTTGGCGGCTCTGGTCTGTAATTTCATTACTACACACACACAAACTGGAAAAATGTAGCAACGGCGACAACTTTAAAGTAAAAAGAAAGTCTGAGGAAGTGGGAATACTTCAATTGAAACTCAGTAAAGCATATAGCAAATTTTAGAAGAAATACAAGAATAGGAAAATGTCAACCGGACCAGGGACTGGAACCCATCCTTCATGCCATATCCTCATATATCCTCCAATAATCAGTTCACCCACCAGCTGTCAACCCTCATCCACCCACGTCTCAATTACACACACACACACAAAAGCCTGACCCATCTGCCAAAGTAGCCTAACCAAATGACTAACATACCTTCACATTTACAGGTAAATTATATACACTATTTTAATTTTGTAAATTCATAATTTTAATATTCTTTGTACTAGAATCAATTATTGCACTAACTGATAATCGTAAAGATAAACGTTTTTTATATGAAGAATAAAGAAAATAAAACTCTGTCTTAGCATCAACATCAACACAGAGCACAAACTTGCGTAACTACATACATGTAGCGCCTCTATCCTCAAACTTCATTATTACTAATTATGTTGTTTGATACTAGATATAACCACATTACATATAACATTATTAAAAAGAATATTCCATAAAATATATTACTATATACACACAATTATTATATTATATTGCCACATCTGAAGACCTGCAGTGATGGCAGAGCGGTAGCGAGCCGGACTGCAGACACGTAGACTCGGGTTCGAGTCCCAGCCGACGCAACCATTTTTATTTGTTTAATTTATTTACATTGTTTGCCTTTAGTTTCTAGTATTTTCTTTTTCTAGAATGTTCTGCTTCTAGAATATTCCATGTATGTATAAATAGGACTGGATTCCAAATCGGAGTCAGTCTTAAGCAGTACGAGCTTTGTACAGCACTTCGCCGTTGATTAAACGCTTATAACCTCTACGTGTGTGTGTGTTATTGAATCTCACGATCCCTAAGAAACGTGACTATATATATATATTGTAATGAAGAATAGGCTTTATTAATAATAATTAGTTTTAGTTTTAATTTTAATTTAATATCTAATTCAAACGGTGGGATTAATTAATAAATAAATCCAATTTCCAGACTTAAAAAAAACATTAAAATTTATTAACACATTTCAGACAATTTAACTTTCCGGTTACAAATGTACTCCTTTTCTCAGGGGATTTTGGGCCAAGTAGCAGAGAACACTTAATTGAAACATTGGGTCCGACCTTGCATGGTAAAATTGTTTAACGATGGGTGGATCTCACCAGTGTCGTGATATTTTTTATGTCTCTCGAAGATTCCGCGCGTCCAGCAATGAGAGGCGTCGACGTCGGTCACGTGCCAGTGGTGATGATTAAGGTCGGCGTCTCTCCACTCACACCTATAGGAATCCCAAAGCAATTCCAATTCGTCACCTTTTGCGACGTCCTACAAGTCAACGTGTCGCCGCCATCTCTCTCCAAGGACTGCCTCAAATCCTCGTGTCCTTGCGTATTTACTTAGTAGCCCCTTTTTTGTGCCGCTTTTGCCACCCCCACCTCTCAAATCTGGCCGCTGACCCTGAAGGGTGCGTCCCCCAGCGTACGCTGTCTTGCCAAATATTTAAAAAGATTTTGTGAATGGGATAATGCACATTATAATATGTATATATATATATATATATATTATATTGATTTTATAATGCGAATTGGGGAGGGAGAAGTTAGTTATTAAACTAAATTAGAACAAATTTCAGATTGGTGGGTGGAATCACTAAATAGGAAGTTCTAAAGAGAATAGGGGAAGAGCGAACAATATGAAGGACGTTGACCAAGAGATTAGGCGCTTTGACGTTGATACTCACTGGAATTGGTGCGGCTGGCCCGGGTTCGAGGCGTCGAGAGGCAGTCGGCGGCATCCCCGCACAGACGACACACGTTCTCCGGCAGACACACCACAGTGCCCATCTCTGAAGAAGAAGAAACAGACGAATTAACTCAGGGGTCAAGGGGAACAGAACATCCAGGACCTATAAATTATCTGTGATGTGTGTGTGGCCTCGTATGCGACTTGTAACCGTCTTCCTTTTAATACCGAGACGTACCAACTTTACACGCAGTGAAATCCATAAAAAGGAAAAGACAGATATTTGTAAACGTAAAGAAGTGACAATTTTATGTGAATCACCGTCACGTGTGCTCGTGACCGTGAGCCGCCACAACATTGCGAATTGTTGTGCAAATAGCAGGAGGAGTTGGACTGATTGCATCAATGGCGGCTCAACAGACGCAGATCAAACGATCGGATCGGCATTCCAGTCATCACGCACGAGCACACGCCATAATTAATAACCACATCAACCTTGTAAACATATATTACAACAACAAACTGAATATGTCGTATCCCTTAATATTCAAGACGCTTGACAGTCATTCGTAAAAGATAATTATTTCCTAATTTAACAATTGGTGACCTAGCTCAAACTTTATTCTATAAATTTACTCGTAACAACGTTTCGGCATGTTTTCAAACCTTCTTCAGTTTTTTCCTTCCTCTAGAGGAAAAATGTATATAAAATTAACAGCAGAGAGGTGAAATTGATACCCTAGTGTTAATTTTCGTTACATTTTTCTTCTACAGGGAGGAGAACACCTTAAAAAGGCATAAAAACATGCCCGAAACGTTGTTACGAGTAAATTTATAGAATTAAATCTGTACTAGGTCACCAATTGTTTAATTATATATAGCAGACGTTAAATTTGAACCTTTATAATTATTTTCTGAAAATATTGTTGCTACTTATAGAGACACTCCTTCTCAAATTAACACACAACTGCCTGAATAAATAAAGTACAATAAGTTGGCCGAAAGTCAGGAAAAGAAACAAGACATTCGATTTTCGTCTCTGGATTTCGCGGTGTCAGTACTAATATCTATTTCTTTTGTTAAGGTCTCCAATTCGACGTTATAAATAAATGAAGAAGCCCAGAAATCTGGGGACCAGACTTGATTTTAAACTATTTATTTAATTCAAGGAGGGAAATAAATGTTTCTATTGAAGCTATAGGAGAATGAGATGGGCGGATAGAATCACTAACGAGGAATAGGGGAAGAGCGGAAAATATGAAGAACATTAAAGGGATCGATTAATAGGCCACGTTTTAAAGTACGAGGGTCTTGTAAAATTAGCATTAGAGGTCAAGAATGGAATACGCTAAGCAGATTAGGGAGGATTTGAGATGTGCTGGTTATGCGGAAATGAAAAGTCTTGCGCAATATAAGTTAGCATGGAGGATTACATCAGACCAGTATTGAGACCAAATAATAGTCCCATTTACCTTATCAAGATCACAAATATAGACGTATTTGTATTAAAAAAAATATTAATAAAATATTTTTTCTGACTAATAGGTAGTTATTGTTTTAATCATTTAAATTAAAAATTACATACAAGACGTTTAGTCCCCAACTTTATGGGTCTCATCAGTCATTTATATAACGAGCTATTACAAACTTCAATAGAAAATGTTGTAGTGGATCCGCAACATCGAACCAAAAATTATACGTCTTGTGTTTTATTTATTTTCGATTTCATCTTTTATTTATGACTTTCAGCCAGTTTATTACTTTATTTATTCAAACACCTTGACTCGGTCGTCTCGATTCCCGTTGCTCCTCCCTCTGGAGCAATTTTCTCTGTGGGTCGCCTATAGTCGCCCAACGCCTTGACTTCTTTCCAAGTTTTCATTTTACTCGTCGTCGGGTTCGAGCCGAGTGTCTCTTTTCAACTTCTCCGTTTGGCTTCCCAACTGAGTGGCCAATCCATGTCCCATTTTCTAGTTTTTATTTGTATGTCAATTGCTTCTTACTTTTCATACTTCTTCGTTCGTAAGAATCTCTCTTTGTAAATTACTGTGATTACTGTCAATTAAATAATTTTAAATTCCCTTTCTAGAGGTAAAAATAACTTGCTAGAATAGTCATTATAGGTTGTTAATAACAAAACGGTCTTCATCACCGTGCATTATGCGGTATGGTTTGTGCGCCCCGGGAGAAAAAGTTTCGTAACCCACAAATCAACTAACTTCCACAATCTTTCACACTTTTCACCACAGTGACACGCCATTTCGATTACGGAGAATACGCAAATTTACATCACGTGTTCGACAACGAAACCGCAAAAGGTATTTCCGTGTCGTTCTCTCCCCTACCCCTGTCCCAAAATATATCACAAATGGCAGATTTATGGAGTCGGGACGCTCTCAAGGAAAGCAGGAAGGGGGACGGGGAAGGGGATGGGGAGGGATTGGTATCGATCCTAAAGGAGCTTACGAGAAACAGAAAAAAAGTAGAGCCAGTATACCATATCATTGGCAATTTGAATACGGCCATTAATAACGTACCTTGTGATTGGGTCTATCAGAAATCCTTGACAAATATTTTTTACGGAACTCTCAATTTCATCTGAGCTATATTTTAACAATCACACCGTGATCGAAACGTTAACGAAAATAAATATTGTGAGGACCGAAATATTTCTCAATTTATAAATTAATAAATAATTTATAAATAATCCATACATATATATATATATATATATTGTAGCAGATCCGTCGTTCCTCTGTATTCGAGGATTCCTTTAGGGCGCCAGGTATTTTTCATAAAAACACCAAAAATTGATTTTAATAGTTTTAATTCCAATCAGAGCATGAGAAAAAATTATATGTGCAGGGCGTGGTCATTCTCTCGTCGTCCCGCCGACACAACCTGCTTCTCCAATCACCCCATGACGACTCACAACGTCTCGCCAGACCACATTGTTGGCCCGGGTTGCGTCAGTTCCTCAACAATTGCAACTCGCAAGCTGGCCTGCATTGTTCAATGTGACTTTTCATGTTACAATATATATATATATATATATATATATATATATATTGTAACATGAAAAGTTACGATGAACAATGCGGGCCAGCTTGCGAGTTGCAATTGTCGCAACTCGGGCCAACAATGGAGTCTGGCGAGACTCGAGCAGTCGTCATGGGGTAGTGAAAGGAGAAGGATGTGTCGGCGGTTGCGGACGGAGAAAGACCACGCCCTGTAGTGATAATTTTTCTCATGTTCTGAAATGGATTATTAAAAAATACCTGGCGCCCAAAAAGCATTTAAATCCTCGAATACGGAGGTACGCCGGATCTTCTACAATATATATATATATATATATATATATATGCATAGTAGAATATTCAAAATAATTCTTACCGAATTTTGATAAGGTCTACCAATTGGTAGAAGAAACATTGTGTTTTTTTCTGATAAGAACTGGTAGTTGTCTGTTAAAATATGAAGGCCAGTTCATATCATCCTTCAACAGTTCAACCTGAAGAGGTTCCATATCACGACCGAAACATGTAGCTGATTTTAAATTATAGTTTTTTGTTTCACTAATTGTTTTGTCTGTTTTTTGCGTTATTTAAACTTTAATAAACACTAATTTCGCTCTCTGTCTATTCATATAAAAATATTTGATGATTACACATAGATGCACGATTAAAATTCGACTATTTCGTAAAGGGAGTTTCATAATACTGTACCGCAACACTCGGTATCGATTTTTCTTTGTGGTTTTTTTTTCATAAAAGGGTTAGTGATTCCCTGCACAAGGCTTTTATGTTAATTGACTGTCTGTCTCGTCTATGGGTTAACGAGATACTGATCTATGTTTACAGTATCCTCCCTAAGGGCCGTCTAATTACCCAAAGCAACAACGTCCCTGGAGGGAGGGAACAGTCTATCTATCTATCGACTATACACAACTCTCAGTTAGATTTCTCTGCCTCTGTGTTTACTTATTCGGTTACCTAAATATCAGTACTTACCTCCAAAATAGTTTATCTAAGGAATAAAACAGCTTGGATCAAATAAGAATAATCGTGCTTCAGTTATTATAAGCCCCCGTTCAAAAAATATATAAATGAAAATGATATTGCTTCGTTTACTTCGATATAATCACCGATAAAATTAATACCTTGGTAAAATAATGATTTAGCTACATACTAGTAGCTCAGTTGTAAAGTAAATGGGAAAATATTCGAAGAGAAGCAAAGTCTTATTGACTGACGGAGTCGTTTATTTGTCTCTAAAGGAATTATTCGTTTATTAAATTAATAAAACCAGTAAATTGAGTCTCACTTGTTTATTCGTTAATTATAAAACAGGAGCATCGACAGTCACACTCGTCTAAAAAAATGTTTTGATTTATTAGTCGAATATGACACTTATGTAGAAAGCTCTTGTTTTATATTTAACGAATAAACAAGTGAGACTGAATTTGCCGCTTTTATTAATTTACTAATTGAGTACTAACAACAGTCTGTAATATATCATTATTATAATGAATTATGCGTTTTTATAAAAGATTATCGGTTAATAAACCGAATAAATTTATTGTTTAAACACAACGTTTCCTTTATAAAATCAATACACCGGAAAATCAGGCGTTAATGTATTCTTCCTTTATTCTTACCTACATGGATACTTTTCATAGGAAAAGTATTACCTGTCGTAGTCGGAAATTGATCCCGGTTCCAACGCCTTTTGTATTCAGGAAGCCTAACCACTGACCCACACCAAGAGACCGAATCCACTAAATATGCCCACCTCATCTACCGATAATTTATCGTTTACCATAGCCTCTATGATTTAAAAAATGAGCACCATTCCTCATAGCAGAAATTTAGTATAAAAACTTCCTATATTATAGTATACAGGCAGACCTTAAACCAGTTCACATACTACATTCGTTCCTCAAGTTTCCTAATAACTGTTCTGGATGAGGAAGGCAAGATATCAGATACGTTATTGACTGACGGAGCTGTTTACATTGCTTCAATAGATAAATTGTCGCTTAGAGGAGGGCAACGTTTAAACAAGATTTTACTGAGGGAGTCTCATTAAGGTACTTTTCAACGATTTGTTACTTAGAGATCAAAGAAGCAACGGGTTGTTGGCTGAGGGAGTCGTTTATATATTTTATACATCTCCAAAAGAATTCTTTCTGACTTCCCTTCTTTACTACTGTCAGACAAAGTAGGGTGAAACAAAATCGGCACCATTTAAAAAAATTATAAACTAGTTCAAATCATTTCCTTTCTATTTTTTACCTTGTTTCTTTTTCACCTGTTACATGTGAATATGCCTGTTTCATTGACGGTATTTTGAAGTTTTGTAAATAAAATATAAATCTTAAGCTGGCAGTATACTGACAAAAAGTCGGAAATTAATTAAAAATTTTAATTATTAATTAACAAAACGTTTCATCTTGAAATTAAGGGACCTCTACAGTTGTATATAATTAAATATGTGAAAGGAATTTATTAAAAAATCTAAAAATTTCTTTAAGGAATTTATTAAATTTGGTTAAAAGACTGTTTTTTATTTAGTATGATAATAATTTTTCCTTATTTTAATCAGTCATTTAAATAACCAAAACTATAATTTAATTTTGATTTAAAATTTTTGTAATGTTTTAAAAAACTTGTATTTATTTTTTTAGATGACTATGGCAATGCCGAAAGCTGATTTGAAATCAAAATTAAAGTATAGTTTTGGTTATTTAAGTAACTGATTAAAATAAGGAAAAATTATTATCAAATCTGAAACTTGTAGACCGCCTACCGAATACCCAGAGCCCGAAAAATAATATTTTGGTTCATTGGATATAACTTGGAAAATCTGTTTAATAATAGAGTTGATAAATCCCCCACAATTCAAGCACTAGATTCATCCCCTTCAACCCCGTATAAATTATTCAACCCGGTGAAGCGTTTTTCCAAAGCTTTTAGAATATCCATGAGCTATTTGTGCAACGATCTTAATAAGCTTTCCGTGCCACAACAAGCGCGGGCCGAGAAAGTTTGACGGAGGCACGTGAATAATGAAGGAGGATGGTCACGGTTCAAGGGAAGTTCCACAAGGTAACAACATCTGCACTCAGTCAACATCAGCTACTTTTCTTTATTGATTTTTTAACAACAAAAAAAGAACATCGGGACGGGACCTGAATAATTAATTTATGTGAGTAGTGACACCATTTTTGAGGGGAAAATTTTTTGGAGGGGTGGAAAATGTTTCCTGCGGATACGAGCCAGCGGCAACGTTTTAATTATTGAAAATGTTGCCGGGTCAGCGACGAATTATAAATGCAGCTAAACCACAGGACGCGTGCGGCATTTACCAACAGGTTTAATAAATGTCCAGTCATGGATCAGTATAATTACCATCTGAAATATTATCACACGGCCTAAAAATATTCCTTTCTTTATATGAACGCCACAGTTCCGCATTTACACAACAGTCGTCACTGTCAAAATAGCAGAGCCCTGAGTTTGAAGCCTCACTGTGCCCATTCGGATTTCATACCATTTTATGGCATGAAAATAAAAATATTTTTAAAATCATTTAATACTTGCATCTTGCTGAAAAAACTGAAAAAAGTCAGGGGTTATTTGTATTCCTTTCAAGCAGCTCGACTTTGACCAATCATAGGTTTCAAACTGTTGCTTTAAATAGTCTTGAAATTTAGCAAAAGACTGTGCAAACCCTTCCAAACCTATCAGCAAAGTATGAATCATCTGTGAATCTTACTTTGTTGTAAATTAATTAAATAGTGGGCCTCTACTCACTCTTGGACAGCGCATCGCAGAATAGTGGGACACGGCTTTTCTCCATACGGGATGAACTATAGCTTAAATATGGGTTTTAATGTCAGAATTAAACTCAGCGGCTCACATTGCATCGGTTTAAAGCCCAATCTCTATTGGTTTTGTTTGGATGATATTCCACCCTCACCCCTAAGAATACTCCCCTTCGATTATTGATGAGGTTAAAATTATACGGTAACAGTATCGGAGGACACACTACCAAATTAACTGACACAGATATTATCTATATGTTGGAAATAGTGGCCGTCTCTTCCTTATTAAAAATTTCCATCCCCGCCCCTAGGAGTGGTAGATGAGTCATCTGTTTCCGGGTCGCAAAGAAGTTGAGTACGAAATTTGGTCGAAATAGGTAAACTCGTTTAGATTTGTGTGCGGAACATACATACAAACAAAGAGAGAAAATTTTATTATAGGGTAGATGTAAATCCATTAAATAAATTCCCTAGTGCGATTTTTTTAATAAAACACAGCAAAGCTCAGACAGAATCGTTCTTTACACGATTAGTAAGTACAATTAGTAAGGTCAAGAAAGAGAGATAGAAATTAGGTGACTTACCTGAGATTCACAGATGGCAGGAACTTTGTACGTTTTGGAGTTATTTAAATATCCGGAGGCACCGCCCCCTTCATCAGAATGTTAGGAAAACATTTCCAGTGAATTGTCATCGGTTAGTCGATCACAAAGTTAACAGATTAACGTGACAATATCATTTCCTGATACACACACATATATATATCGGACGATGCAGTCTGTGTGGTGGCAGGAAAGCCTCCGGTAGACATTCTGGCCGATGAGTGCCGAAGACTACAAACAAACAGAGGTCTGGAAGGCAAGAGAGTTGAGAGGCTCAAAACATATGAAGAATGGCAACGCCGTTGGGATGAGTCCAATAAAGGCCGATGGACCCATAGGTTAATAAGATCAATTAAAGACTGGATTAATCGGAAACACGGAGAAGTGAATTATTGTCTTACTCAACTCTTGACCGGTCACGGCTGCTTCAGGGCATACTTCTACAGGTTTGCCATAGATAATTCACCTGCATGCCCTGAATGTGGAGTTAATGAGACACCATAACACGTGTTTTTCAGTTGCTCGAGATTTTCATTGGGAGACGAGCATTAGAAAGCGATATTGGAACTTCAATAACACCAGATAATTTGGTACCCAATATGCTGTTTTCACTTAATACCTGGAATAAAGTAAGCGCATATGCCTCTATAGTAATTCAAAGATTAAAAAATTACAAAAAAGAGAGAAGTAATAATGTTTAAAGGAGACAGAGAGAGCTTCACGCTACGACTGCTTCCTGTGAAATAATGTCTAACGACGGTCCCACAGGAAGATACACACAGTCATCGTTGGAAAGGGAGGTGTTTTTAGTGGGTAGAATCCAGTGCGGACCCTGAGATAGTGTCTTTAGAAGATTTTTACCTGCCCTCGCAAAAAAAACTTATATATATATATATATATATCTCGCAAGTCAAGTGTAATCTTTTGTTTGAGACTTTAAATGTTATTCATTACCACGGACAATGAACCAATTACCTTACCCTGTGGCTCACAAAGCGTAACTTGGAATTACTGGCCTTTGGCAATTAATGTTATTTGTTTCACATTCATTAATTTATTTTACTATTTATTATCATTCATTGATAACACATGTTGTATTTATTGTTATAATTTTGCAAATTTATTCATTATTGATAGTTTCCAGGACGGACCCGTTTGCATCGTGATGAATATTGATGGTAATATATATATATATATATATATATATATATATATATATACTGAGAGATTGTATATATTGTAGACAGACTGTAGTAGGAGTCACCTGCAGTGGGGTGGCAGCCACATCAAAGGTAGCCAGTGTGTCAAGAGCCACTCCACTCGCTGCTGCAGACTGACTGTGCACGTGCTGCACAACGGAAAATAACACGTGACGTCAACTCAAGGACCTCTCAAAGGACTCAAATTATTAACTCTTTAGTAAATTACACCGGCTATCAAACGTGTAATAGAGTACAGTATCGGGAGCAACGTTTTCTATTCTGGAACATATACACGAGTTGTATTCTTCAAATGGATCAATTTTACTATACATTTCGCGTTTAAAACTGTCAATTTACCATCCGAGAGCCAGTTTCAGCTCGTTGCCTGGTTTGTCGTGGGTTTTTTCGTTCTATGCGAAGAAAATGTTAAGTCGGCCGCAGTGATTAGTGCGTCGAGCAAATTGAAAATTTATCCCTTACGAAGTAAGAGTAAGTACGGAGTAAGACAATGATGCAGTCTGTCGCCCATGCTGTTTAATTTACATATACAACAGATGATGAAGAGATTTAAAACGGAATATGCAAAAGGAATCATACTGCAAGGAGAAGAAATAAAATCCCTACGCTTTGTGACGATAGTAGTATTAGGGGTGTCAGAAGAAGACTTGTAAATCATAATAAATTACATGAACGTGGTCCTGGAGGAAGAGTACAACATAAAGGTAAACCAAGGTGATGGAGTGTAGTACGGGAAACAGTGGAATAACAAAAGGTGTTATATTGGGAAGGGATATTTTGAAGGTAGTTAAGTAATTCTGCTACTTGGGAAGCGTAATTACTAGAGTAAGATAGCACAGGCAAGGAAGGCTTTCGCTAAAGAGAGGAATTTACTTACCGGTAATATAAGTGTTAATATTAGCAAATCGTTGCTAAAATTTTTCGTATGGAGAGTTGCGCTATATGGGAGCGAAACGAGGAAGATAGGTGTTGTGAAAAGGAAAGTTATAGAAGCTTTTGAGAACGAGATGGGTGAATATATTCACCAGCGAGGAAGTTATCAACAGAATAGGGGAAAACCGAACAATATGGAGAACGTTGACCAAGAGAAGGGATAGATTAATTGGCCATGTTTTGAAACATGAGGGTCTTGTAAAATTAGCATTAGTGGGAGGCGTGTTGGGTAAGAACAAAGGGGGAGGCTAAGGATGGAACACGCTAAGCAGATTATGGAGGATGTACGATGGGGATATGAAAGGCTTGCGCAAGACTGGTTACCATGGAGGATTGCATCAGACCGGTGTCAGTACTGAATACCACCATAACAACAACAACAACGAAATAAATTGTTTAAAATAATTTTGCCCGTCCTGAAGAGAATCCAATTAGAGGAACAACACCTTTTGTTAAGTTTTATTTCTGACTAATGAGGCTGTTGAACTCGTTTATTAGCCACTGAAATATCGCCAACTACCTCCGTTCCGTGGTAATGGGTGCGACCAGTTCTTGTGGAGGGAGACGCCCGGACCAGGAACTGCGCAAGAAAATGGAGGAGGACCCCTGCAAGTACCGCTGGAACAATTAATTGTGTAGGTGAGAGGAGAGGAGAGGAGAGGAGAGAGAGATGCTCGAGCGCCTCTCCAGCGACAAAGCGCCGTCTCTCGATGCAACTGGATCTCGCCCTCGGGCTTCCTCGCTGTTATTGCTCGTGCGTCGCTCTAAATATTTGGCCGAGATCAAATATAGCCTTATTTGACTTGAAATATTGATTCCGAAGACTTGAGTGCGTGCGTGTGTGTGTGCAGAGCGCGGAGTCAGCGATTCTTCGTGCAACGTCTTCCACCGTCACCGTTACATAATCCTAAATGCAAAGACCAACGTAGCTGAACTTGAGGGAAATGACGAAGAAACTGTTGAGGTGAGAAATTTTTTTACCGATGCGTCAACAAGCATACACGATTCCTTCAGTCAAAGACATGATTATTCCCCGCCGCCGTAGAAACGGCTATAAATCCATGCCCGGTTTCGAGAATAACGAAATATAACAACCAAGGAACCATCTTACATTTATTATAATAATATAAATAAATTTTGATAAAACCGAGCATTTGGTAGTCACAGGCAGGGACAGGAAAAGATTTAAAAATGGAAGACGACGTAAGTGTAGTAAATTATTGCACCACATATAAATACTTGGGGACTAATATTTCTATTAAAGGAGGAAGCGAGGAGGAAATTAAACAGAAAATAGCGAAGGGAAGAGTTGTAAAAAAACAGTTGCACTCAATTATATGGAATAAACATATAACAAGTAAGGTGGAAAGGAGAATCTACAAAACGATACTGATCGACTAAGATCGACGGAGACGCAGCTGTGGTGTGACAAGAACGGAAAGGAGAAGAAATGGGGTTTCATCAGTAAATATCTTAGATACAACAGAAGGTAGGAGGTAGAATTGATATGGAGATTTGAGACGAATGCCAGAGGAACAGAGGCCATTAAGAACTATTCACTGGTAACCCCCAAAACGACGTTGGCCAGGAGGAGGGATAGATTAATATCCCACGTTTTAAGACATAAGTGTCCTGTAAAATTAGCATTACAGGGAAGTGTGTGGGGTAAGAACAGAAGAAGGAGGTCGAGGATGGAATACGCTAAGCAGCTTAGGGATTAGGGATGTGGTAGTTATGTGTATATGAAAAAAAAGTTTGCGAAAGATAGGTTAGCATGGAGGGTTGCAGCAGACCAGTCTTTGGACTGAATACCACAACAACAAGCAGCGAAATGAACAGGGAAGACAATTGACTGAGGGAGTCGTTTATGTGATTGGATGGATTAAGTTCCGTTTGGAGAGAAATTTAGCTGAAAACTTTTGATTTAGTATCATAAGTATAAAAGTGTCTGTATTAGTTAAAAATTAATATTTAAAGTGCTTGCAGAAGTATATTTGAAACGAAGCGGAATATTCCGCTGATGATGATGCTGGGGGAGATAGAGAGGGAGACTGGTTATTACAGTTCTGTGTGACAATTACCCGTCCGTATAGACATGCGGGTCTGGTTATCGAGACAATGACGTCGTGTGGGTGCGTGCTCGGACAAAGAGATCTGAAGGAAAGATATAAGAACGACCGTCCGCCCCCGGTCCGGTCCTCGAATCACAGAGGGGGGTAAAAAAAGTAGTCCAGCAGCAGCAGCACCCGGCTTACTCACAAGTTTGTCCTAATCAGCTTATAGGCTCCATCCCCCTGCCCGCTAACAAGTTTCAACGGAATGCAGAGGACAGTTGGCAAAATGGCGGAGCGAGAGGCGAAAACTTTGATCTCACGCGAAACACGCTCGGATTTGCATACAATCCTCGGGGCTTTAATCATGTGCTTCACTTTGTCCATTACCTTAAATGTTAAAAGTTATAGATTCGTTGTTCGTTTCCGGTTTTGGCCCTGTGACAGATAATTCCATATTCCAAGAAGGTTCCTTCCCGTTACCCCTAAACCATTATGACGTGAAGAAACGTACACGCACACACGAATCACCCACACTGCTACTTACCTCCTTTATTGACGTTTCGTCCAGATTCTTTCACTTTCTCAGCTACAGGTAACTAAGCAAATTCCAACTAAAGTTAACTACAGTCTATTCAGTTTCCAGTTATAAAAATAATACAAATTTATATTTTTAATTGATAAAAATATATGTGGAATAAACAAAATGACATTAACGGAGTCCTGGAGAAAGTGTTCAATATGAGGATTAATTTATGGAAAGCCAAGGTAATGGAGTGCAGTTTGGGAAATAGTAGAATAACAAAGGCTGTTAGATTAGGAAGGGATATTTTGAAGGAAGTCAAGGATTTCTGCTACTTGGGAAGCGTAATAACTAGAGTAGGATAGCACAGGCAAGGAACAGGAATTAACGTACGGGTAATATAAGTGTGAATATTTGGAAATCATTTGCAGAAAATGTTGGTATGGAGTGTGGCGTTATATGGGTGCAAAACGTGGACGACAGGAGTTGCGGAAAGGAAAAAAAATAGAAGCCTTTGAAATGTGGCGCTGTAGGAGAATGAGATGGGTGGATAGAGTAACTAACGAGGATGTTCTAAAGAGAATAGGGGAGGACTTTGACTAAGACAAGGGATATATTAATAGTCCACATCTGAAGACAAGAGGGTGTTGTAAAATTAGCATTAGAGGGAAGTGTGTGGGGTAAGAACAGAAGAGGGAGGACAAGGATGGAATACGCTAAGCAGATTAGGGAGTATGATGAATATAGTAGTTATTCGGAAATGAAAAGACTTGTGCATGATATGGAAGGTTGCATTAGGCCACTCTTAGGACATAATACATAACAACAACAGTTGGATATAATTACACAGAAGAAAGGTGAAAGTCTTTACTTGATATTAAATTCGTATGGCAATTTTTAGACGGTCGTGATGAAATATAAAATGGGGAATTAATTACTGACCGCGAGATTCTTGGAAGTCATTTAAGCGTATATAATTGAGCATCACCTGTGTGTGCTGACCTCTGTGTGTGCCGGCCGATGGACTGATTGGACGTCCCTCCTGTTTGTTCAGCGGTTCAAAGGACTTGACCATTGCGCTTTCATCTCCGGCTTCAACACCTTCCCAGGGTAATGCTGAAACGCGTAAATGCAGACCGCGGGAGGAAGGAAACGTCTGCAGCAAGACCCACGGTGCCTGTTGCCCTAATTGGCCGAGCCTTCGCAAAGATGAGCTCGCAATTAATTGGCGGAGGGATGTTATTCCTAGACAGATTATTCCCGTTTATCAACACAGAGCAAACGGAGACTGAGACCCCACACTGTCTGCTCATGTTTATATTAGAAACAATTGACCACAGGCTGCCTGCTCATTCCCTAGCTTCAATACTCTACATTATCAACGTTCCTGGTAGAATATCCAGACAAGAGAAAGCACATTCTTGTGGTCGTCATTAAAGAAATAAACTTATTCCTCTTCTCTGACACAACAGACCGATTCAAGCCACGACCATTTTGCTGCTTCCTTCCACTTGTATCTATCTATATCTACAATAAATAAAAAGACAGCCAAGACACCTTCACCTATTTTGGGAGGTTTATGTACTGGGGTCGAAGACTTTGGGCATAATGCGAGAGTTGTCCGCTGATTCCGTTAGATCAGTCGGCCAACTACCTCCTAAAACGGGTGGAGACACGGAGAAGGGAATTCTGCGACCTTCCAATAAACTCGTCTCCCATCATTCGTATGGAAGGATGTGAGAATAGTACCCAATGCCCGACCTACCTAATGCACGTTTTCTAGTAGGAGTGGAAGGAGAAGAAAAGCGATATTAGATGATATAAAAGTATGTGAAGGGACTCTGAGTGAATGACGGTGAAAATTTGAAGGCCTGAAAACTGATGATGATGACCTTTCTTTATTTCATGTCTTGTAATTTTCTCGGCTTTTTCTTTCATTAGACGATTTTCTGCCTGTTCGTTCATTTGTCAGTGGATGAAGTGTAACGGAGGAGTTCTCACCTGATCTCTAGGTAAAATATTGATCGTGACTAGAGGCTTGCTCAGGCTGAGGCTGACTGCCGGAAGCTTCTCTCCGTGGATGAGGTTTAGCGATGGCAAACAGAACTTCATCGGACCTCCCCCACCCTCTTCCCCTTCTCATCCCTTAAAGTTGTCGAAACAGACGATGTCGTTTCCACGAGTATCACAATGCAGATAACGCTCATAAAATACGCCACTACTAACCACTTGTCATTCTATTTTATGTTGAATTGATTCCAGCCATATTTATGAATAAAAACTGTACCTTGCTGAACTCACGGAATGAGTTTTCCTGTTGCACGTTATTACTGGAGCCAGTGATGTTCTCAGTACTGATTTCTCCAAATTTCCGGAAAAGGTAATAACTTTTTCCTCCCACTGTAAGTTACATGGCCCCATATCAAGTCAACCTGTTGCTTTGAATTCCTTACCGGTGTAGCAGTTGTTAATGGAACATTGGTGTAACTGCACAGTTTAATCGACAGTCAATACGTCATAATTGGAATCTAAGTTGGAGAATTTTAACAAGTAGGATGTCAGGAGAGTGCGTGGTAGTTGAGCCACGACACTGGAGAAATCAGTCAGTCAGAAACGAGCTTCTTTCAAGTAATCAGGCGTAGAGAAAACGACGATTCTCGCTGGCGTAATAAGAAGGAAGGATGTGCCTGCAGGTAATTTCCCATAATCCAGGGACGAGCTCCAGAGGCGACCAGAATTCGTGGAAGACGGACCTCAAGTTATCGACGGGGGCAAAGGACGAACCTGTTAAATCTCAGGTGTATTTGTGCCAAAATCGAAAAGTGCGCGATGACGATTTTATTGCTGCACGATAATCTCACAAAAAAAATTAACGTGAAGTTACTAAATGCGGTATCCGTGGTAAATTTTTAAATTAGACCCAAAGTCTTGTAATTATTGTTGTTTTCTATGAATAAATATATTTTGTTTTTTATTTAATCCAACCCGATGATTTATTTTGTTTTAAATTAAAATCCAACCCCTCAGTTCACTCATACAAGATAACTGTTAGCAAAGAAATACGAAGACACTGAACGCTAATGATGTGTGTGTCTCATGGATCATCCGTGCGAACTAATCAGTGAATATGTATGTGAAGTGGTCTGGGCCGGGGGCTGAGGAGGAGTGTTCGTGACCGAGCGAGGACTTTGCGTGACTCGACGGGGGGACGTGCAGGCCCACTAACGCCCTCGCCAATGACCTGCACTTAGCCCAGATGGCCCAGCAACTTGCGCACTGTGCAGCGGAAGGAGACACTCACACACTCGACGCTCAAATGTCACCATCAGTCAGTACAAAAATATATGCTTGTACTTTTTACAGTTGTTGCTGATAAAGAAACTCCAGTTTCACGTCACCTTTACGTTTAACTTCAACTTGTATTCCCGCAATCTCCAAACTCCAACTCTCACCTTCAGGGTAAAAGATTAGGAAATTTACGTACGTTAAGGGGAGAATTTTATTGAGACTGGTTTAAGTTTTTTTTGTAAATAAAGTAATTAAAATATCCGACTTAACAGAGGAAGTCCCTAAAGTTGAGTGAAGAAACGTCATCATTTTTCTGATATTAATTTTCATAACAAAGAAGCGTAATAACTAGAGATGGTAGAAGAATAGTAGACATAAAGAAGCGGTTAGCACAGGAAAGGAAGAGGAATTTACTTACAGGTAGTATAAGTATGAATATTAGGGAACCGTTGCTAAAAATCTCGTATGGAGCGTGACGTTATACGCACCTCATTCTCCTATATCACCACATTTCAAAAGCGTCTATTCCTTTCGTTTCTCCAACTCCTACCTTCCACGTTTCGCACCCATATTGCGCCACGCTTCTTACTAACATTTTCAGCAACGATTTCCTAATATTCGTAGTTATATTAGCCTGTAAGTAAATTCCGCTTTTTAGCGAAAGCCTTCCTTGCCTGTGCTATCCTACTCTTTATGTCTACTCTACTTCTACCATCCCTAGGTATTACGCTTCCCAAGTACGAGAATTCCTTAACTAGCTCAGAGGTACTAAAAATGTCATGCCACATTATTCTATTAATAATTAACAAAGGATAATGTTATATCAATAAACTTTGAGTCATTTAATATCTGCGATCTTTCGCCTCTTCCTCATTGTGCCGCTTTCTCGTCTTCATTAAGTTGCCAATGTAATGTCTATTCTATGCCTTCTGGATTCCTAAATTAAGGAAGAGGTGCCAAGAAAGAGTTTAGTAACCCTTTGACATGTTTGTTTGTTTATTGTAAAAAAATAAAAGTATAGAAAAAAAAGATTTCCAACGAGAAGGGAGGAAAGTCATTAGATGACGGTTAGGTTACGATGACGTCACCGATTGAGGAGCCGACAGAGAGGAGTGGCCCCATATTATCATTCATTGCGGTAAAGTAATTGTTTGTTATCATTACAATAATAAATGAATTTTATTTTTAGTTTAAAAAATAGAGCCTTGTGTTGCGGGAGCTACTTTGGCCGAGTGTCGCGGGACGACCGTAGTAGGTAACGCGGCTCACGCTCTCCCGGGCCATTAATCAATCCTTGCGGAATGCTGCCATCTCCATGGCGACTGAATGAGGTAGGTAACTAGCCGACCGGATGGCCGGCCAGGGAGGGAGCTCAACCCCTGGGACCAGGGCCGTCGTAATTGCAGTCTTAACAGAGAAAGGGACTCGACACGTCACGACTCTCCCAAGCACCGCCATTGCTTCCTTACACGGGATATTAATCTGGTGAGAAGGAACGACGGGGTTGAGATTCCGAAACAACATACGAGGAGCCGTAGAATAGTAAACCAGCGTGTCTGTTGCACGACCACGGCGGCGACTCTGGGACGGTGAGCACTAAGAAGCGCTATAATGTATTATAACAAGCCTAAGAAGAATCTTGACGCACAAGAAACCATCCGAACACGTTCAAAACCTTTATTGAGTATTCACATATTATACACGGGGTTTCAATAAGGGCGAGTCGATGTTTTACTAGAATAAAAAGCAAGCTGTGTGTGAGCTAGTATTTAAAAGGGCATACATGGGCCTGTCAGACAAAAAATGAATTTCGCTAGTTTCACACACTGCTTGTTTTATTCCATTTCAACGTTTTAACATCGACCCGCTCTTATTGAAAAACCCCAATACTAAAACATCCACAAGTTTTCAGCTTTCACATCCATAATAATCTTAAAAAATTTTCAACAGATTCTATAAGAAATTTCTTGAATCCAGAGACTTTGGGTTTCCAACCAAAGACCTCACCACATACTGCATCAGAGGTAATCTTTTATCCCTTTTAAAAAATATAATCTTTTACATAGCAATTGTGAAAAATATCGCATCAAATCAAAATTATCACGACTGTTTTCCACGGTTTATTTAAGACCATACGAGATGTTAATTGGGGTAATTATCTACACAATTCTGAGAATTCAGCGTGATTGCCCGATCAAAGGTACTGACTGCATGTGATCATCCTTGATTCCTCAAATTTGCCCATCGGCTGAATTTTAATTTACACGTTTCAACAAACTTGTGATTGGTTGCTGTGAATGTGAATGCCACGTGACGCCAAAATTGCGGCAGCGACATCCAAAGGACGTGGTTGAGAGAGAGAGAGAGAGAGAGAGAGAGAGAGAGAGAGAGAGAGAGAGAGAGAGAGAGAGAGACGGGGGAAGCTTGGACGACGAACTGATTTCTCATTTAATGACGTGCCGGTAGTTTAACGGGATGGGAAAGGTGAAACGCTACGGGGAGAGAGTGTGAAGTGGCTGATCGTCGCAGTCGCCCAAATAATAATTGAAACGGTTGGCTGTGTGGTTGGTTGGATATATTGGCTCCGAGCACAAAAGCCTTTGATGAAATAATATGGCTATCATCATCGAGACCTAACCCGGGGAAAACCCTCACAAACGAATAATAACGCCGTTTCAATCTCCCCTCCCCTATCATCCCCCACCCTCACCCCCTCCGTAAAACGATAATAGCAAAGAATTAAGTTTCAATTAGAGAATAGGAAATTTATGGAAAGGTTAATTCGGCATGATGGATGACGCGTGACGGCGCTACTGGATAAAAATTTATGGGTCATTCTCTCCCTCCCCCCCTCCCCCTCTTTCCTCTTCCCTCTCAGCTAACAAATTCGTAAAATATGCGAACGAGTCGAGCCGAAATGAATTTATACCCGTATTATAATTAATACTTTACAACTCTGCTTGTTTTATTACTCGAATAAATTGATCACTCAGAAGCATAACCCAACGTTTCAACCTATTACTTTGACGTCTTCAAGATTCTAAATTAAGTGGAAATTTTGGTTAGCTCACATTTAAGCGGCTTTCGTTTGAATATTTAGACAACTGGTTAGTTATAATTTCAACATCTTGTGTAGAGCAGTAGGACCTCTCCCAAATTTTATTCGAGTTTTTTGGAATTTTGAATAATATAAAAATTTAGCAAGAACAGATAAGTAGAGGTTTTTCTCGGCTGCAGGCTAGCTGTCGGGAGACATACCTGTATCCAGATATTTATTGTTAAATTAGTTTTACTGAAGGAACATTCACCCTTCAAATTTTCCGGAGGTCACTGTTCCCTGTGTCTGGAAAATTTTCCCACGCCGGACGAAGGACTGAAGAGGATTGGCGGAAAAACATCGCGTGGAATAGCGTTTTCCCTTGGAGAGGGATATACTAGTTGAGTTGGGAGGTGAGGAGCCAAAAATTAGGCATAATGGTTCCAGACGTTGTGAGGGCGGGGAGGTAGTGGGGGAAGCGGTTCAAGACGTTGAGATGGTGAGGTGGAAGGGAGGAGAAAGCTGAAGAGTGCAACAAGTGAGGTGTGAAATGTTGCTCTTTAGTGATAATATATTGAGAACAAGGAATTCCAGAGGGAATAAGATGGAAACACTGGGGTTTTCCTCAATCACCGGCAGTACAAGTTTCATCCCACTTTCGACCGGCAGAGGGAAAATTTACAATCCAACCAGAAGGAATGAGGAAGTTCCGGTCCCCTAGTAACCTGCATAAAGACAGGATTGAAGATAAACCAGATTCGTCTAGTGAACGAAATCTCTACTACACGTGGTCAACCCCCAATGCGTAATTAACCCTGATATTAAAACATCGTCCCCTTTATTTTATACATTTATTTGTAATACATTATTTATTAATTTATTAAATAATTTAAATCATTTACACTTGTTAGTCATCGTTTATGCATACATTAAATGTTTTCAAACGTTTTGGGAGTTTACTTGGATCTTATAATATCACCACAACTAATTACAAATGTACCAATCTAATATCTCTAACAAAGTCCCCATGAATTTGTCATGTCACTTTATAAATTCTTGTTGCAATTATTGCGATGCCTCCTATATTGGCCGGACAAAAGGAGTCTTGAAAGCAATTTGGTTGAAACGTTTCATGTCACGTGATGAGGTCCACGTAACGTCATTGTGTAGTGATTTTCCCTTTTAAGAAGCCATTTTCCCAATAAAAAAAATGTAGTCAACTTTGTAACAGACATACTGTCTCACAACCTAATTACTGCAATGTAAATGTCAGCCGACGAATCCCCACGAAAGGAAGGAGAAATAAATGCATAGTAACATTATTTGCACGCGGTGACGACATTTCTACGGTAAAGGAGAAAAGAGTAAACCGAGAGAAATGTAAATAACGAGCGGTGAACCTGCTGCAGCTTAGTCAGAGAGGAAGGAATATCCTGTTTACTTAGTTTCGCCCTCACCATGTTGTTATCACGGCGAAGAAAAAATAAAATGCCATGCCATATTGAGTATTCGTGACTTTCCCGTCTTATACTTATACTCCTCTTGTACTGATATTGTCCGCCTCTATCAAATAACATCGCGGTATGTAAAGGGATATAAAATGGCGGAACGGGGAGTTCTCGTCACCTTGTAACCTTTCCCAGTTGCCAGACCCGTTTGGTCGATAACATTCAACAAACACTTTTATCCGAGTTATTTAGATTTATAAAAAACGTATTTCGGGAAATTAAAAACTAATATTTTATCGAATTAAACTAAAAAATTGTTAAAAGTAAATTAGAGGAAAATTTCTCTCAGGGTTTTTTACTTGCGTCGCTGAATCGAAAATCCATAAAGATTAACAACATACTAATGCAGGATAAATCTTTTTAAGAATAGCGAAAATTTCGGCCTCAAACTACTAGAGTGGGTTCCAAGTTTCGTCCCCTGAGGTACGTCAAGTCAATTTCTAGATGCCGGCCAAATTATTCCTCAGCTTTCTTAAAACTTGTTAAGCATTCTATTTGCAAGGAATTTATTTGTATTAATTGGCTGATCTTAATTTTGACGATAATGATGAAAAACACTTGGTTTAATATGAATGGCAAATTAAATGAAAACCAAAATTATATTTCAATTTTCATTATAAATTTTATTAATCAACATTCCATATTTATAATTTATTTACTTTATTATTTGTATATGAACTTATATAAATAATAATAAACATGAACTGGGTCCATGAGAAAGAATTCAATATGAGGATTAATAAAAGAAAAACCGAGATAATGGAGTATAGTATGGGAAACAGTGGAATAACAAAGGCTGTTAGATTGGGAAGGGATATTTTGAAGACAGATAAGGAATTCTGCTACAAGAGTAGGATAGCACAGGCAAGGAAGAGGAATTTACCTACGGCTAATATATGTGGGAATATTAGGAAATCGTTGCAAAAATGTTCGTATATATGGGTGCGAAACGTTGTCGATAGGAGTTGTGGAAAGGAAAAGAATAGAAGCCTTTGAAATGTGGTGCTATAAGAGAATGATATGGGAGGAAGTTCTAAACAGAATAGGGGAAGAGCGAACAATATGGAGGACGTTGACCAAGAGAAGGGATAGATTAATAGGCCACGTTTTGAGACACGAGGGTCTTGTAAAATTAGCATTAGAGGGAAGAGTGTGGGGTAAGAACAGAAGAGGGAGACCTATGAAATGTGGTAAGCAGATTAGGGAGGATTGGGATTTGTTAGTTATGCGGAAATGAAAAGGCTTGCGTAATAAAGGTTAGCATGGAGACCAGGCTTAGGACCGAACAGCACAACAACAACAACTGTTTCGATAGTTAATTTAGATTCAATTTTATTTGATTAATCACCTGAAGAGGTCTGAAATTACAGGTATGTAGCATTGCGTTCCTCTTTCTTACATTTACTTTATCCGTGCAGCCGTGGATTGATTTACTCCAATCATTGTATTCGTGTCTCTTTCCATTCGCAAACAAACACTGTCTGTTCATGTAAAAGCGGCAGGTATTTGCGTCCAGTGAATATTACTTTGACGGTGTTCAGCTCTTCATCAAAGAATTTCTCCGAACCAATGGATAAATAATTTTTGGGACGGGCAGGCGGGTGGGGTGTGTGGGGGGGGGGGTGGAGGTGGATTCCGCGTCCGAGCGAGTAGAAGTTATTTGGCAGAGTCGGTGAAGGAAAGTTAAACGAGCAGTGACGTCACGCGGTTCCCTTATGGTGCTCAAGAGGGTGATTCGTATGCAAGGCGACGAGTAACAGCGACGTTAGCGACTGTGCCAAGGCTGCAGCAGCAAGGAGGAGGAGGGGGGGAGGGGAGGAAGACGAGCCAATTACGCCGTGTGACGAGATTCATTGCCAATCACAGAGCACGCACCGTTATGGACCTACTTAACATGCAAATTAAATTTCCGCGCGCGTTGCAAGTCTTCCTTCAGGTCCGTCCACGACCGAAGACGGTCACCAAAACAAGGAGATGTGGTGTGGTGTGCTGCGGGATCACTGCTCGGGATCGTGAAGGATGCGGGAGGAAGGAATGGAGCGACTACACACTGTGTCTGTATTACAGCAACAAAGCCATCCAAAATAATAAAGTAACAATAAGAACAATGTAGGGACAAGAGAAGCAATAATGGTTAAGCGTCTAATTTTAGAAGACCAGATCAGATTTAGAAAAAGTGATTGATACTGTAAACTGGAATAAGACATTGACGAAGAAGTCTTATATATAACCCCTAAAGAAAGCAGTCAAATTAAAATTTAAAAGCAAGAAAAGAAAGCAGAAATCAAGAAAGGAGTAAGACAAGGATGCTCTCTGCCACCCATGCTGTTTAACTTATATATAGAACAGGCGATGAAGAAAGTTGAAACGGAATATGAAAAATGAATCATACTGCCAGGTGGAGAAATAAAAACCCTACGATTTGCCGACGATATTGTAGTATTAGTGAAGTCAGAAGAAGACTTGGAAACCATAGTAAATGACATGAAAGTGCTCAATATGAGTATTAATAGAGAGGAAACCAAGGTGATGGAGTGTAGTATGGGAAACAGTGGAATAACAAAGGCTGTTAGATTAGGAAGGGATATTTTGAAGGAAATTAAGGAATTCTGCTACTTGGGAAACGTAGGGATGGTAGAAGTATAGTAGACATAAAGAGTAGGATAGTCGGCAAGAAAGAGGAATTTACTTACGGATAATATAAGTGTGAATATTAGGGAATTGTTGCTAAAAATGTTCGTATGGTTGCGAAACGTGGACGATAGGAGGTGAAGAAAGGAAAGGAATAGAAGCCTTTGAAAGTGTGCTGTAGGGTGATGAGATGAGTGGATAGAATCACAAACGAGGAAGTTCTAAACAGAATAGGGGTAGAGTGAACAATATGGAGGACGTTGACCAAGAGAAGGGATAGATTAATAGGCCACGTTTTAAGACATGAGGGTCTTTTAAAATTAGCATTAGAGGGATGTGAACGGGAGAGGGAGACGAAGGATAGAATACGATTACGCAGATTAGGGAGGATGTGGGATGTGCTAGTTATACGGAACTTAAAAGTCTTGCGCAAGATATGTTAGCATGGAGGGCTGCATAAGACAACTATTAGGGCTGAATACCACAAGAACAACAAGCTGAGGATGAAAATATATCGATTCGCCTGGGAAAATTTGTCCTGTTATAATCTGGATGTGCCTGATAATTTCTTCCTTTTTTTTAAAAAAAAACAAGAGTTATGATTTGTTCTAAGTATCTGCATATTCAGTAATCAGACAAAACATAATACAACTGAATGGCCAAAGACGTATTTTAATTTGAAATAAGACGTTTCGTGTCCAACTTTCGGGACCACTTAAAATCTTGTAATTTAGTGTTTCTGCCGCGACTCGCAGACCTGTATCTATAATACTAAGTGAGAGTAATTTCAGTATTTTGGAGAGAGATTGAGGGAGTAAGGAGGGAGCCAAGTTTGAGCCTCGCCCAGATTACGAGGCCTTGTATTTCTATGTTTAACTTGCGATATCGACGTTCCTTAACAGAGTTGCAGGTTAGCAAAGTGTGAAAGTTTAGCGATTTCCCGTGAGCGTCTCTGTTTCCGACGGGAGCGAGCAGCAACGAGATGGATGGAGGCCGCAAAGTTCAAAGAGCAAAGCAATACTCACTCGCGCAACTTCGCCGCCATTGTCGGGGATTAACCTCAAACGGTCTCAAAGGTTGACATTCTGTGGCCAACCAAAGACTACATCATACATCATTCAAAATAAATAAACTATATATCCATTTTATCCATTGAAAAGTTTTTACTCCATAACTTAAGATAGAGGTTTCTATGTCTACAGTAAAATACAATTAATATAAGTTAATTTCTCATTAACTTATATATCGAACATACGATGGAGGAGGTTAAAGCGGAATATGGAATAATAATCATACTGCAAGGTAAAGAAATAAAAACCCTACACTTTGCTGATGATGTTGTAGTATTAGGGGAATCAGAAGAAGACTTGGAAACCATAATAAATTACATGAACGGGGCCCAGTAAAAAGAGTGCAATATGAGTATTAATAGAGAGGAAACCAGGGTAATAGAGTGTAGAATAGGAAACAGTGGAATAACAAATGCTGTTACATTGGGAAGGGATATTTTGACGGAAATTAAAGAATTTTGCTAATTGGGAAGCGTAACAACAAGGGATGGTAGAAGTAAAGTAGACATAAAGAGTAGGATAGCACAGGCAAGGAAGGCTTTCGCGAAAAAGAGGAATTTACTTACAGCTAATATAAGTACAAATATCAGAAAGTCATTATTAAAAATGTTGGTACGCAGTGTGGCGTCATATGTGTGCGAAACGTGGACGATAAGAGTTGCAGACGGGAAAAGAATAGAAGCTTTCGAAATGTCGTGCTATAGGAGAATGAGATGCGTGGATAGAATCACTGACCAGGAAGTTCTAAGGGGAATAGAGAACAATATGGAGGAGTTTCTAGGGATAAATTAATAGGCAACGTTTTGAGACGTGGGGGAAGTGTGTGGGGTAAGAGTAGAAGAGGGAGGCAGAGGTTGGAATACGCTAAGGAGTTTACGGAGAATGTGAGATGTCATAGCTATTTATAAACGAGAAGGCCTGCGTAGAATAGGTTTTCATGGAGGGTTGCATCAGACCAATCTTATAACTGACTACCACAACAACAATTAAATCGAATAAATTTACCAAATTTATAACTGAAACGACGTTTCGTCACGATATTTGGCACTTCATCAGGTAACGTTACTATAAAAATAGTACATAAATTTAGAAAATTATATGTTTTTAATAATATTTATGGATCAGTTTTATTAGTATTTATTATATCATTTTAATAAATTTGAATGTATCATTTTCTAAAAAAAAAAGTCTTGGTCCGTTTCTGTACCTGATAAAGTCCCAAATATATTGAAGGTTCAACTAAATAAAGCCTTTGTCTGTAATGGTCTACCTTTGCACAGCGGGCGGTTGAAAGGATGAACTTGCCTGATGACAAGTTTTCATGGGAATTTCCAACCTGTTAACTGCAGAAAGAAAGAAGGAAACGTACCACCAATTAATGTTATTGTCAAATAATAGATATTACGCGTTTATTTGTCCGAATCTCTGATAAATATTATAAATACTATAAAGGAGTGGAGTTGGCTCCTCGCCGACTCTCTCTATAAGGGATAAGAAGTGCTTACTTTCCGTCTTTGAAGACGTTTCTCCCCCTGTCTGTGTGTGAGAGAGATCCTCTTCCATACCATTCAAGCGAGCGAGCGTGTATCTGAAACTGATAAATTGTTTTCCGTCGGTGAACGCGGACGGTCACAGCCTCCTGTGCCGTGGGAAAAAGAAGGGGAGACTGGGACGGGGTTGCTTTCTATTCAAGGAAGTCTTTGCGAAAATAGAAAGGAGTCAAACTCGTGCCTGAGAACTCCCGGTTATTAATTTACTCAAAATATAAATTTATTCCCCAGCATATTTAAATCAAAATTATTAAAATATAATTTTTGTTTTGATTAAAGTTTAAAAAGAATTGTAATCAAAATTGTTAAATAATATTTTGCTTTCTATTAATTTTTTAAAACATTGTAATCAAAATTAATTAAATATATTACCATTCCGATTAAAATTTTAAAAAACTGTAGTCAAATAACTAAACACAATTTTGGTTTATAGTAAATTATTTACAACACTGTAATTAAATTAATAAAATATATACTCCGTTTTAATTAATTTTTTTAAAAAATGGAATCCAATTATTAAACACAATTTTGGTTTCTATTAAAAATTTGAAATTAAAATTAATAAAATATATTTTTCGATTTAAATAATTTTAAAAAATTGTAATCAAAATTATTAAATACGATTTTGGTTTCTATTAATTATTTTATAAAATTGTACACAAAATTAATGAAATCTATTTTTCATTTCAATTAATGCTTTCTTCAAATTGTAATCCCTTAATCCTTTTAAAATTATGTAATAAATATTATTAAAAAATCATTTTTGTCTTCATTAAAATTTTTAAAAAATAGAATCAAAATTCGTGATATAGAAAATATCAGCAAAATTCTTAAAATATAATTTTGGTTTTTATCAAAACTAAGACTGATTTTAAAAATTACTCAAATCTGTAATAATTTTTTAATTTAATAAAAAATCATATATAAAATACGCAAAACCGACGCACCATACGTATACCTAGAAAAGAGGCAAATTTGACAGCAACACAAGTCAGAGTAGACAAGAAAAAAGTTTGGATGCAAAGAAGAAATTATATTAACTTGTACGTGAGTTTTAAGGGAGGACAACATCTATTTTTTCTACATAATGCAACTAACTTCCAAACAGTTCCAGTCCTCAAACAAAATTAAAATGTATTAGGACGATGAGGACGGAATTTAAGGATCCGTAGCAAAAAAATGTGATTGGAGAGGGAGGGTGGGGAAAGAGAAGTAAAGGACCATTGTGTCGTTTCTCCAATCGGTCGACATTGTTAAAAAGGCAGACAGAGAGAGAGAGAAACAGGAGCTTACAGTCCAATTCCGGGTTATATACATTTTATATGTAAATAAAGTTGCTGTTAAGCAGCTTAAATGAAAAAGAAATGTATTGACTGACGAAAGTTGCGGGATGGAGTGTTGCTACTTTGAAGAGAACCATTTAGAATTCACAGCGACGTAGGAAAAATCTGAGCTCGGTGGGAGGGAGGAGGGGGGTCAGTTGTTGAACCCTGAGGAACGCCAGGTTTATTTTCGCTGCGGCTGCTGTTAGTGTAACTGTTGCGGACAGTGAGGTGGAGAGGGAGGAGGGGGTGGGTGGGGGGGTGGACCAGCTAGTGGTAAAGGCCATAACGAGCAATCAAATTTGCGTTCGCTAACCGATTCAATTAAGGGTTGGCGGCGAGGGTAGGAGGGGACAAACTCGGCGGGAGATAAGTGAAACATGGAACAAAGCAAATCGCCTTGGCACGGCGGCATAATTTGCCATTTGCAATTCCGATTGCTAATTAAACGCGTGTTTACCAAAGCAAAGCGTAACGATTAATTATTTAGTCAAACGCTCCGTCTGTGTCCGTGCGGTTATTCAGTTAGTTTACAACAGAAGAATGTGTATATAGCCTATATACCACATCACAAAGTCGAGTCGCGGTCAGACCCGCAATATCCACGCCTAAATAAAATTAAACAACGACGCCGCGGCTTTCGTTTTCATTTTGCGGTAACGCGCTACCCGAGGGTCATCCTCGTTGTGGCTTCCCTCCTTTAATAACACAGGAAGGCAGGTGGCCGAGGAACGTGCCATTGAACCCAACTGAATGACCTCTTTAAGGAGAATATTAAAAATGAATATGAGGGGCTGACACAGCCGGAACAACATAAACATCTGTGATTTAATTGAAGATCGACAAACGCAATCTGTGATCATTTGGAAATGCTTTTGTAATATAAATTTTTTTCGGTAGCTTATAATTTCGAAAACGTAGGCAATTAAAAATGAGAGCGACTGACGTCATCCACTACTTTGCATCATGGCGCGCTGAGACACGAGAGTCTTGTAAAATTAGTATTAGAAGTTAAGAACAGAAGAGGGAGCACAAGGATGGAATACACTAAGCAGGGAGTGTTGCATCAGACCAGTGTTAGGGCTGAATACCACAACAACAACAAATAAAGTAATTAAATTATCTGACTTAATACTATAATTAAAATACACAGAATGGCCAAAAGTCATAAATAGGACAATAAATAGAAAGACGGCCAAAAAGTCATTAATTATTTCTGTTTACGGGATCAGGTACTGAATTAACTTTAAAGACAGTAAAAGTAAGGAAGCCGAAATAACAGTTTACGACGTTTCTTCCAAAATTTCATCACCAGAAAATGGAGGCGCTTTATTTGACCTATGATGATGACGTCAAAACCTTTCGGAAGATACGTCGTAAACTATAATCTTTACTTAATGTCGTCAATGAATTTATTATACTAAATAATTGGTAGTAATTTTAGATGTTCAGGAAAATCCTTTGTTTTAAATCAATCTCCATTCTAATAAAACCATAAATTAAATTAAAAATAAGTAAAAAAGGGCTCAAAATTAATAAAATTTAATTTTCGTTTTATGTAAAATTGAGACTAGTTTAAAACAAATATTATTTTTTCATTTCTGTACATTATCTTGACTATTTAATTAAGTAGTTCTGAAAATTTTCTTCTCTATTCAGAACGGCAAAAAATTTCTTATTTCTTAAAAAAAATTCCATTGTTTATAAAATAGGTTTCTTATTTCAATTTCCTCCCATATTTTCCTTTTGATAAGATTGCTAGAGAATAGAATCATGAAAAGTCTCGTATAAATTTAAATGCTGCCCTACCCGTAGTTTTAAAGAAGAGCGTCCGTTTTCCCTCCCGCTTCTTCTCTTCTCTCGCGTGGAAAAAAGGAATACTGGGACGAAGGGGTCTTGGTGAATGAATATCGCAGGGAACATTTGAAGCACGACTCGAGACAAAAGTGAGACATGTCGACGAGAGGAGAGGAAGGAAGAGGGGAGGAAGGGTAGGGGGAGGTTAAAGAAAGAACATGGGCGCGATATAAAAGGAGGCGGGCAACGATTTAGCCGTAACACTTCAGTGCAGACAGCGACGACGAATATTGCCATAAGAGAAGCGTTCGCATACACGCACAGTAACTATTATGGTACCCTGTGGGTCTGCACGCGCGAGGAGGGAAGCTGACCCGCGGAATAACACAAGAAACACCATCCTTCTGAGATATAGAACGGTGAGAGAATTTCAACAGATTTAATTGGTTACCGAATGAGAAATTCAACACCATCAGTTTTCTTATCATATGGAAATTAAAGATAGAAATATCCCCCATTTGTGTAAATTACTGTAATGAATGTATGTGTCTTCAATATGGGGAATTCTTCAGCCAGTGACGAAAACTAAATGGAGTTTTCGTCACTGTCTGAAGAATTCCCCATATTGAAGACACTCAGTACAAGTAAACACCAAGAGGCTAGTCATCGGGTTTCACATTGTGACAGATCGACCGTTTGGCGACTTAAAATTCTGGCACCTGAGTTCAGTTACTTGACCCCGTAAATTTTGGAAGGCGCGTCCCTTTCCAGAAATTAGGGAGAGAAACCGCGGGTCAATCTGGATTTTAATTGGAGGCTGAGGATCAGGTAGAATTGAGAGAAAACGAGGAATCGTGCTGGGGTAATAGAAGGAAGGATGTGCCTGCAGGTGGAGTACTGTCCAGAGCCCAGAAACGAGCTGCAGAGGCGATCAGAATTCATGGAAGACTGACCTCAAGATACTGGCGTGGGCAAAGGACGAAGCAGTTTACAAATTCAATAAATCTCAGGTGTATTTGTGCTAATAACAAAAAGTGTGTGATAACGATTTTGTTGCTGCACGATAAGTCTACAAAAAAAATGAGCCTTAAGTAGACAGTCTTACTAAATTCAATTGAGCTAGCCGTGGTTAATTTTTTCTCGGGCCCTACGTCTTTAATGTAACCCAATAATTTATTTTTATTTAAAATAAAGTCCAACCACTTAGTTGATTATATTACGTTGTGATCATAAACATAATAGAAACTATCAGCAACTTGAAGCATATTTAAGAAAATAAACCAAAGTTTTAAATAACCTTTCTAAATACCTTTTACTATTGTATGGGAAGTAGAGAAAAAAATTATCTGTACGTCCTTTGCGCCATTCTGGAGTACAGAAGCCGCTATTTCTTTCGTCCCTCTAGAGCCAAATGTTCAGAGATGACTCCAGTGAAAACTCATAGCTCCATTTTTTTCATTGTCAATACATACTTTAAAACCGTTTTTTATCTTTAAGCTCTATATGCATCATTAAATATCTAACCTCACCATATCAAGGTGAACTTCCCAAAAATCTTATTGTTGGGAAGTATCTGCAAAATTAATTAATTACCGATATCAAATCCCTGCTTGGCCCCCTGAAACCCCCCTCGGTGAGTGTGTTTAAAACTTTTTTTTCTCCTTGTCCGGAAAGCCTACTCCTCTAAACTTCCGCGTTTTCATTGTCTCGGGTCTTAAAACGTCTATCGCTTTGGTAGAACAGCCATGAAAAGCTTTTTCCAGAAAGCATTCCCTTTCCACCCTTGCCATCTCTCTCTCTCTCTCTCTCTCTCTCTCTCTCTCTCTCTTTCTCTCTCTCTCTCCCCCCTCTTTTTTCAACTTTGCTACAGTTGCAGCAGCCAGTTAATCGACTCGCCATTACGACCTCAATTTCTCCACTCGTCTTTTGTACTGCAAAAGAACCTTCAAAAGTGTTCCTTCTGCATCCCACAAGGAGTTATCCTCCAATTTTTTTTGTTTGGTACGAAGGAACGTTAATTTAATAAGCTTCTGTTAGGGTTAAACGTGAGGGGAGTTTTATTATTTAAATTTAATTACACCACTCGGATATTATTATTATTTTGAAAGAATAAGTAACAGAGTGACTGACAAACGCGTCACGAATATGTGAAGGGGGCGCTCAGTTTTTGTAGCGACGCCGTTTACCTTATATCAGAGGCTGACCGTGTTCGTCGACGTACTCCGCGGCCAGAGAGAGAGGGAAACCTCGAGATTTTCCACCCGGCAGAGATACTAGCCCAAACTAAGGGTTCCCACCCCTCGGAGGCATAAAGATTTATTGTCCAGGTAACCGAGCAGCGCCGGAGCCATTTGTCAGTCTCATTGGGTTTATCGACCAGTTTGTGCGTGTGTCCAGATGCTACGAAACTGCCGAAAATGACTAAAGCAGAACTACCTATCACGCTCCTCTCCTCATACAAATATATTTACTCGGCTACGACCAAGGAATGGTAGAAAGGCTCCTGTTTCGTACAGAGAAAACAATATCTGAGAAACTCCTGCCACCCACGGTTTACATTCCAAAAAAATACGGGGGTCAAAAATCTTACGATGGAAAAAATTATTTTGTTAAATCGCTCAATTAGGGAATCACACTACGGAAACAGAATTACCCTCATGAGAATACTATAGTGTTGAGGTAATTCAAACAAGTTCAATTAAATATTAAATCAATCAACCTCTGTTTTTCACAATAGTCATATGACCATAGTCATAAAATCGTCAATAGCCATTAGCCACAGATTACAGGAAAATCGAGCATGAATTTAATTGGGGAATAATGTTAAAATTTTAGATTTTTGGGCAAAATTTATTTTAAGGATGATGTATCTGAAATCTTATTTATTAAAACTGTTAACACACAGAAATTCTCGAAATAATCCATTAAAGTTTAATAACATTTATAGCCCTTTATTTTATAACTTCTGATATTTTCATTTTTTTGCTTTTAAAAATGCTTTGTTTTAGAAATTTATTTTTCAGTTTAATTATTTTACGGATTTTAACAGTTATTGTTTAAATGAGAAGTTGCTACAAGATATATAGCAATTTTAGACGTTAAGTAAAATAAATAAAAATGCGGTCAAATATGTCAGCGTATGCATGTAATTAACGTTTAGTTATAATGAATAGAACGTTTCGTCCATCTTTGTGGACTTCTTCAGGTAAATTTTTTAAAGGTGTGATTTCAAATAAATGTTCAAATCTCAATTAATAAACCACTATTGATTAATTTAGTTGAAAATTTCGAAGAACATATTTTCAAAGACCAAATTCTATACGTACATAATTTCTTAGCAATTAAACATTAATTTTGATAAAATTCTTCACATGCAAATGCTTGAATACATTTAAAATCTTTCCGGCTGAGATAAACAAGAAGTAAATGTTATGAGTTGTTAAATTTGATGCCTGAAGATGTCACAAAACGGAGACGAAACGTCGTTAGTTAGTTTGAAATAAATTGATAAGCTGACTGATTGGCCGTCTTTTTAATTATTTATTATTTATTTATTTAATAAATTGAATTTAATTTATTTATTTGAATATTATTTCTTATTAATTATGTACCTTATTTTGTTCTTAAAATTATTTTCTATTTCCGCAATCGAGGACTAATGGCATCAACAATAAATCTAATAAATTAGTAATCTTTGAAGAATAAATTCCCAAGTAACGACTCTTCGCCTGAGGATGACGATGCCTGAGAGAGAGAAAGAGAAACGCCACGGACGTGTTGTGCTAATAATAAATATTTTAACCCGGTTAAAGAAGAGAATGTTTTATTCACGTTTTGTTTTGTGGGGGAGTAAAAATCGCAGCTGGAATACGCGAGACGAGGCGAGCCACCCTCAGTGCAGCCAACGATTGAAAATAAATGATCGGCGAATGTAATTTCCTTCAGAGATGCGTTTCCAGTTGCAATTTCTAAAACGATACGCTAAATCGCAGTTCCATTCTCGCGTGTGAGTGTCGCTGCTCTCTCGTCCTCCTCCTCTACCGTACACGCGGCTTCCAGCTTAGTTCTTTCTTAAAAATATAGTTTCCTTATTTTCTCTGACACATTTATTTAACTTGATTGTGTGCATTATGTCATTTACTTTTCATCCTTCACAATCCTTTCCCCTTTCCTGTATTCCCCAAGTCCTCAGTCCTACGCACATTAACATTCCAAACCTCCATCAATAAATATGCATTTATTATGTTTATAAAATTTAGAAAAAATCAGCTTTCCACCAACAGATTTGTCATAATCAATTCTACAGAACAAAATAAATTATTTAAAGACATTTTCAGTTTATAAAATCCTACAGACAGTTTTCCAACACTTATACTTTGCTCTTTTTCTTCTAAATCAAATTCAATATTGTTAAATTAAAGCATAATGCCCCGTATTTCATTTTACATCCCTTCAAGTATTTAATAGGTTTTTCTCCTTCAAGGTTTTTTAAATTTTTTAACAAATGTAATAAGTAAATATTTATTAATGAAGTGTGAAGTTATTATTGAAACTGTTTTAGAAACCCAATGGGGATGTAATACGTGAGTATCAAAATTTAAAATCAGTCATATTACATTTAAAATCATTGAATTAAAATATAATTTAACGCTTTCACGATTTTTGCAAGCCCCAAAAAATTATACTGTATATAGTGAAACTGAAAACTCATAATAATATTAAATAAAATTCACTTTACTGAAACCCTTTCCAGGGGGAAATGTGGGGGTGGAGTGGTTAAACAAGTAGAAATAAAATATGTAATAAGTTTGAGCTATTAGATGGAAAATAAAACTTATAAATACAGTATTTAAATTATCTGCCTTAATATTAATATTGAAACACTAATTATGGTCAAAAAAGGAACGTGGTAATTTAATTAGAATACGTTTCGTCCACCAACTTTACGGACTTTACGGAAAATATTATATTAAAGTTGCGGGACGAAACGTATTTAAATTATTACATTTCTGACCTTTGGCCATTGTTTGTGTTTCATTTAAAATAGTAACAGAGTCAAAAAGTGACCTTTAAACAATTTATTGTATTATACATTCAATTTGACAAACAGGTGGAAAAAAGATGTTCAAAAATGGAGACTTTCCTTTTTCATTAATGTTTTAGCTTCCCTAAATAAGTGTCGAGTCAATAAATTTAAATAATCCTTCTGACTTGTAAGACTTTTTCTCCATTTATCATTTCGAAATAGTCAGATAATGTAAGTAATTAAATATTAATTTTTTTTCGGCCATGGAGGTTTACTATATCCATGTCACCACTTTGATCCACCCATAGCTTTCCCTTAACTTAAGAATGGAAAGACACCGGGTGAAGATAATATATACAATGAGCTCTCAAAAGAAGCTGCAGATCTCTTAACACCAATCATCACAGAAGTTTTCAACAAAATCATACAAACGGAGATCATTCCCGACCAATGGAAGATAAACGCAATTATACTCCTTCACAAAAAAGGTACGAAGAATGACTTGAACAACTATAGACCTTTAAGCCTGATGTCAAACTTATATAAACTGTTCACAAAAATACTAACAAGGCGAATAACAAAAACACTTGACGAGAATCAACCCTCAGAACAGGCAGGTTACAGCACAGTGGACCATATCCAACACCATCAGTCAAATAATACAAAAGTCACAAGAAAATCACTTAAAAACTTACCTAGCTTTTGTAGATTACAGCAAAGCCTTTGATACAATCGAACACCAGAACATACTTCAAGCACTGACCAACCAAGGAGTAGAAGTAAAATACATCCAGTTATTAAGAAAAATCTATAAACAAAGTTATGCTAAAGTAAAAACTGAAAAAACAGGCCAACATTTCCGTGTGGAAAGAGGAGTCGGACAAGGGGACCCTCTATTTCCCCAAAGCTATTTACCTGTATGCTGGAAGACATATTCAGAAAATTAAAATGGAATAGGCCTGAATGGCAAGAGACTAACAAACTTGAGGTTTGCAGACGACATAGTTCTATTCGCCAAAACTCCAAGAAAGTTACAATCAATGCTTCAAGAGTTAAACTCACACAGCAAGTTGGCAGAACTATCAATGAATAAATCTAAAACACAAGTGATGACAAACGGAGTACAAACCCCAACAGAGCTGCTGCATACATCACAATAAAAATATATCTAGGACAAATAATTTCCATTAGCAACAAAATGAAAGAAGAAGTAAAAAGAAGAGTTTCATCAGCTTGGAAAACTTTCTGGTCCCTAAGGTTTATATTGTTAAACAGAACCCTAAATAGGAGGCTCAAAATGGAGACACTAGAAAACTGCGTTTTTCCTGTATTGTTGTATGGGTGTCAAACATGGGCTCTCAGAGTCAAAGAGAGAAACACTCTGCAAGTATGCTAGAGGAAGATCCTTGGCATTTCTCTGAAAGATAGAGTATCGAACATCTTGATACATAGGATGTCAGCAACAATAGACGTTGCCAAAGACCAAATGGAAATGGGGAGGACACGTTGTGAGGCTACAAGACGAAAGATGGACGTTACAAGCTACCACATGGGACCCCTACATAGGCAAGAGACCAAGACGCAAGTGGGCGGACCTGTTCAAAAAACAAGCAGGAGGACAATGGATCAGAATAGCCAGAGACAGAAATAAGTGGAAAGAACTAGAACTACAACTAATTGACAGTGTAGTGTATTGTATTAACTCACCGCGTGAGACTACTAAAAGCTACCCCTACTTGTAGGAGGTCTTTGCCCTGAATGGGACAACATAAGACTATTTTCATTCATTCATTCATGGAGGTTAGTTACGATGATCTAAATAACCGATTACTTTGCTTCCTTAGAATATATAACAGCGGAAGAACTCGCCAAATACTCCTTCATTTTTTTTAAAAAAAATATTGTAACACTACAATGTATTAAGTTAATTTGTCTGACAATAAATAAATGGCAAAGCCTTAAAATGTCGTACAGTTTATTAATTAAAATGTTAATATGACGTGCAACGTTTATTTCCGAATGAAGAACATAAAAACTATTAATAAAATAACAACCAGTTTTTTGTTAGTCCATACAAGTTTAATTGCATTTTTTTCAATTCGTAAATTAATGTATTAAATAAAATAACAGCTAGGTTTTTGTTAGTTGTTAGTCCATACTAGTTTAATTTAAATTTTTTCCCAATATGTCAGTTATAATGTTAAAAAATTGAAAAAATTGCAATTAAACTTGTATGGACTGAAAAAAACCTGGTTGTTATTTCATTTAAAACATTAATTAACGTATTGAAAAAAAATTGCAATTTAACTTGTATGGACTAGCAAAAAACTGGTTATTTTATTCAAAACATTAATTATCGTATTGAAAAATATTTCAATTAAACTTGTATGGACTAACAAAAAACTGGTTGTTATTTTATTAGTACATTGAAAATAGTCCACCAAGGTTGGTGATATGATAAAAACACTATTTTAAAAGCAGTGCACAGAATTATTCCGTCGTTTCGTCCAGACACACATAAATTAACAATTTAAAATTTTAGACGAATTAAAACTTTACTTTTCGCACGATTAATGGAATAAAATGTTACATATATTCAGGTGAAGAAAAAACCACGTTAGTATCAAAAATAGGAAGAAAACATAGTAAAATAATTACTGACACTTTCAATTTTATAGATTTATTTAGTTTGTATGAGTTTGCGATTGCATTGTTAATTATATTCGGCAACAATGTAACAGTCGCACCTGGGCCGAAGAAGCCGCGGGAGAATGGCCCAGGGGAATTATAAATTTACAAATTTTAAACCCTCCACGATTTGAATGTTTTCCGAATTCCATTTATTTTTTAATATTCACCCATATTTGTATCTTAACGCCTTGGACGGTGCCTTACAAGTCCCGAAAAAAATTGCAGACGAAACGTTGTGCGTCTTCTTAGACGTCAGTTAATGACGATTTAGCCATAGTTAGGCAATTTATTAACTTACATCATAGTTTTCTGACTTAAATATTTACAATAAATAAAAATACGGCCAAAAGTGTCAGCATTAAATATATAACTATTTATTAACAAAAGCGACGTTTCATCTCCATTTTGAGACTTCATCAGGCTTACATCATGCTTCTCCTTGACTCCCTCGGTCTAAAAGATTAAATGTGAAGAATTTAGTGTCGCTCATGGACCATCTTCAGCCACAGTTACGGCCGAAATTATATGTCTATTTATTTATTGTAAATTTATTAACTTGTTAACGGAACTGTTAATTAATACGGTGAAGTATTTACCTTATTCCGATGCAAAATTTCAGCTATTTTTTACGTGTTGTTGTTGAACGAGGTTATAAAGTCTTCCAGCGCCGAGGATTTGAAACGCCTCACAGACTAACTGAATTTTCATTCCGGTTGGGGAAACGTTCGCCCACCCCCGTTTCCCTTCGTCACCTTCGAGTTCTCTTATTCAATTCTTCCCCGCTACATATATAAAGCCTATTTCGTCCCTTTCTTTCGTAATTTCTCGTAGGAATGTATCTCGGTTGCCGATGGCGATCTTGCTAGGATCGAGCGTAGCGCGCACTTCACGTCACTAGGCACTGACCTGTAGGAGGCGCAGGCGACAGGTTAGGGGCGTCGCGACGCCGGCCACAACAAGTGGCAGCGTGAGCGTGGGGCGCCTCCTCGGCCACGGCATGGCGCTGTGAGCCGCTCACGTGACTTGCACGGGGTTCCCGGGCCTCGCAGCTTCGCTTACAGCCCCACAGAGCGCGCGCGCACGCGGCGGCGATCGAAACACGCAACACCTGGATGGATGCGCTCCTCTCTCTGTCCCTCTCTCCCTCTCTCCCTCTCCCTCTCCCTCTCCCTCTCCCCCCTCCCCCCCTCTCTCTCTCTCAATAATACAGCAGGTGGCTGGCGGTCATCACGGACTTGGATTTGCATTCATCCAGTCCATACAGACCTCTATTAAGCCAAACCATTGCGCACTACAACAACTATTATTATTACAAAGACTCACCAACTTCATGTTTTACACTTCCATTCGATTCGCTCTTCTATTTCCTTTTTCCAGTTGATTATTTTCTAAATCTTTCTTCATAAAGTATTTCCTTTTTTGGGGGGACTGGGGGGTCCTCTACTCTTCGATCCAGTTGATGTCCACTTATGTATTTGCTTTACATATATTTCTTCTGGCATCCTATATACGTGACCAAACCACCTCAGACGTTGGTCTTTGATATAATTTATTATATTGTATTTTCTTATGAGATTATTCATTTCGTCATTACTCCTCAATCCTCCGTGTCCCATCTGTGTATTTTATTGGTCCATGATATTTTTAGATAGGGGAGTCAGAAGAAGTCTTGGGAAACAAAATAAATGACAATGAACGTGCGCGAAAGAGTTCGATATGAGGATTAATAGAGGAAAAACCAATCTGATGGGAAACAATGGAATAACAATGATAGATTGCGAAGGGATATTTTGAAATGGGAAGCGTAATAAGATGAATTTACTTACGGCTAATAAAAATAAGAATATTAGTAAATATTGGTATTGGGTGTGGCGTTATGTGGGTGCCAAACATGAACGGTAGGAGTTGCGGAAAGGAAAAGAATAGAAGCATTTGAAATGTGGTGCTATAGAAGAATGAGATGGGTGGGTAGGGTAAGTAACCAGGAAATTTTAAGCAGAATAGGGGAAGAGCGAACAATATGGGAGACTTTTAAGGGATAGATTAATAGGCCACGTTTTAAGACATGAGGGTCTTGTAAAATTAGCATTAGAGGAATGTGTGTGGCGTAAGAACAGAAGAGCGAGGCGAAGGATGGAATACGCTAAGCCGGTTAGGGAGGATGTGGGATGCGATATTTATGCGAAAATGAAGAGTCTTAGGACTGAATACCACAACAACAACAACTCTTTCCTATGAAGAATTGACTACCTTTGTAAATTTTTATCAACAATTTGATATTTTTATACGTGATGAGGGTCTTCCTACGAACTATTGTCCATTTTATGATAATAAAATAGACACAGAAAATTCTATGTCGGAAAAAGTACATTTACAATGTTTAATTGAAGGACGTTACAAATTTTGAAAGTTTTATATGAAAAAAGCCGTGATTCATTAATTGAATTGTAATATTATCGGCCTAATTACTATCATCAGCTATACAGAGAAAAACTATTAACATCTCCAGGAGAAGTGAAATGGTTTGAGAGATGTATATTGTATTGTATTGTATTTGCTAATAATCTACAATTGGGCGCAAGCCCGGTGGCAGATACATAATTAAATATACATAATTATAAACTAAAGAAAGATAAACATGTTCCGTGGATGCCCTGAAAGAGAAAAGAGCAACACTTCACTTCACTTTTTTATATTCGGAAACACATTTATATTAAATAAATAACCACTTCACACGTTTTTTCAGATTTGACCTAAATTTATTTTCTTGAAGAGGATTTCCTCCAAACACCCCCACAGGTAAATTATTCCAGTCGTTGATAGTCCTATTTAGGAATGAGAATTTGCCAACATCTGTTTTTTGTTTTCTATATTTCACTTTGAATTGGTGATCCCATCTACCTATATAACTGGGCTTTTGCATATTGTAGCTAATTCCAATCCATGGTTTTTGCCCCGTATAAGCTTTGAATAGCAAATGCAGTCTTGCTTTCTCCCTCCTTTCTGACAAGACCTCCCAACCTAGCTGTTTTACTTTTTCCTTCCTATGACCTGGCCCTACTTGCACAAAATTAGCAGCCCTTTTCTGAACTTTCTCTAATGATTCTATTTGATTAATTCTATAAGGATCCCAACAAGCCGCCCCATATTCCAAAATTGGTCTAACTAGAGATAAGTATGCCACCTCCTTTGTTTTTGAACTTCCCTTTTTTAAGTTCCTCATAATGAAATGTAAGGAATTCCACGCTTTTCGGGCCGTGAAATTCACTTGTTCCTCCCACCCAAGTCTGTTGTTGAAATATATCCCCAGATATTTGCAGCTCGTTACCCTTGGAATTAGTTCCCCACCTATTCTATATTCTGTCTCATTTAACAAGGTGCGTTTAGTAAACGAGATTGAGCTGCTTTTCTTTCCATTAATTTTCATTTTATTTTCCAGAGCCCAGCTATTAACTTTATCTAGATCTTCTTGTAATAATAAAGTGTCTTCCTCGTTTATACAGCTACGTATAGCGTTCCATGTACTTGCCGAGTGAGTGCGTTTAATTGTGGACGAGAAACGTCATGTGACATCCCATCTTGTCATCACTGGGGTGGTTTACCCTTCTTACCGTACAGACTCAAATTTTGTTGGTCGCAATTATAGACTTCATGTGGTTGTATACAGATAACTAATGGTCTATATCAAATAATTAAAATTTCACGGAGAACTTTTCTTACTTATTTTCAAATTGTGATCCATGTTTTCAAAGTACTGCTTAGTCATAGTTAATTCCCCTGTTGAGTAAGTGGCTATTTATCTGACATCTGTTATTTCTCGGCGTGTTAATTATTCGGGTGCCCCTGAGTCAATGCAACCGTAGCACAACAGAGCCACGTTGGTTGCATAAACAGACGGCGGGAGACGCTGTTGACAGAAATAACCCCGGTTCATAATTTCCCCGAAGTACCGTTTATATTTAAACTTTGCGGGGCCGCGGAGATCTCAGGTAGGCAGAGGAAAACTACATGGGCGGCATGCCTCTGGAAAATTAATGTTTATGTTGCATGTTTCGTAAATAACTTCGCTCTGTGTGGTGCGGTAAGAGCTTGGTGTAAGACGACAGGACGTGAGATTTTACACTCTACGTGGAGAATCTATGGGAAGAGAGAAAGAGATAGAAAGAGAGATAAACACTGAGACAGAGATATTGTTAGAGAGAAAGATAGAGATAGGAAGAGAGATAGACATAAACATTGAGACAGAGATATAAAGAGATAGATAGAGAGATAATATTAGAGGGATAGATAGATGGATAGAGAGAGATATATGCAGAGATAGGATTAAAGTTAGAGAGATGGGGATAGAGCTAGAGAAATTACCCGAGGAAGCCTCACAAACATGGTGGCCAAACGTCGATTCAAAGAAATATATGCATGTATGCAGTCGTTTTTTTCACTTCAATAGAATCTTACGTGATTAAACCGGGCTAATTTATCACAATAAAAATTATCACTCTTTTAATATCCTCACAAATATCAGTACGAAAATTGGGACCTTTTCCGGGTGCACATATATAAAAATAAAAACGGTACGATAATTTAATGCATCTCAATAATTTTCGGCTTGAACCTGTGTGTAAAGCAGAAACAATTAGAAATTTCTCCACAAAGCTTAAATAATTTATTGATATTACAGAAAATTAATTATATCCAGGTTTTTAGAATAAACTTATTAAATTTATTTTCTCTATTTTCGTGCTTATCGAGGCGTTTCAAAACATCGTAACGACGCGCAGTGCTAATTAATTGATGCACGAAGGCTGCGAGATTTTTTCCCGGTATAAATTCTGAATAAAGCATAATAAATATTTAACCTGTTTGCAACCCCGAGAATGTTTTATTCATAAAATACATGTCGGATGCTAAAGGTCTTGACTCTCGTATACTACAGCTGTGAAGGTTATCCTTTGCACTAAGCCCGGGCGTGGGTTTTTTTCCCATCCTCGGCCCCCGCCCCCGCCCCCGGCCCACCTCCCTTACTCCAGTGTTCTTTGCTCACAGGGGATCAGTTATGCCAGCACGAGGAGGAAAACGGTTTTACCGGTCTCGTTAGAAAAAGGGGGAAGAGGAAGGAATCACACACGGGACTTGTTAACAGCGCCATTACGGGGTTTTCCCTGACGGATCTCCGGGCTAAATGGCGTCATCGGGTAAAGGACACGGACCGCCGCCATTATGGATGGAAATTAAATACACACACACAAACGCGCGCGCGCACTACGGCAAAAGCACTCTCTAAATACACAATACATACGTGTTTCTGGAGGTAACATAAATAAATACTCTGGATGTGGCACGTACGGAGTCTACAGGTTAACTGACACTCGTCTGCGATATTCCTCTCGTGCCAAACAAGAGACTCTTTGCTCTCTCACACACAGATCATTTGATAAATCTTCCTTGGGAATAAAGTAAGAGTTGTCCGCTGAACCCGCTGGATTATTCGACCAACTGCCTCCAAAAACGGGCGAAGACACGGAGAATGGAATGCTGCGACCCCACGGCAGACTCGTCTCCCGTCATTCGTAGAGAAGGGCGTGAGAATAGTACCCAATGCCCGGTTTTCCCTGCATCTCTTTAGGTGAAACACCGGGTAGGATCCTTAAACTATAGCCCGGGGGCCCTAGTCAACCCTTGGCTACATTGCTCTACCTTCCGCATGGACCTAATAATAATATAATAATAATAATCATATCCTAATCCAGTAAAAAGCTAAGCTTCAAGGATGTGGAATGGGTCAGGGTGTACATTTATTACATTATTTTATTGTACAAAAGAAAAATATACTTATAACAAATTTTTGTATTATAAACTATTATAAATTACACTTCTCCGATTCTTCTATAAATTCCTTTATTGAATAGAAGAAGTGGCTAAGCAAGAATGAGCATAATTCATTCTTAAATTTACCTATTATTGAATTATCGGAACAACTCTTTAATCTGTGCGCAGTCCTGTTGAAGATGGATACCCTGAATAATGCTCACACTTTCTGTGCAATTGACAATGTTTTACATTTTTATAACAGATTATTTTAGTTCCTTGTATTGAAGGGATGAATATCAGAATTATTCAAAAATAAGTGCCTATTATGAATTAAAATAAACATCAATGAATAAAAGTATTGGCAACGTCAAAGTGAAAATACCTAACTTTTTGAACAGTGTTCTGCAAGAATTCCGTGAGGAAACCTGACATATTGCTCTAATAACACCCGTTTTTGACTAATAAAAATCTTAGTTCTATGCCTACTGAGTTTTCCCCAAAATTATAATACCATATGATAAAATAGAATGAAAATAACAAAAGAATTACTAATTTTCTTTTTTTAAATCACTGAAGGTGACATTGCATCACATTTAGCCTGAGACCACTGAGTTTCTTAAGTAATTGATTAATCGGATCATCCAAGATGTAGATTTATTATTTACTAAGAGACCTAAGAATTTAACAGAGGAAGTTTCATTTACATTTTTGCTGTCGTATTTAAGTGTTATAGATTGTAAAGTTGTGTGGAGTGTGTGAAATTGCATGAAATGTGTTTTGTCACAGTTATTTGTTAGTCCTATGCTATTAAAGGCCCTGTTAACCCAAAAAAAAGAAAGACTCGCTAGACAAAGATGAAGTCACAGAAAGGAAAAATGATTTCCTTGTAACCTTTGAGGGCCCTGTCGCCGTTATTTGAGGTTTGAAAAAATATATATATCAGACATATTACTTAAAGAGTAATATAATAGACATGTTGATCAAACAGACTGTTTGATGAAAGAATCAAGACAGGAGCATGACAATGTACTAATGTATGAAGTAATAGTTATTAATGTCTGTACGTTTATTATAAGTTTGAATAGGGCCAAAAATAGACAAAAATTAGTGGAACATAAAATATAATTGAAAAGCAACTACATGTTTCGGTCCTGATCTGGAGCCTCTTCAGGTTAAACTAAATTACAAAGCACTAAATTATAACATTACAAAGATATTTCAGTAGAGACAATGAATCCAGTAAATAAAGAAACAGAAAGACAAAAATATTTAAAAAAAGATAATAATTATACATTTGATAAGATAGAATTCATAAATTAAGATATATATACTACTGAGCAAAGCAATGTCAGTTTTGTGTTTAGTGTGAACCATTTCTGAAACTAATCATGATTTGTATGTATTTACTGTCTTGGTCTAAAATTCAGATTAATATAATTTTATAGAATTAAATTAACGATATATTCACAGAAAAGCCAAGTTTTCTTCAACTTTTCCCATGTCTTTACCGGGGTAATCACCCTCAGACGGTAAACACTTCATCTTTCTCTCTGTCCTTTATACATACATAACTTCTCCACGGGTTTTGTAGAGATTTATCACCGGACCCGGCCTCGTATCGATCCTTGAGGGATTCACAAGCTAGACGAAGCAAGGGGGGGAGGGAATTTGCCACCATTACAGCTGAGACAATTAAGGAGATGAAAGGGAAGTTCTAAATAAAAAACAAGAAGAGTTTCCGTCCCCTCCTGGACAAAGAGAATATTGGCTCCCGCGAAGAGTTTTGATCTCGCAGCCAAGTCGTCGTGTGAATCTCTGTGGCTGAGGGCGACCTCCTCTTACCGTCAAACACATGTATACCACCAGCATAAAACACTCAATTGAGCCGTTAGGGGGGAATGGCACAACCTGAACTGGATTCGTGACTTTCAGAAGGGGGTGAAAGTATTAAAAAAACCTTGCAGGTGAAAGGGGAAGAAGAGAGATTGAGGAGACGAGAGCGGTTGATCAGATGATATTAGCGACAGATTGTGAGATTTCAGCGCAGGTGATCGATCACATTATCGTACAGATAGTCTGAGGAGACGAGGCGGAGACTGGAAATTGTCCTCAACCAGAGACAATAGGAGCGGTTGCGAGGCGTGATCGATAACGACCCAAAATTGGAGAAAATAGCAGCGAGGGTATACACATTAAGATCCATTATGCAGTCACGGTAATTAACACACTAACCTTTTTGCTGATTTCCTACACTAGTAGATTTTGTATGAAATATTTCCGCTCTATGAGAAGGCCCATAACATACGACCCTGAGTGTAGAGATCTAGAATTTTAGTTGTTAGAGAACTAATGATTTGTATCATTTTTTAAAATATTTATGTTTTGTTAGAGAACTAATGATTTGTATCATTTTTTGAAATATTTATGTTTTGTTTATTATAAAGAAGGCCGGGCTATGGAAATTAAAGCTATATTCAATGATTGTACATTAATAATAAATAAGCGTTAAAATTGCAACATAATTTACATTGCTAACGATTTTTCGTTATTATAATATCCGCCTTATTTATCTCAGGCTGGAGACGTCTGGGTGTAATGTATAGTAAAGACCTATCATGGAGGAAACACGTTAAAGCCGTTAAGGGAACGCAGCAGAAACGTTGCGAAAAAAATAATAACCCGGCTTCATTACGCAACAGTTGTGCGAAATTTCCTCTCAACGTTTCGTAATGATTATGTAACGGAAGAGAAAAAAATTCGATAATTAGTCTGAAGGCTGACAGAGACAAAGTTGTCAAAAATACTCCACTATACAGCAAATCTGTCACAACCATTCACCCACCGCACTTATTATTATTTTATTGTCCTTACGTTGGTAGTGAATTTGCGTTTGTTATTTTTTTCCTGTTACATTTTAATTAACAGATGCTTGCACAGAAAAAGAGTCTGTGAATTTTTCATGATGTATCTCTTGCGCGAGGAAGGAAGGGATTTCTCTCCTCTTTTTTATTAGAGAGGAGGAAACCTGTGAAATATTCATGGTGAGCGATGGCTGTCCGTTACAAGAACTAGTGCTGCCGCGTGTTCCCGAACTCTCCACCCTCCTCCAATCCCGCAGAGTGACCAACCCAACGGAAAAGAAAATAACTTCAACTACTCATCCTTTAAACAATTACGTAAAATCTACATAGTTTTTGTCTTGCACTGAGTTGAATGTCCTGCTTAAACCATGGCTGGAAAAGAATCCTAAATTGCCGTCGTCAAAATACCAATTGATTTCACCAAAATACCGCAATTGATTTCACCGAGGTTATGGAGAATTTTACATACCTTTCAGTTTATTTTCCTTTGCCGCTTTCCAACTTTTGGGTGAAACTCTACTGCATCGACAACATTATAAATATAATTCCTTACAATATAAATGATAAGTATTTCTTCTTTTTTTTTCCTCCATGAAAAGGTTTTAGGTGAAGTCAAAAAAATTGAATGATTAATACTTGTTATTGAAACAAGAAAAAAATCCATAACGGGTATTTCTTGGACGGGAATAGTTATTGGAGAAGGGATAGACGTATCAGACTAAGAGTATTCGAGTCGCTTATCCCCCCGAGGTTTGCAACGGTCGGAGACAACGTCGAGCGCCATATGCAAAAATCATATCACCAGGATCGCAAAACCGTCTCAGGACTTCAAAGTTTCAATTTTATTTACATCCATTATGTCTTAATTATTTCATCTGCCATGAAAACGCCGTAATCAAAGTTAACACCAAACGTGTCCCATCAAAAATATGTTATGAAAAATGATAACCGCAGTGAGATAAGAAACTAAAACCCTGTTTTTTTAAAAAAAAAATAGTTAAGCAACATTCATTGCCCCAACTTCTGGATTTAAGAATACTTTCACCGGTACTTTTCATTTCGACCAATCAGCACAGGGCCTCGGTGAAATAAAAGAACCCCCACGCAATAAAGTCCCGCATTGGTAATTCCTAGTTCGGAACATTCTTCTCCACTTGCTTCACTAATCGATTTCCAGGACTTTGCCTCACTCAAAATACTTCACTAAATTAGATCGTCACGTTTCTGATAGCTGTAAGTTGATTGTAACAAATCTGCGAAATCCTTTTTGAGAAGCCCAACATAGAGAGAGAGAGAGAGAGAGAGAGAGAGAGAGAGCGCGCACCTAGGTAAAGAACTCTTTCCCCCGTCGAGATTCTCCGCAAGATCGCTGTTATTTTTTCCTTCCCATGGTGGCGGGGAAAAGCAATTTTCCTGTTATGGGATAAGCAGCGATGGCCAGGTAATCTTCCTCCTGGAGGAGGGGGGCAAAGGAAGGATAATCGCTTCAACAACTTTGAACTAGGTTCGCCGCCGATAAATGCCCTGCGGCTCACAATGAAGTAAGCCGATTAACTCCCCGGAGCCGGCTTAATTAGCCTCCATTGCCCAAGAGACAAACAACTTTGTCATCAAGTTACTCTCCCCGTGAAACGCGTAATTACGATACGTCTGATGACGTCGCTGACTTGTACGACACCACGTTGAGAATCGGTTAGCGATACGGAAGAGGGGAGGGGAGCCAATAGGCTTTGTCACACGATCGCCATTTCGAGTGCCGCCCCCCCCCCTCTTCCCCCCCTCCTCGTCCAGCCGTCCCCCGTAAATTGCACCCGAGCACCGGCGTCGTATAAATTAAAATTTAATCCCGCGCCAGATTTACGGGTCGAGTCCGCGTCGTTCACCAGAAGGGACGCTGCTGCGTAAAGTGCCAAAGACAGGGTAGCTTACTTAGTCCATAAATACGGACAATGGCGTCACAACCAAATAACGAAATATTTGCCCCTCTTATCCTTCCCTGTATCATTTTAACTACAAAATTCATCTCAGCGTCTGCGGTTCTGCGCTTGTCCTCCTTCCTCTCTCTCGCCGTTCACAAAGTCTTTCTCGATATCTTTCTCCTTTGCTGACAACGCCCAACCTTTAATTATTTTGTTTTAAAATTAGTTTTCATTTAATTTTTATGTGTAACTGGTACTTAATCCTTATTATAAGATGAAATAAATCGCCTGGAGGGGTATCTACCAGTTTCGTTAAATCATTTATTTTTATGGGAGTGAAACTGATATTTATTATTTTCTAATAATATCATAAAAGTTCTAGAAGATTTTATGTTTTCATATCACACGCTTATCAGGTTATTAACTAATATTTAAATATTATATTTCATGCGTTTCAAATTCTATTATTTAATACAGGGTATGAAAAATATATTATCATTATCACTATCAATATAATTGAGGTTTATACAATTACTGTGGTGATCAGTATTCAACGAAATAATTTGATTTAAAGGGTGGTAGTAGTATATCCTTCAGGAACATAGGGCATCTGTGAAACATTTTCACCTAACTCTATTCTTTACCAACTTTTTAACTTCTTTTCTTTCACATTGTGGATTCCACAACTGACTCTTCATTCTTCCTCCTGTCCATCTCCATATTAACATTTTTATTTGTTTCTCTATTTCTGTCTCACCGCAGGCTAAAGGGTAATTATTTCTATTTTTGGTTAACCGGCTACATGAGGGTGATCCTGAAACAGGCAACTCCCCTTTAATAGCATAGGAAGCGCATTGATGTGTAAGGTAGGGTTGACTAGGGCCCCCGGGATCCTACCCGGTGTTCCACAAGAGATGCAGGAAAACCTGCATCAGGTAGATCGGACTATTGGGTACTCAGGCTCTTCCAAATAACCAGATACAAGTTTTCTGGTATTATTAACGCAAGTATTGCTTCTAATTTATTTTGAATTGATCGTCGAGAGTGATTGTAATTAATATAGACATCTATTTTTTATGGAGGATAATTCAGAAACAGGACGTTTTTATTCTAGTAGCAAAAAACATATGTGCAAAATAATATCTTTATGGCGTAACCGCAGGGTTAACCCCCGTAGAAAATAATTACTTTTTGTGAGGCTTTAAAATTTTAAAAGCTGGTTCACGTGTCTCGATGTCATTTTGCCCATATTTTAAAATCGATATTTTCACGCGTGCGGTGGAGATAATGGTTAGATAATATTTACCTCTCTGGTTTCTACGCGTTCGAGTGTCACTTACACAATTAAAAACAATGCCAAATTTTCTAATCCGTACGCAGTTATTTCGTTCGTATTTTTGAAAAGTTTCACGTGCTTGTTGCTGAGGGAGAGTGATAAAAAATTCGCGTACCTTAAATAACTTTCACATTATGATTAATCTCTTCCTCCCTTGTCGAAATTCCTTCCCCGATAGCGGAGGTTGGCGGCCCTGAGCGCTAAGGGATGCCTCTTGCTAATGGGTTTTCGCGGTATCGGATGCTTGGAGTGCTTTCCACATCAACACCTGTGCCTCAGACTACTATCCTCATTAAGGACACTCGCTCACTCACAGCACTAGTTTACTTTCTTCATCGTTTAAGCCAGAGATGCAAATTGTTGTGACAAGGAAGTTAAAGTTCGTCACAGAGAATAATGATTCATTTTAACGTCCGGTTTGTCGAGTTCTCGAATAATACAGAAAATGCAATTTAATCCCTACAAATATAATTTATTCACAGACATACATAAGAACAATAATGTAAACAAGGTGCCCAAAGATGCTTTATATTAGTTAGTGCTGCCAACTGGTGGCAGAGTAGCATATAACCACAATTTAGCATAATAAATTACATTTATTAACCGCATATGTCTTGATCGGATTTATTTCATTTGACCTATTTTTAAAGAAGAAAACATTTCATTTACCTAAATTCTACACGTCATTACCGAAATAAAATTGATGCTAAACAAATGTGACGCGTATTTTTTATTCAATAACTTTAAATTACGTTAATTTCGGTTATTCACTCAACATAAATTAATTTAATTGACAACACACGCTCCAAAACTAAAGTATAGGAGTGTAGTAAGAATTAGTACAGTCAAGAAAGGAATTAACCTGCGCCTAATATAAGTGGCCTATTAATCTATCCCTTTCAAGTCCTTCACATTGTTCCGTCTTCTCTTATTATCCTTACAACCTCCGGTTAATTACCCTATCCACCCATCTCATTCTCTCATAGCACCACATTTCAAAAGCTTCTATACTTTTCCCTTTCTGCAACTCCTACCGTCAACGTTTCCCACCAATATAACGCCACACTCCATAACAACATTTCATAATATTCATACTTATTCATTTCTTCTCTTTGCTATCCTATTCTAGTTATTATGCTGCCCAAGTAACTTCCATCCCAATCGAACAGCCTTTGTTATTCCACTATTTCCCATGCTACCTACACTCCATCTCATGGGTTTTCCCTCTATTAATCCTCACGTTGAACTTTTCCTCTAGTACCACGTTCATGCCATTTATTATGGTTTCCAAGTCTCCAACTGACTTCCCTAATACAACACCATCATCAGCAAACCTTAGGGTTTTTGTTCCTCCCACTCGCATTCTGATTCCGTTTCCATATTCATTTTTAATTTTCTTCATCGCTCGTTCTATATATAAGTTAAAGAGCATGGACATCCTTGTCTTACTCCTTTCTCGCCCTTCAATTCTAATTACTGCTGCGTGTCTTCTGCAGAGGATGTGTATAAGCCTCCTTTCTCGATATTTTATTCCATTGCTCTTCAAAATCCTTAATAGGGTGCTCTAGTTCACATTATTTTTTCTAAATCTACAAATGCCATGAACGTAGGCCTGTTTTACCTTATCCTGTCATCTAAAATATGACGCAGAGTCAATATTGCTTCTCTTGTCCCTACATTCTTCCTGAAACCAAATTGATCTTCTCCTTACTCGCATTCTATTTGACATTCCACACTCCTAGATACTTATTTCCGTTAATATTTATCACGCACGAAGTACTTAACTAATTGGTCTGCGCTGTTCGCTTTTGTCAGCGGGATGATTCTTTCACACTGTCCTAATAGAGTGTAAATGTGATAATTTCTTTTATTGACTTGGAGAAGGGAGAAGAAGGAGAACAGCCGATGGCGAATCTGACTCTGCGCCACCCTCGTGTAATAGGATTAGGCTTCTGCAGTTATCGCGTCGGCATCGATTTGCGTCGTCGTCGTCGAACATCGCTTCTTTCTGCTCCCACGCTGCCTCCGACATCACTGCCAGAGTGTTTAATATCGCTGACACGCGTTACACGTGCGCGGGAAGAGGGTCAACGGAGGAGAACGAGAAGAAGAAAGAAAAAGAGGAATTCTGTTCAAAGTGTTGTGAATAATTCTCATTAATATGCACTTATCAGTTAACATGTTCGGAAGAATAAAAATATTTTAAAATGCAACTTTTTAACAGGAACACTCCATCGTTGGGTTCCTTCAGTTTGAAACGTCACAAAGTGGAGCCTACATTAAAATATAAATGAAATCAGGAGATCATCTCGGATTCATACGCATGACAGCCGAAAAAATCCTTTCATAATCAACAATAATGCATTTCTTGTACCTGAAATAATACATATACAGGGATATATGCACATTCCGCCTACCTTTATTAGACGTTATAGTATTATTAATATATGAGGTAAGGGGAATTACCCTCGTAAAAATTGTTCCTTGGGGTGATGCAGCACAGAACTTCAAAACCTCAGGAGCAGCCAATGAATGAATTTCCTATTAAATTGGTCGTAACACACATATTTAATTATAGTCAGCTGTTCATCATACTTGTACGAAACATGATAAAAATGCCCGACTTAATTAATTCTGTATCAGGTTTCGGACGTAAGACAATTTTCAAACATTTCTGATTAAAAAAAACATGCTAACAGGTTGTCGAAGTGATATTCTACAACACTGGTGTAAAGGAAACAAATTATTTGTCTACGAACCTAAAAAATAATAATACATCAATTTACGTCTTAGGTAAATCACGTCAACGTCGACTCGTCACAAGCTGAAATAAAACAAACCCGACTTTAAACCATTTGCCACGACACTGACTGAGGGACGAGTAACTAAACATACCACTTTAGGTGACTGAGCAACTGAATTTTGAAGTGCCACTACAGTTGAGTAAAGCATACATATGTATACCTATTAATCAAATCTCATTTTCTTTCATTCATATAATTTTCAATATTTAAAAAAAAGAAAATCCATGCCCCCTCTAATAATTATGTTTAATGGGACTTTATGTTAAAAATGACTCAAATGAAAGCCAAAACTGCTTATTAAGTATGTAGATGACATACTTATTAATACAAAAATTTCGGAAGTGCAAAAAGTATTAATGTCACTCAATGGAATTCATCCCAGGATAAACTGGAAGAGCATTCAAAACCAAATTTCCTGGACTTAAAAATAAGCAGGACAGATAATTGTATACTAACTTGTTAGGAGAAAAAGGATAATGTTAATGTTATACAAGCTTATAGAACTAAATTTCAGATCCAGTCATTAACTAATGTAATGTGCATAAATGGTGCTAAAAGTAATATATTTGAATTATGTAAAGTTTTTTTTGGTTAACAGGCTACATGAGGTGATCTTTAAACAGACAACTCCCCTTTAATAGCATAGGAATGGAATTGAAAAGGGGGGATGCGGAGGTTTTTATGGTGCTTATGTAAGTATTGTGACGTCGTTACACTATGGATGAAAAAAACTAAATAAATGCAGTGGTTGAGTCAATGATTTTTGATATAGATATGATAAGTGTTTAAACAAAATTGACCCTATGTTGAGAAACTGACTGAGAATATTAAATAAGCGTTTCATAATTATGGATTTGAAAGAGAAATTGAGTTGTTGTTTCATAATTTTAAGGATGCGGTTAAAACTGTAGACAATTGTAATGTTATTTATTGTATTAAATGATATTATTGAAAAATTATGTACTATTTACGGAGATGAATCTTAAAAAGAGAATCTATTATCACGTGAATTATTATAAAGAGATTAGTAAAACCAATACCGCATCATCGAGGCAAGTTAAAATTAAAAAACATAAAGATTTACTTTGACTATGTTATACAAGCTTATAGAAAAAAATTGTATTCGAGGACTACAATCAGGCATTTGCATCCTTTTTCGATATTTTCAGCTTAGTCGACACCTTGAATACTAATCAGTGTCAGCAACCAACCGGGAACAAAGATACTAAACATAGTCCAGTTTTGCAGGCATAATACTTTCTTGTGCTGGATTTATGTTGGATGCCCTGACTAGCTTTCCTAAGCAAACAATGAAGCGAACTGTTTTACAAATAAAAATATTTAATACGTTCCAAGTGAAAGATTCTAAGATCAATAACAACCTTTACAGAAAAGAGGGTTGATCAAATATTATATATCAATTTTTATAACTGCTATTATTATACCAATTTATAAATATGGTAAAATAACTGACTATATAGATATTAGTCGTACTACAGCAGCGTGTAAGATTACGTCAGATCTGAACTTGATAGAAAAGGGTGGATTTGTCATAGTCAGCATGGTTTTCGGGAAGGGTTCTCGTGCGAAAGCCAAATAATAAATCTGTTTCAGGAGTTAGCAGATGAAGTAGATAATAGATGAGGTTATCTGCGACTTTGCCAAAGCCTTTGATGAAGTGCCATATAATATCCTATTGGGTAAATCGTGGAATTCCTTACATTTCATAATGAGGAACTTAAAAAAAGGGAAGTTGAAAATCAAAGGAGGTGCCATATTTAACCTAAGTTAAACTAATTTTGGAATACGAGGCGGCTTGTTGGGATCCCTACAAAAAAAATCAATTAGAATCATTAGAGAAAGTTGAGAAAAGGGCTGCGAGTAGGACCACAGGGTCATAGGAACGAAAAAGTAGAACAACTAGGTTAGAAGATATATTGTCACAAAGGAGGGAGAAAGCAAGGCTGCTTATACGGGGACAAAAACCATGGATTGGAATTAGCTCCAGTTATATAGTAGATGGGATAATCAGTTCAGAGTAAAAGATAGAAAGCTAAAAACAGATGTTGGGAAATTCACACTCCTAAATAGGGTCATAAACGGCTGGAATAATTTTCCCGTGACAGAAGTGTTTGGGGGAAATCCTCTTCAGGAAAATAAATTCAGGACAAATCTCAGAAAACGTGTGAAGTGAAGAGGTTATTTTGAATAATATAAATGTATGGTCGAAATTAAAAAGTGAAGTGTTTAAGTTGATGTAAATCTTGTATTCCTCAGTACAAACTACATATGTATACCTATTAATCAAATCTCATTTTCTTTCATTCATATAATTTTCAATATTTAAAAAAAAGAAAATCCATGCCCCCTCTAATAATTATGTTTAATGGGACTTTATGTTAAAAATGACTCAAATGAAAGCCAAAACTGCTTATTAAGTATGTAGATGACATACTTATTAATACAAAAATTTCGGAAGTGCAAAAAGTATTAATGTCACTCAATGGAATTCTTCCCAGGATAAAATGGAAGAGCATTCAAATCCAAATTTCTTGGACTTAAAAATAAGCAGGACAGATAATTGTATTCTAACTAACGGGATGGGACCATTCGGCGCGGCCGATTCGGCGCAAAACTCGCATAACATTATTAGACGTAAAGCAGCCGTTTCGGCGCGAAACTCACTTATCATTACAAGACATAATTTCATATTTAGCAAAATTTTTAAATATATTCCTAAATACTTAATCAGTTGCAATATCTGAGAGTTGTAAAACATTAATAGTAAAACAAGCTATAAGTATGAATTCCACAAATATGGAATAAGCGTCGTAGGTTAATTTAATTAAATATTAAGCTACGTTTTTATGACAAATTATCTGGACTTTTCATTAATATTTGAAGATGCCAAATTATTTATTCATTTAACAATTTGTAACAATAACTCATGAGACTTTTGTGTTCAGAATAAAAATCGAAATATTTATCTTTCAATGAAACATAAATTTTATAAAAGTAGCGATTTAAATTTATTTAAATTACTTGTCTTTTAATAATAATAATAATAGCCGAATTGGTCTGATGTGATGCGTCTCACCCATGAGTCTAAAATAAATATTATATTTTACATCTGAAATTATAATATTTTTCTAATAAATCTTATGGTTGTTTCAATATGTATTCTTCCACAAAACTGAATAATTTTTCACATTGAATTTTATATTTTTCCAAGTCCCATAAATGCGGATATTAAATGTGGGCATAGTTTGGCCAATATAACTGTAATTACAATATAAACAGATACCGAAATTATTAATTTTATTTTTAATATTTTAACATAGCTTAAATTATTGCAAGATTTTAAGATAATTTGGATATCATAATTCATTAAATCATGTCATAAGTTTGTATTATTTCTTACTGCGTAATTTTACGGGTAAATTATTAATTTCATATTAATCTTAGTCAACCCAATTTTAATGTATTTTTAAGCGAAATGCAAAGGATAAATATTAAGAAGAACACAATATTTATTTTTCCCAGATTAAATTTATGATAGCGCTGACGTTATAATTTGACGTCCATATTTACTGAATTATAAAGCATAGTATCTTATGGAATAATGGCTGATTTGACATGTAATTAAGAATTATTCCTGAGTAAGTAGATATTTTTATAGCAATTGGTAACTATCTTATTGACAGAAACAATAACCAAAACATCAAGAAAATTGACAGAGTGATCTTTTTCAATTCAATTTTAAAGTTTCTTTCAGTGTTGTAATTATTAAAAGTATTGAGCAAATGGTTTATGTGGAATCTGAGAATGATACTAAAAAGTCATCATTCTTGAAATATCTCAGTGGTTTTAAATCTAAAGATGTAATACATAAGGCTTCCAAATCTCTCATAATTTGCGCGAATAACGACAAAGAAAAATTCCCAAGGTAGAACCAATGATTTCGTGATAGTAAATGTTCTTGAACGAAAAATAAGTGGAATTTATAATTACATTTATTAAGATAAGAATTTTTGATAAAATAATTTTTGTCAATTTCGAAAAGTAGTTATCCCATCTATTTTTAAAACTTGGGGTAAAAATTAAATAAGAACTCTTCATCTAATGATAAGAAAACATTATCATTAGTGACGTTTAAATGGTCCAAAAACTTAAAAGACGTTTTGACTGTAAAATTATTTTCCTTATTAAGAGAATTATATAAAAATATAGAAATGTTATGAAGAGGGCTGCTAGTAGAAGAAACGATAATTCTGAAAGATAAATTATATGCTAGAGCATAGGCTCTGGCACTATTATCAGAAGTTAAAAACTAGGAGTTAAAAAGTGCTACTATCCACAAGTCTTTTCAAGTTAATTGCTAATTGATCAATAACTAAAGTAATGGATTTAATTTTTATTGCAAGTTCTATGTATTTATTTGTCTGGTAATAACGTTTCAACTTTATAAAACTATTTAGTCAAATTCCTTTGGCAGATTCACTAAAGATAACATTTGGATTATTAGAAATGTACATTTTGGTGTTTTGCACAATTTTCTATACAGAGTTAACTCATTGTTAAAGTTTTCCATTGTAATTATGGAACTAACAATACGCTTATTCTTTGTGTTATTTCAGCCTCGTTGCTTGTGCGACATGCACAATAAATTTTTATACATTTCAATTTCTTTTTTCCGTTAACAATTATAACATAATTGTATTATACATATATATTGTAAATATTCATTTTTATTATAATCGTAAAAGATGAGGTTTTAAAATTTAAGAACGGAACGTCGTGAACAAACTACTGTTAATAAAGTTTATATCACTTTTTTTCTGATATATAGGCTGTTTTTCATTTTATTAATATTAATATAAGATGTGTATTTGTATAAAATAACTTATTTGAAACAAATGTCCACGATATTCTCGTTTATCGCCACGTAATGTCCCCGCGCCCAACCTTGCGCCGAAACGGCCGCGCCGAACTGGCCGCGCCGAATCGTCCTAGACCCACATTAGGATCTCTAACTTTAGTAAAAACACACTCAGGAACGGTGGATCCTGCATCTTTCTTAATCATAGACTTGCTGATCTCTGCAAAGATAGACCCGACATTAGGTCCCTCGGTAAAGACAGGGTATTTGAATGTAGTGCGGGTGAATTAACCATAAAGAATAACTCGAAAAATATTATAATCTTATCAATTTATAGACAACCAGATAGTGAAATTGACACATTTCTCTATATTCTAGAACGCGTCTTAAGTAAACCAGGAAAATAAGCTCGCAATAATTTCCGGAGACTTTAATCTTGACTATTTACGGGATGTAAGGAAAACACACCACCTGAAAACATTGCTACATTCCTACGGGTTTTCCGTTACGAGCGATGAGCCAACGCGACTAAATACCTGCATAGACTACGTCTTATGTAATTTCCATGAAAATTTTTATGAATTACATACAATTGAAACTGGATTAAGCGACCACAGGGGCCAAATAATGTACATCAACAAACAAATAGTAGGCGAAATTGAGCAGAGACCAAGCTCAATATACACAAGGAAACTCTGTCCAACAAATGTAATGTGTATCTCCCAAAAATTACAAGCGTTACCGTGGGATAATATTTTAAATATAAATAATTTCAAAAATGCTGACAGCATGTTCCAGGCATTTCTAAAGATATTTCTCTCCATAACAAACGAAATTGCTCCAGAAAGAAAAATCACTAAACAAATTCAAAAAAAGCGTACTTCTTGGATCACCACAGGAATATTCAAATCACGCGATAAACTTTGCTACCTCCATAAATGAAGCATTTGAACTCATCACCCCAATTCTTAGAGTACATTGCAAAATATAAGAGAATATATAAAAATGTTCTCATAGCCACAAAAAAAACTTAACACTTCAAAAATAATAACAAATTCAAATAATAAAATCAAAGCTACGTGGAAAATCATAAACGATGCTACCGGTAAATTGAAGAAGAATAATCCTCAAACTTCACTCTTCCATGAAGGACAAGTTCTTACCGATAGGGAAGCTGCTTCAAAATTTAATTCACATTTCGTAAATATTCACAACCAATTCAATAACAGTAATCTATTAGATTGTGATTACCACGACCTCTTACGTAACGTAACTACTAAAACTCCTAATTCTATTTTCCTAGAACCAGTTACCTTAAAGGAACTGAAAACTATAATAAATAACATGAAATCATCTGCTGCAGTTGATATATACGGCATCAGCAGCAAATTGATAAAGCAATGCTCCGAGGCAATTGCCTTTCCAATGCAAATAATTATTAATGCATGTTTTTCCATGGGAGAATTTCCCGATTCTCTTAAACTAGCGAAAGTTATTCCAATCTATAAGAAAGGGTCACGCTCAGATGTATCGAACTACAGACCCATTTCATTACTCCCCATCTTCTCTAAAATAATAGAAAAAGCTGTACAATCACGAATAGTAAATTTTATGGAAAAACATTCTATTATAGACCCGGCTCAACATGGATTTCTCAAAGGCAAATCCACTAGTACCGCCATGTACGAATTTGTACAAGACGTCCAGAATTCAATTGATCAAAAATTAAAAGTGACAGGTATATTCGCAGATCTATCTAAAGCGTTTGACTTAGTCGATCACAATATATTACTCAATAAACTCAAATATTACGGTATCAGAGGAAACGCATTTTCACTCATCCATTCATACTTGAATAATAGAAAGCAAGTAGTGGCTATCCAGAACCAAAACGGTAAAATTACTCTTTCAGACTGGAAGGAAATATCTTGTGGTGTACCACAAGGATCAATACTAGGGCCGCTTTTGTTTATTTTGTATATTAATGACCTTCCTCGAAACATTCATCCTTTAAAAACAGTGTTGTATGCGGATGACACTAACGTAATTGTTTCCGATAGTGATATAAACGCTCTCAATGTCAAAGTTGAAAACACTTTAGGAATGTTAAAGCAATGGTTCATTGAAATAAGTTAACTCTTAATACCGAAAAGACTAAACTACTACAGTTTTCGTCAACTGTTAATTCTTCTGTGTAAGACAAGAGATTCGCTAATGACGCGTCGTTTCTTGGACTTCAAGTTGATAACCTACGGTGGAATCGTCATGTCGAAATACTCACAGGCAAACTTAGTTCCGCGTGCTACTCAACAAAATTACTAATGCAGCAAGTTGATCCTAAAACCGCGATTATGGTCTATTATGCCTATTTCCACTCAAATATGTGCTACGGAATAACGAGTTGGGGTAATTGCCCTCCAAGTTCAGGCGTTTTCAAGTTACAAAAAAGAGTTATAAGAATACTATGCGCGAAAGATTGTAGGGAACATTGAACAAATTCACTCACAACCTCGAGACAAGTAATTCCTATATACATCTTTATCATTAATTGTAATAATATTTAAATTTCCCTTACTTTATTAAAATATCTGTATAGAACATATTTTCCCATCCACACTTCTTGTATCACGCCACACTGATACCGATTCTTATTAAGTAATCTAACAGATTTCACAATTCCACTAAATTCTACATTGTATTGTAATAAAAAAATTAATATAGTTGGCGTGCTAGAGAACAATAATACTAGGTAAAGATATTAACTTTACTTACATCTACGGTTGAATAACATCCTGTTGTATTGGATTTTGGAGAAATCTTTGGTCATTGTTAGCAGCGGGGGTATCTCTTCATTAATGTTCTTTTGAAAATATTTTATTTTTCAACAATTAATTTTGCAAAGGAGAAATTTGTAGTAAGCTAAATTCTGCGAGTGTGGAAATAATTTTGTATCTGGCAGAAACTCGTTAAATATATATATATATATATATATATAAAATAGAGTGGACTGGTGTGAATTATTGATGTTTGCTGTGAACGGTGGTGTGAAGGTGATTATGATTGATTTCTGCTGTGAATGGTGAGTAGTCACATTCTGGAGAGCAGACACCAGTCCGAAAAGCCGGGAATGAATGTACCCAGGCAGCACGTGGACATCTTGCCTGCCGCATATATATATAAAAGTTTCTGTAAAAAGAAATGTAGACAAATCTTTTAATGTGAGTTTTCATCCATTACGACTGAAAGTCCTTTTTGCTGTTAATCAAATTATTCAATATTTTCATGTTGTACTGTAATGCTTCCATCCCCCTCATATCTTTTATAGTCACAATACCGGCCCGTGCGCCACTGCATATGCAGAATTAATATATATATATATATATATATATATATATATATATAACGACAATCGTGAGATCCCGAGGGAAAAGGTCAGCGTCGAGCCAAGACACGCGAGTTTTTAGTCGAGAATGAGACTGTCGGGGGTCTTGGCTTTAATGAATTAATTTAGGGAGGGATGATTTATTCAATAATTAAACACGGGGTTAAACCAATGTAATTTAATACCCGGCCTAAGCCCACTTTGACTCCACAATCATTAGATGTTGCTCACATTCAAGGCTCACCTTCATTCTTACTTAATATCTACTCTAACCCTAAACCAAAATATTTACAACAATACTGAAATTTAGCTAAATCTGAGACTAATGTAAAACATGATTACATAGATTTTGAAAGTTCACATTAATATTAAACTGTTCAGTCACTGGAAAAGTGTTATATTACTGGTCGTTGCACACACTCAGTAAAAAGGGGAAAGGGAGGGCCTACCGTTTGCAGCTCCTGATGCGGCAGGCAAGAGGCAAGACGTCCACGTGCTGCCTGGGTACATTTGTGGGGAGCAGAGATGTTGCTCCACACGCAGCAGCATCGCTGATCAAGACATGGCAACGCCGCACTCCCCACTCCAACTACAGGCCGAGTGTAGAGCAACCCTGCCGTCTCTCTCTCTCCCCCTCCTCTCTCCCCCCTCTCTCTCCCCCTCTCTCCCCCCACCCTCTCTCTCTCTCTCTCTCTCTCGGCTCTCTCGAGACGGACCGGATGCTCACCCCGCTCGCGCAATAAAGCAAAGCAAATTATGGTTCGCGCAAGTAGAGCAGCAGTTCGCCATCGCCGGCATCACGCAGGACACCACGCGCTTCTCCCACGTGGCCGCACACTTGGACGGGCGCTGGGCCGAAGAGGTCCAGGACATCCTGATAGACCTACCGGCGTCGGACAGGTATAAGTGTTTGAAGAGAGAGTTAATATCGCGGACGCAGCAGCTGCTGACCGACGCCGCGTTGGCAATTCCTGCGCCACCTCAGGGTTTTGGCGGGAGGATCGGTCTCAGAGGAGGTGCTGCGAGCATTGTGGCTGCAACGTTTGCCGATTTCGATGCAAATGGTAGTCAGATGCCAACCCCGCGTACCACTGAATGAAGTGGCTAAAATCGCAGACAGCGTCATCGGCTTAGCACCGCTGGATCCGCCGCCCGCGTCCGCCGCCATCGCAGAAACCCACGACCACGCCGACCCACGTGCTCGTAGCCGCGTCACCGACCTCGAGCTACGCGTCGAGGCCCTCACCGCGGAACTCGCCGCACTCCGGGGGAGATCGCCGCCTCACAGACCAGCCCGACCACGCTCGCAGCAGCGAGGACGAGCCAGCCGCTCGACGCACGACTCCACCGACGCCGGGAGGTGTTGGTACCACCGCCGGTTTGGTAGCCGTGCCCAGCGCTGCGAGCCCCCGTGCAGTTACGCCCAGGGAAACTAGCAGGGCGGCCAGCGATTGCAGCCGTTGGCCGCCTACCTGGACGACGCGTGGTCATCAGGGACCGAGTAAGCGGCCACAAGTTACTGATCGACACCGGCTCCGACATCTGCTGTTTCCCCCGAGTTCTCCTCAAGAGTCACCGAGAGCGTACGAAGTACAAGCTGCAGGCGGCGAACGCGACCAGCATCGCCACCTACGGGTACGTGCCCCTGCGGCTGGACCTGGGCTTGCCCCGCAAGTTCCCGTGGCGTTTCGTCGTAGCGGACGTGGCGTCACCCATAATCGGCGCAGACCTTCTGGTGCACTACAAGCTGCTGCCAGACTGCAGCAACGGGCGCCTCATAGACGGGATCTCCGGTCACGTCGCCGTCGCGACACCCAGCAGCCAGTCGCAGCCCAGCGTCAAGGTGTTGACGACGGTTTCGCCGTACCAGGAGATCCTCGATCGCTTCCCGGAGCTCACGCGCCCAGCCGGCGCACCCCGGGCCGTCCGCCACACCACCGTTCACCACATCCTCACGACGCCCTCCGGTGTCCTGCAGACCACGACGCCTCGCGCCAGAACGACTCCACATCGCGCGGGCAGAGTTCCAGGTCATGCTCGCGGACGGGACCACACGGCGCTCGAAGAGCCCGTGGGCATCGTCGCTCCACCTCGTCCCGAAGAAGAAGGACGGGGAATGGCGCCCATGCGGGGATTATCGCGCTTTGAATGCGCGAACCATCCCGGACAGGTATCCCGTGCGCCACGTGCAAGACTTTGCCCTGAGCCTACAGGGCAGCTCGGTGTTCTCCGTGCTCGACCTAGTCAAGGCATTCACACAAATCCCGGTCCATCCACCGGACACCCCGAAAACCGGGATAACAACGCCGTTCGGGATGTTCGAATTCCCGTTTATGACGTTCGGGTTGCGAAACGCGGGGCAAACCTTTCAAAGGTTCATGGACGAGGTTCTGCAGGGCCTCGAGTTCTGCTACCCGTACATAGACGACATCCTCGTTTTTAGCTCGTCACCGGCGGAACACCGAGAACATCTCAGCACGATCTTCCAACGTCTGGCGCAGAACGGCATCGTGCTCAACACTGAGAAGTCCGTCTTCGGTTGGTCAGCCGTCACTTTCCTCGGCTACCGCGTCTCCCACGAAGGCGTCAGCGCGGTCCCAGAGCGCAACACCGCCCTGCAGCATTTCCAACGGCCGCCCGACGCTTGCGCCGGTTCTTGGGGATGGTAAATTACTACAGGAGTTTCCTTCCCCACGCGGCGATTAATCAGGCCGTGTTGCAGGAGGCACTATCTGGCCTCCGCGGAGCCCAACCGGTGCCGTGGACGCCCGCAACCTCCACGGCCTTCGAGAGCTGCAAGGCCTCCCTCGCCGACGCCACCCTGTTGGCCCACCCCGACCCTACGGCTCAACTCGGACTATTCACCGACGCTTCGCAAGGAGGAGTCGGCGCCTCCCTCCAGCAACGGGTCAACGGAGCATGGCAGCCACTGGGTTTCTTCTCCAGGAAACTGACTCCTCGTCAATCGCAGTGGCCGGCGTACTACAGGGAGCTTCTGGCGATCTACCTGGCGGTCAGACACTTCCGCCACGCGATCGAGGCGCAGCACACGGTGGTTTTCACGGACCACAAGCCCATCTGCTTCGCGTTCCTCCAGCAGAACGAGAAGCTCCCACCGGTGCAGAGGAACCACCTCACGTACATCGGCCAGTTCACCACCGACATCCGGCACATCAGCGGAGCCGAGAACATCGTCGCGGACGCCTTCTCCCGCGTCGACGCCGTCGAACCCGGTGGACCTCGAGACCCTCGCCCACCAGCAGACGCGCGACGACGAGTTGCGCACGTTGCTTCGCAGCGGCACAGCGCTCCAACTCCGCCTGGTATCCATCCCAGGCCACGCCTCGCAGCTTTATTGCGACGTCTCGACCGGACGCCATCAGCCGTTCGTCCCAGCACCCAGCCGACGCCAGGTGTTTGACGCGCTGCACAGCCTCAGCCATCCGGGGACCCGCGCCTGGTGACATCGCGTTTCGTGTGGCCTGGAGTAAATCGCGACTGCCGGGCGTGGGCCCGAGCGTGCGTGCCTTGCCAACGCGCCACGTCGTGACGGCTACCGGATCTTTTCAGACGCCCACCACCCGATTCCGCCACATCCACGTCGACATCGTCGGGCCACTACCACCAGCAGGGCCTTTCCGCTACCTGCTCACGATCGTCGACCGCGCCTCGCGCTGGCCAGAGGCAGTCCCGCTGAACAGATCACCGCCGAGAGCGTAGCCAACGCCATCCTCCACGGCTGGATCGCCCGATTCGGGTGCCCAGAGGTCATTACAACCGACCAAGGCCGTCAATTCGAATCGCGGCTGTTCGCGGCTCTGGGAGCTTTCGCATGGTGGCAGAGATCTCGGACGACGCCGTACCACCCACAGGCGAACGGCATGGTGGAAAGATTCCACCGGCAGCTGAAGGCGTCGTTAATGTGCCACACCGGACCATCGTGGCTAGAGGCGCTCCCGATAGCCATGCTGGGCATACGCACCGCCTTCAAGGAGGACCTACAGGCATCGGCAGCCGAGCTGGTGTTCGGCGAAACACTCCGGCTGCCCGGCGAATTTTTCGCCCCAGTTCCAGCACAATCTGCCGTAGTCGACCCAACTTCGCTCGTCGACCGCGTCCGCGCAGCACATCAGGCCACAACCCGTGGCCCGGCACTCGCGCCCCGGTACCTTCGTTTTCAGGGAGCTGGCATCCTGCACCCACGTCTTCCTGCGCGACGACGCCGCGCGACCACCGCTCCGCCCACCCTATACCGGGCCCCACGTGGTCGTCAGCAGGGATGACAAGACTTGCGTCCTGCGGGTGCGAGGGAACGACGTCCGAGTTTTCACTGGACAGGGTGAAACCGGCTTTCACCTCAGCCGAGGAAGCGACTGGCGCACCGCCCCCGTCGCGACGCAGGAGGCTCCAGCGCCGCCAGCCAGGAGCGGACGCCAACCCAGCAGGGCTCCGGTGCCTACGGCAACTCGCGCGGGCCGCCGCACACGCGCGCCAGCCAGCTACTCCCCGTCGCCCCAGCGCCGCCGCACCTCTCCAGCACGCCCGCCACAGCCCGGACCCTCTGCGAGTGCGTCGTCAGTGCAGAACTTTGGGCCGCACAGACATACGTAGAGACTGATAGTGCTAGTTTCGCTTATATGTATATATTGTATTTCTTTCTATGTTTTAAAACCGACTCCGTCTCTCGGGAGGGGGCTGATGTGGGGAGCAGAGATGTTGCTCCACACGCAGCAGCATCGCTGATCAAGACATGGCAACGCCGCACTCCCTACTCCGACTACAGGCCGAGTGTAGAGCAACCCTGCCGTCTCCCTCTCTCACTCGGCTCTCTCGAGACGGACCGGATGCTCACGCCGCTCGCGCAATAAAGCAAAGTAACGCCACGTGGCCGTCGCTCGTCATTAGATCATCCTCACTCGCAAACATTCATTCCCGGCTTTTCGGACTGGTGTCTGTTCTCCAGAATGTGACTACTCACCATTCACAGCAGAAATCAATCAAATCACCTTCACACCACCGTTCACAGCCAACATCAATAATAATAATAATAATAACCTCCACACCAGTCCAGTCTATTTTATATGTCCCAGGCCTGCCCCCACTTCCTGAGGGTTTCCAAATCCAGTTTACTCCCAGGTCAACGACTGTCCACAAAACATCTGACCTGCCAAACAATGGTCCTTACCCGCGAGTTGCTGCAATGACCGACCGTGCACTAATCTCGGTGGTGAAAATTATAACACGCCTGAAGGGCAAAATCACTTATTACAGTACTTCCTAAAATAATTTGCAACTGGAAGTAAGGTGTTACTTAAAATCTTTATTTTGAAAATAATTCAAAGTCTGAAGAAGTAGACATGAGGGACGAGGCTTTGGTTTTTCAAATATTCATAATTGAAAGATAGAGAAGTCGAGGACGTTGCTACCTGTTTCATAGCTCAGCTTTGATTAAGAACATTTTACTGTTTTTTCATCTAATTATTCATTTTCAATATTAATCTGTCATTAATTATTTAGTTGAAATGTTAACAAGTGTTTGGCTTGAGTGCATCAGATTTCATCCCTTCCTAGACTTTGCTCAAATGTTATCAGGAAAATTTGAATCAATAAGTAAAAAATTTAAGTTTATTTAAATATTGTGTCTAAAAATTTGTCAGTAGTGTTGTGATTTTCTTTGACGTAGCTAATGTGATTTGCTGCAAGATATTAAACGTTTAATTCTTCCTGTACTGGAGCTTGTAAAGGTTGCTTCAGTTGCACTTCAACTGGAGTTTCCTTGACTGTTAGTGATATCTCAATTGACGTAAACATCAGAACGTCCATTATTTCCAATTTGCCATTCTGCATTCTTACATTATTTTTGCTTCATCTACCATCAGCAACCTGTAAATTTATCTTCAAAACAATCTGTTTTTTCTTTTGATAAACTATATTTTTTCTGTATTTATTTGTTAGACCAGCTGCAGCTGTCAGTAATGTATATTCATGAAAACAATAGTTAAAATGTGACTAATGTGGACCTTTTCCCTTTCAGTTGAGAATACGGAACCTGTGAAGTCCAGCTCAGGGTAAAGGTTGCTAAATTTATGTGGTGGTTTGAATGAAACTGTAAAGACATTAATTTTGTAAGATTTGTTGCAAAGTCACTTACTTGAAAAATAATATAAATTGTTCTTCTAATGTAAATCTGATTTTGTCAGTGTAACTTAATTTTTTTAACCCCCATAGATCATATTTTAGAGTTTCTGAAATTCTTGACAATATATTTCATAGTCCACTTCATTGCTTCCCCTGAGATGTGGCTGATTGCTTTTCCCAAATTCTTAACATCTGATAGAAATGCTTTTGGTTTTCTAAGTGTTTTGTATGTTTAAATTTTGTTCATTAGCAAAGCAGCTAATTTCCTATGATTCTATACAAGTTAATTTAATAGAGATTATTTTATTTAATTCAGTAACGGCTAAACCTTATGGACTGAGTACATGTTAATGTTTCTAATATTTTTTTCTTTATTATTTTGCAGCAGCGATTCCAGACTTTTTTTTCTGTTTTTCTTTAGCAATTTACAAATTTTAAATCCTTTTCTTTCTTTTTTAAAAAAAACTAGCTTTAGCAGTTGGTAGCAAACTGCTTGGGTTGGCTGCCTTGGCCCCGCAGCCGCCAAGTCCAACATGATAAAAAAGCTTTTCTGTCCAGCGTCGACACTTTTCAGATTCCACAGCTTCCCAGTCCAGCGTTTCGAGGAGCGAGTGGGCCGAGGGTCTTAGAGACACCCTGTCTACAGGCTCCTCAAAGGTGGGTCTGTAAAAAAATAAGAACAAGTAACATAAAATATCAAAGAAAGTAGAAACAGCCATAATATGGACTGAAAGTGGAAAACTTGAATGTGTTAAAAAAGCTGAAGATAGTTTATTTCTGAGAATCGCAGCAGTGGGGGCAGAGAAACCAAGGCAGCCGCTGTTATGTGGTAGTTTGGAGAGTTGCAGTGGTGGGATTCCTCAGATTGTTCCAAGACAGAGAAGAATGGCCAGTAAACACATTGTTATACACATTGTTATACAGGATATGAAGCATAGCAGAAAGACAGGCAAATTCACATAGTTGGAAGGGGCTGAAAATAAAAGCATGTCGATCCACAGCATGAGGGGCAAAAGTTCACACTTTGTATACGAGACCAGACCGAGAGTCTACTACATTCGTACCACTAAAGAGGAAGAGATTGAAAAGCCGAGAGGATTGGCTCGTGACTACTTCCTTGCTGTTAATTTGGAGATGGTTTATTTTTGGACTCTTATAATGACAGTGATTCAACAAAAGAGAAGAATGGCCAATGAACATGTTATTAGAAGATAACAGAAAGAAACGCAACTTCACAGAGTTGGAAGGGAGCTGAGAGTCAAAGCTTAGCGTGGCACAAGTAGAAGGGATAAGCGAGACCACTACGCAGGAAGAGGTGGGATTTGAAAATGAATGTAATTCCTGCAGACAACTATGGTTAAACAAACGCACCATACTTCTAAGTGTTGTCCTATGACAGAAAAATGTTATTAAAAAAAGGAATAGTTACTATAATCCTGGACTTGGTCAACAACTATGAAAGAGGAAGCTGGCTCAAATGTTATTTAGAAAATTGTGATTCTACTACAAGTACACAACATCTGAAACACTGGCGACTTTACACACGGCCCAAAACATAGTGCCGAGGTTGACGACAAAGGACTCAGAGTCGCGAACTAATACATTCAACTGAATGAGGAATTGCTGGTTCAAGATACAAATGGTCAATTTTAGAATCTCTGATGAGGCGATCCGTTTGCAGAACATGGGTCAAACGGGAAGATTTTTAAATGTGTGCTCTGGAAATTAGGAGCACATCCAAAATAGTTACTGATTATACAAGACCTAATTTTAAAAACAGAGAAGAGAAAGACAAAGTACAGCTGCTTGAAGGGTTCCGGGAAATTAGAAATATGAGCCAACTTTCAGAATAGTTTCAAAAAAAGCCAAGGGTTTCTTTACTGAAGTCATAACAGATACTTGCAGGCAAGTTTTGCCCTGGTAGAAGTCACAAGGTGAGGAATGAATGGAGTAATGGAAATTATAGTAATTAATAAAAACTAGACCTAAGGGGTGATGAAAGAAATTCAAAAATGAGAGAAAGAAGACTGAAACACATTGAAGTAAGTGGTTTTAAAATACCACAAATTATGTCAGAAACAAAATTTAGAAAGAATACAAAGTGACAAGGGAACAGTGTTTGGAGTGACAATTTTCTGATATTAAGAATGCAAAGCAAGTGTTGAGGAAGAATGTAAAAAATGCTTTTCTGAACTCTTTAAAAAGTAAAATTGGTAAAAAAACAAAAACTGCTAAAAACCCACAGCAGACGTTGGAGTTGATGGAAGAAAGGAGAGAGAACAAAACCTCCATGCGCCAAGAAGTGTAACTGATATATGAAATGTGAGACGATATTGTACAACTCCAGAAAAGAGGTATATACGACTTCACATCTTGAAAGACAGGAACTGGAATGGGGTGAGAATTAAGCCCATTTGAACACCTGGAAGATAGGGTTTAAGGATCAAAAAAGAATTCTCCATGGTAAAAAAAAAATGGATGGACAAATAAAGTTAGAAAAGGAAGACCCGGTAGATGAAGGACCTCACAAAGTGGAAAGAGCGGTAAAAGAGAAATAAGGGAGAAGGAAATGGGAGAAATCGGCCTGCACAAATTTATCAACAGAATGTATGAAACTGGTGAAGAGTCAAAGATTTTCTCAACGTGACTATGGTTGCCCAGAAGAAAAAACAGAAACACGGGAAATGAAGCGACCACCGAACCATTGAATTGTCGCCAGGAGTGAAGAATCCGTGACAAAGGACGCGAACTGCATAAAAGAAATAACATCACGAATCACTGTGGCCAAAGGAGCATTCATTGAGAAGCAATCACTTCTGTCTGGTAAAATATGTACAGAATTAAGGAAGGAACTCGTAAAATGCTGTATCTGAAGCATTCCTCAATTTACTGGTGCAGGAACTTGAAGAAAATGGTTGCAAGGACCTGGAGAGTTTTGAAATGTGGTGCTTGATGAAAAAGTTAGATGGCGACAAACTAGGTAATTACAAGAAGAGATAAATTCTGAGGAAGGAAGCAAACTGGTTTGGGCACACTTAAGGAGAAACTATATTCTTTGTGATGTTGGATGGTAAGCTGTGAGATGGAGAAGATTTTAAAAAATGGAAACAAATTACATTAAATGATTTGAAAAAACAATCTGGCTAAATATTTATTTTTGCAAAGGGAAACCAGAATTGAGTGAGTGAGAATTTACACACAGTAATTTATTTTGATCAATTTGAGAATAAGTGTTTTAAATAGAAAGTTTACAAGTTTGGAACAAGGAGAGTAATGTAATGATTTCAAGATAATATGGTACATTGAAATGTACAATAAAATTGAAAATAATTTAGGAAGGGGAAGTGTGGCCTGCCTATTTATAAATCCCAAAAAGAAGTCTCGAGAAGACAACAAAAGTTAATTTGAGATATTATCTGTTATGAAAGGAAATAGAAAAGTAGTAAGCTAAACGCAAGGAAGGTAAATGTATTAGTAATTGCCTTAAAATGACAACAACAAAAAAATGTGGCAGGAAGGAAACTACTCTTACACAATTGGAGACAAGACTCTACAAAGAAATCAAATTACACTCTACAAAGTGTCACTGAAATATGGGACAAGACGAGTTCAGTAGCAGCTGCAACGAAATAGTCTATGAAGGCGAGGTACAGGAAAATATATATCACTTTATTTCCTTATAACATTTTAACTGAAGTTAAATCCAATGCTGAATTATAAATGACCAAGTTAATAAATATAAAAAAAAAATGTAGAGATTTTTTTAAATTTACAATTTTGACCATAGTCACTGCTTTAACCAAACTCGTCTTTAATACATAAAGTTATCTTGGCTTTTGGATATTACTGCCATTAATGATGGATAAAATGAAAATTACTTATCTTTAGCTCATTTCATACCACACAGACAAAAATTGAAGTTATTGTTTGTACATAAGAAAAGAGAAGTAGACTTATAAGGCAAATTTAACCGAAATTATTCAGTTTGTGACAAAAGCTTACAAGTAACGAACTGACAGAGACAGTAATTTGATAATTTTTAGAATTTTTAATACCATAATGCAGGCAAAAAGATTAATAATGTAATAACAGCATTAAAAGTATTTTAATTACACAGAGAAGTAGCCAAATAACAGACAAAATTAAGGGATAAAAGAGAAATATAACACAACACTAATCCAGATGATAAACTCAAAAGCAAAGAAATTAGCCTGATAATACATGAGCATAGCCATGATCAAGATTCACATTATCGGTTTGAACATTAATTGAAATGGTGTTAGATTTAAGTAATCAAATTAATCCAACACATTTTTCAATGGGTTTGATATTGGAGATATTTTCTTTGGTATGTTTACTAAGTGACCTTTTTGCTAATCCTATGCAGAAGGAAATACAATTAGAAGAAGGGATTTTGTGAAGAACACAAGGTTTGCTGTAGATGTCCTCGTGTATTAGTTGATCTGTAAATGATGGATACTTGAAATCTGGTATTTCTTTTCTCACTTATTACTGTCTGTAATTTGGCTACTTGTTTGTGTAATTAATCCAAAATCATTTAGCAGTCTGTTCCAGTTTCTGTTATGCCAATCATTAAAGGGAACTGTACCTTTAACCCTGGCCAAAGGAGGAACATAGATAACTTTTGAGCTATTTTTAATAATTGATTACCTAAGCATTTAAGAAACAATAATATATTGTAACAACCCGTTACAACAATCAGTTTTATAAAAAAATTTGGCGCGCTAAATTCCGTTATATAATATAATATTGTATGCGAATGTCTGCGGGTGACGTAGTCATTACGTAACAGGCTGACTATTGCTTGCGATGTGAATGCAATTCGTTAATAAATTGGACAATTAAATAGAAAGGTAACTAGAAATTTGAATCGTACTTGTCACGGGATAAATGAATAGGAATTTGATTATTTGATTCATCTTCTAAGAATAAATAGTATTGGGCCACAATAAGTATTCCATGGCGTATTCTGCGGCATTAGAAAGTAAATAGAAAAAGGAGAACACGAACATAAAAAAAAGAGATTCTATCTCGAGACGTCACAGCGGGCGGACGGACAAGTCTTGATTAGCGATTAAGAAGAATAGCTCGGTGAGACAATTAGAAAAGCGTTTACTCGTTTCTTCTACTTGCGTATTATACGGACTTAGCTTAAGTGGGAAAACGACCGAAAAAAAAAAGTGGAAAAAAAAACTGAGCAAGTACAGGTTGCTGCCGCTATCGGACGTGGACGCCAATCCTGGTAGGAAGATTGGACCTTTTCGGTGGCTGCTGCCTGAAACCCACCCCACTTCAACAAGACGAGGTTGCCTGCCTGCCACATCCCGAGTTGAGGGCTCTGTTCGGCGATTGCAGAACGAACTTATTAAAAATAAATTAAATTTTTGTTTTGTGTTTCCATGCTGTGTATGATATAGACCGACACTCCTCAGGTCCAAAACGAACCGAGTACCTTCCCTCTATTGAAGAAGGAGAAGAAGAGGGGTTGGGAACTCACAATATCAATGAATTTTTTGAACATACAAGAGCGAAATTAACTTTGCCGAGAGTGAAGGTCCATTCACCCCAGATGGATGGTCGTTTCCTCTGGGAGGCTTCCTTCTTTTCCTCAAGAGTGGCAGCACATGCGACTCCTGCCAAAATAAGAAACAAACATTTAGCGCACAAGTCCAAGTTGTTAATAGTGAGAGAAAAAATAATTCTTCAGCCTGACAATGGCAGAAGAAAAAACAGGCTAGAATTGATTCTTGCATAAAAAATTATTTGAAAATAATTAGCATCACATAACTCACCTTAATTGTGTAAGAGAAATTTCTGGGATTTTTCCAGCAGCAAAACTGTAAGTCTGTATCTGTTGCTCAACAAGTAGCACCTGGAAAGAAGATAAAGCGATTTTAGTATAACGACACTATGAAAGTAAATAAACTGGTAATCTCATGAATAAAATATAAATTTTAGACCATGTACAAGGCTTTTATACTAAACTGAAAAAAAAACATGTTAATGATGTTAAATTTATCAGGCTAATTTCTTTGCTTTTTAAATGTCAACCTTATTAATACTCCAGATTTTATCACATTTGGTATCATTAATTAATCATTTCAAACCACTATTGAACAGTCACTTTTTCCCAAATGACAATTTCCTCGAATATCAGTTTCTCGTCACAGCGTACGTTATAGGAAGCAAAACATTGTTTTCCCCCGATCATATGTAACATAACATAATGAGACCAGTAATTGCTTTCTGAGATTGCAAATATTGTTACAATTTTGAAAATGTCTCTCTTGAAATCTTCACAAAAACATATTACAAAGACTACATTCATTTTTCATAAGTCAGCACTTTCAATATAACTTTCTAATTTGTTAACAACTGAATGAAGACAATTGACTAAATGGGAAATCATCCCCCAAACGTATACATCAGGATTTTTCCTTCATTGTATACACATTAACAGACTGACATCTCTAGTTATGCACCAATCAAGAGTTAGGGGCGTATACAGGGAGGATATAACTCCACCAGTTCCAGAAATTCAATAGTAAACTCATGTTAGTAATGCAATTCTCAGATAAATGCAAAGGAATTTATTTGTATTTTATGATATATGAGTAACAAAATTGTATTTCCGATTACTGTGTGATGACAATTATTTTCTTGTTTTCAGCTATATTGTTGCTATTTGCGTTACTTATTACAAAACTGGTAAAAGTTCACATTTCATATCATTCTTTCGTGTAGCATTTTTGCAAGTTAAAGTCTGTGTTGTTGGAGGGTGGACAATAATACTTTTTTTCCTTAGATGTAGTATTATATTTCAGAAAGTTAACCTAAAAAAAATATATAGGCGAGTACGTGCAACATACGTATTATGAACAAACTACTCACCACCTTTCAAAACAAAGAGCCAACCAAAATGCACGCGAATTGAAAACTCAAAATACAAAAACTGATAATTAATCTTAATGATAATTTAAAAAATCACAAACTGTTCACCATCGCGCAATCGATAGTCACCTCCACCACACTGTTCACAATCGATAGTTGACAATCGTAGTTGCCACCTGTAGCATAGGTACGATGGCTGTCTCTAGACGCCCGTCACCTATGTGTAAGGGGAACGCCAGTCATGCCTGGCACACTGTTCACACGCTCCAAGAAAACTGTTTGTGCACGCGATGGATTGCCAGTTGTCAGTGTAAGACTGACACATGTTTATACGGCACTGATAACACTGCAACTCCTTCTCTGGCTGTGTAAACCTAGACTAAACTTCCTTCCTAAAAACTTCCAAGTAAATAAACAATAAATTTCTTACCAACAACAAGAACTTACACTAATTCTCAGACGGGTGATTTCATTTATTTAATAATGAATAAATAAATGCGAAAAATACGTAAAATGAAGGAAATATTCGGGGTCCGACAGCGTCCTTTGCCGATTTTGGTGAACATTTACAGTTTATGCGTTTCTTGGCGTTCTCGTGCAAAAACTCGTCACTGAAAACCTCATACGTGGATTGAGACAAATGTCAATCCCCCCACCCCAATTTCACGTGGAATGTACGTATACGTCTAACGTGTTTCGGTAATTACGAGTCCCTTCCCTCCCCCAATTCTAAAGGGTCTTTGAATCATCAGAATTATGTCTGTTTGCGAGGAAAGGGAAAAATTGTTTTCCAGATTTACACGTTTGGGAGTAAAGCCAAACCTTGTACAGTTTGCTATACTTTCAAAACAACTCATACAAATGAGAAGGTGGAGATAAGGTCCTGAAGATCAAAACATACGCTGCACATTTTTTATTTACACTAAACGGCTCTTCAGTGATGAGAGACCGTACAAGTGAGTAGACCTCATTTCACCACAAATTTATACCTAAATTCTGTAACAAAGGAAAGAAGTATGGGTAATACTGGCGAAAGAAAAAATCTATCAATTTTCTTCAGCAACATGAAATAAACACATCATTTTTAGTATTTTTTGGCGATTGACTGTGAACGAAAAACTGCCTGCCCTGTGAACAGTTTTCCGTCTCAAGGAGCTTCTGTCACGAAAACAAATTCTGTAGTCGAGTATTGGAATAAAAAGTTGAACGACAACTGTGAGTTTATTCACAGCCGGAAGCTGCAACAACCTACGACTTCACCTACAGACCTTTAAACTGAAGCGCTCCCCGCCCTGACCCCGGCTTTATAGCCAATTCCTTACCTTCCGTCACCTAAATACAGTTTCCTTTTCACGGCCACAAATTTTTCTTCTTCTCTAAAGCAGGCAATCGAAGGTCAGATAAAAAACTACTCCAATCAGAAACTGGTTAACTCTTGCTGATGCCTTAGAGCCTTTGAAAGAAGAATACTTAGAAAATTTTATTTGGACCTTTGAAGGAGGATGTAAATAGGAAGTGGAGAATATGTACTAAGCAGGAGCTGAATGATGTAATGAATGGCCAACACACTGTTAAATTCATAAAATCTCAAAGAGCAAGATGGTTGAGCCACTTTATAAGAATGGGCAATAGTAGACTTCCAAAATGTGGAAGGGAAGACTTTACTCAGGAATAAGAAAAGGACGTCGTAGAACTAGACGGATGGACGGTACGGAGTGCCTAATGGTTATGAGAATGCGAGGATAGAGGGACCGTGGCAGAGAATAGATATGTTTGGAGGAGGCGCACAACGAGCTGTAGTGCCTAGTTAAGAAGAAGAAGAATCAGAAACTAGTAATTTACACACGCTCACAGAACGCAGACCAGTCGAGACATTCCCTTGCCTGACAGCATGTGTAAATATTCAGTTTGTAACTGAACGAATGCTGAAAAGAGGACAGTGAAGTTAAAAACCAACTACCATTCCTCAAGGACCTCCACACTGCAGCATCAGCTGAAATTGTATTAAACCCTCCACAAATTTGTTTAAAAATGTGGTTCACTTTACTTTACAGACAAGTATGTTGTAGTCTCTTCTGGTGTGACTGGTTGAACCAGACATCATACGAGTGTATTAAAAGTTAGTTACACATTTTATAAAAGGTTATCTTTATTTTCAATAAAAAATCAAAATAATTGTGACAGAAAATATTTATTTGTGTTACATAATTATCATTATGTGATTGACAGTCTCTAACTAAGGTTTGAGGTAGATTTTAAAAATAATAATTGGCAGTGATGAGTAGCACGGAGCAATGATGAATTGTTTGCAATTAACAAAAGATGTGGCATTTTAAAAAATGAGAATCTCACTTTTTCTTCTCCCTCTCTTTTGCATTACAATGAACAAGTACATCAAGTGCAAATTATCTTTAATTATAAGTTAAGGCATTGACGTCGGTGAGCACAAAATATATTTCAAGACAAAAAAACCACTCACACAAATTTTTCAGTACACAATATAAAATATTGTATTTCATGCTCAGATTATGTCTCATGATTTGTTAACCATAAAACAATTTTACATTCTTTCACCTATCTTATCTCTTTAATACAATTAAACAATTTACACAATGCAAAACGTTCAGACGTCTACCGAGTTGAGAGCCCTACCAGGCCGAGAACAACTTTTAGCCGACACTAAACTTAATACATAACATATAGATCCTATACATAATTGAAAATTTTCTCTGAAGTTAACTTGCATATTCTATTCTCTACAACAATGCTGTGATAAAACATGAAGATGTAAACCTGCAGCGTTTCAGATAGGTTCGGCATTCTCTACATGGAGAGGAACATCCACATGACTAAACTTAACGTGATGAAGAATTTTGTGGTTTTCTGTGATTCCATTTTTTGTAAAATGAAATGTTCACTGGAATGGAAAAAAATCCCCACAGAAAGTTATATAACAAAAGAGTTCAATAAAAATTGATAAAGACTTCCTTAACAGAACCCTTGCAAATTCTATTACATAAAACACTCGCTTCCCTTCGTTTGACGGGGAACCGAACATATTTTCGGGAACGAGATGGCTTCCTTTCATAAAATGCATACTGTATGTTAATTTACCTGTTTCAGTGAAAGAGCTTAAGAATAAATCACACTTGAGGAATCTTGAAGAAAACTGGTTGCCAAAGACATTGATTGAAAGTATAAAAAATTAAGAATGACAATTAATAGGTTATAAAAAAACTATAGCTACTGTTTATTAGAATTTAATTAAAATATATCATTTGTTACAAATCAAAACAAAACCTGAGAAAAAATCACAAGAAAATCAATTATGGAGAAAGTTACAATGTTGCATCTGATAGACAATATTTTTGTGAAATAATGGATTGAAATACAAAAAAAAAGTACATAAAAATGTTATTAACAATAAATACTCTTTGTAGCAGATGTAAAATATTATTCAACCAATTAGGATGCTATATAACCACTATTCATAAAACAAAATAATCCGACACTCGGTCGCCTAGCTATCAGGTCAAATTTCTCCTCATATTTCCACAGATCTGTACAGATTGCAGAATCAATTCATAATCTGAAACTGGCAAGTCATAGAATTTTAAAATGTACAAGTATTACCCTCACATCAAGTAGTAGTGCTTAAGGTTAACACGGCCGATTAACATGACATCCGAATAGTGTTGCTTTCAAACCATATGCAGTTATTAACTTTACTTGAAAAATATCTGAATGTAAACCTGGCTCACAAAAATAAAAAAAATTGAAAATGCATGGAATTTCATCTACATTATCTAAACTTTTGTCATTCTTATCAAATCAAACATTAAGACAACCTTTTTTCATGACAAACAATATTGACACCTTTACAATATAATTAATTAATAATTTTGACACTAATGTAATGTACGAATACATAATGGGTACATCAATTTTCTTATACAACCGTTACATCAAAAATGTTAAAAGTAAACATTTTAGTTACATTTTAAAAATGAAAATATAATGAAACATTGCCCACTCCATTGAAATAAGTTGTTTATCCTGTGAGAACTTAATTTTGAGGTAATCACTTGGTATCTTAAAATAAAAAACACCCTATCAAAGATATAAGATGAGGTATGTCAAGTAACTGCATCGCCGAGATGTCGTAAGTTACTTTCGAGACTATCTCAATTTTTTACGTTTTTGAGATGGATGCTGAAAAAAAAGGATTTAAAAATTTGGGTAGAAATTTGATTTCTGCAGCCAAAAGTTACAATTTGAGAACCATACACAAGATCAACAAATTCCAGAGTAATGAGTGGACAATGACTTCTTACAAAACCACAGTTACATTTTAAATTGTCTACATTCAAATATGTAAGAACCGTAGCACTTATTTTAAAAAATAAATATTTTCATCAGTATTGAAATATTTCATTTTAACTTACAGATTATAATTACAACAACATTATGATAGCCAAACAGTCCGTTTAATTGAGCACATTCAGAGCATTTTGAAAAGTATTTGGAAAGGCACAAGTCAACTGCTAAAACCTCGTAGACTGTGCGGAGTGAGGAATATTGGTACACATATTTTTCTTTTCCTTAAATGCAAAATGAATACAAGAAAATTCTCTTTAAAATATGACCCACTTTGTGCCATAATTTAGGTTCCATGACATAAAATTTCAGAATCGAGGGAAACATTTTCCATTCGTCACACTGAAAACGGCAAAATCATGTCGACAAAGTGAAGCCAGCAGCATTATACAAATATAACACATATGTTTAAAAAAAGGCAATATAGAAATAAATTGTCCGACTGTAAAAAAAGTTTTTGATTAAGGCTTTATTTATATTAGCTTTATTGGATTCGTGCACCAGTTTTATTCAGGTGTCATCAAATCATGATACTCTATTTTAATTAGTAACTGTAAACTTATTATGGGTAGAGGTAGATGTTACTCGTCAGTTCGGAAAAATTGCCAGCAATTCAAAGATAGACAAAAACAGCCCTGATTGCCAGCAATTGAATTGTGCTTTACAATTACACAATTACCCAGAAAAAACGCTACTGCTCCCAAACTGTCTTCTAATATTGCTTCTACTATATACAGACTAAAAGAGCAGTAGTGTTTCTAGTAGATCTCACAATCATTCTGTTATTTACAACTACATTGTTTTAACAATCTGATGTAGCACATTAGATTTATACCAAACTTAATTCCATTTGTTAAACATACTTATGAAATTATATAATTTCTTTACCTTGAGGCACCGAGAACATTACCAATTTCACAAAGGTGTCAACTCGTAAACAACAAAGACCGACAAGCCACCGCACCATTTCACAACTCTACCTTTTGACAACTACAGTTTTACCGAGCAAATTTTACAACAGAGAACACTGAACGAGTACAAACGACCGGACACTAAATCGCCTACTTTCGCAAAGAAATAAAAGGTTTTCCAATATTATGAGAATGGTGCAACAGAATCTCGTATGTTGAATTTGTTGCTGGAAGTTAATAAAAACACACTTTGAAATATGGTGCTGTTTATCAAACATTATCTCTAGCAATAATGTGGTATAGTAACGGAATTCCATCTGCTACAATATTTTATTTAAATGGGGTGTGAAAAATGGATTTTCAAAATGGGATAAGCAGATGAAATAATGGCTGTTTCACGTGTTCAAAAATCAATATAAAAAAATAAAAAATGTTTTAATTGAGGTTCTATATTTTGTGACACCAATGAAATGGCACTTACAGATACCCAAAAGGGAAAATTCTTACAACCTCAATTATACCAAGATCAGTATTAAAAATAGATTCGTTCCGTTAAAGGCATCTGTATCATCTTTGTGATCTGACTCTAAAATTAAGTTTATTGTAATAACTTCAACTATTTTGTACAACAAGGTCAGACAAAATTATGTTTCAAATCAATTTTGAATCCCGTATCGACTCGTCTCAAAACAATTTTGAATCGTAATACTAAAACTTGTCTTTTACCAGTTTTCTGTCATATATACCAATTTATACATTCAGATTTAATCTCTAATTCAAAAAATGTTAGTAGAAAACGTGAAATTTTTAAACTACATTGAGTAACACTAAAATAGCAAACATTTTGTCCATTATACAATTGAATTTTTCATTCACAAACGTCAGTATTTGTATTTTATTTTTTACAAATCCCATGTGTAGAAAATCCACGAGGCCTATAGCCCCTCTAATTAATCACACTCCAGCCCTGAGAATAATGGCCCGCCGTTCACGCTACTACATTGATCAAACGGCGGCCATCCTCCACGCAAAATCTATTCCATGTAGGTTGTGTCCCATCATCGTAATTGAATATGTTCCTCAACTGATTCATATTACAATTTTTAAGTTTCAATATTTCACATTAAATGCAACTTTTACAATTAAAATGTGACATTAGAAGACATATCACTGACAGCATATAAAAGCAAGAACATTTCAATACATTATACATCATACGAAAACACAGTGATAGTGTGTGCTTATGCAAATTCATGAAACTAGAAAATTTCAGAAGTCTCTAGTGTATTTTACAATATCTTCCAAATAAAACATTATTATGAAACAGAAATGATGCTCTGTGTTCCAATATTTATTTTAATTACAACCAAACTTCTTTTCCAATACATGTATAGATAAAATAACGAGAGAGACCTTCTATCATGAACTTGCATCAAGTGACATTAGCGGGAAAAACATTGGAAATATCAACACCCAAATAAAATAGTTTACATATCAGCTTGCTAATGAAATAAAATACTTGTGATGGGGGTTGCACAATTACATATAAATGTTTCAATATTTTCAAATACCTACACAAAATATCACCGATTTTACTTCAATTTCTGTTAAAAAAATCTTTGGTTTTTTATGTAAACAACTCTGGAGGACATAAATATGAACACAACGAGGGGGTAATTTACATACGTCATACAAAAACCCCAAACGTCTGCACTGTATTTTCTCCACTAGCAAATTGATACAGTAAACTCTATGAATATTAGCATACAATAACATATCAATTTACAAGGACACCAATTTCAAATTTGGACTCCAAGAAAACATTAAAGGACAATCAACTACAAATTTAGATTTACTCGTACAATTAAAGCAGCCACCCAATTTTGAAATTTAACTGTACCACTTTTACAGTCCTATCTATTAAATATGAAATTTTTTACATCAAACAACCTGAGAGTCAGGACTAAGTACAAGAAGTGTTAGAACTTCATAAACTGTGCACTACACCACAGAAAAACAATTACCATTATCGAACTAACGATATAAAAGTATAGCACAATATGAATGATTACATTAAAAGATCATTTTTTTTACAAAAAAAATAATAAATTTTATTTCCAATTGAACTTTTATTATGTAATAACAACAGAGTAAATAACATTTTTTTGTATTTTTGATAAAATGTAAGAACTACAATGACTATAACAAATATGGCCCTTAACATAAAATTTAAATAAAAAACAGATTTATCAAACTAAATATACCGGTATAAAAATCACTGAAGATACATAGACAATTATGATTGGGTTTCACTCCCCGCATGTTGCATTTTCTCTTATTTCTCTTCATATATATTATATATATACAAATATTTAAAAAGAGAATTAGCATGATTTGTAAAATCATATGTAAATCATCAAACATACACACACACATCTGCACACACATGCATAACAACGTTAATAATCGTGATAGCGTACAACAAGGTGGGCGGGACAGGCATGCGAGTCCCCCACAATCACAGGACCAACATTTTCCACGTGCCACGCCACGAATTTAGGTGCAACACCTTTGAACAAGTTTGAGCGACTTAAAAAAATCCCTTAGGGAAGAAAAAATCATATGTACATGGCTATGCGCTCACAATGAGCAGCTACTGTACAATGTGGCCTAGTGGCCATCTATAATATTAATATCTGAAGTGTGAATACTGCAGCTAATTCCTAGTGGCTTGCCACAGCTGAACACTTGCTATAAATTTGAGGACTGAGTCAAATATATTTCAAAAACTACATTATTTGCTTGTAATAAAGACCATCCAATTACTATAAATGATTATGCATAATATGTCTCAACACTTACTTTTCTCTGAACGGCTGAGAAAGGTATTTAAAACAGAGTCTAAATAAAATTAATTTTTGTAACTCTAAACAATCCATGTCAACCCAGTAGGAAACATTGGTTCAATCATATTACAAACAAAAATGCAGCTTTAGGCTACCAGCAAATACTAAGCAGACACACACATTCAAACAAACATACTTCTCATTCCAGTCACACTTTGTAACTACATTTAATGTTTGCTTAATTTGTACAGCAATTAACTTGTACTTATTCACAGACATGTGAAATATCTGTTCATTTAATTAATATATATATACTTTTTTTTACATTTTACTTATCATAATAAATAAGACAACTATCCGGCATACAGATAGAGACATTGGGGGTGAAACGGGAAGCAAGCTACTACGATAACGGCCCGAGCCACGAAACCTCGGCGTTTTGAAACGACCTCCTGGGACGCCGATGGGTTGCCGAATTGTGGTGAAACCTCGACCTACATCTTCATGTCGTGGCTTTCAGAAATACCCGCTGGGAAAATTTAATTGGTTTCTACGAATTTGTACTTTGAGGAATAAAACCTATCCTGTATGATAAATGACAAAAAAAATCAACACTACGGCAGACGATGAGAATACAAGAATGAAAATTGATTCCACAAACTCTTGGAAATTGGACCCAATTAAGAATAGGGCAGCAACTGTCCCAAAAAAGGTGCAATACGCACTTGTGTGTAAGTGTCGTACGGCCCGAGGATATGTTCACACGGAAATGCTAACATGAGGTAATATTAATACTATATAAATATGAGTTGAGGTAGCAGATATATATATGCAATATGTCTATTTCATAAATATGTAAATATATAAATATATTATAAATTCTGTTTACCTGAGTGAGTTGCAGTTGCATGACAGTCACATAAAACAAATATGTACAGTAACAGGAAGTTTCATCAACAACAACACACAGCAATATTAGTGGGAGATTCAATGTGATTCAGCACAATTAACAGCCTAGACAACTATGTGTATATGTATAAAGTAAATATTTCGCAGGTACGCTTCGATCTGATAACCTAAATTACTTAAAATTCGTCTGTAGAAAAGTAGTTTATAACTATTAACAGGTTCCTGTCATCAACTGAGCTCGGTACAGAGAGACAGATGCAATAGCCAAGTATGTGTGTGTGAAAGTGAGGTAGGTAGTTTTGCGCTATTGTATCTGGCTCAACTGTGCACTGAGATTAAAAACAGACAAGTAAAAACACTATACCAAGTGTTTGTGGAATCTGACACTGTTTCTTCAGCGACAAAGCGGTGCACAGGAAAGGGTGAGGTGGAAAACACTAGCCACTATTTTAAAACATTTAATAACCTGAGTAAATGAAATGGACTTACCATTTTGGGGTAAATATTTTTAAAATATTACTATCGACTTAAAGTACTATATTATTTGCCAAAACAAGGTGAGCGGCCAGCTATTATACACAGTTAAACTTTCTTTAACACAACAGCAAAAAAAAAACTTGAAAATGTTTGTACTTTAAATGAATATGTTACTGCATTCTGCGTAACCAACATACTGCAGTAACACCATACAAATATGTTAAACACATAAGATACTCCATTACTTCAAAATTATTTCCCTGAAAATAATTCCTGAGATTGTTAATCATTTATTTCTCTTTAATGAAAATGAAAGTATGACAAACTTTCTATCAAAAATTTTGCCAAGAAAATGATGGTTTGATGATTACATTTCCTCTAGATCTAGAGACAATAACATGCGCAACACTAACTACAAACCGCGTATCATCTACAGGTTTTCCGGCACAATATGGAATGATAAAATTATGGTCATCATTATTAAAAGAACGTTTCCGCACGCATAATTGTAGTAATTATACATAAATCTGTGAAACATAAAGAAATAAATAAAACTTTGATTGAGATAAAATTTAGGAAATGTTCCAATCTTGTATTCAAATTCATCTCCTATCAACAGCATATTTACATTTAATATATCTGATAATATTTCACCACAATTCAACATTCAGCTACCTTGGCAAAATGTTGCTTATAATACTCTAATAAAGAGATTTAAAGAATATAATCAGCAATGGATATGGATGTGATCTGCTATATAAATAAGATGTGTAAAGACTCAATGTACCTTGATTTACCCGTTTAGTATTCAAGCACTTAATGCATCAAATATACAAGATAAATTTCTTAATATAAAGAAGAGGCAAAAAAATTAATTTACAGTAAAACATTAGTAAACAAATAGAGCGACAAGGTTTTAATGCGACAATTACCTTACAAGCTACTCGTTATTAAACCGATAACCATTGCCCAAAATTAAAAGCACCAAAAATATATTTATAAATATTTATATGTATATATATAAAATCTAAGGCTGTCAGTTATTTCAAACAAAAGAACACTGTTAACAATACTAAACAAGTGTAAAAGAACCCATAAACCGATTTCCATCCCCCACATGCACAAAAATAAAACCAACAAATGTGATGCTATGCCTGATATTCTCTGATCAACAGAGATCTGGACATAATGCAAACAATAACAAGATTTCCACAGCATTCCTAATGCACCATGATGGCAAAGTGCATGCCAAAGACACTTGCGTGATACAGCCACCTGGAGTGACTCTTGTACTGTTAACTTACATACCGACAACTTGACAGTATAAAAAATCTTATTATACAATAACATAAAAAAATCACAATAAAATATGCTCACACAGATTTGCTGTGACTTTCTTAAACTTAATTGCACACGCTTTCACTCACGACAATCACACGGATCACGACCGTAAAGTACAACGTTGCTTAAAACAAAGTGTATCAACCTTCGAGGCCCTCAAAAACCATCACCACTTGCACTTTACAGCCGTGATAACAAAATGTTCTCTTAGACAATTAAATTCGAGTGAAATAAAACAATATTAACATTTTTAAGAAGTTAAAAGTTTATACAATAATGAAAAACAATCAAAAAAAGATGCTATAACACTATATTTCGTGACATTTACATTGTCCGACTACCTGAGATTGCATAGGGAAAACCTATCATAAACATGAATGTGACTGTAACCTAAGCAATGGCGTTCCCCTCTAGGAGGAAATTACGAGGACATATCGTTATAAAGTATTTCCTAGAAAATGCGGTCATTCAAAATAGTTGTATAAAATAATAGTTTGTATGTTTGTGATGCTGGATCCTGAGTTCTGTAAAATCTGTCATGAATTGTATTTCAGATCTGATGAACACTGCAAAAATAAAGCACTGTACAGCTATTGTAGAAGATAACACTGTATGTCCTACATACTACAAGAAAATGCTCTTCATAAAGATACATTGACTAGGAGCAAATGAAAGAAATAGAAACAAATGGTCTAACGAGCAAAACTGAAACCTACTAAAACCAAAGTGATAAAATAAAAATGACCGGTGAAGTACAGAAACATGGTGCACAAATCGGTTGTGTTGCCAACAGACTGAAGAGTGTACTCCAATAATTAGCTCACAATTAGATCTTCTAAATGTCACTTTATAAAATAAAATACTTTATACACTGTGTATAGCTGTGATTTGGCACTAGGATATTTTAAACAACTGTCCCTGATTTCCCCTGCGACATGGGGCACGATAAACAAAAATATAATCATTTACTACTGATTCCTGAGATGTAAAAGATGTGAATGGTTGCACTTTCAATGACTAGTTTTCTAACTGGAGCATAACAGTTCTGACAATAAAGTTAAAAATAAGAGCATATTATAACAAAAAAGTGTGTATAGATTAGTCAGTTATTTAGCATACTGTAAATGTCTCAAAACAGGTGAGCATTGGTGCATATTTATGTTATGTTAAAATAAATCTTATCACTTATCTGTAAAACACCAACAAAGGACATTTAAAGTATGAATAACATTCTGCGAAACACACAAAACGACAACAAATGACACAAACCGTGAGCCACTAAGTACGGAGGGCAGCATTTCTGTGTTTTCTTTAATTTATAACAACTAGGAAATATAGTATTTCCAAAACATAAATAAATACTTTACACAAGTAGCACACGATTTATAGTCGTTAGTTGTGTGATTACAATTCACATTTTGTAGCATATTAGTGAGGCACCATCATAGATAACTGCCCTTTGGGCATCTTATGGACAATAGTGAAGTACATATAGCCTTTGCAAATTTTCTTTAAACACACCATCATGTACAACCTATTTCCACAACAGTTGTGTCTGTCCTCAAAAATAAGAGAGCTACACAAGCTTTACTTTTTCTTCAAAGAACATTAAAGGGAAGAAAGTGCTTCAAGAGAGAATGAAAAACAAAGGGTAGTAGTACACGTAATCCCATAAGAATTTGTTGGAAGGACATTTAGTCTTACTAATCCTTCAAACAATATAATATTATATATATATATAGATTTGTATATATCAGTAATATATTTATATATAAGATCCTTTGAGGTATTTCTGTTACTATTCTGATTGGATGAGTTTACTGGTTGTTGTGATTGTGAACCTGAGCTTGCTGGAACACCTTGAGGCTGTACTCTGTCTTGTGTTCGCGGGCGATGTGCCTTCGCACGGTGTTGTTCCGGGTAAATGTGCGACTGCAAAAAGGACACGGAACTCTTATCCCTTGATGGCGTTGGCGGATGTGAGCTCTCAAATTTGTCTCATATCCATACAGTCGCTCACAGAATGGGCACTTTAACTTCTTGCCTGCAGAAACAATGCAGCAATTACTTGGGACTACCAGCATCAAAAAAAAAATAAAAAATAAAGATAAAAATAATAAACTCTTAAGAGTTACTATGTAGCAAAATAAAGAACACAGTAATTCCATGATCATAAATTTAATCAACACTTTTCAGTTTATCAAAAGGGTAAAATTATGGTCAAACTTTTCCTAAATTATTGTCAATCTCCCTGTTGATGAAATTTGGCCCAGTTGATAAGCTCAGAGTCATTCATTAAATATTGCAGATATGGTTCTCGGGTTTCCACTCAGGTACAGCAACGATTAATACGTGACGTTTTGACGACCACATGCTCTGTAGTCATCAGCAGCCAGGTGATGATGACAGAGCACATGGTCATCGAAACTCCACATTTTAATTTCAGCTGTACCCAAGTGGAAACCAGAGAACTATTTCTGCATCAACTACACCAGGAAAGACTTTGTTCACTTATGAAAAATGTTACTTTCTCACGAGTTGGACCAGGTCAGAAAAAACCAACACTCTAAGCATTAGCTTAAACAATTGTGCACTCATTACTTGCTTGCACTCGGTCATTTGTCCATACTATAATATTTTATCAGCATTGACCAATGAGTTTATCACCTGACTATCTCATAATCAGCTGATTACTTACTAGTTGGAGGAGGTAAGCTTCCCCACTTTGTCTACCATGAAACCAATTAGTCTGGTTGAACCACAGAGCTATTTGCATCCTGATGAACAAAATGCTGACCGCCAATTCATAAAACACAATGATTTGCTTATATCACAAATCTAGAGGTACCAAAGAGCCAAAGTATACAGTTGGTCAGATATAAAGCAGTCTTAGGAGAGTTCTCTTATAGAGTTGAACTAGAAATTAGAGTTCCATATATGATATTATTTGTTTAAATGAAAAGACAGAATTGGACCAATACATCACTCACGTCTTTACATTTCTCATATTGAGACTTTCTTGCATAATGAAGAGAAAATCCCATGGTGAAAGATGTCGATGAAAATCAATATCTATTCTGAATACTACATCCAACTTGATTATGAGGTTTATCTTAACTAGTCTTTAACTGAAAAGTTTGGATTCATAGTAAAACTGTTCTCCCACCATATAATCCACAATTTCCCCTATCAAGGACTACAAACCTGGCCTACACTACAAGCATAATGATCGTAAGCAGCATGCACAAGACTGTTAATGTCTTAAGACCTGAAATAGTGACAATCTGAAATAGAGCACACAAGTTATTTCAAGTAATCAAAAACTATACTTGTAAGTAAGAAACCTTCCTGACTTACCATCAGGAGTTGACATAGAACTTCCTTTGTGAGGGGACATTTTTATGCTTGCACTCGAGTTCCATACATTTGTTGGGATTATTTCTGGAGCTTGTTCAGTATTTGCATCTGAATACGGAGCAGTATTGGTGTGTTGATCATCAGTGTGAGAACCTGTTATCTCCAACTTTACCCGTAAATCTATAAAAGAATTGAGGAAAAAAGTGTAAATGGCTAATATATAAAAATGTACCATTTTATCTGCTTAGTGACATTAAAATGTTCTCTTTGACAAAATAAACCATTGCAACAACATCTAACTGTTCTTTAAAATTGGTTCAAAACAAATATGTTAACCAAAAATGACAACTGCAGCATGCATTACTTGTCCTTATTCCTGTTGGGAAACTTGTGATGTAGTAGTGCTCGTGTGTGTTGCCACTTGAACAGATCAATCAGAACAAATAACATGTGCTACTCTTCTTATTCATCAGTTGACGTTATTAACATAAGCCCACGTCTTTGATATTTAGAAGAAGTGAATTGAACAGAAATACTCCTAACGATCTGCACCGTCTTCCATTAAGAAATAATTAAGCATAAAATACAGTCGAATGCTAGAAACAGCTAGTGTCAGAAATGAGCAAAAAATCTTGCTGGGGTTCATATCAATATTAAACTAAAACAAAAAATTGTCACGATTGGTTCACAATTTAGCATGCATCTTAATTGTAATTACGAAAGCTTACATGAACTGTATAATGGAAAACTATATTGAAACAAGAAATACCTAGTACATGGAATGATGCCTGTTTCCTTAATGTAAAATTATTCACAAATTGTTGGCTCCATTTTTTTGATCTGACATCATATATCTTCCAAACCAATTGATCCAAGTAGAGCACCGATGAAAAATTGATTGTAACTAAAACCATTTGGTCACTGTTAATTATGCCAGGGTATGTGAATTTATGAACTTGGCTTCACTGTTCAATGACGTCTATGCTAACTTGTTAATTTCAAACAACATTTATGAAACCATATAACAGCAGCATTTACCATAAAAGTTTATTGCACTTAATTTTTCATAAATATGAAACTTTATGAGAATTTATGGACAAAAATAAGGCATCAGATTGTGTGAGATTAAAATGACACTAGAAAACACTTATTATACTATTGCTACAACCCCCACCCCCACCCCCTCCCAAAAAGGCTAAATGGATTTATCCATATTTAAAATATTATTAAATTAAGATTAAAATCAGCATTTGATGGTATGACAATGTTAAATCACACTTACAACAAAATCAGTGGACAAATATTTTAATCACTTGTACAGTTTCCCACAATCTAAAAGCTATGAAAGAGATTATTTAAAGCATGGAGGTACAAGAATTCATAAAAGAAACATAGATGTTTCTATGTCAGGGTGTACATTTATTACATTATTTTATTGTATAAAAGATAAATATACTTATAACAAATTTTTGTATTATAAACTAATTAATTAATTACTCTTCTCCGATTCTTCTATAAATTCCTTTATTGAATAGAAGGAGTGGCTAAGCAAAAATGAGCATAATTCAGTCTTAAATTTACCTTGATTATTAGACAACTGTTTAATTCTGTGCGGCAGTCTGTTGAAGATGGATTTCCCTCAATAATGCACACCTTTCTGTGCAATTGACAATGTTTTACATTTTTTATACAGATTATTTTTGTTCCTTGTATTGAAGGGATGAATATCAGTATTATTCAAAAATAAGTGCCTATTTGTGATTACAAATAACATCAATGAATAAATGTATTGGCACGTTAAAGTGAAAATGCCTAACTTTTTGAACAGAGTTCTGCAAGAAGTTCGTGAGGAAACCTGACATATTGCTCTAATAACATGTTTTCGACTAATAAAAATCTTATCTATGCCTACTGAGTTTCTCCAAAATATAATACCATATGATAAAACAGAATGAAAATATGCAAAGTATACTAATTTTCTTGTTTTTAAATCACTGAAGGTGGACATTGCTCTGACAGCATATGTAGCTGAGCTGAGTTTCCTAAGTAATTGATTAATCTGATCAGTCCAATTTAATTTATTATTTACTAAGAGACCTAAGAATTTAACAGAGGAAGTTTCATTTACATTTTTGCTGTCATATTTAAGTGTTATAGATTTTAAAGTTGTTTTGAGTGTGTGAAATTGCATGAAATGTGTTTTGTCACAGTTATTTGTTAGTCCGTTCGCATTAAACCATGTTAGCAGGTTAGTTAAATTATTGTTACTTGCCTCTTCTAGTGTGTCTTTGCTACTTTTTACTATTACACTAGTATCAACTGCAAAGAGGATAGCTTTAGAAGTTGAATCTATGGTATTAGGAAGATCATTTATATATATAAGGAATAATAATGGCCCTGATACTGATCCCTGTGGGACCCCAGTTTTAATAATTCCCCAATCTGATTTATGTATTTCACCTGTGCAAGAGTCTTTTATTACTACTCTTTGCATTCTATTTCGTAAGTATGAATTAAACCAAGAAAATGAAGTTCCTATTATTCCATAGTACCTCAGTTTTTCTAGCAATATACTATGGTCTACACAATCAAAAGCTTTACTTAAGTCACAGAATATACCTAATGGGTATTTTTTTTATTTAATTCTTCTACTATGTCGTCTAAAAGAGTAAAGATCGCTTTCTCGGTTGAATATCCTTTTCTAAACCCAAACTGTGAATCGGTGAGTAAATTGTGTTTGTTCAGATATTTTATAACTCTGTTGTATACTACTCTTTCAAATATTTGTGATAATACTGGCAACAGTGATATGGGGCGATAATTTGATATATCTTCTTTATTCCCCTGTTTGTACAGTGGAGTGACTAAAGCACATTTGAGCTTATCTGGGAAGACTCCAGAAAGAAGTGAATGATTACAAATGTAACTAATTACTGAACTAATGCTACCTGTTATTTGTTTGAGTATTATGCTTGAGATACCATCAAGCCCTGATGAATGTTTATTTTTTAGTGTGTTTATTATTTTTTTAATTTCGGTTGGAGATGTCAAAGAAAAGTTCAAATTACTTTCCTGGACTGGATAGTTTTCTTTCAAAAGTTGTAAGGCATTTTCCATTGATTTATTTGTATTCATCCCGATTTTCTTTGCAATGGTTAAAAAGTGATCATTAAATTTATTTGTACATTCATCTGTTTTGAATTTACCTAACTGTGGCTGTGTCAGTTCTTTATTTTCTTTATTTGTTTCTTTTTTAATTATTTTCCAAATAGTTTTAATTTTATTAACAGAATTGTCTACTGATTTCTTAATATGCACACATTTTGCAGCTTTTATGACATTCAATATTTTGCAATATTTCTTATAATATGATGATTAGGATTATCCCTTATTATCAAGTACAGTTCCCTTTTGTGTTTACATGAAACTTTAATCCCATTAGTTAACCACCCTGCTACTTTATTAGTATTACTAGACTTTGTGACACGAGTTTTTGGAAAGTAAAATTCAAAATATAATGTTAATGTTCTCAGAAATGAATCAAATTTCTCATTTACATTGTTTGTGGAGTACACGCCCTCCCAAAATTCTTGTTGTACTGCTTGCTGAAACAGTTTCATAGAACTAACAACCATTTTTCTTACATAATTTACTGATTTTTGTGGGACACATTTGAAACACATATCATTAATTGTAAGTAATTGACTGTCATGATCTGAGAGACCATTCACAATTGGCTTAATACTGTAATTTTCATAATGAGTTATATCAATGAACATATTATCTATGGCAGTACCCTTTGAGTTTTCTACTCTAGTAGGAAAATTGACTAGTGCATATAAGTTGAATGTGGAAGTTACTATTTCTAATTGTGGTTTCTTTTAATGAAACTGAAACATTATTAAGTCAAACGATAAAACATAACCATTTCAAACTAGGCCACAATAAGAATTAAATTAATATGAGATTGAATTTCTGTCCCTGTAATTTATTAGAGTAATCAAACAAAACATTGTGGAAATTGTTCATTAATAGCATGTTTGTGTTAATTGTGAAGTCTGATCTTTTAAATTCAAGTATATTGACATTCTGTAAAGAAAAAAAAAGGATAACAATATCAAACCTTCTGGACAACTGCTCCCTGGGTCCACGGAGGACCGTCGACTGTCTGAACTTGCGGGACCAGTGTTGTTGTCAACATCCACAGCAGCAGTTCTGTCATAAGTCACAGTTGTGGCAGTATTGTTGGATTCTGAGGTTGTGTCATATCTTACATGATGTGGACTTTGAATAAAATTATCTGTCTCAACCTTCAGTTCTAATTCCGGTGGTGGCGGCGGAGGAGGCGGTTGTGGCTGACTTTGTTGTTGTTGCTGCTGCTGAGCAACAGACGATCGATATGCCAAGGAAAGTGGCGACAACATTTCAGAAGACTTGCTCCCGTCACGCAGAACAGATGCCCGCACCGCAGCGTCTTGCATGACTTCTGATGAACTGCGATGGTGTCTCTTTCGTGGAGGCGGAGCATCATAGTGAGACGGAGATGCTGGCACTCTCTGTTCGTAACGGTAATGGTGTGGGTGCATGTAAAGTGCTGGCGAATATGACGTTGAAGCGTGCTGTTGTTGATGATGTTGTGACTGTGGAGGCATAGGTGGTTGTTGCTGCTGTTCAGAATTAACATCCAGGTTCTCTTTAGATAAGCTGTTTGGCTTTGGTTGCTTTCGGCCAGTGGGCGAGTCTAGTTGGCTTTCATGACTCACAGTTGAAGTTGTTTGGGAACTGTGTACTACTGCAAGTTTTTCATGTTCAATAGACAGTCCTTTTACCTGAAAAAGGCAAACATCAAATGATTTTTTAAAAGTCATTTATAGTCTAACAATATTAAATAAGTAAAGCCTATATTGAGTCAGAGCAAAAATAATTAATATTTATTGAGAATACAATCAGCGTTTTTCAAAAAAGTTTGATTGTGATAATAATAATAATGACTTTTTGTGGTTCAGATACATTAAAAAATAACTTCGTAATTAAAACATGGATGAGCTTATATTTAATCTGTATATATTTATCTTGATACATATCAAATACAGTCAAAGAAACTTTATATCCTGGTCTCAAGAAATTATAAACAAAAGTAAGCACTTTTAAAAATCTAGGAAATCAATAGTTAAAACATGCAACTTCAACTTCTAACAGTTGGTGAAAGAAGAAAATAGATGATACAATCAGGAATGAAAACTGGATATTCGTATCATATATTTGTAACACTCTTACACAGAAAAAAGTTTTTAAACAGACATTTATAAATAATCTCTACATAAAAAAGCTGCGACTCCACAAAATGTAGAGTTTCAATACACAGAAAATTAAATCAAAATTACAATGAGTTAGGAAAATAATATGAAAATTTTTTGAATAAAGATGCAGACTGAAAAAGTGGGGAATTTACAAAGTACAGCTCAATTTATCACATTCTGTTCTCAAGAAAGTAATAGAAGCATGTAACAACAAATTGAAATTTTACAAGTACCTGCAAACATTCAGCAGCTTTCAAGAAACTTGATAGACTCTCTTGAGACACATGAACTTCTCCTTTGTACATAAATTCCAGCAACGCTGACATATTCGAAGACGATGTGCCGTCTAGTATAACAAGAACACTTGGGCACACCGGTGCCGTCTCGAATAAATCTTGAAAATGTTTGCTGCATGCTGCTAAAATTAGTTTATGTGCCTTAAATGTCACGCCTGAAAATTAAAAATAGTTTTCTGTTAATAACATAGAAATATAACTTGGGTGAATGTTGAAACAAATAAAGGCAGATAGAGATTTGTTGACATTTCACTGGGGCACAACATTACAATTTCAGTATTAATATTTTTACAATAAATTTATGTATCATTTATCTGGGAAATAATTTGTAAAAAAAAAAATAGGTGAATCTTCTAAACACTACACATAGAACTTATTAACATACTAATAATTATCAGAAAACAAGACTACTTGCATATAGTGGATAAATTAGTAACTATACAAGGTAACAATATGTCCTTAATACTGTTGATAACATCTGGAATTATATAACTTCAAAATATTATCTCACCTTCACAAAATAAAGTAACATCAGTTAAACTTTCCGATTTGAATAGATTGCCAAATGTTGTCGCCAAATTCGTGCCAAAACTATTCCACTTTAGACAGAACTGCTGCTGTGAATCCATTCCAGATGTTGTGTGGAATGTATTAACTAAAAGAAAAATTCATATTTTTAACATTTCGATGAATAACGGCTTTAGGAAAACATTTCACACAAAAACTAATATAATAGCATTAATTTGCAAAGCTGTCACACACTAGCTTTGTAAACAAAATATGTATAAAAATTAAAAACAATATTTTATTTTATACAAAAATAGCGCAATTTATAAAGACATTCATATTAAATAACAAAATTAAACTTCACCCACCTCCCTTGTGTTCTCCAAAATCACATGGGGAGGCCTACGTCTAAAATTAGTACTCTGCACCAAATGCACTTGTGCCTAAATAAAATTTGTAATTCGTTATCGTCGCTTACGATCTTCAAATTATCGCAATCCTAGTTACAGGCCAAATTAAATGAACGTCACAACGCAAAAACATGAATAATATACTACTTGTGAACAATTCCATCCAGTTTTAATGTGTTTCAAGGTAATTCCTGCGCCAAATCATAAACATGCAACCATCTTGACACGATTCATGCAACACCACTGCTAAGATCCATGTCCGCTGCATGGAGACTCCCGCAAATCTCACCAATTTGCAATTTTTTTCTGCTAAAAAATATCGGTTAGATGGTAGGTCTCCAACTTAAGTGTCATTCTTAAAGAGCACTAATTTTAATTGCAATAATACCTGAGATAGGTCCTTTCAGTATTTATAAATAACTTAATTTCTCTAACCCGTGCATAAAAAGAAATGTTGGTGTAGGCTACAGCCGGAAACTGTTGGGTAGAAATTATGAAAAATTTGTAAGACACTTGTAAAGTATGGTTCCACCCTGTAAACAACTTGAAGGCCAGTGTTTGTAAACTACAACTCGATTATTTACAAGTAACTTTCGGGGTCGTCCAATTATTTTATTATTACCTGCGTAGTTCCTTCAACATGATATCAGCACTCACTCCACGACACGAATAACGAAATCTCTCATAGCCGCCTGGTGGCGAAACGTGGAACTACAGGTTCTTCGTGAATATAATACGTTTCGAGAAAGACCTTCAAGAACTCCAGCTGCAAGTATAAGAACCGTTTTCACTTGGCACAAAATTTAACTTTCGAGAACGATAATGAATATTGTAACACGAACAAGCAATTTGTCGCCATATCTGAAGTCATGTACCCAAGTAATCGGTACGCAAGTGAAACCTCTTGCTCCTGCAAGTGTACTAAGTTCAGAAAAAGTTATCGCCCAACCTGCTCCAGATACAATTACACCTTTCTCACTCAGTAGAAACCTCCCTTCATGCGGTAACATTAAAGTGTCTTCAGGACCCACAGGTACGTATAAAATTTATCATTGTTGAAATACCAGCGTTATCTAATAATGATGTTGCAATGGCAAAGTCATTTAAATTTACTCCTTTATGAATTGCACGAATCTTTTGTTTCAGTCGGCATGCAGGTTAGATATGCCCATACCGACATTCAGGTTCCTGATTTTTCTCACTACAGGAGATCGCCTACCTTGGATCCAACTCACAAAAATAGTGACAGCGCACCATCACGAAAAAGCTTTACATATTTACTTGTCGGAGGTAACTATTCAATCATTGGCTTCATGTTACTCATGTATATTTAAACCAAAAGTAGTAGTATATTTGAGTTGCTAAAAATAGTACTTTTAGGACTAAACATTTTCTATCTTCACAGTCTTTGTTAATAGGACTTGTAATATACATAATATTCAATCTCTTACGTTACTTCCCATAGTAAGGTTTTTTTTTGGGGGGGGGGGGGTTAACAGGCTACATGAGAGTGATCCTGAAACAGGCAACTCCCCTTTAATAGCATAGGAAGGGAACTGAAAAGGGGGGATGCGGAAGGTAGAGTAAGGTAGCCAAGGGTTAACTAGGGCCCCCGGGCTATGGTTTGAGGATCCTACCCGGTGTTTCACCTAAAGAGATGCAGGGAAAACCCTAGAAAACCTGCATCAGGTAGGTCAGGCATTGGGTACTATTCTCACGCCCTTCCGAATGACAGGAGACTAGTTTGCTGTGGGGACGCAGCATTCCCTTCTCCGTGTCTTCACCAGTTCTACCTGAGTTTTTTTTATAAGAACTTGATTTCTGTTTCTGACTGCACTCTCTTGAGTGTAAGGATAGTGTTCTATCGAAATAAATTCAGTTCATAACTGAATATCTACCGATGTAAACAGAAAAATGTCTTACTTGTAGAACCTTTCTGTATTTATGTTTGTGTCAGGGAAATTGTAATGTAAATTTTATATCCTTGGCTGTGGTGATGAATATTTTTATTTCTGACTCATGATTTATATATATAAGTATATTTTTCAGCTCTTTTTTTTGTCTCCAATAGGTATTTTAACAAAATCTCCAATTTGAAAAGAGATTTGTTTAGCATATTTCCACATTTCTCATTTACTAATAATTTTCGTTGGCTTTAGGTCCAGATTATTTAGTTTTTCCGACACAAGTATTGAATTGACTGAGAATTTATTTAGTTTTAAAAATGTTTTAAGGACATCCTGTTATTTAGAAAATTCCAAAACCTTCAGACATTAAATAATCTAGCTTTGAAACTTGATTAATTAAATTAAAAGTACATTTTGTTTAATACTTAAATCCTTTTGAAAAAATATTTTGTAAATGTGTCTGTGAAATGAGTTATCTTGTCTCTGTTAACAGGCGGTGCCATAGGAGCTGTTGTTGGAGCTAAGGGCTTGGTGCATTTCTTTGTCGGCACCATGAGTGCTTCGGCCGACGTCCTCGCACTTGCGAAAATTGAGGTAAAACTGAACGATATCCCAGAGGGCAAAAGCGTCACGTTCAAGTGGAGAGGAAAGCCTTTATTCATCAGACATCGGTTTGTATCAAACTTCCAGTATTTTGTGTAATAAAAATTTGGCAAATTGTGGAGTGTGTTTGATGTTTTATGGGGTGAGACGGAATACTGTAATTTGTAATTACTCGTCGATTACTGCCACAAAGTATACATTTTGACTTGTTTAAAAAACAACCCTCCCTTACGGGTACATTTTATTACGTACCTAAATGTTCTCTGAAGTCTTAACAAATTTTGTCCATGCGATTCTTAGCAACTTAAATATGGATTGGAATTATCAGGTTCATACTCTTTGTGTTTATAAAACTGGCAAGTCTATCCAAGTATGATTGTTTAAATTTTTAATGTCTAAGAATATTTGTGGATGCTTAAGTTTAAAATCCTTTTCTGTCTGATCTCTTTTAATTGAATGAGTATAAGAAGGAAATCATACATATTCTTCCTTTACAGATGTCATGCCCCACTCCCCACTATTTTCACAAACATGCAAACATTATAATAATGCATACATAAGTAATGTTTCCTTACTTTCAATACATCATAGAGTTCTCTGAGTAGCCTAATGTTCCTTACTAAACAGAAGCATGACTGTAGTAAAACTAGCTCACCTTGACACACTTAGGTCTGCCTAAGCCTCTTGTGATATAACTACTGACCTCAATTCAGCAGCACACTTGTCAGTGGCTCTCACTCAGTGGTTCAAAACTGTGCTGACTGTAATTAAACTATAATTACTTTCTATTATTTGAGGTTATGTATGGCAGCAATTAACAAATGAGGGGAGATTGTTCATTTATGTTTCATTGCACAACATATTTTTGTGTACAGCTAATTAAATTATAGTTAAACTTCCTGGGGAGAAACTTTAGGATTTCTCCTGAATTAGTAGTTATGATCATATTTGTGTGTAAAAAATATTATAACAGTGAGCACAAGTCAATCCATGTTGGTTACACACAGTCTCAGGATAAGTTCATATTTTGCAGGTGTTTCCCTTTGCCTTTTACAGTTAAAAGGTTTTTTTTAATATTTCCTATTTATTGTGGACCTCATTCCATTTTTCAGGTATCTACAAATTTTTCTTTTACTTAGCACTGGGTTGTCCTATCATTTAAAACAAACAGCAATGTATTTGGTATATTTTGACTTACAAACCTAACCTCTGTTTACTTACTTACATGCTATTTTTTTCCCCTGTTCTCTCTGTGTGACATGAAGTTATCAGTTTCAAAAGAGCAAAGTTCAATATTCATAAGGTAAATTCTCGGTGAAGGAAATTTTTTTCAGGCTCAGCTTTCTCGTGCCTTTTTATAAACTATAAATGGTAATGAACTAACTCTTAACAAATTATAAATTGTAGTTTTGAGTGTTTTTCAAATTTTAAGTTGATATATCTGTGTCTTGGGGCTGTAATAATTGCACACACCTGAAAGGGATCTATACTGTCAAGCTTTAGTGTAAAATATATAAATAATTGTTAAATACAGCAAGAAACGTGTTATTTCCACTGTTAAAAATTAGAGAGCAACTCCTTATTGCTCACATATCCTGCATATGTGTATTCTCAAACTTGGATTTTACACTTAGTTTAATACCGTAGAGACCTTTCCTCTCAAAATTTTCTGCTGTAGACAACTGAAATTTCCATTTCAAAGCCAAGAAAAGAGTAATGAAAAGTTTTCAAAATTCATTTCAGAACTGGTGAAGAAATTCAAACCGAGCAGAACGTGAACGTCTCCAGTCTGCGAGACCCGCAAGCTGACAGTGAGAGAGTGCAGAAACCCGAGTGGCTTGTGGTCATCGGCGTTTGCACACACTTGGGTTGTGTGCCCATAGCTAATGCAGGTATGAATCACGGCTTTTTCCCTGAAACCCATTCTTTAATATTTGGTTTCTGCATGGGTAATGTTAATTTTTTTGTATCTATTTTTGTTACACCCTCAAAACAGTGCTATAAATTATAGTTAATAGGGAAAGGACAGAGAGATAGAAAGAAGATGACTTACCTGAGGTTCATAGATGGTAGAGGTTTAGAGAACTTGAATTTTCGGAGGCACCGCCCCCTTCGTCAGAAAGTTAGGAAGACATTTCCAGTGATCGGCTAGCCGACGACTGAGCAGCCAAAATTTGCTGCTCTGCTAACTTAGGTCGACCTAAGTTATATATATATACCAAATCAATATTTAAGTATAGATAGCACTAGTATACAACATTTTCTTCTGGTTAAGTTTTTTGTAAGAACATGATGACTTATAGGTGCTTTCAATTAGAAAAAGTAGTTATTTTAAGTTGACATCATAAATGAATAATAATTTAACTTAATGCTAACCTGTAAAAATGCCAATATGGAAGTGGTATACATTTTACCCCTGTTAGGAATATTGTGCATGTTAAGTTTTTGTAAGTGCTGAAGTTTATTCACAGTGTTAAAATGTCTTCGTTTGTACCTATGTGGAAACCCGAAAGCTCTTTCTTCAGTAGCTACATCAGAAAAAGCCTTTGATCCAACTTTCTTGCCCAAAACCTTTAATTCCAGTTGCATAAAGGGAAGTATTTTTTGTTTTGTTTTCAGGTGAATTTGGAGGGTATTACTGTCCGTGCCACGGCTCACATTACGACGCATCAGGCCGTATCAGGAAAGGCCCGGCCCCGCTCAACTTGGAAGTACCCGCGTACGAGTTTCAAACAGACGATCTTCTAGTAGTCGGGTAAAGTCTCTCGCCCTGCCTCCTTCTAGATGGATATTCTATAGCTACAAATTTGAAGTTTTCACTCATTACCTTAGTGAAGTCTTTCTTGTAAAAACATATTTATTTACTAACGGGCTCCATTTTGAGAAAGTTATTAGAGTTACCTGTAAATACAAAAAATATAAGTTAATTGAGAGTTGGTTATCAATTGTATTACCTGTCACCATTGGGAAAATTGTTGCTGCAAAAAAGCCTTAATAAATACAATTTGAAAAATTATTATGGGCATTTTATTTTATCCTTCTCTGCAAGTATTCATGTATGGAACATAAATTGTTAAATTGTGAATGTTTAATTTCCTTTGAGAATTTTTGTAATAATGAAGTTAATGACACTGCCAAATAGTCTCAAATATAATTATAACGAAACTGTTTAGAACATATTGAAAATGACACAATGTGTCTTTCCTCCTTTGGAATTTCTTTAGGTGTGTATAAATGTTAACACAATCATTTTCAACTGCAATGTGTGTACAGCAAGAACGCTAGGAATTTTTTCCTCTTAAATTGATGAGATGAATTATTTTTATTAAGGTTATGCACCTGTCTAATCTGAACAATACATTGTGCATTCTTAATATGATCTAAATTGTTTAGTTAAAATTTGCTTTCCAAATGTTTGTCCACCATGTTCACTTATTTCATTGAAGTCAGATTAACTTAACTACCTTAATTAATTATTACTACGAGACATGAAAAAGTTCATAAATATCTGGACATTTTGAGCTACTTGACGTTTTATTCTCATAGAACCATTTGAGAAAGACCGAGTATTCTACATTTTGCTGTTTGGAATATGGCAATGTCTTGGAATAGCGGAGGATTTTCAACTTGGTGAGATGTAGGAGCGTGGGCAGAAAAGACGAAGCAACCCAGATTTTAAAAATTACAAACCAACTCTTCGCTAATTTTAATATCTACAAATTTTTTAGTGTTAATTCTACATAAATGTCAATGTTCCAATTCTCATTTTTATATTTTGTGATTAGTTTCATTAAGAAAAAGAAGGGTACTTAAAACTCACACTAACTACACGGTGACATACCTCGCCCACACTGCACCTCAGCTGCATCATATTTATACCAGTTGAGAGACAAAACGGTTCAAGAGGAGCTGGTTTCAGCTCTCGTGGCCCAAGCTGAGGCACCTCGGCCAGTTTTCGAGGGGTCACAGACCTAGGGCATACAATAAGAGTAGTCCACTGATCATATTAAAACAAAGGTTGAAGATTTTCCAGGTGGATGTTCTGAATAAATAGCTCTAGGGTTTCCACCCGGGATTGACGAAACTCAATCCACGAGTTTTCAATGGCATACCCTGTAGTTTGCACGTTGCCGCCTTTACACCCCATCCTATGGCAGCGCGGCGCGCGTGGTGTCCTGGTTGGCCCTCGGTCTCCAACTGCAGGACGGCCCTTTCACTCGAGAAAGACGCCGGAGTCTGCCATCGAGATGTTGTCGATCAAGCTTCATTTAACCAGGGTGGAAACCCAAGAACTATTTATCCATGTTTAAACAGTCCATCACTGGTCGAGACATTGAGAGGGGAATGCTGCGACCCCACAGGAGACACTTCTCCCATCTTTCGGAAGGGTGTGAGAAAAGTACCCCAATAGTCTGACTTACCTGTTGCAGATTTTCTACGGTTTTCCGTGCATCTCTTTCATGTGAATCTCAAACTATAGCCCGGGGGCCATAATTAACTGTCAGCTCCCTTCCGCATCCCCTTTTCATATTCCCTCCCTATGCCTTTAATTGGATCACTCTCATGTAGTCCGTCACTTAAAAATAAGAGAGGTTGATTGGACATAGAAACACCAAAAGAAGGCGATGCAGGTGTACTTGGGGTAAAAGAAAAACTACAAATGTTTAATTTTGTGCTTATATTCAGTTTCAGGTAGACTATTTGTGGATGCGGAGAAATACACAACATACAGAAATAGTTTTGTGATGACTCCTCCTTCATATTCATAGAATTTTTACAATACAATTTTTTATAACAACTGAGATTCAAATATGTGCATTAGTTTCTAAAAGCATGCATTCATCCAAAAAAAGACAGACAAAACATTTTCCTTTGCAGACTGCTTTTCTCCCCCGCTTCGTTCCACGTATCCGATGACCGACATTTCGATCATCCTGTGCAGGTTTATTTAAGGCACGTTCTTCCGTTTTCCCCTGTGGCTGACACCGATCCTGGGACTCGTGTCTTTCGCAAAGGAAAATGTTCTGTGTGATTCTTATAGGTGGTTGTGAAAATAAATGCTTACGAAGCAATTGATCGACATAGTTTGTAGCTTAGAAAGAAGTTTGGGATCGTGCATGCTCTCTCTTATTTTAAAATTTAAATGTAGTACATTAAACAGCACTGCATAATTCAAAGGTTGACACAACTGTCAGGGCGAATTTCCCACTTCCGATGTAACTGCTCTAGGCCGTGCGTGAAATGAGAACATGTCATATCGCAAGTTGAAATATTATCTACTTGCATAATTGAAAAACTAATTTAATAAATCATCTTAAACATTTTACATTCAAGAAGAACTCGAGGAAGATGGAATGACAAAAAGAAAAAAGTTGAATATGAATTTATATTAAGAAAAATTGTACGGATTAACGTATATTTAGAGCGTGTCTACACATGGAAAAAGTTCATAATTTTAAACTCATGTTTGTGTTTGTGGATCAGGAAGTGGAAAGTTCACCCTTTTAATCACCTACACAGAGTTCTAATGCACATGTGTGAAGGATGATGGAAATGAACATAATTCAACATACAATAGTTTGTATTTACACAGACATTTACAACAAGCATTTACATATCTTTATTACACAGATTTTACAGTAATACTTTTTTTTCTTACAAAAAAAATTTCTGACCAAAGTTTTGAAAGACTTTACTGGCTCAAAATATAAAACAAATACATACAGTAAATTATTTAAACTCTGCATGAAAAAGACGACACAATCAAATTATTTGTTCAAAAAATTTTCCGTGTTATGTCTTACTTAAAATTGAAATTTAATATTTTAAATGAACATATTTCTGCTACATAAAAAAAAACAAGGTGAACAAATTCTTAAAAATATACACAGACTCTTCCGATATTACAACTCTTTAGCTCGCCCATTTGAAATAGATAATATATATATATACGTTTTCTGCTTTCATCACTTTGCATTGTACTCTAGAATACAATTGATACAATGTACAAAGACTTAACCTCCAAGAAATAAGTCAGATATAAAGCCGCACTCCTTATTGTCTCATTGTGGAACATCTTTTTGCATTGATTAATTAACAGCATTTACAAAATAAAAGAATTTTTTAATTATTGGAAATGGCAACAAAATAATTAAAAAAATCAACAACATATCAGAACATAAAATCAAGAATATAGTAATTCTGTAAATACCATATTTTAGAGCTAAATTTATCAGGTATTGGTAATATATTCATTTATACAGGCTACTACAGAATCAAAATATGTACACTAATTTAGAAGATTTATATAGATATTTTCTGCATAATTCGCTCTTCTCTGTAAGATTTAATAAATATTAGTACTCTAAAAATCTACACGTAGTTAGGAAAAGGTCACCAATCGCTACTCTATGACCAGTAAAGGTACACCAGAATTTCAACCTGAAACGTCACCTCATGGAAATGCTTACAGCGAATGAAATTTAGAATTTTGGGGGACCCAAATTATCATGACTCGGCGTGCGTATGTTTCAAGTTGAAAAACGTGTATACATCAATTGCTTTCTCATCAAGTTAAAATTTGATTTTTTCATTCTCCATCCATACATAGACAACATTATCACACGAGAATATCCCCACCGTGTCGGCAGTTTGGGATTGTTTTCATTTTTTCTAGAAAAGTAATTGAACCGATTTTCATGAACTGTAAAACAATTACAGGCTAACTGAATTAAAAAAATATCAACAAGTAACTTAATTTTTAAAATCTGTAATCATAGTAAGAAGTGAAGTAAAAGAACAAGGGTCCTGCCTCGTGTATCCTACAAACTTTAAAATACATTACAACTCCATCATATTACAATTATATTACAGTTTATTGCAATCTGATTAGAAAATAAATACTTTGTTAGATTTTAACATTTGATATCAGTCACCAAGTACTCACGTTCTAATATGTAACATACACATCCACTAATCCCAGGTAGCTCATTGTGGTTACGGTTACAGGGTTTAAAGAGTCTCAGAATTGGAAGTTCGCGGATTCTACTTAGTACACGGGAGACAGGTCGAGGGTGAGGTTGCGGATGGCGTTGGTGCGGCTTGTGCGCGACGATTTTATAATTTGTAACACCATTGTCTTGCAATCATGGCACACCGTCATCTCCAGGCCCTTCAGCTTTTCCTTCTTAACCTCGGGCCTTCCCAGCGTTTTTGATCGGCTCAGGATGCTCCTGTAAATCATAGCTGAGAATTACTGACATGTGCATTAGTTACAAGAGGGAATAATAGCTCCAATTGCATCCCGACAGCCATAGAAGATTGAATCTGGGACCTCCCGCTTACCGTGCGGTTGCTCTAACCATCTGAGCAATAGTTAATATAAGAGAGAACACACCATATACTCCAGTTTATATTACAATATGAAAATAAATTGAGGACACAGTTTATAAGGTAATATAATGAAATGGCATAAAAGAGTTCTCTTACTATAAGATTATAAAATATTGTTTATAATTCAATTGGGTAAGTATCTGGGGAAACTGAATAGTCGAAGTACAAATATAACTGCATGTTGAAAAAAGTTACCCCCTCAAAAGTTTAGAACTTTATCTTACTTTTATTAAAAAACAAATCATTTGTACTAGTCTTATTTGAAAATATTAAGGAAGAGACTTTTTTTTTTGTTAACAGGCTACATGAGGGTGATCCTGAAACAGGCAACTTCCCTTTAATAGCATAGGAAGGGAATTGAAAAGGGGGGGATGCGGAAGGTAGAGCAAGGTAGCCAAGGGTTAACTAGGGCCCCCGGGCTATGGTTTAAGGATCCTACCCGGTGTTTCACCTAAAGAGATGCAGGGAAAACCCTAGAAAACCTGCATCAGGTAGGTCGGGCATTGGGTACTATTCTCACGCCCTTCCGAATGACGGGAGACGAGTCTGCTGTGGGGCCGCAGCATTCCCTTCTCCGCGTCTCCACCAGTTTCAGGAGGCAGTTAGCCGACTGATCCAATGGGATCAGCGGACCGCTCTTGCCATATGCCCAAGGTCTTTGACCCCGGTACATATACCTCCTAAAATAGGTGAAGGTGTCTCGGCATATGAGAACTTTGATAAAAAGTACCCAGAGAGAGTGCGAGGCATCCCCGACATGATCAGGTGAGCCCCACAGTCACTCTGGGCTGAGTGAAGATGAAACATGTCAACGCTGACACGACTGCGTGCTATGTACCTCCTGTCGCTGGCAGTTGTGGAGGCGGGACTGATCGCCGGCAAGGACTGGGGGCCGTCGATGCTGCCCGCCATGCTGGAACTCATGCCCGACGGGGGGGCCGACATGGACTCCCCCCTGGTGAGGTGCGGGCTGGAAGGGGCGCTGCCCACGCTGTTCCTCACCGCGTCAGGAACGATGAGCCGAGACACCAGAGACCTGGGGAACGACTCCTTGGTTTCTTCCTCCGGAGAAGACAGCCCCGGGCTCAGGGCGAAGACCGGCACCCTCGAGAAGTGCTCGGTGGGGATCCTCATCTGCGCACATCACACGGTCACATCGCACCGACAGTCTCGGACAAAAGTGACAGACGCTACCCGCGTCGAAACGTTAAAAGAAAGTAGCTGTACCTTTGAGTAGCACTTGGCGCAGACAGTCCTCTTGCACAGCTTGCAAAGCTGACCCCAGGGACCAAATATGCCAAACCTTGTCTTCAGGCAAAGGAAGCAAACCTACAAAGAAACGTATATGTAGCATGTAAAGATGAGTCTAAACAACTGGGGGCAGAGGACATTTTAAAAAAATTTAACGGGTCATGCTTTAGGTCAGAGCATGTTAAAGTTTTACATAAAAATAAATATGTTGAGTGAAAAAATAGAGAAAGATAAGGACGCTCACTTTTCTCTTCTCGACGTCATCTTTCACGTGGCCCTCGACGGGCAAACTCTCCAGTTCAGCTTTGGTGAGGACGCTCCTAATGTGAACTATTTCTTCCAGAGTCAGAGATAAGCACTCCATTGCTTGTTGCCAATTTTTCTGCAAGGGAAGAGATCGACAACTACGCTAAGCAATTTTATGTATATAATCGTATTATTGTATTCGCGTGCAAATTGATGGCACTTATTCTACATTGTCATACATAACCTCTACAGAAGACAAGCAGCAGTAATTATAATAGAGGATCAAGAAAAGAAAGCCGTAATCAGAAAAGGAGTAATCCAAGTGTGCAGTCTGTCACACAAACTGTTTAACTCATACATAGGGCAGATGATGATAAAAGTTAAAGCTGAATATGGAAAAGGAATCGTACTGCAAGGAGAAGAAATAAAATCCGTGCGCTTTGCAGATGATATTGTAGCATTAGAGGAGTCAGAAGAAGACTTATAAACTGTAATAAATGGCATGATCGGGGTCCTGGAGAAAGAAATATAGGGAAAACAAAGGTAATGGACTGTAGCTTGGGAAACAGTGGAATAGCAAAGGGATATTTTGACAGAAGTTAAGGAATTCTGCTACTTGGGCAGCGTAATAACTAGAGTAAGACAGCACAGGCAATAAAGAGGAATTTACTCACAGGTAATAAAAGTGTAAATATTAGGAAATCATTGGTAAAAATTGTTGGTATGGGTGCGAAATGTGGACGGTAGGAAAAGAATACAAGCTTTTGAAATGTGGTGTTATGGGAGAATGAGATGGGTGGATAGAATCACTAACGGGGAAGTTCAAAACAGAACAGGGGGACCAAGAGAAGCGATACGTTAATAGGCCAAGTTTTAAGTCATGAGAATCTTGTAAAATTAGAATTAGAAGGAAATGTGTGGGAGGTTAAGGATTGAATTTACTAAGCAGATTAGGGAAGATGTTGGTTGTGCTAGTTGTGAGGAAATGAAAAGGCATGCGCAAGATGGGTTGCATCAGACCAGCCTTAGGAATGAATACAATGATGGTAGGATTTCATCATAGAGGTAACTATGTTTCCTGAGACTGATAACTCTTGGATTCAATTGATGAAGGTTTAATACATATCTTTGAAAAAGCAATTTAGGCATCAAAATTCTCTACTTTATTTAAGGCAGGAGCTTTCATCTGTTGCACTCACGGAGTGGATGAGCTCGTCCTGGAGGGAGGTCCTGGACCAGGAGATCTCCTGCATGGCGGACCCCAGCAGGTTGCCCGAGTCCGTGGTGGCGGAGCTGGCCGGGGACAGCGTGGGTCCTCGCGAGTGCGGCCTCGAGTGGGGCACGGAGCGGCTGCCCCCGGGGCCGTCCGCCGCCGCCCCCGCCACCCCCGCAGAGTTCTTGCACACGACGATGGTGTGCCTGCGCATGGACGCCCTCCGGCTCGGACACTGCGTCGCCAGGTCGTAGGCTGCGGAAGAGAGGGAACCTCGAGGTCAGTCACATTCACCAACAAAGCTACCCACTAGATACGTTTCGTCCACAATTTTCGGGTCTTCTTGGTGCATATGTGCTACAGCACATGAATTAATTTAGGAAAAACTCTAAAAGAATAGTGTGAATTTCTGGTTCGGTTTCGAAGACTTCAAACTGTCCGCCGCCTTGCAGCGCGCTCCTTCCCGTATATATCTCGGCTACGTTCTTTATAGGACGAGAATCTTGTCTGGAGCGAGAAATGCGCATGCGCAGTATTACCTGTCTTCACCCCCCCTCCCCCTTGGGCGAGCGTGAGGCTGCCTGACATCATCAGGATACACTTTTTAATGTTTTTGACGAATTAATAAAAATATTACTGCTTATGCACTTGTGGTTTATTTGATTTAAACAAAGTTTATTAAAAATGAAAAACGCTTAACAGGCGCCATTTCGAAGACCTTAATAATTCTGAGAAAATTACTGTACGATCCTACACACAATATTCCCATAACCTGTGACTTTTTCCTAAAATTAACTTTCTTTATTTAAAATATGTAATAAGTAAACAATACTGCCGTGTTAGGAATTTGCGCCAATATGGTTTCATATTTTTACAAATTTAAAATATCGTTTCTATTGCACGTGATGGAGGCGAAATTATAAATGCAGCATATTACGGGTCGTGGAGTATTAACAACCCTGTAGTATTATTAATATATTCAACCTCCTAAAATTTGTCTTGGGGTGAAGCAGCACATGACTTTAAATACTCACGAGGCGCCACTGAAGATACATAACCAAATTTTTCTACTGTTGGATTTTTGGTTTGCACTTCAGGATACAAGATCTTCACTTTCATGTATTTGGATCTTAACAAAACGTTTCACTTAAAAAATTTGACTAACTACAATTTTACACGAAGTAGTCCCTAAAATTGTGGACGAAACGTCGTAAAGTTTCTAACGTGTTGAATAACGCATTGCGTTTCCAATTCTGTTGTTTAATTTTAAAAATGAAATATTGGAAACTTTTACACTACAAGTCTAACTAATAACTAGGCATGCCCTTCTAAGAGATTAATTTTATAGGTACTACAAAGTATCTATTTAAAAAAACATGCCAATTTATCTATTGAAACATCTAAGGTCTACTGGAACGTAAACGTTGTGCTGTAAATACTTGTTTTTCAACTAATAGCGAACAAACAAGAAAAAGGAAATTATAGAAACTGAAACGTGCTAAAGTCTTGTAGCGCAGCAGGAAATCTGCCTAATTTTTTTCATTTATATTTCCAACTCTGAGACAGGTAGACAAGAGGTGGAAATATCTGGATTAGGGAGGCGCTAAGGTGTCGCCTAGAAAACGTGTCTGCCTGCTCGTCCAAGGGATTGGCGTTGTTATTCGAGCCAGGAACAATGACCACAAAAAAACCCAAAGACTATCCTTCCCTTCGTCAGCGCAAAAATCCCGCGCTTGGCAAAAGATGAAAAAATATTGGTCAGACACGTGATGTGGGGTGGAGTTTTCCCTTAGAGAAAGGGAAAAGAAGAGTTTGGCTGAGAAGTGAGAAGCGAAAAATTAGTCAGTTTGGTTTGGAAGTTGAATCTCAGTCGGAAGTTGAAGGGAGGCGAGAAGTTCAGTCTTGCTTCAAAGTTGAAGGGAGGAGGAACCAGGGAAGAAACAGAAAATGAGCAAATAAATAAGTCAGTGTTAGTCGGAGGTTGATGGGAGGAGGAAGTATGAGACGAGAGAAGGAACAGTGTGTGTGATAGATTCATGAGGAAAGATGGAGGAAAACGGGGCAGTGCCAGATCCATTTCCTTTTCCGTCGACCTGGAGGAAGGAAATTCCAGAACGTACATCCGGGCATCGGAATGTCATAGAAGATGAAACAGGTTCGTCAGGAACCTAGCATCTCTGCTGCCTGTTGCTACCCCTGTAATTAACCCGGCGAAACCACTTGAAATTTAAACAATCATCCCCTCAATAATTATGTAATTGTAAATAGAGCACAGGACCGTATAAAGAAACTGTTTTGAAATATAAATAAAATTACAATTTTTTTAAACGCAAGTAAATTTTGTCTAATTTTATATAAATAACCCCTCCCCTTTTTCCATTTACACCCTCATTTAGCTCTTTTTGAACAAAAAGAAACAGCTTAAAAATTAAATCAAATAAATTTGCAACCAATTACAGGATATTCACCATTTTTCAAATGATAAGTAACGTACACTTCGGTTAGCATTCGAGTTTAGTTTTTTTTTTGTAAATTAGGCTTAACATTTTAAGACTATCGAGTCCCAAATGTGGGGACGAAACGTCTGCCATATAGCTAAATAAAAAGTTTGTCTGCAATTGGTTGTAAATTTCTTCGATTAAATTATTGTGAAGGAAAAGAGACGCTAACTGAGTAACTACTACAACTTTAAAATTACATTGCATTAAAACTTTGAAGTAGCAAATGTTTACAGAATAATAACAATAATACCCGAAGCTGACACACAGAGAAACAAAGACTGTAAACAAAGCAGACTGACGAAACGAAAACAATTCTTGCGAAGCGAACTTGAAAGCAAAAAACAAAAAGCTGGTTGGCCTCAAAGAGTATCTTAAATAGCTGGAGTGACTGTCATCCCCACTCCTCTAGGATCCACTCGCTCCTAGCTGCACAAGATCCCATGTAACAACTGTCCAGCTATTTGAGTGCACTAAAATCTGGCTTAAAGCGACAAAAGACAAATTAAATTGGATTGTTTATTTAACCGTATATTAATATTTTCGAATGTAAACTAATACGGAAGATTAAAAAAAAGTGACCGTGTTCAATATTGATTTTGAAAAACGGTCACTTTTCTTAATCTTCCGTATGAATTTATATTTGTACCTTACATATTTGAATATACTAAGATAATGGTCTTTTGTCGCTTTGAGATAGATTTTAGGGGACTGAAAAAGCTGGACTGTTTTAACATGGAAGCGAGTTGATCCTAGAGGAGTGGGGATGACAGTCACGCTACCTATTTAAGATACCGTTTGGTTGTCTTTATATAAGACACTATGACTATCTAGTCTAAGAGATTAAGCAGAAGACATTAAGCAAGACGTTATCGCCGATTTCTGGCAACCGAACACTCATTTATGGAAGTAGCTTGAGAAGGGAGGTTTTTTTTGGCCACGCCCATGCGCATGCGCACGATGCCGACAAGAAGACGCAGGCTGAGAGTTGTATAGCGTACACTCGAGGGCGCTGTCCACGTAGCTGTGGTACTCGTCATGGGTGAGGATACCTGTCCGGTGCCACGGGTTGCGCCCGCCCTCGGGAGCGCCGCCATTGCGCGCCGCCGGTGGCGACCTCTCGTCTTCGTCCTCCTCCTCGTCGTCGTCGTCGCTCTGCAACACACACACACACGTCCCGATCAAACACAGACAGGGACAAAAAATGACACAAATTTCTGACGACGTGAGGTTTCGTTCCCCCGTCATATAGACATTCAATACTGAACAATTGTAAAGAATTTGGTGTAGTAAACCTTTCTGGGTTTGTAGCCCGACCACGTTTGGGCAGAGCGCCCGAAGGACTCGTACGCCAGAAACCTCTCTGGATAACGGAAACTACAATAGCTGGAATCTGTGTCACGTGATGTGAAACAGGGGTCAAACTCTTAAAGGCGACCACAGACAAAACCCAGGAATAGTCGGATTTCGTGACCCTCCCCCCTCTAGGACTCGAGTGCGGGGTAAGTTGGTCGTTTAATGTCAGAATTAATGACGACGAATTAGAGAGCACCGTCGTTTGAATTCATGTTATTCATTTACTTCCCTACACTCCACCCCATGCCTCACAATGGGAAGAATTAACACTCTTGCAAGCTGGCCGGCCTCTGCAACGTCAGAATCAAATTCGGCGACTCACGTTACCCCAGTCTCGACACCAAGCTCTGCAGTTTCCTTGTCCTTTTCAAGTGACGCCCCCCACTCCCCACCCCTCCTAAAAGAGGTCGGGGAGGGGAAAAACAGTGTCTAAGAAACTGCCCTCGATACGTATTTAACCGCCGGAAACATCGGCCGTGTTAATTATTTATTCGCACGAATAAATACTATATACCATTTAGAAACAACTGTAATATCCTCGGATATGGGTTATCCTAATAAAAGGAAGAAAAATATATTATTTTATTAGCAACAGATATAAAAAAGCTGTACTACTTAATGATTGTAATTTCCACGCCCTGTTTTGAAGGTACTTATTTCACCTTTCGGAGTGTTTGGAACTAATAGAAGGTTAAAAATGAAACTCCTTTCCCCTTTAGTACTTTTAGAAAGAACATATAGGAAAGTCGGGGGCTCGCTTTTGTGGAGAGAGTTTCCTTCCCTGAAAGGAAGCCGCGGATGAATATTCCATGGTAGGTTACGAAGCTGTCTCTATTCAGTCCCTCGGAGGTTCAACACGTAGTGACGTCACTGGCCCGCCATCATGCTACACTTTATCACGTTCACTGTATTGCGTTCTTTGACCGTTTTAGTGTTGATGTAATGGGTAATAAAACTCTTTTTCGGTCACTGTTTTGAAAGTTATTTTATTTTAAAAATGGTAGCTTTCGGCAGTTATACTGCCATGTTCATCCTTGTACTTACAAACTGCTTTATATATAAAATAGCTACAATTTTAAAAATAAAATAGCTCTAAAAACAGTGACTGTAAAGGAGTTTTACTACTTATTACACGTTCATTGTATATTGGCATGTAACTTTACACAGCCATAATGATGACGACTTTAGTATTTTGTCGCATGAACCATTACACACTACAGTGTAAAGGATCCTTCTCCACCAGAGAAATTATACAATAGTTTTAGCTTGTAATCTTTACAGTTGCAATTCTTTTATCCAGAAGCGCCTAGGCTAATGTTGCTCAGCGTGCTCCAAACACTGAACCCTGAGGGCCTCCGCGCTTGGACGCAGGTGATTAGAGGCGAGTCTGTCTGTCTGTCTGTTTCTTTGAATGTGGCGTGGGAATGTAACTTGTGTAAGAGAGAGAGTCAGTCGTGATCCGCCGTGGCGCAAGGATCCCTTCCTCATTGTAATCCCCAGTGTAGCCAATCGGTGTGGACAACTCCTCGAGAATTCCTCCTTCTGCCTCAAACCACTAAAACTATATACAAATAAATTCTGCTGATGGGAAGCGTAATAACTAGAGTAGACAAGGAAGAGAGATTTACTTACGTCTAATATAAGTTTGAATATTAGGAAATCGTTGCTAAAAATGTTCGTATGAAGTATGTGGCGTTATTTGGGTGCGAAACGTGAACGATAGGAGTTGCGGAAAGGAAAAGAATAGAAGCCTTTGAAATGTGGTGCTATAGGAGAATGAGATGAGGTGGATAGGGTAACTAACGGGGAAGTTCTAAACATTAGGGGAAGAGCGAACAATATACAGGACATATTCTAAAGATTTAAATTAAACGTCTGTTGTATATAATTAAACAATTGATGATCTTTTACAGACCTTTATTATAAAATTTATTTGTAACTTGTAATATATATATATATATATATATTTTTAAAAAATAGTCTCAATTTCTCCGCCCTAGGGTTAATTTTCTGTACATTTCCCTCTACAGGGAGGAAATAACCTGAAGAAGACATCAAAAATGCCGAAACGTTGTTACAAGTAAATTTTATAGTAAAGGTCTGTAAAAGATCATCAATTGTTTAATATGGAGGACGTTGACTAAGAGAGAGGGATAGATTAGTAAGTTACGTTTTGAGACATGAGGGTCTTGTAGAACTAGGATTAGAGGGAAGTGTGTGGGGTAAGAACAGAAGAGGGAGGCCAAGGATGGAATACGCTTATCAGCGTATGTAGCTCTCATTGTTTGGCACGGAGGACTGCATCTAGACCAGTCTTAGGAGTGAACGAGGTAAGGGAAGAGTCAAAGTTGCGCTTGTTACGCCGCTAGAGGTCCTCGTCTCCCTTAAAGAAGCTAATTAGCGGCTTGGTTATGCTAATTGGCTACGTGGGAGAGAAGCCTCACAAAGGCACCCTCAATTACGACGACCTAGGCGAGGGAGCCACCGTCGTCGAACCCGCACACAAAGGGAGAGATTGTGAAAATAACAGCCACTTGTTTGTCTCGATTCCTCCGCAGGTTCGCGGCTGCAGAAGCTCAGCTGAGTGAGTCGATATTCCTCCGACCTTGGCCCGGATGCAGCAGCAGCAGCAGCACAACCCCCACGTGACGTCACATCACACCTCTCGCGAGCTGCACAAGAAGATGAGAAAGCCTCGACTTTCCCAGCATCGCGACTACGTGACCAAACTCGTCACTTTCACGAGCTGCGACCCACTCGTCCCTCTGCTCCAGGTATTCGGATAAAACCACACACAAAGTACGACTTCAATAAAGTGTAAAAGAAAAAAAAATTTTAGAACAAAAATAAACCTGCAGACATTCGCTCTTGGGCGAGAAAGCGAGTCGCTGCATTTACCATTGCTCAACGGCGACTCGATGGAGCAGAGAAAGGATCTCGTTACAAGCAGTTGGCCTTCATACACAGCTACACACCCAACATACACACACACACATGTATATATATATATATATATATATATATATATATATATCCCATCACGTGTCCCTTGTGTCGATAAGCAAAATAAGTACCCAAATCTGATGATGGCCGTCGACCCGAAAAGAAGGCAACTGAGGAATTTCGGGATAGGAACCGGTAAAAGAAGAAACAGGCAGGTCCAGCTGATAAACAGACTCCAGCAGCATCCTAAGTAATCAACAGTTTTGAAAGGTTGTATTTCAACGTCTTATTTTGTAATGATGAGTAAAAATTTTCGAACAATTTCAGACTATTTTTAACAATTTCCGATCAGGGGAAACACAACGTTTCGGTACTTATTTGTATCTTCTTCAGGTTATTATCCTGTGGACAGACATTGATAAAACACGTGTTAACATGAATATGTAAAATTTTTGGTGTTGTCATGTTAACACGTGGTTTATAAATGTTTCTTCACAGGATAATAACCTGAACAAGATACAAATAAGTACCGAAACGTTGTTTTTCCTCTCTGGAAATTGTTAAAAATGAAGCCTGAAATTGGTCGAAAATTTTTACTTATTAATCAACAGATTTATCCCAAACCGCTTTAACTTTGAGTTATCACTAAACTGCTTGTTGACGTTTGCAGATTCGTCAGGGATGTGAAAAATTTTTATTCTTAAAAAAAGAAATGATCACATAAAAAATGGTGTTTGACACGGTTATTAAAGACCGACAACCAGGGAAGAGTTTCTCAATAAACTGTGCAGAGTTGTTCCAAAGCTCCGGGGGCTTCTCCCACCACGCCATCATGAATTTCTCTTCTAAGTGTGCTTTCGCTCACTCCTTCCGCTCCATCTTAACCTTACTGTTAACTGCATTTTTCCGCATCCTACCCAACTTCTCCTTATATTCTCCAGATAGCTTTTCTTTCGAATGTACCAACAACGTTTCAGCACCGTTCCCTCTGACGCACATTTTGAAGATAAAAGAAAGTAACTGACTGGCAGAGCAAGAAAGCCAGTCCTCGGCTATTTCTTTAAACCCTCAGACAATATAAAAGAGATAAAGAATCCTGAAATCAAACTCTAAAAGAGAACTCTAGACTCCTCCTGATAATGGAAAGTAAGAATTTACTATTTTAAGCAGGAATTTTGATAACCTGATTTTGTCGATTCCTTCTCCACATGATTTTCTCTCCTGACTGTTACCTAGTCTAGGGATTGTGAGTTGAGAGAGATCCCACCGCTGCCACCATGTTACGACGTGCTTCACCAACTCCGCTCTTTAAGGCTGGATTAATGAAGTGACAAAATTATATTTAATATTAAATCAATTACAGTGTGTTTTTCATGGAATAAATTTACGACCGGATACAGACAAAGCTTTTATTTAGTTGATCCAACTAAATAAAAACTTTGTATTTTTATACACCTAATAAAATTAAATAAACAATTTGGCGTCATTCTAGAAATTATTTATAACGTCTCATCCTTTCACGATTATTATTATGTTAACCTGATGAAGTCTCATATTAGGGACGAAATGTAGAATCTTTTTTCTATTTAATATGAAAGTCGTTCTGACGTATTGACCACTATATTTAATATGACAGAAAAAATATCGTTAGTAATCCTAAACATCCTCCCCCAGGACTTGTCCGGGTTGTTTTGAGAACATTCGTTTTCAACTAGGAACTGTGGGAATTGCTTGTGGTTTATTCAACCTGAAGGATTGAGTTGACGCCCAACTTAACCGCACTTACGGTTTCAGGGTTGAGGATAATCGTATCCGCCATCCTTGAAGCGAGTCCTTGGCTCACGTCAGCGAGTCAGACGCCTGCCTGTTCTTCCCCTTCCTATGCCACAATTACTACCAAAATATACCATGATTTATTCAAATATTTATTTTTTCTCTGAATGTTCGTATGGCTTTTTTATACATAATAAAAAGGGTGCATGTTTTTTGGTATGTTTATATTTTATTCATACATATTTGCAACAAAAATTGGTACACGTATTCTGAAAATCCCGCGGGTAAGAACTTAGGGGGTGAGACGGTGGAGCGGGTTAGGGGGAGGTTGATTAACACCATAGGGCAGACGTGAGACGAATTTACAGTTTACATAAAAATTATGGTAATATGTCAGCACGCGAGCACTAGCAGATTCAAGTCACACTTCTCTATGGATCAAAGGAAAATTGGGACACGACAAAATTAGAAATGCAGAAAGTCGAAACTGTCGAAATGGACTTCTTTAGGATAAGTTGTAGAGTTTCAAAGTTAGATAATGTTAGGAATTGAGGGATAAGAAGAAAGAGAATAGAGATGGATGGGAGGTCAAAGATGGCCGAGGAAAACTAGGGAGCGGAAGATTGGCAGAAACACGTTCAAATTAATGTACGAAGACAAGAGTGGCCATGGTCTGTATGAGGACAACGAGGATAAAGACGATTGTTAAATGCACCATTTTGCATGTAGATGCAATACAGGCTTAGGTTAGTAAATATAAAACGGTGAAAGTCTGGAGTTGACCTCATTCCTTATCCGGAGTAGAGGAGAACTCCATCTTGGCTTGAGAGGTAATCAATTCAGAGAGAGAGAGAGAGATAAAACCCAGACTGGTCCATTATACCTCCGAAATGATAAGTTGCAGATTGGGATCTGAGTAAATTGGCAGCGATCTAATAAAAGTCCCGACTTCTGCTGCTGCTGCGGGGGTGGAATGATATTTCCTCCTCTGCGGAGCTCTAACGGTGAAAAACGGCCATTTTATTTAATAAACTCGTTACCTGGAGTACGGAGAAGTCGACTTTGATGAGTCTTCGCGTTGACTTGCTGTTTCCGGAGTCCGTAGTCGTCTGCGGTGACTCCACGGGAATAACTGCAACAAGCAAAGGACAACCTCAATAATATAATCTCTGTAAGCGTGTGAGGTTAAGAGTTTCTCCTCAGGCTTGGTAAGGTAAGGTAAGGCTTCCTCCTCAAGTCACGACTCGTCGTTTATTCGCAGGGACAAATCCCCCGTGACGTCCAAGGAAACCCAATAAATAACCAACCTACTACACTAAGATCAGACTCGTCCTTCAAAACCTCTACTTACTGAAATTTTGCAATCTTTGTTAATGATTCTTTTAGTAATTGTTGCCGAGCCTGATACCGAATATCAAATAAGAGAAATCCCACCGCTGTCACCATGTTATGTGGATCATCAGCTCCGAGGTGACAAAATTCTATTTATTTTCCAATCAGTAAAGTGACGAGAATGTGACTCAGTTAATAAGCATAATAATAGCTGCTGTGACTTTTTTTCTAGGAGTAAAACAAGGTGACTGGGTAGGTCATGTGGACAGAATGGAAGAAGAACAAAGAGAATAGTGAAAGAAATGCATCGTCATACAAGGGCAAAGGGAATACCAAGATATAGGTGGATGGATAATGAAATTTCTGACTTGAGAAAGATGGGAATAAGAGGATGGAAGAGAAGAGTTCAAGATCGAAGAGATTGGAGGCTGATTCTAGAGGAGGCCAAGGACCACAAAGGGCTGTCGAGTCGAGAGAGAGAGATGACTTTTTCTACAATCTTAGTTTAAATCCAAAGGCGCGTACCTTATGTTTTAAAACATTCGAACTGAAGGAACTGAAGGAACCTTTCTTTAAAGCGGTTCTATTGGTCCGCGGACCGCCACAGCCGGTTCCCATTGTGGAGAAGAAAGGCGCACGCTAATTGCTTCCGCAAAGGTCACCTAAATTAGTTTCTTCCCCCATTTACGTCACAAAGAAAGACTAAACTCAACTCCGAAACAGTAACAGGAATGTTTTTATTTTACGTGACGGCAGAGTCTGTAATCACTTTAATTATAAGTACCACATAGCGTAAGAAGTGGCTTATGCTTTCAGCTCGGTTACTTACCACATATCACAGCCTCTCCCTCCCCACCACCTCTCATGATTCAATTTTTAACGAAGGCAGCAGCAAAGCACCTTTCAGGGAGGGAGGGAGGGTGGGAGGGAGAGGGAGGGGGAGGGAGGGGGAGAGAGAGAAATGCATCAACAACTTATGGAATCCGCCTAGGAAGGGATATTAAAACTTTTCCTCACTTAAAACTCTCGTCCGTCCAACTTCGCTTGCATTGAAAGGTTCTCTTACCTTCTTTTTTACAAAGTTATTAACAGGTAAAATATTTCCTTGATACGTTTCCTTGCTCTGTCTTAATTAAATATATTTTTCGACCATACACAGACTAAATCTTTTACACTATAAATTTAGAGTGACTGAATTTTTACTTTGATACTGTATTTATTATTGAAATAAATAAATCAGTCTCTTTTGCATCTGGTGGTCAGTTTTAAATGAGTTAAAATTAATTTGCAGAAACAAAATAAATCTCTTTTAAACAATTAAGAAAAACTAAACAAAACAAAGAAGAAATAGAACATAAGAAAGAGAGTACAGGCAGGGTACGAGTGGCGGAACTTGTGGTTTATATTACGACTCGTTACCTCTCTGCGTCTCTTTCCCGACTCAGTACAAAATGTACTCCTTCGAAAAGTTCTACGTTCAAGTTTAAATTTCCAGGGCCCGTCTTCTTATACTACACCCATTTCGAGGTCTACGCGAGTAAATACAGGTCCACATTAACGTCGCCTGAGTGAACCCTGGAATTTTAAGAATTTTCAGCTCCTTTGTCGTGGTCCACCTTACCGTTACACAGAATCAAGACATCTGTAGGCTGCGTATTTCCCCCGCCCTTACCATCCAGACGACTAAGAAAGTTATTGCAAATAAAATATATTCCCCCTATTTTAAATTAAATCATTACAGTACGAATCACGTGCCCAATGGGGCTGCAATAAGTCACAGTAAAATTAAAAATCCATGGGTAAATATTTATCAACCAACATAGTTAGCAATTTCAAAAAGGAGCCTCGCTACAAAACAAATCACATTTCGTTTCCTTTCAATATTTCTCTACATGGAACATATGTTCTTGAAATTATTAAATAATAAATAAGAAAATATATGGGGAATTCGACTGAAAAACCGAAAACTGCGACAGAGAAAAGCAACGACTTTCCACGCTGAGTTTCATGTGATACGAACAGAGATGTCAGCCATGTAGCGTACGTTATCAGTCACAGAGTGTTGATTAAGCGAAATTAGAGCAAATGTAGTCGGGTGAGCAATTTAGTTTTAAAATATACGTCGGCAGATTCACTTATAATAAATAACCCTCTCAGTGTGTCTACCTCGCTAAATAACGTCATACCGTAGACCCAGAAGGAGCCAGAGGCTCTACAAGTGGCCACGAGCATCTCGCCGAGCGCCGAGGGATACGAAATATCTCCTCTGTTTCCCTTTTATGTATTCCCAGGCACGATCAAACATAAATCAACATGCAGCGCTCATTTCCTGTCGTCGTAATTACTTACAATTAAACTCCCGGGCGTAGTAAAGATTTAAACGAAATGCAACATTCAACATTTTACACTTATAATGTTTAGATGATACGTCAACAGTTCCCGGGTTTGCAGCCGGGTCAATTGTGAATTTCAACTCAACGTTACACCTGATGAAGATGTCAGCGCGAGCCTTGGAAACGTTGCGAAAGCCTCCGTTCTCTAATGCTCGACTACAACTCCCTTCAAAGATTCACAATATTTCCACTTTTAACTCGCGGCCTTTCATCTGGCCGCCGCGAGTATTCGGTTTCCAGCCGAACTCTGGCGAATTAACGGAGTTTTCAACGTTTCTGCGAGTGATGGAAGTTAGACCCGAGTGAAGAGTCTGTCCTTGGAGCTGTTAATGGCTGAACCGAGATTCGCGTGCCTGATACGAGTTTTGCGGTAGTTTGTGGTTAACCGCGGAATCACAGTGTCAGGTGTGACGTCACGTCACCTCTCCCGTTACTCAGCCAGATCAGTCACTGTCCGAGGATGCTCACAGGGTCAAGTCATCTCCTTAAAAGGAGTGGAGAAAGTGCTGCAACTTTCGTTCCTGGCGAGGTTGTTTTAATTGAAAGGAATCCAGGTCAAGTTGAATCTCGATCCGACCACTTCGCCTCTTCAAATTCGCAAAACAATAAGCTGAAAACCCGACGATGTCCCTATTACTTTCAAAAACAGGAATGATAAAAGTAATGACTTTTCCTTCCCTCACATTCAGCACACATACTAATCCTACTGACAAAGTAAAGACTACCATCGTCACTGTCAAAATAGTAGAGCCCTGAGTTTTGAAGCTTCACTGTTAACATTTGGAATGATCTACGTTATTGAGAAAGGTCTAATTTTACACATAATTTCATTTTATTTTATGATATATAACTGACAACATTTTAAAGCATTTTATACGTGCGTTTTTGCGAAAAAAATTGAATAGTCAGTTCTTTTGTCTTAATTTTACATACTTCTACTTTGAAAACTCGTCGATTTCAAACTATTGCTTCAAACGGTCTGAAAATTTAACAGAAAACAGTGCATACCCTTCCGAACCTATCCGAAAAATTTGAATCATCTGTGTTCCTCACATTTTTCATAATTAATTAATTAGTGGACGTCTACTAACTCTTGGACAGCGCATCGCAGCAGAGTAGGACGAAGCCTTTCTTGTAGCGGTTGAAGTCATAAACATAAAATATAAACTTCATTGACGTAGCAACGCTCCACATTTTTGTATGACTTTTTAAAAATTGAAGCGGTAGGGTAAAGTAGGGGGGCATCCCTGCCCTACCTCGACCTTTCTCCGACGCTCATACTGCTGAATAATGGTAAGCAAACGTACGAGTTGCTGAACTCCTTTGGCAGCTTCAAGAAAGTATATGTGGCTTTTTTGTTCAGTCGGAGACTCGTACGGTACGAGACCTGATCAATCACTAAAGCAGTTTTTTAAGGATCATATCTTTATCACGATCACTAAGAGATTTATTTGGAGACATGTGCGAGCAGTAACGTAGACAACAGCAGTAGAAGTCATTAAATTCTATAAACATTCAGAGGTGTGACAATGTTGGTACTGGTTTGACGAGTTTCTGTTAGCAAAGGAGTAGAACAAAGCTGGAGTAAAATACATCATTAAGACACTCCAGGACAGACGCTACAGCAGCGTAGATTCCTAGGAAACATTAATAGTAATTTGCAGTAGATCAAGAGTAAACTTTAGGACACTAGTCTCTTCAGTTTTCCCGACAATGATGGAGGATTTCAATTTGTAACTGGCGGCCAAGTGTAAAGTGGGAAGCTTTGTCTGTGGTGAGGTTAGAGCTCGCCCCTTCACGGGCCAGAGGATAGGAAGAAGGAACTCTGTTCTGCTCAAGGACCACGGAATTCCCCCGACAGATATTCTACACAAAGAACGTAGAGAACAGCTAAACCGACCGTTTCTCTCTCCCAGATTGAAATACTGTGACTTGTTCCTTATGAGTTCCTATATCGTTCATCAGATTGCCGTGAAATTTAATGTATTTTAGTGATCACCCCAGAGAAGGTTCCTGACCTTGTTTCCAAGAGTTCGATTTTTTCTGTCCTTCCTTCCGTCCCCGCCTCCCCGAAGACATTACAGCAGCAGGATATATTATGCCCCCTCCCGAGCTAGCCTGTCAAGCGAGATGATTAAACAACTGTTCAGCTTAAATTCAACAAACATTTAATTTAAGAAATGTTTTAATTAATCATTAATAACAATGAAAGATGTTTTATAAGTCGCAGTGCAGATCATTGGGATACAAAGAGCAGGCCAGGACGCGCTCAAGTTTGTCCTTCATAGATATATACATGTGATCACTGACTGTTTCTGTACGTATGTGCTTATTGAAGGTAATAGTAGACACTTATGTTGAAACGACTGTTTATATTATAAGTTGATATTAAAGAATGGATACTCATTTTCAGTCTTCGTTTATTGACATAATGTTATACAATATATTTCTCTCAGGAAACAAAATGGAGCCAGCAGGACCAATCATTTCGTGTGATCGTAAAAAATATACGACTAAGTATTTGTCAACAGTTCGGTTGTGATCAATGTATTAATGGTTGCTTGTATGTAAATATAAATCCTTTTTTTATATAAAATATTACACATATTTATTGAGACAAAAGCTCCTGTGAGAAATATATGACTGACATTGAATTATATAACATTATGTCAATAAATGAAGACTAAAATTGTGTATCCACTCTTTAATGGTAACAGTGGAGTAATTCAAACCAGTTAACAGCCACGATACTTTTATTTTTTCAGAAGTTTTCGGCTACATCAGCCATAATCATCTGCTGCTAATTCTCATCACCTAAAACCATAAAACTTTAATACGACCACATCGTATAAAAGTATTGTGACCGTTAATTGGTTTCAATTGCAGTGATACTATTATTTGAACGTGAACACTTTATTTTAAATTAAATTTTGGTAACAGTAGATTAAGAGAAAGTTCGGCGTCATGGCTCCTGCTGTGAAGCAGGGTTAGGGCTGGAAAGGCAACTTTTCGGATAAAGTAAATCGATTCCACGGGCATCGCCGGGCACCCAGCTGCTACTACTATTTTATAAAATTAAAGAACTGGTTTAAAACTAATTAACTGAAAACCGCTGTGTAATTATCTATTGTAGGATTGCAATTGGCCTGGTGAGGAGTAAAGGTTAGGTGAAATACGTATATAAAGGTGTATGGAGTGTGTGTGTGTGTGTGTGTGTATCATATACTGTGGTAAGTCTCAACGTAGTTTGGGATTTACAGACTTGGCACAGTTGGGTGATCTGGAAGCTGGCCAGTTCCCACAACATCTGCTCCACAATCCATAGGGCGACATGGCGTAACCTTACTAATACTCGAAAATAAACAGAATATTTTTTCCAGGCGACGTCACATCATCATATTGTAATACATATAATTGGGTATTTCTTTGGGGTGTATTGTGAGAATCTCTCGCCGGATGTAGCCCAATCCCTCGAGTGGAGTGACAGTCCTCTTAAAGGACACGCCGAATTTTTGTAAATGCATAAATACTTTCCTAGTTAAGATTGTTTAATTAAATTCCCCAATTCTCACTTTAATTTAATTTCAAGGTTACAGCCTACAGAGACTTCACCCGCGTTCCGAACTTCACCGAAATTTTACAACTTTCTATTGGATGAAATAGAAAATTATTTCACGGTGAAATGTGTAATTATATTTTGCCTGTGGCAATATTTCACGTTTTGAGCACAGTGTTTTCCTCCGGCAAGTTGCCGTAACAAAGGTCCGCATTAGGAAGACTGCGCAGTCGCACACACACACAGGGGAGAAGAGTTATGCGAGGTTGTAATGAGGCCTGGAGGCCGCACCACGGATCGTGACCCGACGGCACGCACTCCGCCAGCGTGCGTGTATGTGTGTGTGTGTAGTAACTCCGCCAGTGTCGCCAACCTTGACAAAGATCTTTCCGCACACGCAAGCAACCGCGAAACTTGTCCGTCACGTGCCACAGTCACGCCACACAACGCCATCAGGTCGATCTCCGTAAACTGGAAAACGATTTTAAAAATTGGCAGGCGAGTTTTGTAGAACATCGACAGTGAGGATGGATGACGACGTGACGTGCCGTGATGCCATTGGCTGTGAAGGAGAGTTGTCGGCCGCCATCTTGCGCCTTGGGGTGGGTATTGATCTCTCTTACCTTTGCCGTTTGCCCTTTTGATGTATTGTTATCGGGTGTCCAGAGTCGCGCCAGAAATAACCTCGATTGTTTCCCCTCAGCGAGCGAGACTCCTCCTCGAGATATCGATCGCTGATCTTTGTCGAGACGCGACGAAAACAGCGACCCCAAAAATATCCGCGGCCGTTTTCCCGAAAATGGCAGTCCTGATAAAAATACGGAGCACAGTAGATGGCGTCACGACTTGACGATCTGGACCAGTTTATTCCAGCTAATGACATTACTGTCAAAATAGTAGAACCCTCAGTTTCAATCTTCACTCTGTCCATTCGGAATGACCTACGTTACTGAGAAACGTCTCTTTTTACGCAGAATATATTGCCATTTTATGATATGCAAAATAAAAAAATTAAATCATTTATACATGCTTTAAGCGAAAAAGCAGAAAACATTCAGGATTTATTGTCTTTCTTTCATATAGCTCGAATTTGACAACCCATAGATTTCAAAATGTTGCTACAAATGGTCTGAAACCTTCCAAACTTATCCGCAAAGTTTGAGTCGTCTCCGTTTCTTACTTGTTTCGAAATTAATTACCGGACCTCTGCTAACTCTTGGACGGCGAATCGCAAAGTTTTCTTCTAGTGGTTGAAAGTCATAAATATAATAAAAAATAAGCTTCATTGATGAAGCAACGCCCCAAAATTTTGTACGATTTTTTAAAAAGTGTAAGGAGAAAGGAAAGGTTTATTGGAGCGGGAGGGTAAAGTAAGGTTGCAGCCCTGCCCGCTGGCCTGTTTCCGCCGCTATTCCTCGTTTTCTTTTAAATGAGATCGCGAAAAAAAAACATGATCCTTAATGCCGTTGATTATATTCGATTGCCTGCAGAAAGGAGAGGTGACAACCGCTATCCTGTTTTTTCCAACGTCAGAGTTACTTAGGAGTTTCTGTAAGTACAATGAAACGACTTGTGGCCAAGAATAAAAAAATGTCAATTCATCATTTTTTTGTATGTTTTCTGACTTAAAAATTACAACAAATAAAAATACGGGCAATAAGTCAGCTTATAGATTTGTCACTACTTATTCAAAAGCGACGTTTCGTTTTTGAGACTTCCTCAGGCGTAAAACTTAGCGATTCAGCATATTTAATCCCTGACTCCAAATCATTTCGGCCGTAGCCCTGAGGGGCTGGAGACGATCCTTCACTTGTACATTCAATAATATTTTCGTCTGAGGAAGTCTAGGATGAATTGCTTAATTTTACGCCTGAGAAAGTCTCAAAAAGGAGACGAAACGTCCCTTTTTAATAAAAAGTGATAAATTTATATACTGACTTTTTATTTATCGGTATTTATTTTTGAAATATTATACACAACAACTATACATTTTCCCCCTTCCCGTGAAGATGACTGGACAAGTTCCCGTTGCTGAAACACGGTTTGTTAAAGCTGATTGGCGACAGGTCCACTAAGGGAGAGCGACGGCTTTAATTAAAGTAAATGGCGTTAATCGGGGGCACTTCATTTCTTGCAGCCACTAATCCTCTTAGTTTATAAACGCGACGCAAATCCTGCTTCGAGACGTTTTGCATCAACTGCAGCGATTTTCGTCGTCGCAAAGTAAGGGGGGTGAAGGACGTCGATGACTGCGACGATAGGAGACTAAAAAGACCCGATAATTAATTTAATTGAGGAGGTCGACGTTTGGGGACGACTCTGGGAAGCTTTCCTCTTAATAATTTTTTTTGAGCAACCCTGTAAAGTGTAACTGCAACAACCAGAAAGTGGAGAAAGAACCGGAATTATTTCAATAATAAAATGAAAACTGTGGTGGACATTTCCATTCGTAAAATGAGAAAAGAGATGATGAACACCTCAATCGTTGTAGATCAGGCCGAAACATTTCATTTAAGAAGAAGAATAAGAAGTAAAGATCAATCTTTAAACAAAAATTTTAACTTTAATTATTTGGCACACCAATATTTGAATTTAATTTTATATGACCCTAACTGTGTGTCTTCTGCAAAAAGAAAAACCCTGAAGAAGGTGTGAATACGCACCGAAACGTCGTTTATCTGTAAACTGAATAAATAAATCTGTCTGTAAAATGGTCAAGAACTATTTTTTATTATTTGTTTTACCAAGTTTAAACGAATAAAAAGACGATCAATAAGTGAGCAATTAATTTCATTACTATTTAATTAATCGGTCATGAAGTGAATTGCTAAATTTTATCAAAAAATAAAAAGACGGACAAAAAGTCAGCATTTAATAATATCACTATTTATTCACAAAAGCGACGTTTCATATACATTTTGAGACTTCCTCAGGCTTAAAATTGAGCTATACATCATAATTACCCCTTGACTCCCTCAGCCGAAAACATTATTGAATTTACACGTTTTTGCTTTACACGAATTGCTAAATTTTAAGCTTGAGGAAGTCTCAAAATGGAGATGAAACCACGCTTTTGTGAATAAATAGTGATATATTTATATGCTGAATTTTTGGGACGTATTTTTATGTATTGTTAATTTTCAAGTCAGAAAGCTATTTTATCTAAATTTTGATGATGGTGAAGTCTCAACAGGGAGATGAAACGTCGTATTTGGATTAATTAAAGAGCAATAAAATTAAATGCTGACTTTTTTTTGGTTAACAGGCTACATGAGGGTGATCCTGAAACAGGCAACTCCCCTTTAATAGCATAGGAAGGGAATTGAAAAGGGGGATGCGGATGGTAGAGCAAGGTAGCCAAGGGTTAACTAGGGCCCCCGGGCTATGGTTTAAGGATCCTACCCGGTGTTTCACCTAAAGAGATGCAGGGAAAACCCTAGAAAACCTGCATCAGGTAGGTCGGGCATTGGGTACTATTCTCACGTCCTTCCGAATGACGGGAGACGAGTCTGCTGTGGGGACGCAGCATTCCCTTCTCCGTGTCTCCACCAGTTTCAGGAGGCAGTTGGCCGATTGATCCAATGGGATCAGCGGACAGCTCTTGCCATATGCCCAAGGTCTTTGACCCCGGTACATATACCTCCTAAAATAGGTGAAGGTGTCTCGGCATATGAGAACTTTGATAAAAAGTACCCAGAGAGAGTGCGAGGCATTCCCGACATGATCAGGTGAGCCTCACAGTCACTCTGGGCTGAAGCGCCTGCGAGAAAACTCCCGCATTGGTCGGTCTTTTTTATTGAAAATCTTTATTAACTCATACACGAGAAATATTTCCTAAATCTTAGAAGGGAAGGAACGTAGTGTTGGACGTCTAATGACGAATACGACGATGACGACGACGTCAGGTTTCCTGCCTGCCTAGAGAAAGCTGTAATCTCCATTAACAGCGCCGCGGACTCGGAATACATGCTCAAAAGAAAGATGTAAACGCAGGAAGGATTTGCTGAAGATGTCGGGCCGATGAAAGTGTCCAGCTGCCTCTGTAGTTGTTGGCTTATCAGCAACACAGGCCGCACTTAAATAAATGTCACATCGCAATGCCAAGGCCGAACTGTCGCTACTTGCGAGATTCTAATTAACTGCTTCTTGCGGCTTCGGGTTCGCAACTACATTCAACGCCCGCGAGTTTATGTCTCACTCGAAAATAAATACATTCACCCGCGTCTTGCACGCCATTTTCCCAACTTGTTATTAACAACCACACAAATTACATTATCCTAACTGTTATCTATTCATCTCCATGCTCTCCTTTCTCTCCGCCACAATTAATAAATTTGTCTCAATTTCCGTCGGAAGAAAAAAAACTAACAGGTTATGAGTCTGACGCAACGTGATAATGCGGCGCGCGTAACTACGCGATTAGCTGCCGTGATAAAATGGCGGAACAAACTCCACAGCATTCACACATCAGTCTTCCTCCAGTAACAACTACACGTCTAGTAAGACTATTTTCCTCAGTACCGGAGCTTTAGATCGTTCCCCTTAGAATATTCTTTTTTTAATTCTGAAAGTGTTGAATGTATCAATTATTTTATTTCGCCGACGACTGCAGCGACATCTACAGAAAGATAAGGAACGAGCAAGTTTCGATATTATTACAAGAAGATGTAGATACACTCAATAGCTGGGCTCAGGAAAATAAGATGAAAATTAATGGAAAAGAAAAGCAGCTGAATCTCGTTTACAAAACGCGCCTTGTTAAATGAGACAGAATAGACGATAGGGGAACTGATTCCAAGATTGCAAATATCTGGGGATATATTTCAACAACAGACTTGGGTGGGAGGAACAGACGGGGAATTCTATACTTTTCATAATGAAGAACCTAAAAAGGGGAAGTTAAAAATCATAGGAGGTGGCTGGCATATTTATCTTTAGTTAGACCAATTTTGTTGGGATCCCTATAGGAAGCAAGGCCGCGTTTGCTATTCAGACCTTATACGGGGGCAGAAAACATGGATTGGAATAAACTCCAACACTTATATAGGTAGATGGGATCGTCAATTTAAATTAAAAAGCGAAAACAGATTCTCATTCCTAAACAGGTCCATCGACGAGTGGAATAATTTACCTGTGGCAGAGGGTGATTGGGGAAGGAAATTCCCTTCAGGAAAATTAATTCAGGACAATGCTAAAAAGTGTGAAATGTAGGGGTTATTTTGAATAATATAAATGCATATTCCAATTTAAATGTTAAAGTGAAGTGCTCAGTTAATATAATTCTTGTAGTGTTTCTATTTCTTTTCAGGGCTATAGAGATTTTAAAGGACTAGGATTATTTTTCTATATTATAAGTATTTATGCTTAAGTAATTTCATTTTGTATCTGCCACCGGACAATTGAAGACTAACAATAAATACGGAATACTTGTTGTTGCCCGAGTGGCAGATTAAGTCCGCCTGTGTTTGTCTTTCTCCGTCGTGTGATTCCAAATTAAGTGACATATTAAATCCTAAATAATTGATTTATCTGGTGAACCTGTTAATTTCTATGCATACCATAAATATTTCATTCGATGTATGAATAAAAAGACGGCCAATACGTCAGCACACAATTTGATTACCATTTATTTGATCCAAATACAATGTTTGGAGTCTTCCTGATGAGGTTCCAAACAAATGAACGAAACATCTTGACATAATTTAAATAATAAATAATGTTAAATTCTGAGCAATTTCGGGCCGTAATTTTCGCCTACATTATTAGAGGTAGAGTCAGGGCAATTATAAAATTTTCTTTAAAGTGCATTTAAACCAGTTATTAATTGAAGAGTGACGCCATGTACGTTTGTTCGCCAACAGGATCTGGACCTGTGACGTGGTGACGTGTCGTGTGAGGACAAGGAGCGAGCCTTTCAAATGTTACGCTCAGAGGGAAAGTTGGCGTCAGACAGACAAGACAAGTTACGGTACCTGGCGACGCTTGCAAAACCTCCGCCACATTACGTCGTCGACCCGGTGTCCGATTTACCACCGGCAAATATCAACCATCGAGCAGAGAAACCTCGACTTCTTCTCCAGACCTCAGCGTTCAAAACTGAACCTGAAACCTAAAGCGGCCAACCAAATACGACATCAAGGTAATGGAGATTATCCTCCTGGTCAGTGCGTCTATTAGACTTCCAGGATTCCATCGTGGAATAATGTAGACGGTGAAGGTCGGCACGACTCCAGTTTCCGTCACCCAAACTCCTCCTCCGCCGTCGTCTCCTCGGTCTACCTCTACTCCTTTTCCCGTATGGTATTTGCGTGAAAACTCTTTCCCGACCGGTTTGTCATTGTGGTTCCTTGTACATTTCCTGTCCGTCTTATCCTCATCACAATATCTGTTTGTATCTGCATTTCCATCAGTTCCGTATTTCTTCATATCCTTCAACATTCCACCTTCGCACTGTTCCAAAAATATCTTTCTCGATACCTTCCTTTGACAGCCAGTTTTCTTCTTCTTCCGTTCAGTGCCCCCCCCCCCCCACATTACGTTCCATATCTGTCTCAATATTGTGGTATAAATTTAGATTTTAGTGTTCCTACTAACGTTTCTCGATTTTGCACAAATGATTGTTACTCTCAATTCGTGATTCCTGGGCCAACAGACGCTTGACCTACTCCATTACACGCGTCGGGCTTGTCCGCATCGATTGCCACTTTTATTCTTTCTTTCCTGTATTTCTAATTTCTCGCGTTATTATTGACCTCCCCAGACAATGAAATGTTTCTACTCTTCATCATTCTTTCCCATTTAGTTTCACGTTTGTATTTATTCCTCTTCTCCTTTCTCTGAAGTTTTCCTTCCTCATATACTTAGCTTGTGTTCACTTCTATCTCCCAATTTTATAAATTTTTTCTTTGATCTGTGTCTAACTATCTTCTAAAGGGCTTACTCTTCCTCCCTACGTCGACTGCAATTGTACTTGCTTATTCAATATGATTCCTCCGGGGTTAATTTTTCAGATGACAATTTAAAGAGTAAAACACGGCGCGCACTTAAAATTAACAACGGAAACTTACTAGATGCCGACATAAACGATAGGGGAAAAAAGAAATAGAATCATTAGAAAAATTTGAGAAAAGGGCTGTGAGTAGGCCCTACAGGGTCACAGGGAGGAAAAAGTAGAGCAACTAGGTTGGGAGATATTGTCACAAAGGAGGGAGAAAGGAAAACGTAAATCGTGGAATGTAATTATCTCCAGTAGTTATATAGGTAGATGGAAACTAAAATGTTGAAAGCCAAAAAAAGATGTTGGCAAATTCTCATTCCTAAACGGGACCATCAACGACTGAAATAATTTACCTGAGGCAGGAAATGTTTGTGGGGTGAGAGAAATCCTCTTCAAGAAAATTAATTCAGGACAATCCTCAAAAAAACGTATAAAGTGAAGTGGGTATTATTTAGAATAATATAAATGAATATTGGAATTTAAATGTTAAAGTCAAAGCGAAGTGAAGTGTTCAGTTAATATAATTCTTGTAGTGTTTCCCCTTTTTTTTCTTTCAGTGGGATAGAAAATTTAAAGGACTGCGACTATTTTTATGTATAAGTAATGTTATTTTGTATGTATCACCGGACAATTGTAGACCAATAACAAATACAAATACAATAAAACTGCCGGCTGCTTTAATTAGCGTGTTCAACGACCTGATTGACTCACTCCAGCAAAATGCTGCAATGTATAGAATTCTTTATTTAATTTTTTTTGAAAGACTGATAATTAATTTATTATGATTACAATTTTTCCCTTATTTTTATCAGTCACTTCAATAAACCTAAACTATATTTCAATTTTGATTTCAAAACTTTATTTGGAAGAAGCTTTCGGCAATCTACAGATGTAGATGACTTTGGCAATTCCCAAAGCTTCTTCCGAATGAAATTTTGAAATCAAAATTGAAATATAGTTTTGGTTTATTGAAGTGACTCATAAAGTAAGGGAAAAAATTATAATCGTAATAGAATTCTTTTTTTTAACACGAAGCCTCAGTTAGCTGCTGGCATCGCACCTCATTCTCCGTTCTTAACCCAACTGTTCCTTTACTTCTCTTCATCCGATCCCCCTCCTACCGTAAAACACTAGCCAATCAAATATTACTAACTGAAATAACTTGTTACGTCCTCAGCAGCGGCTCTGTCGTTTCTCTTCCTTTTAAATTGATAGTCAATGGATTATTCAATTTATACAAGCGTTCATGTCAATTATTTAATTCTGCGAAAAATATGTATGTAAGATGTCAGATAAAGTGCAATATCTTGGGATAAAAGTTTGCAATAATAATAATAATAAAGAAAACCTTACACAAAGGTTGACGGTCCTTTTCTTGTGCCCATCACATGGCCGATGGCACGTGAAAGCTGCTGAATCACTGCGGTAACAGCCACACGGAGTTACGAGTTCTCTGGTTCCTGCCTGCCAAATAAAGGTCGCGCTCAACCGAGAAATTGCAGGTTCAGGTGTGAACTCACTCGAGGGAGCCTGCCAAGGAGTGGATAACGGTGTGGAAGGTGGATCGAAACACCCACCAGAGTCTGGCTCAGTTCTCCAGACCATCATCAGCCATGACGCGGACAAGCGAAATTATACCCGCATCAGACAATGTGGCGCTGTAAATCGCTTTCCCTGCGTCGACACACACACACAGGAGAGAGAAGTCACTACAACTAACTGTCAAACTACAGAGCGGCGCTGTCAACAGAGAGATTTTCCCAGAATGGCGGACTGTAAGGGAGACTTGGCAGGATGTCCACTACAGTAAATTACATAGCGACGAGAAGTGAACTTACACGTGACAAATGGTAACATGTTTCCTTCTCTATTACACGAAAACTGGTAATAACTCCAATAGTTCACTGCATATAATCCTCTTACAGAACATGTACACGGACTGTTTCTAACTTGTATTTATTGTATTTATTCAAATCATTAATGTGTCAGAATCGATGAAGAAAGGAGAAGAAAGTTAAAAAATGTAAAATTTGCTGATGATGTGGTATTAGGGGAATCAGAACGTCAAACAGAATGCGAGTTAGGAGAAGATCAGTTTGGTTTTAGGAAAAATGTACGGACAAAAGAAAGAATACCGACTTTGCGGCTAATTTTAGAAGACAGGGTAAGAAAAAAACAAAGACCTACGTTCATGGCATTTGTAGATTTAGAAAAAGTCTTTGATACCGTAAACTGGAACAACCTGTTAAGGATTTAGAAGAGAAAAATATGAAAATATCCAGATATAAGATTTATCCATAACCTCTACGGAAGACAGGCAGCAGGAATTAGAATTAAATAGCAAGAAAAGAAAACAGGAATCAAGAAAGGAGTAAAAGGAAGTAACACAAGGATGTTCATGCACATTAACGTATATAGGAAACAGGAAAGATAAAATGGAATATGTAAAACGAATCATACTGCAATGAGGAGAAATAGAAACCATAAGGTTTGCCGATGATATTAGGGGAGTCATAAGAAGACTTGGAAACCACAATAAATGGCATGAACGTGGTCCTTGACGAAGAATTCAATATATACATTAATAGAGGGGAAAGCAAGGTAAAGGAGTGTAGTATGGGAAACAGTAGAATAACAAAGGCTGTTAGATTAGGACAGGGATATTTTGCCGAAAGTGAAGGAATTCTGCTACTTTGGAAGCGTAAAACTAGAGTAGAACAGCAAAGGCAAGGAAGATGAATTCACTAACGCTAGTATAAGTGTGAATATTAGGAAATAATTGCTTAAAAATTTTCCTATGGAGTGTGGCGTTATATGTATTCAAAACGTGTACCACAAGAGTTACAGAAAGGAAAATAATGTAAGCCTTCAAAATGCGGTACTATAGGAGAATGAGATGGGTAGATAGGGTAATTATCCGGGAAGTTCTAAGCAGAGTAGGGGAAGAGAGAAGAAAATAGAGGACTTAGATTAATAGGACAAGTTTTGAGACATGAGGGTCTTGTAAAATTAGCAATAGAGGGAAGTAAACAGAAGAGGGAGGCCAAATATGGGATCCGCTAAGAAGATTAGGGAGGGTAGGAGTGTGGTACTTATGCGGAAATATACAGACGTGCGAAAGAAAGTCTGGGATGGATCACACCAGTCTTAGGACTGAATACGACAACAACAGTGTGACAGATGAAACACGAATAAAATTGATACTTCTCAAACAACGGGTACAGAATAAATTTAATCAATTTGAAGTCAGATGAGGGAACTATTTAAGCGCGAGGAACTGTGTGTCGCCGCTCACTGTCGTTGGCTTACGTCGTGCGCCGCGGCTCATTGAAGCAGACTGCGGGTTATTCACGGCGCCGTATCTCGGGACGGACGGATGTACGCCGCACAGATGATGACAAGTCCCGGAACCGTGAGGCAGACTCCCTCACTCACTCACTCCCTCCCTCCCTCCCTCGCGCCCTCCCGAATCGATAACCTAGTTTCGGCCTGCAGGCCCGCACACACACCAACACACCCACGCACGGGAACAAGCGCGTAGAACAAAAAAGAAATCGCCCACAGCATTACGGCATGTCGTACTTGGATTAGATGAAAAGACATTCAATGACGGTTTTGCTGACTTAGTTCATCGAGCCCCGGAGTCACGTCATATATTCTCCAAGTACTGGTGATACGAAGGAAAACAACGTAACAGCCACCGCAAGTTGCAATTCACCCTTCCCGAGTCGGAACATCATATCATAGAGGGGTCTAACATCGTATGATACGGGGCCAGGCCAGCGTGCAGGGCTGTCACCCTTCTTCACCCTCCCGCTCCGATAAATCTTTCCTTTCTCCCTACACCTAAATCGTATAAAATGTTGGAGCGTTGCTCCGTCAATGAAGCTTAATTTTATATTTATGACTTTCAACCACTACAGGAAAAGCTTTGTCCTACTCTCCTGCGATGCGCTGTCTAAGAGTTAATCGAGGCCCCCAAATTAATTACTATAAAAAATATTAAGAAACGCAGATAATCAAAACTTTGCGGATAGGTTTTGGAAGGGATTGCACTGTCACCTGTTAAATTTTCAGACCATTTGAAGCAACAGTTTGAAATCTATGAATTTTCAAAGTCGAGCTGTATGAAAGATAGACAAAAAAACGGTGACTTTTTCTAGTTTTTTTATCTCACGAAAACGCATGTATGAAATAATTTTAAATGTTTTCTTTCGCATATCACAAATTGTCACTGGATTCTGTGTAAAGAGATATCTTTTTCAATGACGTAGGTCATTGACACTTTGAAGCTTCAAAGTCGAGGCTCTGCTATTTTGACGGCGGTAGACACGCGTCATATCTTAATTTCTACATTAGAAGAGCGTGACGTCGGAGCTCCACCCACGCCGTTATCGGGTAGCTCCATTAGGCAGGTCCTAACTGCAAGCAGAGACGATGAACTCTCCGATTCCGTTGCTAATTAGCGACTTGGGCTGAGTCGAGGTGAAGTCAGCCTCTTACAGGACGCCATGAATCCTCAGACTTCACAGTCGCGGATCTCAATGGCAGGAGGAAGAAGAAGAAGAAGAAGGCGTAGCGGTTTTGCGGGTAACCGGAACAAATGGAAAAGCGAAACAGGTCCGCTCCTTCCTTCGACAGTCGCAACCGTCAGTCACTTCCTCTGGAGGTACAATGACAAATGCGACAGGAATATTAATGTATTCTGAGGCGTTGCCGCCTCCGCCGAGTCGTCTTAGGAAACTTGACGGTAAGATGTGGGTCTCTGGGGCACACGGAGAAAAGTGAACGCCATTTTGTCCGGGGCATTTCCCACGACTGTGTGCAAAGCAGGTCCACATTACACGCCGCACAATGGCGCCATTGTAGAGGGGGTTCAGGAATATTTTGCATGGGCAAAGATTTATTGATGCTCGCGAAGAGTTGAAGTGCGGCTGGTGAAGTTCGCTTCCAATCTCCTCTGTAAAGATTGAAGTATCTGTCGGGAACGGGACAGAAAGCGACGAAGAGGCGGAGGCAGATGCCAAATCAGAAGTTGAACGGGCGAAAAGGCCAGCGGAGGCGAAGAGCGAAGACGTAGAGGACGACGAAGGAGACGAAGAACTGGCGAAAGGAGACGAAGAGGAAGATGACGATGGTGAGGGAGAAGGTGATGACGATGATGGAGAAACTTGTATAGAAAACGAGTGAGTGTTCGTTCCTGCTTCAGTAAAATCTTGGAGTAATAATTGACAAATTACCGTGGATAAACAGTCCTGAATTTTGATTCTACATTTCTTTGATCACCGAACAAGAATGTTGCTGTTTGAAGAGAAGCAATAGCGTGTGAAAGAACCTTTGGGATATGGTATAGGGGTGGGTCTTTCTTTTAAAAAAAAAGGCACCAACACTTCATTGCTTTCCCCTACCTGTAAAGTGATACACTGATCGGCATAGTTCCGCACACCGTCCAGTGACATCATCGTGTGACCTGTCCAACCCTGCCCTGGAAGGTTTCCCTTACGCGAGAGAGAGAGAGAGAGACTATTAACCTCCTTACCTGAGCCGGTATTGATCTCACCACCATGACAGGACCACGCGACTCGTTTCACTCCGCTAACGAGAATTCGCGGAATTCGTTACAAATTAGCCTCGTCCCGATACTCCGTTGTCGCCATTACTCAGCGACTACTTTTCAGTTACCTTGGGAAAGCTCAGCTTGCAGCGCCTTAATTAACTTGTTTTCTACGCGACACACACAGAGTTATTAAAGTAATAAAAGTATACATGCACAAACCCCCCCAAAATTGGACGAAATTCAAATCAAAGGGAGAAGAAATGCCTCTGTTGAAGCTAGAGATTAGTGGAGGGACGTGGACTCAGTGGTAGGTCAGCAACGTCGCCCATTAGCCGAAACATGGGTTCCCCCGTGCTCGACATTATGTCTGCATCACACGGGACGTCGGAAACGTCAAGAGGATCCTCGTGACTGACGGAGACGCTCTTGTGACACGACTTCATGGAATTCGGGAGCAACATGAGAAAGGGCTGTAATGACGCGGCCATAAACTACAAGTTAAAGCTGTACAATCTGAATTTGAAACCTTTGTATCATTAAAAGAAAATATTTTTCTTGCAGATTGGTAAACATTCCAATTTTCCACTTTTGCAATCAACAACAACTTCCATATCAAAATGAAATATAGATTTTTCTTTAAAGTCAACTTCCTCGTAGTCAGCAATCCCCCGACAGACAATGACGTGTCAACTGGGGTGACTGTTCTTCAGAAAGGCGTCTTATTTTTGGAAATGAAGGGGAGAGTACTGGAGGATGAATTTTTTTTGGAAATCGCTTTAAAGATGTTGGACCTGCTACTTTGCATATGACCTGGAACCGAACTGCAGCGCCGCCCCCTCGAGGAAAGGAGAAAGTGGGGCCCCAGTGCAGAAATGGAGAAAGGTGAGGCGATTAAAACAGTCGGGAAAAATCTTAGAAACGCCGCAGACTCGGATAACTTTCAAATACGACTCCGGCCCGTAGAGAAGCGACTATCATTCATAGACAGAAAAGTCATCAGCATTTATTAAACAAGTCTGTAATATATAAATTTTTTCATATCTCCTGCTCTACATTACTGTTTACTGTTTGTACATTTGTGCCCGGCTCGCTTCTGACGTCATAACGTCACGTATCCCCCAAATACTCATTATAATGTCTTTGTCAGGGTTGAAATGCTTTCTTTTTGCAATCAATTTCATACACCTACAAGTAACACATCATATTAAACAAATTATAGTTTCTCACATCACAACGCACCAAAACAATATAAAGATATATAAAGAAACACACTTTTCGGAAATAGAATTTTCCTTATGAAGAAACCTACGCGTACAGTGACGAAAACGCCAAACTTGAACCTATCGACCGTACTTACTTTTGTATTGTATGCATGCTGAATGGTGCAGCCACCTAACAAGCGGACAATATCCCATGTCCGCTTGTGGAAAGTACCACTGTAATTGGGAGAAAGACGACTTGCCGTGGTTTAGTGAAATATGTCGCGTTAACAGGCGGTACTTCTTGAAACGAAATTACACGCTGTTAAGTAGTCATAAAGGAAAATATTGTTCTTCGAGTGACGCGTTGTTACGTAAAGGACGAGGGACAGTCACGAAGGGGAAAGAGAAAGGCAAGGCAAGGCTCTGATCCAACTATCTTACGGCTAATTGAACGGCCGGTGTCAATTTCCTTTCGAAAGCATGGCGTGAAAAGTCTCAGTGAAATGGAAATCGGCCGATTGCGTCACGGTACGTCGCGGGATCTCCTTACAAACTCCTTTTACAGCCGCAGTCATTTTTAACGGTGCTCAACCAACTATAATTACGACATAAGAATTATGAGCCCCTTTTATTGTGTTGTGTTGCTGATCGACATTTGCACATCACAGCTTAACAGAGGTCAGGACTTCTCTTTATGTTATTTCAGGTTCCTTTTCCTTTGACGGGGTCTCATTATTTCCCGTCGTCCTTTCCTCCGGGTTTAATGAGGTTCGACCTTTAAAAAAACGACGACGCCGTTGACGAGTGGAATGTTCTACAAATGTGTGGATAAATTCTGGCGCTTAAAAAGGACTCCACGACGGAATTATTTTTTTAAAAAAAAGTTTGTGTGAATGTATCGGGAGGCGGAATTCTTCTGCGTCAGAGACGCAGATGGCAAAGCTCTTAATGTAGGGGGGAAGACCACTCATTAAACAGAGAAGTCGACGAAGTGGACAAGAAGGCCGCGGTAACGGACAGGCAAATCATTTCAACCTAGTGAGAAAATATATGTAATATTAATAGTAGACTTAGTAATTTAGTAATTAACTTACAATAAATTATTACAATGTATGTTTCCGCAGAGTTCCGGCCCATTGCGACGAAATAAATGTATTTACGTACAAATTTAAATCAACATGGCGTGATTATATATTTACGTCCCACCACTCTAACATTTGGTCAATTACAGTCTGTCTGCAATGCGGAACAACGGGGTGCGAGTCAATGAAAACAGTGACAATTCCGTTTCACCTAGAACCGCCTTTCAGCACGACATATTTCAACGAAAGCACGGCAATTCGACTTTCACCCAATTGTATCGTGCAATACGGACTTCAGGAAATAGGATGAAATACCTAATATAGTTTAATCGATCTTCTGTCGATTTCAAAAGTTGACGATTAATTTCAAGTAAGAAGTCTCACTTTACAGTTTAAACACTAGATGTGGTCCTAAATTAAGGGGACGAAACGTCGTGTAATGAACTGATGTCAGTAAATTCATTCTTCTGACTTCTAGACATTTTGTAACCATAATTAATTCCTCGAGGATCTTAGTATGCGAGCGTTATTTAAAAAAGATTAGCGTTATTAATAACAAGAGTTAAGAACGAAAACAAATTTTAATTGAAAAAAACTCTCAAGACCGTATTTGAGACGTATTATATTACGGACAGAAACCAATGCAACATTCCAATATTAAAACAAAATTCTTGACCGCCATTGACCTAGAAGGCAGAGATTTTTAACCATGAAACTAACTCACCCGTGTCAATAATTTCACATATAGATATGGGTTTATTGTTCCAAAGTTCCTGTTTTCTATTGAAACGATCTTTATGAAATAAAACTTTTTTTAAAAAAAATAGTGGACTGTTTTAATGGTCTCATAAATAATTTAATAGATTAATTAAATCAAGTAACGTCAGATATTAAAATAAAATAATTTTCGACCCGTCTTTTTCAGAGTTTCTTTTATATTTTTAAACAACGTTTCCGCGCAAATTCGTACCTTCTTCAGGTTTTCTCTTCACAATCAAATTATTGTTACATCCAGTTTTTAAAAATTCAACATATTTTGAAATGTTATAAACCCCAATTGTTTAGATAAAGAGTGGTCCGAGGCAGCACTGAGAAACTTATTTAGCAACAGTTTACACCAGACTGATGATTGTGAAGAAGGTGCAAATATACACCGAAACGTTGATAAAAAATAATAATAAAAACTGTCTGAAACAAGCCGGTAAAAAATTATTTCATTTTAATAAATTAATAGTATTATATTGCAATATTAATCATTGTGGTGTTTTTATCATTCACATGATTCCTAATATATAAATGTTCGAAAAGAAATATTTATTTGATAGGGGCGTGCGTCAAAGCTTACACAGACATCCAATTCTGTTTATAACATATTAATGTGCGTACACAAGCCTAATTGTGTGTGTGTGTTGAGTTTCTGATTGGTGCTTGCCGTTCCATTACGTTCACATCAATCGCAAGTGATAAGCAAGCATGACTTTACCTATGAAGAAGATGTTCCAAGTGTCGATGACGTCACCGGGTGAAGTAGCTCCTCCCTCTGTGCGTGTCGTGTCGATACTCTTACTCGCGGTCCGTTACACGTGACGTCACGCCGCCGTTCTACGTCACTTGCCGCAGAGGTCAGAGAACTTCCGCAAAACATTGCGTTAGACTCTCACGCCAAAGAAAATAACCTCATATCGCACCGCTTGTCCAACAAATATCTAGCTTCCAATTGAAATTAAACGACTCTGATGATAAGGAGGATAAACATGGGAAAATTAAAGCAAATTAATTAAGAATACGTTGATAAAATAACAGAAACCAGCTTTAAATGAAGGTAAGTCCTTAACGATTGTTCAATAAGTAGATAGTAAATCAATTAGTTTGTTTTCCGCAATAGTTAAATCGATTTATTTACAAAGTTATTATTTAGGTCAGAAGGAGGAGAAATGTTTCAATTGAAAAATAGAGTAAAGCTAAATTGAGGAGAGAAGAATGTAAAAATGTCACCGGACCAAGGACACGAACACATGACCTCCCTCTATCCGGCGGGGACTCTACCGGTGAGCTATTCTAGGTCAACTGCCATATTCCTCCGCTCCTGAAAAACCTACGTTAGGCTCACCTACAATTTTACTAATCACATTCCTTTCGTTCATCAAAAGTTCAAAATTGTCAGTTCTATTATTATTTAAAATTGATAATGTTATAGAGACTCTGAAATTAATAAATTTTTACTCTATGAATTACTAAATTATTTTGTAGAAGAAAGCCAAAAATACTTCCACGAGACGGTCAAAATATAGTCCCACGAGACAGTCAAAAAAGCCCAAGCGATATTAAAAAATATCCCACGAGCCATTAAAAGAAAATTTTCCCAAGAAAGAGTCAAAAATACTCCCTCGAGACAGTCAAAAATACACTCAGTACAATAAATGAGTAAATAATACCCTACAAGCTTTATGGGAGTAGAATTGGTTCATGTACATTAAAAAAATACAGTAAAAATAAATACCGGTAACTTAATACTGTCGAAAATATTTTCGTTAATCTAAAAAAACTAAGAAACATTCACGGTCTCTTAAACACCGATAAATTACGTCCGTTATTTGAAGCGTGTAATATTTATGTAAGAGAGAGAGAGAATTAGTTCCATGGCCAGCGACAGTTTGCTGTTGGACACAAAAATGACCTGCACCGCGCATCCATCAAGTGATACTTACTGAGACCTGAAAGTATTCGTGGAGAGGTTAAACAGCTAACCGAGGGAAAGCGACGAGTTGCCCTTCACCTTCACAGGCTGCTCAACCTCTCAGCTGTTGCCAACATGTGGGAAAGGAGAACGGAACAAATTTGATTTACCCCAAATATGTAACTTCATTCAATGATGAAATTTCGGAGAGAATTCTCTAAATGCCTGGGCTTTTAGATACGTAAATTTTCCTTTATCTTTTGTGTACCTGAGGAGTTCCCAAGGAAAGGAACGAAACGTCGCGTTGTTATTTATTTCTCAAGGACTATTTTTCGTTTACCTACCAATAACTAAATAGAATAAATCTAAAAACCAATCCACAGGAAACCCAAGTTTTTATTTATTGGGATAATATTTACTCCTCACATTTCAGACTTCTTCAGGTACGTTTCCTTCAGGATATTACTACAAAGGAATTGTGCCAAAAAATAATAGAACTACTGAGTTAAAGTCTAAATTATGAAAATTTCCAATTTTTCTGATTAATTTAGAATACATTGGGTTGTTTGACCTTTTAATGCTGATACTGAAGAGAAAAAAACATTTTAATTAAATCCCTTAAAAACGTATGTAGTACTATATATTTGTAAAAAAAATTAAGAATAGAATTGTGTATCTGATAGGTAATTGATTAATTTCTATATTAATGTTTTTGTATTTAGGATGAATTTGGCACTTCAATCTGGCGAAAGTTATCGTTGTACTAGATTAATATATTTTTTCAATCAACTTTGACCATCAAATTGGTTTTTTATTATCCCTTCAATAATTTATTTATTTGTAATCAATTCATAATCTACAAATATACAAAACATGCCGCGTGTCACCGGTTTTACAGATTTAATAAATAGGATTAATTTAATTAATTGTCGCCTTATTGACATACTTTTTATTGATTTAAACATGAAGGTAGATAATTATGTTTAAATTCATCTGACTTAATACAAAGAAGGGTAGGAGTCATAAATTCAATAATTTAATTCGAAAACTAAAATTATCAAATATTTAAATTAATAAAAAGAGGTGGTCCCAAAAGTTGGGGGCGGGGACGAAACGTTTTCAAATTAAATTATTCCATTTCTGACTTTTGCCCATTCTCTAACTTTTATTTTAAGTATTTAAAAAAGTTCACTGGTTCTACTCGTGGTTCGTCCAGGCTTTCGGCCTTCTTCAAATTACGTTTTAATCAATGTTTAAATGAGGCCAAAAACAGACCGAAAATTAGTAAAATACAACCAACTAATATTTAAAAACAACTGCACGATATGGAACCTCTTCGGAATGAACTAAATAACTATACACAAAATTATTACATTACAAATATATTAAAGTAGAGCCAAAATTAAAGAATCGAAGAATTTTTTCCCCCTTTTTGGCCTTATTTAAATATTAATTTTAAGTTACACACGTTAATTAGTATTATAACTTTTTAATTGATATAAATGTATAAATCCAAGAGAAGTTTGTTATCTGCGCTGGGTTGCCTCTGTATTAAGAAAACGTAATATCGTCGTCTTAAAAAGACACAGTAATGAGGAGTCTGCTTCACTTGTACTGGCCCTGTCCGTGACTTGGAGCCGTAAAAAGAGGGGGAACTTATCTCATCCCTCGTATTTCAAGTGGCACACGAAGCAATTCGCTCCAACCGAAACCAAAATAAGCGGACAGGCAACATTCCACTGCGCTGTAATTAATCATTTAAACGACTGGAGCTTCAACCCACAGGACAATCAATTGGAGAATTAGAAAGCTGACGAATTTCACGCTTTGTTGACCGTTCGCCTTCATTACAAAACTATCAATATACTTTTTATTTTAAAATTATTAGTAATTAATTGGGTACCTTATTTTGTTCTTAAAATTATTTGTTATTTGTATTGTATCCTATTTCCTCAATCGACGACTAATGGATACAACAATAAATGTAATGTGTCTTCAGGGTTACAGTGTGCCGCCCCCGCTCCACCCCCAATCGCCTTAAAACACGTATCGCCCACGTCCGCGTCAAAGTTAAAAATATCCGCAATATCGACGGCCTTCCCCAAGCGGCCATCGACTGACCCCAAAACTTCACAAGTGACTTGACGTGATGCAGCAGTCCGGCAACACTCAAAAATTACACACTCCGGCGGAAAACTAACTGTGGACGTGTCAGTCTTGTAGACTCCCGACCGGACCTTTACGATTTACGATCGATCGATCGATCGATCTATTATATACGCAAGTGAAACCACTTCCTCCAACCCCCTGGGCGACGACGCTGTCACCTTCCAGCGTCGTCGTGTGAGAGGGTCGAAACGAGGTCCTCTTTAGTTGCAATCGATACCCAATCACACATTCAATCCCGGATACGTTTTGCACGTGACAAAGGAACAAGTCTTGACCTGAAACGTATACAGCACGTCTAGCACCGCGAGGAAGAGGTCTAATAGTAACGCCGACTGATATGGCGCCTGAGTGTGCACGTGAGGGCGCGGGCGATGGCGACAATCAATACCAGAGAGAGGCACAACAAAGAGAAAGACAGAGAGAGACAGAGTACTGACATTTCTTCGGCTTCGACTCCCAGAACTGCTGCGCGTCCTGCGCGTCATGGTCCTCCTGCGGTGACGCGAGCCTGGGCGCCGGGACGCCCACCACGGTGCGGGCGGCGCCTCCCACGGCCAGCAGCATCGCACTGAGCGGGACCGACGGCGGCGTCGGCGTCCCCGCGCGCCCCACGCGCACGCGCCCTGGCGGCCGGGCATGGCTATCGACGCCCCGCACCTGCAATGTCATTGGGTCACGTGCGCGGGTCAGTTACGTCAGGGGGGGCGACGCTCGGTCTGCTCGCGGGATTTTATTAAGAGACACTAGCGAGGCTCGGACCTGCCACAGTCCTACCAACTTGCAAACGTCCGAAACCTCGACCAACGGCATTTCGGAAATAAAATCGATACTTATCGCTCAGCCGTCGGGTTGTGAAGACCAACATCCTCCGCGCAGTCTTGACACATACCAACTTTGAGCCGGAAATATACTAACTTACTTATTTGTCGAAAGAAAATCGTGTTTCTTCTGAAAAATTTTTCCTTGTATTCCAGATGTTTGTATTCGTCAAACGTGAGAGAAGCAGGGTACTAACAAATAGTCACGCCACACTGAGCGAAATTAAAAATGGCGGATTTCACAGTATTCTTTCTCTCCGACGCCACAGACATTCCGACGCATTTCCACATTCATATGGCTCTCGCATCCAAGCTTCCACCTCCTTTCATCTTTCCAATCTTCATCTCGCATACGTCTGTCCTCCATTACTTGCATCACTCCTTCATCCCGTGTAAATTTAGGTCTTCCTTTTTTCTTTGCTTTTGGGGGGTGCCAGTGAAATATTCTTAATGGGCGCCGTTCCTCTGAAATTCGTCTCAAATGTCCATACTAATTCAACCTCCCACCTTCTATTGTATCTATATTAACCCTCACTCCTTCCCGAATCCTTTCTGTTCTTGTCACGCCACAGCTGCTGCGTCTCCGTCGCTCTTAACTTTCCTTAGTTATTTCCCAAACCTCAGAACAATACTCTCCTCTATCGTCTTGTAGATTCTCCTTTCCACCTCATTTCTTGCATGTTTATTCCGTATAATTGAGTGCAACTGTCTTGTTGCCTTCGATATTCTCTGATTAATTTCCTCCACGCTTTCTCCTTTACTAGAAATATTTGTTCCTAAGTATGTGCGGTGGAGCACTTTACTACACTTCCGTCGTCTTCCATTTATAAATCTCTTCCTGTCCCTCCATACACTTGGTTTTATCAAAATTTATTTGTATGCCCCCATTTCACATATTCCTCATTCAATTTTCTTAGTATGTAGTATGCGTCAACTTCATCTTCGGCGACTATAACCGGGTCATCAGCAAAATACAAAGTATACAGGGTTTCACCATTTATGGGTATTATTCCCCTTTGTGTGACATTTCTTTCACCAATTTTTTGAGTACATCATTTAAACATATTTTATAATTGCTCATTATTTTAACTATAATTTCGTCCAGCACCTTTCTGTAAGGTTTCCTCCCCCACATCCCCTCCCCCATCTCACTACTATAAAAACATCTTTACTACCTTTCTTTGGAATAGGATCGCGCGTTTAAATACGAATATACAAACGTATATAATTTCTTTGACCAAGTAAACTCTATCGCACCGATAAGAATCCTTTTACATCTTTCACGGTGCAATTAGGACTTCCGGAGGTTCCTGGGGGCTGTTGAGGTGTTCTTTGTCGGCCACGCGGCTTCCCCAGGAAGAAAACCTCATTTGCTGGACAAGCAGAACCTTGGGTCGAATCGTAGGGAAGATTTCGAGGGTGACTCATCGACGTTTCATCCCTCCCAGGGGGTTGTTATCTTCTTCCTTGCTCTTGCGACGACAGATAAAAGATGCAAATAAAATCAGTCTCTGTTAGGAGAAGACAAACAAATACAGCGGAGTAATTTCGCCGTTGTTAAATTACGACTACACTGCACTAATTTTAGAATATGGCGCTGATAAGCATGTTTGTTAATGCCTTATCTGTTATTCCACCCTTGCCCTTCGGCTCCTTTACCTCTGGGATTTCCTAAGAAGGAATATTCCTGAAGGCTGAAAATTTTTTATCATAGTAATATGCCCAGTAATCATAATCTTTTCTGTGTCCTATGTCGTGCTTCATTGTGGTCTTCACGTGGTTCCTCTTACATACACGATCCCTTGCCCGTGTAGAAAGAAATTATATTTTATTGGCGTATTCCCCAATGACTTGGTACTTAATATATATAAATTTCAAATGAAATACTTTTTTGCCGTTTTTTTACAGACAGTTTATTTTTTATATTTAATTAAACAACGTTTCGGCGCATATTCCCTCACCTTCTTCAGGTTTTGCTCTTCTTAGTTAAATTATTTAAATAAGTCTTGTGTAAACTGTGGCTTAATTTAATAGGTTTCTTAGTGCTGCCTCGGGGACCTCTCTTTATATAAGAAATTGGTGTTTATAACATTTTATAACGTGTTGAATTATTAAAAATTGGATGTAAACATAATTTTATTTAGAAGAGAAAAATCTGAAGAAGGTGAGAATATGAGCCAAAATGTTGTTTGATTAAAAATAATAAACTGACTGTAAAAAAACGGTAGAAAATTATTTCATTTTAATATCAGACGTTAATTGATTTGATATATTAATTTAATTTAAAAGCAGTGAGAATATCGGCTGATACCGGGAGAATTTTTTCTGCCTTAAGGTAGAGGGAGTATTTTTGACCGCGTGTCTTCTTGACTCCGTCAGAGTACCGGGAGAATTTTTCAACTCCAATTGAGTAGCGGGGGGGGGGTTGTTTTCACTCCGGGATGTATGAAATTGTGCCTGTTTCACGTAGCCGGAAGTTAAGGTACTGCGAGTCATCATCATCATCTGGATAGTTTAGGTCTACGATAAGATAAACTATCACAGATGTGACGCGCGTTCAATTCACCGAGGGACAAGTGTGGTGAATTAAATGGCGTACCGTACCGTACCGGGACAGACTTTCCAAGCAGCAAATGGAGCACGTGACTCCGATAACCTGCAGTTTATAGACGAGCTTAAGTTTTTCCCAGTCGTTCGCTCGGCCAAATTGAGCCATAAAAGCGGCCAGAATCGAGGAGAGATCTAGGTTAAAGGCTGACGTAATGAAAAGCTCCTGATACCGAGAACGTCAAGGAAATCTAATATTTCATTTGTCCTGGTCGTGGAATGGATAACTAAGTGCGCAGAGAAACGAAATGGTTGAGAGGACTTCCTTTGCAGAGGCGTGGCCGTGCTGGAGCGGAACCGTGAAATACTGTGTAGTGGAGCAGGCAGGGTTGCCACGCCTGGGTGGGGAACTTCCTTCCCGCCCACAGCTCACAAACATAGCAATATCACCCCTTGTCTAGCACATCTCCACTTGAAGATGACGGCCGTCGAAACGTCGCGCTTTGATCGCTGTTTCACCCGGGTGGGAACCAGAGAAGAAACCTTCGTTCCTAGCCAGACAGAGTATTTAATTACCCCGTCAACGTGCAACGTCCTCAAGTAACAACAATGGAGTGAGAAACTCTCCCGGTACACTAAGGGAGTCAAGAATACACGCGGTGATTAATACTCCCTGTACCTTGAGGAAGTGCAAAACTAAACCGGCAGCTATTCCGTTATCCATTTAATTTGCCCAATTTTTCCACGACGATCACAGACCGTCGAAACGAAGTACTTTCCGAAGAACACGAAACTCAGCGACGAGAACAATTCACTTGAAACGCATTACAGAAGAAGATTTGTACCTAAAAGTGCGATTCATGGTATGAAACAAATGTGAAAAATAATGGAATGAAGGCTTTCCCGGTGTATGTAGTTCACAAAGTTTTGTCGGGCTTCCAACTGGGGAAAAACACAGTTATTCCACGACGTCATCGCTGCCATCTTCTGCCAAAACGTCGAGGAATTATTGTTTTTACCACCTGTAAGCCCGAAAAAAACGCTTGTCAAATGTGGAAAATATATAACTACCCGCCCAGTCTTCAGTATAAAAAGAATTAATTGCCTGTTTCTTTCGTCAATTCTTTGAAATTCTCTCTAGAAGAGATATAGTTAGACTTTTGCATTCATAAATAAACAGAGTTTAAAATACAAGATTCTCGACAATTCTCACATAAATTATTCCATCACTGTCTGCAACAAATCTATTAAATCATAGTGATTAAAAAATATCACATAATGTTTGGATCAACATTTGATATTTCCGAAAGTTCGTATTGCAGGAAGTATTTGGGGAGAAAAAGGAAAGTGAAATACGGCAAGTTAAAGTCGGTTCTAAATAAATGGAAAGTGTACTGAAAAAACTGTTTCGCAGTGTTTGTCATCATTTCCCATGTGTTCGCAATTTTGCTGGATATAATTGGTCAAATGGAAGATTAGCAGCAGTTATGGTAGGGGGAAAACAAATTGAAGTCACATTGCATCTAGTTCAATACGGCTGATTTCCCTGTAGTCGTGACGTCACAGACATTCTCAGACTGCCCTTTTATAAATGCGTGTACAAAGATTTGTTGCAATTTCATGTACAACATGCATCAGACCACAACAACTACAACAGGAAGAAACACAGGCATGGATATAATTCCCAGCACAGGGAAATCAGCCATATTGAAGTAGACGCAATATGACGTCAATTAGTTTTCCCCTACCATCTCTCATTTCATCAATTATGTCCTGCGAAATGCGAACATGATGATGATGACGAACATGGTTGTTTCGGAGCAAACAGGCAGGTAACATGACCGGACGAAAACGAGTGAACGGTGTGTATGCAGCAAGAATATATAGTACGGAGCCGGAGCGAAAGTTAATCAGGCAAGACCTGATTTTACGCAAGCAATCACGCAGCTGACTCGGCCTTAAACTTTTATCTGCTCTACAATGGACCGTTATGACAGTTGGCAGCCTTGAGCAGGTCACGAAGTGAACGTGGGAAAGCGAAAAACACGGAACCCTCGGCAAATTCCTTACATTGTGGACCACTCCTTTCATTATTAACAATAAAATAATTGCCAATGGTCCAATTATTTATTTACCGTTGTCGACTACAATTAGCAGACCCTCCATCCCCTCCCTCTCTCAACAGATCAAACAAACCCTTTGGAACAACAGCCAAAATCCATTCAGCCAAAATTCAAACTAAAAAAAACTAATCCTACGCACCATTAAAAACTCTCCCTGGTACCTTAGAAATTCAGTCATCCTCCAAAACAAATAACTTCCCAAAGTAAACTCCGTAATCTCCAAATCCATAACCTCCCTAATTAAAAACGCCCTCACCCACCCAAATCTCACGATCTAACAATTCCACGACAATCCTCCTCCATCTCTTAACTCCCAATCGAATTCATACTTCCTCCTCAACATTCACCTTACCATCATGTCACATCCTCATATATCCTCCAATAATCAGTTCAGTGCATGTCAACATCCACCCAACCACGTCGTACGCCTCTCAGGTACACACACACACAAAACATAACCCATGTACTAAAATAGGTTAATTAAATGAATTATCCCACATTCATGCTTACATGTTAATTATGTACATTATTTTAATTTTGCATTCATTCATTATTTTAATATTGTACATACTGGATCATTTATTGTACAAATTGATAACTTTTATGATAAAAGTACTTTTATATGAATAAAAAAACCTTCTGTGTCATAACAAAATATTTCTATTATTTTAGGGACTTTACTGACTTCGGGATAAATTTTGTTATATTAACACAATACAGAATTCATTTTCGTTTACAGCCTCCACTAATAGAATCTCTTGGACATGGATCGTGTATATAAGAATTAGGAACAAGGTGAAAAGGACGATTTGTAAGTCTTTGTTTCCCCGCCGCCATTTAATGACACTTTGCCGCCTGTCACCATCTCCTCTACAGCGAGTGCTGCTGCACTTATCTCTGTTCAAATATTTGGGCGTACTGTACCCTGTACCGTAACTCCTGAGTCACTCGTCACTCACGCCTAATTGCACAATCACCCTACAGTTAAACTGTTACGCCAACTTGTACTGTACCACCAATATGACGTCACTAACTTCCTGTATTATAAACTGCCAATAACGTGATACGAAATTGTAGCGATGTTAACAATAAATAATAAGAAAAAAATAGTGTTACATATTTTTGTAATTTTTATACGACACACTTATGCCTCAGTGTTGCCACCAGCAAATAAATGTTGACCACTTGTAGACAACAATCGTTCGATGCTCTAAGTGCGATAGATAATAAGAGTTTGTCTGTTGTTAGGTGTGAATGATCCGCGGACATTACGCAAGGATCTTGGCCTTGGAGAAGTCGTATAAGGTCACGGAGATCGCCGCCAACGCCTCCACGACACATCACCTCGTTCTTACATGTTCCACAACAGCAAACACTCCTCACACTAGTTACGTGCTGCAAAGACACGCAGCGGCAGAGACATTGTAAACATATGCTGCAGTTACGTTACGACAATGCCTTTGGCCAGAGTTATTACAAACCCATTACGATTCATTTATTCTTATTTCGTCGTCATAGAAGACATATATACAGCACAAGTTTCCGTTCACGCTCATATCGATTCATTACATTCATGTCTTACTTTCTACATAAATAATTTTTTTACAAATAAAGTAATTAAAAGTAGATGTAATTTTCGTTCCCTCGGACCTTGTAACAACGACATGACTTTTTTTGTAATATTTTAATTAACGAACTGAGGAGGAAGAGAAGGTCCCAAAAGTTGCGAGGACCAAAGGTTTTGAATTAAATTATTCCATTTCTGGCCGTACTTTGTATTTTAATTTTAAATAACATTCCCTAGGAGAAGTGTAATTACTGTTGAATGTTAAAATTTGCTACCTGAAGTGATGCAGGTTTTGTAGGGTTTTCCCTGCATCTCTTCAGATGAAACACCGGGTAGGATCCTAATACTATAGCCCGGGGGCCCTAGTCAACACTTGGCTACCTTGCTCTAACTTCCGCATTTCCCTTCCTATGAGTTGCCTGTTTCAGGTCGACCTCATGATGCCTGTTAACCCAAACAAAATAATAAAAATCCCTCCTAATGCTATTAAAGTAGGAGAGGAGTTGCCTATATCAGAATCATCCTCATATAGCCTGTTAAACAAAAAGAAAAAATATACAAAATTAACAACTGATAAGAGACGACTATGGGAGTTTTCTCTCTTATGTATTTCTCCCTATATTGATTACGGGGCTCATCTTTGGGGATGCCTCGTACTTTTCCTGAGTTTTCTTTTAGGTGAATCACCGTCAGCGTAGGATCCTTAAACTACAGCCTCAGTCAATACTTCCTTGGCTACCTTCCACATCCCACCCCCCTTTTCAATGCCTATTTAAGGGGAGTTGCCTGTTTCAGGATCACCCTCACGTAGCCTGTTACCCCCGTACCAAAAAAGTCCAAAACTCTAATCGTTATTAAATGATCTAATTTAGCCTCTTTGTTGGCATTTTTATAATTTAAATATGAAATATTACGACGTGTCGGCTCTCATTTGAAACTTCTTCAGGTAAAAAATGACTCCTTCGGCCGAAATGCAAGCAAGTGCCGCAAGGAGTAATATTTCATATTTAAATTGCAAAAATACTGGAAAAGAGGTTAATTAAACCATTTTATTATATATTTGTCAAATAACTATTTAATTGTAATCGTTATTTCAAAAAAAGAATTCTCTTTCAGATGAATACTGACCAAACCTTTTGCCATATACACTTCTAATGATGGAGAAATATCTGTGGAGTGTTTATAGGTTTTTTCCTATATTAAATGTTAATGTCTTCAAATTCAAGATAATTTATAAAAGTAAATATTTACGAAAATTTATGCTCACGAATAAACCAGCCAAATTTTCCATAAATATGTTTTAATAAAATAAAATGAACGGATTAAATGCAAAGATGATTCCTGTACTGGAACCTTTTCAGATGCAACTGTAAATATATTCTATTACATGAAATATGAACACACAATTAGTATTTTGTGGAGAAAGCTTATATCGATACTCGTGGAAAAAAAACTGTAGTCGCGACAAATATTTATTTTACGTAATGTTTTAAATTTCATTAAAATATATTTCCGACTGGCAGCTGTGCAACTGCTGTAGCCATTTACGAAACGTATAGAATTAAATTACCGGCAAATTCACAGACAAACCAAACTATTTTTCTTTATTTCATTGATACAAACGTTTCGTCCACTATTTTGGAATTTCTTCAGTGTGAAAACTTCCCCCACAAAATTTTATTTTTGACAAGTGGATGCAGGTAGTCCACGTACCGGGAAAAGTTCTCTTTTCTAGACCTATGGCGATTAATTCAGACGCACCCAATAATTTAACATGAGAAGAAATTCCATTCTCATTTACCTGAAGCCGTCCAACAATTGCGGGACGAAACGTGGTAGGGGATAAAGTAAAATAAAAATGGATTGTCTGTGAATTCTTAAAGGATCATTTAAGAGTCACAGTTGTTGCAGTTCTACAGTTGGGGGGGGGGGGAACAGGAATTTCCGAATCTTTGGTCAGAGAGTCTAAACTGTATAAATTAAATTTGCAATTAACGATATGCTTTAACATGGTCTGTGATCTAGTCGTTACGTTTATGTCTCTCATAATTACCACAACAGCAGAAATAAAATTAATGTGACTGTATGAATTATATCGCAGTTAACTTTCGGATTTAATCTACGTAATTCATCTGGAGATATATGAAATGGTTAAAATCGTATTTCTCAATTATCTCGGCTCAGGTTTTTTTTCTACATCGCGCTAAGACGAAGCACTACAGACTTGTTGCATATTTTCGTAGCCCCGTAAAGGTTCCAGGTTTTTGTTACTAAACACGTCCGCTTGACTCCTTTTTTAAGAAGTGAACTACGGGAGTTTATCCTCGGTCTTGCACTTTTGTCTTACTCCAGTCGGTTTGCGGATGTTCCAGTTACATTCCACACTAGGTTCGTCGTTTTTTTGCAATTACTTACAGAAGAGAGACCCGTGAATGGCAGCACTGACGTTACAATCACTTTCTACGTCCTTCCAGAACACACTAAACACGGGCACAGACGTTAACCTTCAGGTAGACAGCATGTGATGAAACCCAGAGCTTCAGCACACCTCTGCTGACATCGTCAGACATTACGACACCAAGAATACATTTAAAAACGAAAAGACAGGCCACGAGCCAGGGTTGGTGACTTTCCCACTCACCGGCTGTGAGCTTCATTGACGCTCCCGACTGCAGAGACTCGCCGACACTGACTACTCGGTACTCGGGCCTCGGGCCTCCGAGGAGAGGTTCTCCGCCGCGCATGCGCACTACGCACGCAGGCCAAACACTAACAACTACTACATTTCAAAGAAATAATGCTTTAAGCTGTGTGCCCGGCAGTGCCCGGCGGTGTGGAGCGCGTTGTACAGCCTCCCCATCCCCTATTATTAACAGAGGAAAATTATATGTAATGGACTTATTTGCCATTTGTAGATACACATCATCATTCCAATACCTCTAAATTATTTTTTTAACTATTGTTGTTGTTGTGGTAATCAGTCTTATGACTGTTCAGATGTAACCCTCCATGTTAAACTCTGCCATCCAAAATAGAAAGGCAGTAGATAAAAATTTTCGAATTTTGAAAATATTTAACTGATAAATACATTATAATTAATTTATAAAGACAAATTCACATTTCTTGGTACGGATAAAGCCATTTTCAAAGAGATTTAAGGGGTTTATGTAAATTTAAAAGTTCAATAAACACTTAACTCTTGATTTCTCAAAAGTATTTTTCTTTTGCCTCCCTCTTCTGTTCTTACCCCACCCACAGGTCCCTCTAATCCTAATTTTACAAGACCCTCATGACATGGCCTATTAATCTATACTTTCCAAATTGTTCTCTCTTCTCGTATTCCACTTTTAACTTCCTGGTTAGTGATTCTATCTACCCATCACATTCTTCTACAGCAACAAAATATTCCATTCTTTTCCTGTTTGCAACTCCTACCGTCCACGTTTCACATCCACATAACGCCACACTCCACACCAATATTGATAATAATGTTTTCCTAATACTCTTACTTACATTAGCCGTAAGTAAATTCCCCTTCGTTGTCTGTGCTATTCTACTCCAGTTATTATGTTGCCCAAGTAGCACAATTCCTTAACTGACTACAGAATATCCCTTCTTAATGTAACAGCCTGTGTTATTCCATTGTTTCCCCTCTATTAATCCTCATATTGAACTCTTCGTTCAGGACCACGTTCTTGCCATTTATTATAGTTTCCAAGCGTTCTTCTGACTCCCCTAATACCAGAATATCATCAGCAAACCTTAGGGTTTTTACTTCTTCTCCTTCACTTTTGATTCCCTTTCGATATTCATTTTTAATTTTCTTCATCGGCATAAGTTAAAGAGCATGGAGATCCTTGTCTTACTCCTTTCCTTATTTCAATTGCCTTTAGTAATGACGGAGACATCTCAGTGTGACGTCACCACGACGCCGTTTACATGATTTGCACTAAAGCCAAAAAGAACATCCAACCTCGAAATTTTGTATTAAACAGCTTTTTAATTTTATTATGATGTAAAAAACATTCAATTATTTCCCAGTGGGTCTTGTTTTATTAAAATATATTTCTGTAATAATCTTCCAGGTTTATTCTTAAGTCATTGAATGAGATAAATTTAAGTATTAACGTGCAGGGTGTCCCACAGATAGAAACAAGTAGGTGGTCAGTGATGCTACAACCCTAATATTTTTTAAGAACCGTGAATGAACAATTTTTAAAGTAAAATTATATTAAACATACAGGTCCTTTCAGCCACAAAGAGGAACAAATCGCCATCTTACGATATGTGGAACCGATAATTACTTTAGGCGGTTGGAGTTTCATATTGAATCAAGAAAACGATTCCCTGGGTTTTCTCCAATATTTGCATGTTTTCTCCACACAAGACTAGATCTTCCAGAGTTTCTAATTACCGATGCATTTCTACTGGAAGCAGCTCCGCATGTTGGTACGTAAACAGAGAAACCCTCCACGAAGACCTGACGAACGAAACTGTAAGACTAGCAGAGCCCTCTCATGGGCCAGGAACCAACCGTCCTTTACTTGAAAGCACTGTGGACTGGCATGACACATTCCGAATATCTTAATCCCGTGCCGTAACGCTAGCCACTAGGCCACAGGTCAGCTTCTTCCCAAATTAAACCTGGCTCACTTCTTTTCGCCTGTCAGCGTCGGCAACTTCTTCACCTTCTGAGTTGCGCGTCTTTTATACTTCACAGAACAATTTGACTTCGATTTGAATCAGCCTCGAATCTCGATTCGATAATCGATATGAATTTACACTGTGTGCGCCAGGGAACTTTGAACTATAAATCAGAATAGACAACCAATAATATAAACGCAATTAAACACAGCGCAGAGGAAATATAAATTATTGTTATCCTCAGAGAAATGTTAACAAAATGGAAACATAAATTAAAAATAAATTTAATATATTAACAGTAATATTTCAACGGAACCATTCTTATTTTGAAGATTTATTGTCAATTTTGTTTTGTCTGTAGTTATATGTAGAAAAAAATATCTCCAGCATCTTTACAGCTGAAAAAGTCCCGAAAATTGTGGACGAAACGTGACGAAGGAAGTACTCTCTCTGGTCGACTCATTTAATCGCCACGTGTTAACATGAAAACACGAACACAGGACAATAACCTGAAGGTGCAAATAACTACCGAAACGTCGTGTTTCTTCCTCTTGGGAAATTGTTAAAAATAAATATAAAGTCTGAAATTGCTCGGAAATTAATTATTATTACGAAATCAGACGTTAAAATGCAAACATCAAAAAATTAAGTTTGAAATGTGGTTACATTGAAGTCTTAGAGTCTGCGTACAGTTAAAATATTAATAATTTTGTTTTTATAACTAAAAATTGAATTTTAATCAGGGAAAAATTAGAATTTCACGTAGTCATAAATTATTTTCGTATAAAATAATAATCAGATATAAGTAGAAAACTGTGAAAAGAAGTAATCTCTGACTCTTTCCTTGCCTCTCATGAAGATCTATGGAAAATGAACTTAATCCGTTATATTCCTTAATATGCTACTTATATCTTGCCTGATTTGTTAATCATATAGATGTCGGATCAGTTCAAGTTTTAAATAAATTAAGACAAAAAAATTTAATAAATGTCTATTAATTCACCCTTTAAATACTACAAATACCATAATCTACGGATTACAATACTTCTATTTCAACCTGATCTACTGTACAGATACTGACTACAAGTCTCTAGTGATACTTTACTCGGCCTCCAAACAACTACGTGGGTTGTAGGGACAGCGACAGACCCAAAAGAAACCGGAAACCTCCAGGTGCCAAACAAATCATTTGCTTTTTAGACGACGGTAGCCTTTGGTTCCCGCCGCCATTTTCTGTGACGGTCCAAGATGTAATGATATAAATTAATTTACACAACGAAAGTAAATGTCTACCACACGATGGTCGCCACATGAAATGTAACATGCACACAAAAAAAGTATCCAGGTGACTTCAAACGCAGTACCTCAAAATTTTATATTATATTCGACAAACTATTAGGCGTAACTAATGGACGTGTTATAATTAAAAATAAAGATTAATAGTTGTAGTTGCCATTTTTTGTGGTTTAAAGTGGTCCGTGGGCCTAGTTCAATGGAAAAAAATAGTATAAATTTTGAGAATACTACGTTTAAAGGAACTTTACAAATTAAAAAATATGTATTTAAATTGTCATGTACACAAATGAGTGATGTGAGAAAAACTGTATAATATGAGTTAACAAGTACGAATGAGTGTTTAATATTTTAGATGAGTATGGCGAAAAAATAAAGCCGAAAGATAAAAAAAAGTGATGGAGTAAAGACTGTAAAAATGTTAAAAAATCATTTTATTTTCTATTTTGAAACTTTGTTAAATAAGGAATACAGTCATTTTAAAACATGATTATTTGAAGTTTGAAAAGGAGTTACGAACTACTTGAGAATTTTAATAATATCCAAACGGACCACAATTTCTACAAAATACCTTTTCTTTTTTGCAATGAGCAAATTCAACGTTTACAACTATATATCCCAAATACACAGACAAAATTTTTACCTTTAATTCAATGGGAAAGGTGGAAGTAGGGAAATAAATGGCTACTAACAACACTACAAGACAACTAAATAGACGAAGATAACAGAGACAGTTCTTCTGGGCGCGGGGAAAAAATATTTAAATAATGACGTGAGAGAATTTTTTCCCCCCACTTTCGGTTTCTTTTGGGTGTATTTTCCTAGCAAAAATCATGCTGCTAGTTGAGAAATTCCTCACCACACGGCGAGTCGTACGGCGACGCCGCTGCTTCCATCTGGCGGGTGAACGACGCACCGATGGCGGCGCTCCTCTCTGGAGCAAGAGTAATTACAAAATTTTTGGAAAATAAATTGGCGAGTTTAACTGCATCTGCAGCCGCCACGAGGCGTGGAAAATCGCTTCATTTTCCACCAGACAGGCACGGATTAAATAAGGGAGGGGGAGAGGGGGGCGACTGTCATTTACACCTCGAATTTGCTAAGCTAATGGACAACCAAATAGTGTTTGCGACCAAGAAAATATAGTGAAAAAATATAAACACTAAATTATGTTCAAGAACAATTTTCTCACCAGGTTGAAATCAATAAAAAGAAGGCCAATAAGTCGGTAATTAATTTTATTACTATTTAATTCAAACAAATATGACGTTTCGTCTCCCATTTGAAACTTGATCAAACTTCCAGAATGTTGTTGTGATATTCAGTCCTAAGACTGGTCTGATGCAACCCTCCATGCTAACAAATCTTGCGCAAGCCTTTTCATGTCTACATACTTAGCACATCCTCCCCAATCAGATTTGCGTACTCGATCCTTGGCCGCCCTCTTCCGTTCTTACCCCACACACTTCCGTCTAATGCCAAGACCCCCATGCCTATTACATCAAAATTTTTCTCCCTACCCCCGATTCTGCTTAGAACTGCCTCGTTACTTACCATATCACCCATCTCATTCTCCTATAGCACTACATTTCAAAAGCTTCTATTCTTTTCCTTTCCGCAGCTCCTACCGTCCACGTTTCGCCACCATATAACACTCCATACCAACAATTTTTAATACTCATCCTAATATTCATACTTATATTTGCCGTAAGTAAATTCCTCTTCCTTGCCTGTGCTGTCCTACTCTAGTAGCAGAATTCATTAACTCCCGTCAAAATATCCCTTCCCAATCTAATGACCTTTAATATTCCACTGTTTCCCATACTACACTCCATCACCTTGGTTCTCCCTATCTATAATATACACCGGGAAAATCTTACATCTTCGATTCTCTCTCTTTGCGTTCCCTATCCAAGACCAAGCACGTGGAAGAAATTTTGTACACGCGTTCTTTGCTATCCGGAAAGAAACACTGTCTCGATAATACACGAACACCATCCTTAAAAGGCGGAAAATTTTAAATATGCAAAAGGAAAAGTCTTAAGGGTAAATTATTTTGAAAACGTGTCACCGAGATTGTATGTAGTCACGTATTGAACAGCTCAGCGGACTAATATAAATAAACAGCTTGATATTCCAATCAAGTATTTAAGATGATGCTACAAAAAAACTTTAGGACTTTAAAATTACAAAAATAATTTCTGCTGTAACCGCCAGGGACTCGACGGAGATGGTCCAAGCGCGACACTAAATTCTCCACATGTACATTAAATAATCTTTTCGGCTGAGGGAGTCAAGGAGTAAATATGATGAATTGCTAAATTTTACGGCCGAGGAAGTCTCAAAAAGGAGACGAAACGACGCTTTTGTAATATCACTTATTGGACGTCTTTTTATTTATTTAAAATGCTGTTACAACACTATTTTAAGAGTTTTTATTTGAAAAGGAATTTTTTTAATTCTTATAATCAGGAAATTATTTTAAAAAACAAACGGGAAACCCTGCGAAAGTAAGTATTTTCAGAGCACGTCCTACTGTACTCGTGGTTAGGGGATAGTCGTGTGAAAGGAAATGGATACATTTGTCGTTTGAATTATGAACGGGGATTCGCCCCGGAGGAATGAAGTGTTGAAGTAAGACGCTTTCACAGTCCTGAGGCTTCCCTCGGAGGACTCGCACGCCACAGGAATACCACAGAAACAAACGTAAACATCTATCAGGCAGTGAAAGAGAGGAGCAGACAGGAAATCCGGAAGGAAGTCTTATAAAGCTTCCCCGCGACCCTCGAAACTCTGCAACTTCCCTCAAACAACGTCTGGTTTATTCTACAATAAAAACAAGGTACCAACTGTTTCGTATTCCTAATCCTTTCTCGGAAGAAAGAAAGACATAAAGACCCGAAGTAGTGTAACAACTTGGATGGAATAGAGCGCGAGAAACATGGTTGGCAAAGAAGCTGCAGCCTTGGACAAAGACGCATTCATCACTCTGCACCGTGTTAATAGCGGGAAAACACCACGTTTAAGGGTTTAAAAATTTCGGGTATTTATTTTCCCGTTGAAAATTACAGGACCGAACTCTTCTGACTACCGTAGTCCTTGTAGAACACTCGATTATGGACGACATGAAACTCATCTGCATCTTCCTGCTTTGTTCAACGTAGCTGCCAGGGGTCGGGTCAACCACCCTACGGGTCCAAATATAGAGAATACTTTTCTTTTCCCAGCTGAATAGGATTTTCAGTTGAATTTTTAAATATAATTTAATGAGGTTTTATAAACACACAATACACAACATAAAACTATAAATATTTTACCCCAATAACGAAGGAGACTGAGGCTGATAAATGCAGCACAATTAGTTTAATATTTCATGTGTGTACAAAATTAACGACAGTATATATAAGGTTGGAACGATAAACATATTGCGAATTAGAGGAAGATCAGTTTGGTTTTAGGAAGAATGTAGGGACAAGAGAGCCTCCGTCCAATTTTAGGAGACAGGATCAGAAAAAAAAACAGACCTACGTTCATGGAATTTATAGATTTAGAGAAAGTCTTTGATACCATAACCTGGAACAAACTATAAATCATTTTTGAAGTGGAGAGGATTAAGATATCGAGAAATAAAGGTTTTCCATAACCTCTACAGAAGACAGGCAGCAGTAATTAGAATTGAGGATCAAGCAGACATCAAGAAAGGGGTAAGACAGGGATACAGTCCGTCGCCCATGCTCTTTAACTTATATATATATAATATATAACAGGCAATGAAGAAAGTTATAACTGAATATGGAAAATAATTCATACTACAAGGAGATGATATAATAGCATTAATAAAGTCAGAAAAAGACTTGGAAACCACAATAAATGGCATAAACGTGGTCCTGGAGGAAGAGTACAACATGTCGATTAATATAGGGGAAACCAAGGTCATGGGAAACAGTGTAATAGTGATGTCTAAACGGAGGGGAAGGGGGCGTAGTGGGATGAAGGGGCCTAGCTTCCTTCCAAACTCAAGTCATCGCTACTTCACGGCCTTTCCCTCCCCTTCAATACCAACCTTCACATACCCTACACCAAAACTCCCATAATTACACCCTGAGTGCTAATACCTTTTTCTCCCCTATTCCTCTTTCTACTCCTGCCCGTCCCCCCACTCCTCAAAACTCCCATCTAATAAGACTTCGCCATGCTCATTTAAAACAACGTCTACCCTCCACCCCCTATACACCTACTCCACAGCTCCATCCTCTCCCCCCACATGTCTTCCAAAACCCTTACTCACCCACTTCCCCACAAAATCCCCATCTTAAAATACCCAATCCCAACTCTTCCTCCCCTCCTCCTTCACCTTAATACCAATCGCCCCTACGCATCATCAGGTGCTGGACATGGCCCCAAGTCCCCTCATCTGCGATGATGAGGACACGCCACTACTCCATTAACCCACAATATAAGAAATAAAAACATACATTACTAAAAACACCACCCAACATCCAATAACCAAAGATGACACACCTAGGCACAAATACCCCCAACAGACCACCAATAAGGTTCCAAAAAAGACACATCTATGCCCAACTGCCGTTCAAAAGCATATCCATTACGACTTTGCCTGCAGAGTAGGCAACACACGAGACTGCTGTACCGTGCGGGACGCCTAGCTTACAGGGGACTTTCTTGATACTTAAATCGAACTTCACTTCAATATCTTTCAGATTCATTCATCCAACCTGTTTCCATTCTTCAAACCTAAGTCCCAACACAGCAATAAATGACGAGAATGTTCGTAGAAGAACAATCATGAGGATTCGAAATTTTTTATTTAGATTTGTTTGCTAATATCAGTGCACTAAATGCGCCGCTGGAGATCTCAGAATTTTTCTTTTGCCTCCGTAAGTATAAAAACGAACACAAAAAAATTGAGAAGAAAGGTGAGCCCTCAGGGGCGGCGGATAGAGCAACACGACAACTTCCTCCTTGTTCCTTCTCCTCCCCCCCCTCTCTCTCCTCTCTCACCCTTCAGCTACAAGCCTTCAAAGTCTGCACAAAGCACAAACAGTATTATTAAGTTTGGTCTTGTCTTTTATTTCTCGTAGCTGCTGCACTGTGAAATATTCATAGCTTACTTTATCCCCTCACAGAGAATGTGTGTGTGTGTGTGAAGCAGAATAGATTATTTATTATAATTATAAAGAGAAAAAAACACAAATTGATAAATAAACCGTCGTTGTCGTATTGAGTCCTCAGACTGGTCTGTTCCATACTAACTTATTTTGTGCGAGTCTTTTTATTTCCACATAGCAACCACATCCGACATCCTCCCTAATATCCTCAGCGCATTCCGCCCCAACCTTGGACTCCCTCTTCTCTTCACTACCCTCTAATGCTTTGACCCTCATGTCTCAAAACGTGGCCTGTTAATCTATCCCTTCCATGTCCTCCATATTGTTCTCTATTCCCCTGTTCTGCTTTTAGCATCAATATATATCCTTAACCGTCAATGAGAATACAAGGAAATCAAATAAGCTATTTACCATCAGTCGCCTTCAATCTTAATAGTCCCTTCATTAATAAATATAATTTCTACTTGTATTTTGACGTTTTTTAGATGAATAAAGTAATTTTTCCCCCCTGCGCAGTTTTTCCGATTCACCAAACCGTGTTACGTCATCGTGATAGAGCCGCCAATCAGCGTCTACCACTGCCAACGTTTGCCAGAAATACGGATATTTTTAAAATTCTCTCTGCCTGAGAATAACAGGATAATTTACGACGCAGAAGAATAGAAGAAGACGAGCTGAGATCGGGAGACCGGCAGCTATACTGGAGGGAGCCACTGTTGCCACGTATATGTAAATTATTCCGCATTTCCAGGTTTTGTGGCAGGTTGGTTCAAGTCTTCTTAATTTGATGAAGGGTGACCACCATTACTATTAATGGTAAAGGTGTCTGTATTGTATAGTGTATATATATAAAGGGAGAGCCACTCACTGCGCTTCTTGTTTGGCGTGATGGATGGCCTGAGTCTCCGCCCTTTCTTGATGGACTCCATGAGAAGTTCCCTCGCCGTCGACGGTCGACTTCGGGGTGGCGGGAGCTTACGTTCCGAAGCCTAAACAAATACAAAAGAAAAAGGAATTAAACGTTGATAAAGCATCAAAGTCTACATCCAGGTCAAAGCCCTGGAGACAGCATGGCTTATGTTTCCACCGTGTTATTTGGTGCAAAGAGACGTCGGGCGCAGTCATCTTCATGACGTGACAACGCTGCAACCTACAAGTCTGCCATCTAGCGGCTGATGACCAGCCTAGACAGCAGCATTGATCATTATTATTAAATTACCCCCGTATTATTATTATTTAAATGCTCGGTGTAAGTGAAATGAAGATTTACATACCTCGGTATGCTATTGTTTGTCTAGGTATAAAGACAAAATAACGTCAGAAACGAAAACATTACACATTATTTTATTAAACGTAACAGGAGGATACAGCTAATAGCTATAAATACTAAAGAGAAAGATAAGTAAAGGCAAAGAAACAGAAGTTCAGTGAGGAGGGAAATATATAAAAACAACGTTCGAGAGACCTTACGAGAGACAATGAAAAAATAGAAACAATAAACGGACAGCCATGTAAGGAAAATATACAAAGAATTGTAGAGAGAACGAGAAATAATAAACTATATGGAATGTGTAAAAAAAGCACACGTACTCAGTGAAACTATGAATAAGAACGGAAAAAGATTTTTAAAAATTAAGAGGCAAAAAACGAGACACAAAGAAACAGGAACTTACAGACGTTAAAAAATAAAATAAATGACAAATAAAGAAAAGAACAGACAAAGAAAAAAGTAGAGGAAATGGAAAATTAAAGGAAAAAAGGAAACTATGGCAATAGTTAAATTTCTGACGAAAATAAATGAAATAAAAGAAAAATGTGCAGACAAATTCAAAAGTACTGAAAAGAAGAGAGATGTAGAAATAAAAATATTACTAGAGAAAGAAAAGACGAGAAAAGTAAAGATAAAGAGAAAATGAGAACAGGGAAAAGTAGAGAGAAAAACAGAATATGATAAGAAGAGAAACAAGTTGAAAGAGAAGAAAGACTGGTAAAAAGGAAAGGAGAAATCAATTATGTTGCCAGAGAGAAGTGCGAAAATGATGAGGACAGAGTGGAGGACAAATTAACTTAATTTGAATTATATAACCAAAATATGTCAAAGAAGAACCAATGTCCTTCATAGTTTGAATATCGTTATGGACTTTCTCTTTATTCCCGCATGCCTCTGTTTCACCTACAAATTTATATTTTCGATACGAATAGAAATTTAGCGATCATAATTTAAATTTCGTGGAAGAAGGAGGAGGAAAGTGGCCAGGTTAAGGGTAAGAAGGACTTTCTCCTTCCTTCCTTCCCCATAAGTGAAATCACTTGCAGCACAGCTTTCGCCCGATCACCTGTGCAGATCCTTATTTCGTGGTATGCACAATTACCTGGACCGAGATAAAGGCGACACATAATGAGGCTTTTCTCCCTCCATCTTGTCCTCAAACACTGCTCGTGAGGAACGGACAATGACACTTCTCGTCCTTATGGCGACTCTGCTACATCAAAATAACATGAAATAAAACTGGACGCGTCCGAGATTGACGCAAGGAAATCCTGGGCGGTCATTTTTACAGCAGAAAATGAACAGGGGAAACTAAAATTGAACTCTCTGGACCTTACTGTAGCAAGAATCCCCTTTATTCTACCCTCAATTCTCTCCTAATACAAACATTAGGAACAATGTAATTATACCGATACCGAAGAAGATTGGGGCTAATAGATGCAGAACAAATACATTAATATCTCGTGCATGCAAAAATATTAGCGAAAATAGTATATAGGAGGATGGAACAACAAATAGAATGCGAGTTAGGAGAAGATCAGTTTGGTCTTGGAAAGAGAAGCAATATTGACTCTGCGTCTAATGTTAGAAGACGTTCATGGCATTGGAAGATTTAGAAGAAGTATTTGATAATGTAAACTGGAACACACTGTTAAGGATTTTGAAAAGCACTTGAATAAAATATCGAGAACCTCTACAGAAAGCAAGGAGCACCAATTAGAATAGAAGGGCACGAAAAGAGGAAGACAAGGATGACCAATGAAGAAAGTTAAAACGGAATATGGAAAAGGAATAATACTGAACGGAGAAGAAATAAAAACCCTAAGGTTCGCTTATGATATTGTGATATTACGGGAGTCAGAAGATAACTTGGAAACCATAATGAATGACATGAACATGACCCTGGAGGAAGAGTTCAACATAGGATAATTAGAGTGAAAACCAAAGTGATGGAGTGTAGCATGGGAAAGAACGGAATAACAAAGGAACGTACTAAGGCAGCATAATAACTAGAGCTGGATATCACAGGCAAGAAAAGAATAAGTATGAATATTATAAAATGTTGGTATACAGTGTGGCGTTATATGCAGACGATAGAAGTTGCAGAAAGGAAAATAATGGTAAGCTTTTTAAGAAAAATTTTCAACTATTAACTTTATTCTTTAGTGCTAAAATTAACTCGCTAGGAGTTTTTTAAATATGTTTCTATAGGAGAATGAGATGCGTGGATAGGGTAACTAGCCAGGAAGTTCTAAACAGAAGAGGGCAAATTAAAACAATATGGATGACTTAGATTTAGTAATGAGGGTCTTAGGATTTGAGGTAAGTGAGCAGAAGAGTGAGGCTGAGCAGCTTAGGAGGATGTGGGATGTGGAAAGGCTTGTACATAATGGATTAGCATGGATGAGGTGAGTGTAAGGACTGAATACTATATATAAGGACTATTATTACGGCTATTATTAAGGTCCTTGAGGAGAGGAATTGTCCCTCCGTGCGCCGCAACCATTTCGCATCGTCAGTGATGCAGATTGCCTGTGTTTGCAGGCGGCCGCCATGTTGCCAGGACAAGGCAATGTCACAATCCTCAACATCGTTCAATAAATACATCTTACTCACCCCATGATAGGGAACGCTTCCCAGGGTTCTTAACAATTATTTATGAACGGAAATTAATACTAAGGGACTGTTTCACCGAGAACAGTGGAGGACGTCACAGTAAACAGGCGAACAATTATGAAAGGTTACCACGCGTTCTGGCCACGTCTTAGCATTAGAGGGAAGAGAGAGACAAAGGGTGGAATGCGCTAAACAGATTAGGGAGGATGTGGTAGAAGTGAAATGGCTTGCGCAGGATAGGTCTAGGGACTGACTACCACAAGACCAACAAGAGATGGAGTCACTGCTGGTGGAGTGTAGAGAAAGCAACGAGAGATAACGAGTGGCCTTTCTCCTCCGTCTTATCTCATCCCCCCAATTATGAAAACACTCACACAACAAAGCCTCGAACCCGAACAAACGATTGCCGGGAAGATGCTCGCTCTCAACAATACATCCTACATATACCTAACAAGTGCGTAGACTATATAAAAACAATAAACAAGTATTTAACCCTAAAAGCAAAGTGTTTAAATAGCACTCTTCTACGTCACGTATATTTTCGACTCCTGAAGTACCGCCTGAACGAATCAATTTCTTTAAAACCGAAACTTTTAAAAAATAATAATGACGAAAGTCGAATATATTGATCGTGGATTTAATCGTTCGAGTGAGAAAGGAAGGAAAATCGAGAAGAGTGAAGACGAACGAAGAAAAGAAAAGGTAGAGCCACAGAGGCACGAAAAATGACAAATAAAAATGAAACCGAAAAATAATAGATTAAGACGCAAAGATAATAAACCAGGCAGTGAAGCTGACAGAGACAAAATTATCGGCAAATAAATCATGTAGAAGACTAAGTGGGTAAGCTGCTGTATAGTCAATATTATACACTACTGTCATGTTCAATCGATAAATCTCGAGGCCAGTTGCTGCTTTTCTCTTCACTAGACGAGTAAAGGAACCAATAAATTAAAAACTTCCCTTCTCTTCATTTGTGTAGTTTCTCGTTTGCGATCACAAAATTAATTAAATAATTAAGGGAGAAGACAAAGTAAAGTTCAAAAAATCCCAACGAGTACAATTGGGGGGATCACGTGGAAAGGATGCAAGATGACAGAATACCAAAAGGAATTCTAAATGCAAAACTGTGAAATGGAGGATTTGAAAATTATGAAGGTGAAAGATTAAGAATAGGGAAAAATGGACGCTCGTCAAGCGATGGAGTGCCGTATATTAGATAGATAGATTTATTTCGTTACAATGGACTGAGCCCTGGTGGTGGCAACATACATTTAATATTCCAATAAAGGAATATGTTAAAAAATTATACTAATATAAACATTGAATATACAAATACTTTAACGCTAATTATAAGCCTGAATAAATTAAGTTAAACCATGTCCCTAAATAATTTTTACACTTTTCGATAAAGTCGCTAATAGACTTGCAGACAGGTATACACACACACATCAAAAATAATAATTCTCCTGGATGAAATCCTCACGGTTAACCAAACGGGCCAGTCTTTAAAAAACGTACAACGTTTCTGCGTCCATTTTCGACAGAAACGTTGTGTGTTTTTAAAAGACTGACCCGGTTGGTTGTTATTGTGGTATTCAGTCCTAAGACTGGTCTGATGCAACCCTCCATGCTAATCTATCTTGCGCAAGCCTTTGCATTTCCTCATAAGTAGCACAACCCACATCCTCCCTAATCTACTTATCTTACTCCATCCATGACCCCCCACACATTTCCCTCTAATGCAAATTTTACAAGACCCTCGTGTCTCTGGTTAGTGATTCTATCCCCCATCTCATTCTCCTATAGCACCACATTTCAAAGGCTTCTATGCTTTTCCTTTTTCCGCAGCTCCTATCGTCCGCGTTTCGCACCCATATAACGCCACGCTACATACGAACATTTTTAGCACACTTATTAAATTCCCCTTCCATGCCTGTGCTATTCTACTCTAGTATCAGAATTCCGGTCAGTTAACCGTGAAGATTTCATCCGAATTATTCATAAAATAATTCTGGTGTTCCAAGTTGAGAAGCGACCTGGTCCACGTTTCACAGGTTTCCTTTATCGAGAGCGTCCTCGACGTAATGAACGTAACAGGGAATGGATACTTGCCTTCCGCAGAGGCGGCCGAGAGCGGATGAACTCGAGGATGATGGCGTGCGCGTCCTTCTTGACGCGGTGAGGGATGTCGCCGTCCACCATCACCTTGTTCAGCTTGTACCGACGGGATCGGATGTCGTCCATCAGGATCTCGTACGGCGTCAGCTCGTACTCGATGGGCGTGCGGCTGAAGTCCACCTTCTTCAGCTTGACGCCGTGCCTCAGCTCGTGGATGACCTGCACCCACAGTCGGGCCTGCCAACACACGAACATTATACCCACAACTTCACTACATTAAATCATTTTATTCTTTCGCTTGATCATTCAAGTCTACACCAGAAAATATTCATACATCAGCTCCGAGCAATAAGTGAAGTTAAAAAAACCCTATACAGCAAAGATCATGAGGCCATATTGTACATACAAAGAAAAAAATACCTAACCCATCTACCAAAGTAGATTAATTAGAACTCTATTTTAATTTTGTATTTCAATATTGTGTATACTGAATCATTATTTTCCAAACTAATAATCTTTTCGGTAGACACCAAAATAAGATCAATATTTATTCGGAATACATAAACATTTTGTTAGGGCATGAAGTATAATTTTAAATAAAGTAAAATAAATACATCAAAATTAGTATTGATCTTATGATTTGTGTCGAGTTACCTGAAGAGATGGACGAAACGTTTTATTTATAATAACTAAATGTTAATTAAATTTTTTTGCCGTCATATTAGGCCGTATTTGTATTTATTCGTGCAAAACATTGTCTAGGAGCAGAAGAAAATGGCGAACGCCGTGCACTACAAGGCATGCATCTAAACATAAAGCACCAACAGCCACAATATTGACAGCAAAACACGTCTAAACGGCCTTACAGACATCCACAGACACTTCCTACAAGTCGTCAAAGGAAAGAAATTATTTGACCTACTTTTTTTATAATTGCCAGGATATTCTTCAGCAGTATCCATAGTCGATACTTTCTAATGACTGCAGAGTATCGACACACAAAATTGGCATATCTTTCCCGCAATCACTTATTTAATAGTTCAAACTACTCAGACTCAGGAAAAAAATTAAGGCCGAAGAAATAGAACCAAGACCATTAATATTTTCCTTTCCTAGATATTATAAAACAGTTTCTCGCGCCGAGAGACAGCTCCCACTGTTATCTTTAGCACTGTCAATAATCGATAGTTTTCTAATCGACGTCAGAGACTGTAAACAAAGCCAAAGTTGTTACTTACTTCACTGATATCTTTCGCGTAATAATTTAAGTAAACAATTCGCTCTTTATGTTCGACATTAACACAAACAAATAAGTTAACTACTTACAGTCTTTTTAAGAAAAATAAATAGATACATTTAGTAGCATTACAATCAAAGAACAGGGGAAAATATTTTTTTATTATATCGTTAATGTTTGATATTAAAGTGTAAGAACACTGACCGTGGTAAAAGACACTAAAATTCTATTAATATTTAAAGGAAACAATTATGCTAACGTTTCGAACTAAATGTGAAATCTTTGTCAAACACTAGTTGAAAACAAACTTAAGCTTGAGGGTGTATATAAGGAAAAACAATAAAAAAAACACTCGATCAAACTAAAAAAGCCTTTGATTCGTAGAGTAAATGATCACAAATCGTATGTAAGAATTAAAAAAATAATGAACCACACAATCAGAGACTCAGGAATGGAATATTAATTAAAAACTTTGAACATACTGAAAATAACTCTCTTCCAGGGCATGTAAAAATATAAATAATTTATCTTATTAATTTAAAGAAACAAGACAGACCAAGGACCTGAACTACAACCAATAACAATAGTTAAACAATTTTTCTGACAAATATATATAATCAATGATTTCAGTAACCTCTTTGTCAGTGTTTTTATAATTTAAATATGAAATATTACGACGTTTCGTCTCTCGTTTCAGACTTCTTCTGGTAAAAATTTAGCTGTATACGGAACCGACTCCATTGAATTCGGCAGAATGTGCCATGGAGTGAGGTTCCACGTATAGCTAAAGTTTTTACCTAAATAAGACTAAAATGACAGACGAACCATCGTAATATTTCATCTTTCAATACTAAAAAAAGACGAATAGTCTAATGAAATCATTTATTAATAATAACAATAGCTTGTCAGCAAAAGAATTATAATTTCTCTACGTAAAGGAATTTAGAAGCCAAAAAATTAAAAAGATGAAGTTCTAGGGGCCATGGTGGAAGACTAAGAGTACGGACGAAGCTAAGGACATGGGAAACGTGGAGATGGAAATTTACACATCTAGAACCTGCATAACAGCTAACGATAATAACTGTTTGTCTGAGGAAATTGTAATTTCTATAAAAAATAAATAAATTTAGAAGCCAAAAAAATGGAGAGTCAAGAAAATAATAAAGTGGACAGTAATTATGACAATTGAAGAGGAAATGAAAAGGGAACGAGAGATTCATCTTGACTACAGGTTTTTTTAGGAAAAGGGAAACTGTACTTAAGTTCACATCCCATGGAGATCAAAGGATGGAGTTTCAGGTCCATATTGGAAGAAGAAGAGTGAAAATGCTTGATTTGAGAAAGAAATAGGTGGAAAAAAACTTAAACATTCTAATTCCGAATATTTGACTGAAGTTGCATCAACTTGACTGGTAATAACTAATAACGTATGATCTATTTCGGGACCAAAAAATTAAAGATACTTTAGATATCGGAACCGATAATATATATTACGTAAATAATTATCTTCGAAATGTTGTAAATAAAAGGCAACCTCAATTCCATAGACAACAAACTGAGATACTATTGAATCAATGCTAGAGAATCTCTGACGTACGTCGTCTTTGATTTGTGTATATTTGTTACATTTGGTCTCTGTCATCAATTTGTCTGCAACCAGTGTTACGCGAAGACCTCACACACGGGTAACACATATTTAAATATATATATCTTAGTGCACTGTAATCCAGATAAATATTTAAGCTAATTTTATTATTAAAACTAAATGTCCGCTGGGTAGAAGGCAAAGAGTATCTCCTCATCATCATCATCATCATCACGGTGATCATCTTTCATGCAAAACTTTCCAAGGTTAGGAACGTCAAATTCAAAGTTTATAAATAAAAAACACAAAACAAAATTGTAAGCCGAAAACGAATCTTTTCTACATATACGTCGTGCAATAATAGAAAGGGGGGTGAAAACACTGAGACATGCCAGAGAGAGAGAGAGAGAGATGATACAGTACCGTAGTAAGGTAATGTACGTACTTGGAGTTCTCGCCAAATCCTAAGGCCCGTCTAGAACAAAACAAATCCCAAAAGCCATTAGACATGCGACACCAAACTCGGCTCTAAGAAGCTATCACACAGATATCTTACAACAAGAAGCGGCTGCAGAGAGGGAAAAAAATGTAAGCGTCAAAAAGACACCATTTGCGGTATATTTCTGGCTTTCAGTACGTGTGTGTTTCAGATATCCGCCATTATGGACCACTCTGGTAGCCTGATCCATCTTCCTGATGGTGAATTCTCTTCCGCGTTGACGTATGTGTTACTATTAGGCTGGAGGTGGAGGAAATCAGATGTGGACTAGTTAGAGTCACGCAAGTCTACCGCATTGCGTTGCACTTGTATTGATTGCGCAGGCAGGCAACCTCGCTGCTCAGTCCTCACTCAGGCCGCCGCAAGCGTGCCACGTAAATAATATCAATCCGCCTTCTTCACCCAAACCACAATTAATAAATAAAGATATATCAGCGCTCAACAACCCAGAACAATGGCGAATCACCCACCAAATCAACGACCGTCCCTCTCACACTAGCAAAACACCCCAAGTCCACCTCTATCTCAACAGTTCCCTACAAAAACAGAAACCACCTGTCCAGGAACCACGTTTGATTCAAAACTGTCGTGGAAACCTCATATTAATCTTCTCCTCTCCAAAATCAACACTATAGCCTCTGTTACCATCATCACAAAACGTCTCCTGTACCTCTCCATAATATAATCCACCTGATCCTATGTCTCGTCCATATGCGGAACAACAGCCAAAATTCAAACTAAACAAAACATAATTCCAACGCACAAACTGTCCCTGGTATCTTTAGAAATTCCGTCATCCACCATAACATCAAAGTAAACTACGTAATCCCTAATTAAAAGCGCCTTCAACCACCCAAACCCCACGATCCAGCAATTCCATGACAATCCTCCTCCATGTCTACGCTTCCCTAGGTTCAACATTCATCATGCCACATCCTCATATATCTTCCAATAATCAATGCACAGACTCTAAACCCTCACCCACACACACATTATTTTAATTTGTATATACTGGAGAAGTTATTCTACCAAACAAATTATCGTAAGATAAAAGTTTTTATATCAAATATAAAAACTGAAGTAACACAGGTGTCCCTACTTTCCGTAAAAAATCACTGTCACGACACGACTATAAACCCTATGGTCGTTACATCACAGTGGGGAAGAAGTGCTTCAAATTGAAGCTGAGCCAAAGATCGTCAAACTAAAAATAAAACGGATGAGATTTTTCCTCCATTCTGATCTTTTAAAAAAAACGACATTAGTGCCTATTCCGGGGATATGGAAATATTTAATCATCATTTGTGCGTATCGAGGTTAGAAGCGCCGAATATGGCGAAGGGGTTTCCATATATATGGGAAATGTTTTCCTAACTTAATGATGAATCGGGCGGTGCCTCCAAAAATTCAAAGTACTTCAAACCTTTACAAGGTGCCTGCCATCTTTGAACGTCAGGTAAGTCACCTTCTTCCTATCTCCCTTTCCTGTCCTTATTAATTGTTATGTATATATATATGTGTGTGTGTGTGTGTGTGTGTGTGTGTGTGTCAGTGGTGCGTATCGAGGTCGCAACTGTCCCTCCAGAGATTGTGTCCCGCTCGTTGCTTGTAGAGGAAGTAGTTAGATGATCGGCGAGGCGAAGCGAGGTGAGGTGAGATGAAGACGTCCCGGGAACCTGATCTAGGTTATAATAATAGTGGTGCGTGTTGACCTGACCTGGTGGAGCAGAAAAGCCGCAGAGATGAGTTTGCTGTTGAGGTCAGCAGACATTGGTCACGGTGCCTAATGCAGGAAACGTCGGGGCGGAAGTTGGCGAGGCCTCGACATTCGCTCCTCACTATTGATAACATATACCAATCGGTCCAAACTTACAAAAGGAATCCCACCAGAAATTGCCCTTATTAAATCAGAGGCTTTTTTTCGTCTCATCGACAGTTCAAAAATTCTTATAATAAACGTTACTGCAAACTAATTCATTTTGCTCATGTTCACTTCAATATATTGACATAATTCCATGGCCCAATAAGGTCTAAGATACTAAACATAATAAATAAGCTGTTGGGTTATCTTTGATTTTATAATTCCAGAGATAAAGTTTGTCCGTTGGCGACCGTTGCGGGAACCTTCCGGCTGCACTTCGCCTGAGTAAACATAAAACAAAAATTAGCTCCAATTGACACCAACGTGACGGGACGGAAAACAAATAAACCTTAAGGCGAATTCTGCTCAAGTTTAACAACCATTGGCTATATTATTAAGGAATCCTGCTTCTGCGTATTGAAAATTTTAAATCGAAAAATATTGCAACGTTTAACTCAACAGCCACGAATTTATGAACCTTCAAGCACAGCAACTTGTTCTTTTACGCTTCCCTTAAAGTCGTTTGCCTGGCTGCGACGACGAATGGAAGCGCTCCATTCTCCCTCGACCAGAAATAATCATAATAATAATTATGTACGTGTAACGTTAAAAGCACAACAATATGATGGCAGTCACTAGGATAAAATATTCCGGAGGTAAAACAGTCACCCCATTCGGACGGGGACTACTCGGGAGGACATCATCAGAAAGACGAAAAGTGGAGTGCTAAAAATGGAGTGAGGCGTTATACGGGTACGAAACGTGGACGATAGAACTTGCAGACAGGAAAAGAATAGAAGCTTTTGAAATGTGGTTCTGTAGGAGAATGAGATGGGTGGATAGGGTAACTAAACAGGAAGTTCTAAGAAAGATACAGGAAGAGAGAACAATATGGAATAGAGAAAAATATGGAAGGGTTCGAGGGGATAGGTTAATAGGCCACGTTTTCAGATTTGTGGGTCTTAGGAATACAGGAAGTTGTTTAGAAGAGGAAGGCCAAAGGATGGAATGCGCTAAGCAGATTACGGAGGATTTGGGATGTGGCAGCAATGCGGAAATGAAAGGGTTTGCGCAGGATAGGTTAACATGGATCAGACCAGTCTTAGGACTGAATACCGCAACAACAAAAAAACAATAATAGAACACAGGCAGAGTTGCCACGTCTATTGAATCCTATCATTGACTCTCTGGCGGTCAATTAATGCCTCCTATACAAATTAATGAAATCGACTAAAGTTACGCGCAATTACAGAAAACAGCTCAAATTCATTAATATTCACGTTCCGTTCACCGTATTTGGGGACTTCCTGAGGTAGTTTCTGAAAAATTTCAATTTTGATGAACGAACGGAAGGCAAAGTATAACTATGTAAACTTGACAGGTTACAAGAGAATTATATTTTAATACATTTGGCTGCTTCCGTTCGTTTTCGAAAAATTTTAGCAATTTAAAAAAATAACCTGATGAAGTGCCTAAATATGGCGACGAAGCGTCGGTTCAATTAAATAAAAACTTATGTCAGTAATTGGTCGCACGTTTATTTTCATTAAATAGTAATTTCAATTTCAAAACGTCAGTGATTTTCACATTGCATGACGTCACGTGTGAATCCAGAAACGCAGCCGTAGGATTTTAAAATCATCCCTCACTCCCAATTTTTAAACCTGTGAGGAAACGTAGCACTGAGTGCTAGGGGAATTGGGGGGGTAAGAGGGGGAAGAGAGAGGAGAGGACGAATTCAGTTTTGAGTCTGTCTCTGGAGAAATCTGAAAGCTAAGCCTCCGAAGTTCCAGTGATTCCACTCACGTGTCGGCTGCGGGAAACATCTCGATTCCTCGAAAGAGAAATTCCCCCCCCCCCTCCCGTGGCTAAATTCCTAGTCACTTTTAATCACGACGTCAACACGTCTCTCTCTCTCGCTCTCTCTTTTTCTTTTTTTTTCCTGCTTTTTTCACCGTAATCTCGTCACAATCTCCAAAAGCTTTATCTCCTGCTCCAAAGTTCACTTCCAAGCAGACCCCCACTTTTCAATTCCATTCCTATGGTATTAAATAGAAATTGCCTGTTTAAGGATCGTGTAGCCTGATACCCGTCCGCCCCCCCCCCTTAAATATAAAATAAAAAAGAGGAAATCCTGGTATAAAAATTAAGACTCTATTCAATTAACCTGTATTATTTCTACCTTCCACATCCCCGTATCAATTGCCTTCCAAAGCTATTAAAGGGGAATGGTCTGCTTCAAGATCACCCTGATGTAGCCTGTTTACCTGCCCCCCCCCTCTCAAAAAAAGAGGGCATTCTGTTCTACAAACGTTTTACTTGCCTTGTGTTTATTATTTAACATAGTTCGTACATCACAAAGATATGGATGGTAAATGAAGCTAATTACTCCAATAACTATAGCTACTGTATTTTTCAGCTCCAATATCTCTGGTGGCGGACCAGATAAAAATCTAATCTTTTTACAAATGTAAGTTGTTTGTCGTACGAACCTTCAGTGTAAGTTTATGTCGAAGTTGGCAGAAAAAATTGTGAAATTCAGCAAAAAGAAAAAGAAGCGCCATTACGGCCTGCTGACAGCCCAATTAGCCGAAAGGAGGAAGGACACTGCAGCCAAAAACAACCGACTAGGCCCTGAGAGGGGAAAGAATAATCACTATGTTGGTGGGCGCGAGGATTGCTTCACTGAAGAAACAGACACGGAAAGTTTAGACCTTAGGATAGAGAGTGTTGACAACCAACTGCCCCACCATCAAGACTCGAGCTCGTGGCCATTTGAGGCTCCCACTGTGGTGCTTTCTTAATTTTCCTTATAGTGGCTCAAGTGCGCGTTTTATAACGCCATGTTGTTTCCAAAAGGGCTGTAGACGTAGACGCTGGTAAACGGATAAATGTGGCGGCAGAGTCGGTACTGACCCAGTCCGAGAAGCGCAGCTGGTCGAGGTCCGTGCAGGCCGCCTCCGCCTTGGCCCTGAGCTCGTGCGTGCCCCTGGAGACCTTCTCGAGGAAGGAGGCGAGCTCGAGGGCCTCCGCCACCAGCGCCCTGCACACGGCCCTGTAGTGAGCGTCGGCCTGCTGCGCGCTGGGGGCGCCCACGTGAGACACGCAGCGCCGCACCACCGCCTCCAGACTGCCCGCCGCCGCCGCCGCCTCCTCCTCGCCGCAGCAGTCCACCGCCTCCCCGGAGTCGAACTCGATGCCCTCGTCGTCCGTCTCCTGGTGGTGCTGCTGCCGCTCGTGCGCGGTGTCTGAAACAGGCAGCTCAACTTCATCCAGTCACACGCACAACTTCACAAAAGGTGCTAAGCTTAATTGACCAAAAAGGGGCAATACTTGTAAAGTCACGCCAAATCTGTGCCCATGCAGATGATGCGGCAAGCTTCCTTAGACAAATCTACAGTGAAATGGAGAGGGAAGACTTGCTGTAGATGCGAAAAAGACTAAGCATATGAGAATGTCTAAGACAAGTCCTCGGGAGTTAGTAATTGGGAATATGGAAGGAGTGTCAGGACAATGATTAGGGAAAGAGTAGAGGCTGCTAATAGAGCATAGTACGCAAATAAACAGTTAATTACTAATCGATTCATTACAAGAGAAACAAAACTGAAAACATTATCCGCAATAGCACGACCGGTGATCATAAACTTGGACCCTAAAGAATTCAGATGTAAATACCCTCAGAGTGTATATTAAGGAAGATATTCCGACCAATAAGACAGAGAGGAAGGGTGCAGAACAAAGTACAATGCGGAGCTAGATGAGATGATCCAAGGAAATGATGTGAAGGCGTGGGTGAGGATAAAAAAGATAGGTAATGTGGAGAGAATGGCAGAAGAACTGATAACGAAGAGAATAGTGAAACAAATACATCATCATACGAGGGCAAATAGATGACCAAGCAAGATATACGTGGATGGATGATGTAATTTCAGACTTGAGAAAGATGGGAATAAAAGGATAGAATAGAAGAGCTCATAATCGAGGAGGAGGCCATGGTTCACAAACGGCTGTAGTGCGAAGAGACAGAGAGAGAGAGGCACAGAGAGACACACAGAGAGAGACAGGCGTTTTAGCTTTTGGGTGAATTTTTGAACTGTAGCCCTTGAATGTTTTCTTTCTCTTTCTAATCCCCTGCTTTTCTCTCCTACTACATTACGGAGAACTTCCCCTGAAGCCCATATAGCAAACCCTGCAGACCAGGGCCAAACTATAAGTTGAATATTAGGGTACGTTGTAGAACGAATGTCCCAGATAAGGTTTTCCAGTCTGAAAACACAGCTGAACAAAGTCGTGGTCCGTGGAGTCTCCGGAGGTCGCGCCGTAATTGCAGTGCGTGCCCTCTACGCAGCACAAAGGGCTCCAGGTGAAAGTGAACTGACGCTATCTCAATTTCATCGCGGTAACTTACCCTCGTGGAACTGGAGGAGAAACGTCCAACCCTGGTGGACCGAACAAGCAAACCTCCGAGTTTGTAAGCTCGCCTTTCCTAGCATTGTGCAGAAGGAGGAGGAGAGACAAGGTAGGAGGAAGCTGGCGTAACACTACCACCATGGTTGAAAACATTCACTATGGTCATAGGAACGTGATACACAGACATTGCCGCCAATGTCCTTGTCTAACTTTCATGGATCAGTTCTTAGAATATATTCCCTTTCATGGTCAATGGACATTCCGCCCTTCCGATTAGTAGAACGTCACTTCTGTCTTTCTGATGGCATCCTCCCGAGTACTTCCTGCCTCTAAGATCCGAATGGGGGGACTATTTTACCTCCAGGATATTTTACCAGAGAGGCTGCCATCATATTGTTATGCATTGATCGTTGCATGTACGCGGGAATTACACGGCTGTAGTCGCTTTCAGTCGTGGATGTAAAGAGTAGGATAACACAGGCAAGGAAGACTTTCACTAAAAAGACTGTTAATATTAGGAAATCGTTGCTAAAATTGTTCGTATGGAGTGTGACGTTATATGGGTGCGAAACGTGGACGATAGGAGTTACAGAGAGGAAAAGAATAGAAGCCTTTGAAATGTGGTGCTATAGGAGAATTAGATGGGTGGATAGGATAACTAACCAGGAAGTTCTAAGCAGAATAGAGGAAGAGCGAACAATATTGAGGACGTTGACCAAGAGAAGGGATAGATTAATAGACCACGTTTTAAGACACGAGTATCTGGTCAAATTAACATTAGAGGGAAGTGTGTGGGGTAAGAACAGAAGAGGAATACCGAGGGTGTAATACGCTAGATAGGTTACCGTGGAGGGTTGCATCAGACCAGTCTTAGGACTGAATACCACAACAACATGGTCAATGGGTTTACACTGCCAATTTGCCGTAACATAGTTGCTGAGACGTTTGAGGGTATATTTCGTTATGGACTCTGATAGTCTCTGCTTTTGTGGTGAGTTGTTGCACTTGACTCTCGTCCTTGGCTAGAAAGTTGTTCTCCGCGGCTCGTGCTCGTGGTCCACGAGATTAGATCGTCCGTCTCGGGCTATTTGCATTCCCCTCCCTCCTCGTCCTGGTGAGTTTCTCCTTATCTCTCGCTCTGGTGTTCTTACCGTAAAGGTAGCGAGTAGCGCTACAAGGCCGCGGAATCCTTCGGAAACTAAAATGCAACTGTAAAGAACCGCAAGGAAGGAATGCGGGGAGGCGCGCATCCAGTCTTCTTCCTCCTCCTCCTCCTCCATGAGAATTGCTTCTGTTGAACGTAGTTTTCGGCTAATGGCAGTGCAGGGGATAATTGGTGGTTGACAGATAATTAAGGCCGTGATTGGCCGCTGCAATCTCATTAGCGGGATTGTCCCGTCCCGCGTAAATGACGCTCAGTGCTCAGTGCTCCGTGCCCTAATTCGGCCAATCGCTAATTTTGTTCCCAGAGAAGGGGGAGAGAGAGAGAGGAAACATAAATCTCTCCAGTTCATCGCTCGCGGTTCAAGGATCCGAATCAGCGAGAGTTTTTACGACGCCATTTCCCGGAATTGTAAATATCCTACAACGGAATCCCTTAGAAAGGTCCTACATCGTTCTTGGCATCGCCGACCATTGCACGGGTCCTCCACACACTGGACCACGACTCACAGATTCTCTTTTTCTTCAAAGAAAAACTAAATGTGTTTATTTTTAATGACAAAAGAAGGTGGAAGGGGTGAAAATTGTTTTTATTTTGTCCGTAAAAATCATTCCGAAGGATTTCCTTTCAATTTTTTAACAGTTGCCAGTGTTCACTGACACTTGCGTCATCTCTGTAATCTCTAGCGTCCGTTCCGCAGACAACTTTAGCTGCATTACTCCATTTCGTTTCTCTAATTCAAGTAAGTATCTAATAAAAAGTACAGAAAATTTAGTGTATATATATATACACGAGGAGACACAGAGTCAACAGGAGAGCATGAGACAAAAAGAGAGACAAACGACAAAGAGAGGGAAAGACAAACGATAGAGGGAGCTAGACAAAAAGAAAGAGGGAGCCAGATGAAAAGAAAGAGGGAGCTAGACAAAAAGAAAGGGAGAGCCAAACGGACAGGCAGAAAGACAGAGACAGGCAGAAAGACAGAGACAGGCAGAAAGACAGAGACAGGCAGAAAGACAGAGACAGGCAGAAAGACAGAGACAGGCAGGAAAACAGAGACAGGCAGGAAAACAGAGACAGGCAGGAAAACAGAGAAAAACAGAAAAACAGAGAAAAAAAGGGAAACAGAGAGAAGTATAGACTGAATCGAAGGTATTAAAGTGGAGGTCCCGGTCTTGATTTTTGAATCCTGATGGTTTGTAAAAGAGGGGTGGAAATCGAGTTTTTATGTACAAAGGCAAGTAAGAAAGTATAAAGGCATATTGTATGATTTCCTACTGTGTTGTCATTTGACCTGAGTTTTATTGGCACTTGACCAAGTATAGATGGCTGCGGAATTGAAGATGAAGAGAAGCCATGGTCACCTTTTTCTTATATTCTGTAATAACATGTGCTACTTCACTGACGAGACGGAATGAGGATGCTGGAAGTCATGGCGAATAGTTTGGCGCGTAATTGCTTTTCGTGGCTATCTTCCCCTTCCCCCGCCCAATTTAATTAAAGCTGGTCCTGACGTGATGAGATCGTGACCGAAGTCTTCACCCTGCTTTATTCCGTCTCAAAATAGAGACACGCAATGGACAAGTGGAAGATTTGACGACACTTGGCGCAATTAGGAGTGCAGTGGACCGTGATGGAATCTCCGGGGGCAAATCACCTGTGGGTTAGCGAGGATTTGCTGTGCCGTTATAACGCGCCGTGTCCATCGAGATACCAACGCAACCCGTTACCACGTCAGGCACAGGCCAGACAACACAAATATGAAACTTCATAACATCAAGGAAAAGAGAAAAAACATCTTAGAAGCTAATAAGACGAGTGAAAGAAAACGCTCATTTCAAATAGGAAAAAATATAAGAGGGAAGTGAATGAGAGGTACTGACCAAGAAAGTATGATGCAGAGAGAGTGACACAGTGGGAGTGAAAGCAACTGCAACAAGAGAGAAAAAAAGGTAGACATGATAAAAATTAAGGAAAAGAAATAAAGTGACAAGGACGAAAACAGACATAGAATGAATACGACATAAAACAGCAGAGCAATACGGACAATAAGGAGGAAAATATAGAAAAGGCAAAAACGAGAAGAAAAGAAGTAAAATAATTCAAGCGAAAAGCAGATGAAACAGAAGAGACGTAGAAGAAACAAAAGCGACAAAACTCCAGAAATAAATTGATAACAGAAAACAAAACTATGAAAAAAAAGGTAAACTAGAGAATAAGTAAATTAAACAGACACGAGGTAGAAGTAAACAATAGTGACAGAACCCCAGAAATAAAATGGTAACATAAAACAAAACGAGAAAAAATTACATAAAAAATGAGAAGCGAAAGCGAAACAGGGGAAATGTTGCAGAAGAAAACGAAGGAAAAGAAACAGGAGGAATAATTAAATGTACTGGAAGAAAAATAAAAGCCTAAAGTAAATATTAGAGACTAAAGAAAAAATATGGGTTAAAGGAAAGGCGTAAGACGCGAAAGAAATCATAAAATACGAAATATGAAGTATAAGATGAACCCAATTAACAAGCGACGAGTGGGAAAAACAAGTGATGAAAGAAAACGTAACTTAAAAAAGCCGACAAGAGAAGAGATAAAGAGATTAAATAAAAAAGGGAAACAGGATAGACCGAAGCAGTGGAAAATATATTGGACAAGAAAAAATGTAACAGAGTAAAAATACGCAAAACGGATAGAAGAATATGTAGAATATAGGGTAGTAGATATATTAGTGAAAGACGGAAGGGCTGAGGTAAAAAGTGATAAGAAAGTGTAGATGGGATAGGAACGAAGAAAAGAGTGGAATGAAGGAGGCAAGTAGCGTGGATTCACAGAGGAAGGTATGGAGTCCTTTTTGGCGTGGGCGACTCTGTTAGAAACCCACACAACTTCTTTGCCTTCTACGCCGGTCCAGACTTTCCAGGCGAGTTCCTCAGCAGCATCACCCACCTCATTAAGTCACGTAAAGGACTATTCCTTCTCCTAATGGCGGCACGGCCAGGTCCTCCTTACATTATGCAGGTTTGACGCGAGGAAGGTGCAGGGATGCAACTTTACAGCCGCAAGGTTCTCCTCAAGAGCCTCTTTCCTTTATCTGCGACCGTAACTTTTACGAGCGAGGATCTTGTCTCCTCTTACAGCCGCCAAGTCTTGATTCCTCTCAATCTCATACAGCACGGTCCTCTATATATTTGCTGTTTATTACTTTATCTGCCGTCCAATAAACTTGTTTTCTCTATTTTCAACTAAATCGTTTTTTTATCTGTATCTTTATACAGATCTCTCTCCCCTCTTCCGCTCGAGTCTATCTCTCTCTCTCCATTAAACCTTTTCTCTCTTTATTAAACCATCTCTTTCTTCTCTAAAAATCCCCCCTCCATCTCCCTCTGTCAATTTTTCTATCTCCTGAATCAATCATTTTTTCACTCCTCAATTATTTTCGTGTTTACATAATTAATTGCTGTGTTACCCGCGTGGAAACCCGAGAACTGTTTCTTCACCGGGAAAGCCTTCAATCTTTAATAATTAATCATTTTTCTTTTTCAACAATTATTCCCATATTTTCGGCTCAATTATCCCTACTTTCATATTTCCCGTATTTTTGTTTACTTTTCCCTTCAACTAATGATAATTGTCCTTCTTTAATTATTCCTCCTTTTCCTCTTAATACTTTTTGGTCTTCGATAAATCCTTTCTGCTGTCTTTAAATATTCATTTTTTGTTACTCAGTTCAGCGTTTTATTACTCTCTCTCTTTCCATTTCTCTTTGTCTCTCTTTCTCTATTTATCCGTCTCTCTTTCTCCATCTGTCTATTTCATAATCTTCTCTCTCCGATTAATCTTCACCATTGATTAGTCCTTTCTGCTCCCTTTAAATATTCATTTTTTCTTACTCAGTTCTCTTTCTCGGTTACTCTCTTTCTCAGTCTGTCTATTTCCTCATCTTCTCTCTCCGATTAATCTTCTAGTCTCAGTCTTCGGTTAATCGTGCTTTATGTTCAATTAATGTTCCTGTCACGTTCTTTGATTTAAACTCTTCAATAAAACGTCTTTTCAAATCGGTCCTTTGTCTTTCTTATCGAGATCCTAGTTTCCCTCATTATTGCGTTTCTTTCTCTGCCGACTTATCCTGATTAGCGTCCCTGGTGTGGTGTGTGGTCTGTGGGGAAAAGCGAGCCTTGGACGCTGGAGGTCGTCGTGAGTGGCCGGCCAAGTGCAAAGCTTCCCTGGCGGGTGAAAGTGGCCGCCTCTCCCACGGACCCGCGACCCGCCCCCTGCCCTCCCCTGCCCTCCACTGCACGACTTGCTTGCAACTTCTTCCCCCAAAATTATTATTTATATGGCCACTTATTTTTCTCAGCATGAAGCCGCATGTTGCCCTCTACATTCTGCTCCACTTACTACTCTGCGTAACACTTAAGACCTCCAGCGTCGTCGTCTGTCCTTCTGATTGCGGGTCTCAGCCGCAGTCACTTAACGTCGCGACGTAACGAGGCGGGCGTCGGCGTCACATCAACGGGCGCTAATTTCCCCGACGTCTCCGTTGCTGTGTGTGTGTCGATAATTAGCAGCCATCGACCTGGGCAAATGAGCAATCTCCGGCTCTCAGCGAAAATTCTCCTCTCCCTCTCCCTCCTGCTCTCTTTGTCTCTCTCTCTCTCTCCCTCTGTCTGCCCTTCTCTATGTCTCTGAACGACGTTGAAAAATTACTCTTGATGTTTGAAAGTACGCAAACACTTGACAGACCTCCCCCGTCCACCTCTTCTTCTTCCTCCTCCTCCTCTATAGTTCCTCGTCCATTATTACACCGTGTGACGCGCTTACTTTATTCATCCTTGGGGGAATTTTCTAATCGGTTTGAAAACCTCTGGCAATGTCGCTTTCTCTCGGGGTTCTACGTCCTTTGCTGGTGCGACAGTCTCTAATGAAATGCAGTGAAGGTTTTTAAATTTTAAAACGTTTCGTCCCCATCTACTTTCCGTCGGAGGAATCTGCCACTCAGAGGGTGGTACTACGCTGCAAAGAGCTCCAGAGTCCGCAGTCACCACCGAGAATCGTCTCCCCACGACCCAGACAGAGAAGAAAACGTTCTGTAGACACACGAAATGAATTTAACAGGTCCCGAAACGTTTTCAATTTCCGACTTTTGGCTATCTTTGTACTTCAGTTATGATATTGAAAATTTGTATTATGGTAAGTTTACAATTGTCCGGTGGCAGATAGAAAATGAAATTATTTAAACATAAACACTCCTAATGTAAAAAAATAATCATAGTCCTTTAAAATGTCTATAGCTCTGAAAGAAAAACGAGAAACACTACAATAATTATATTAACTTAAAACTTCACTTCACTTTGACTATAACATTTAAATTCGAATATGCTTTTATATTATTGAGTATAACCACTTAACTTCACACGTTTTTTGAAATTTGTCCTGTGTTTATTTTGCTTAAGAGGATTTTCCTCCCCCAAACACCTATTGCAGTGGATGATGGTCCTATTTAGGAACGAGAAATTTCCAACATCTGTTTTTTGCTTTCTACATTTTACTTTGAATTGATGATCACAACTACCTATAAAACTGTTGCAGCTAATTCCAACCCTTGATTCAAGCCTTACTTTCTCCCTCCTTTGTCACAGTATCTCCGAACCCTTGTTCTACCTTTTCGTTCCTATGACCTTGTGCCCTACTCACAGCCATTTCCTCTATTTTTTTCTAATGCTACTATTTGATTCTTTCTATAGGGATCCCAATTCCAAAATTGGTCTAGCTAAGTATAAATATAACACCTCCCTTCCCTTTTTAAGTTCCTCATTATGAAATGTAAGGAATTCCACGCTTTTCGGGCCGTGAAATTCATCCAAGTCTGTTGTTGAAATATATCCCCAGATATTTGCAACCTTGGAATTATTTCCCCACTTGCCTTTTCTTTCTCATTTAACAAGGTGCGTTTTGTGAAAGAGATTCAGCTGCTTTAGTTTCCATTGATTTTCATTTTATTTTCCTGAGCCCTGCTACTGACTTATCCAGATTTTCTTGTAATAGTATCGTTTGTTCCTTATCTTTCTGTAGATGTCGCCGCAGTCGTCAGGTTAATTATTTTATTTGAAATTTCACATCATGTACGAACCTTGCTTCAGCAGAGGCCATCTCTAGAGACTTCCTTGCTAAATGATATCTGTGCCTGTTTTATTTAATTGGACCTCCTCCGCGTGTCCTAGTGATGCTGCGACGCATAAAGCCCACAACAAACAAGTTTCGCCACTCTTGTTTCGTCGTCGCCTTGTTTGCAGCAGTAATGAGTGAATCACACGACCTTTACGTAAGATTCGCGTGGGGGCGGGAGAGAGAGGGAGGAAGTGGGGGGAAGGGGGAGGGGGGGAGTTTCCTCCACCTCGGTGACTCCAAAACAGACTGCTGATGGTTAGCCTCGCCATCCTGGAACACTGTACCTGAAGGCTAAAACCCTGGACGAAACGTTGTTCTAGTGATCTTTAATCAGCGCTGTCACGTTGGTTGCTCAGTGAACTGCAAGGAGAGTCTGTCTTCCTTTTTACGGCGAGTTCTGGTTTGGCCGCTGCTGCTGTGGGTGTCTGCGAGAGGTCGAGGAGTTCGCGAATGTAAAGAACCGTCCCCGTTGTTGGTGGAACTGCTCAACAGCCACCACCACCCACGTCAACAACTCTCCTCTCCACTGTGTGTGGTGATATGAATACTTGGGTGAAGTGTAATGTCCAGCGACACACAATTCCATAGTGAGAGAAATGACACAGTCCTGTAAGTAGAGCATGTACTTAACCTATCGTTATTGTTTTAGAATAAACAGAATAGGGGAATAGAGAACAATATGGAAGAGTTAGGAGAAGATAAGTTTCCTTTAAGAAAGAATGTAGAGACAAGAGAAACAACAATGACTCTGCATCTAATTTGAAAATACAGAATAAAAAAACCGGACTACGTTAATGATTTTGTAGATTTATAATAAATCCTCAGATAATGCGAACTGAAGCAAATTATTGACTATTTTGAAGATGACAGAGTTACAATATCCAGAAAGAAGGCTTATACATAAACTCTACAGAAGGCAGTCGGGAATAATTAGAAATGAAGGGCAAGAAAAGAAAGCGGAAATTATAAAAAAGAACAGGAAATGAAGAAAGTGAGAAACGAAGGCGAAAAGGGATCAAAACACAAGGAGAAAAAATAAAAACCTAAGATTTGCCGATGGTATTGTAGTAGTCGGGAGTTAGAAGAAGACTTGGAAACCATAATAAATGGCAGGAACGTGGTCATGGAGGAAGTATGCAGCACGAGGATTAATAGAGGGAAAACCAAGGTGATGGAGTGTAGTATGGGAGACAGTGGAATAACAAAGGCTGTTAGATCGGGAAGGGATATTTTGATGGAAGTTGAGGAATTGTGGTACTTGGGAAGCGTAATAACTAGAGTAGTATAACACAGGCAAGGATGAGGAATTTACTTAGAAAACCTAAATAAAACTCCAAGATTACGAAAAAAAATCCCGTAACCTTTATAAAGCCTCCCAAATATTTCCTAAAAAATCTCAGAACCTGTTGCTGTTGTAGTATTCAGTCCGAAGACTGCAACACTTATTTCTGACCTAATCTGCTTAGCGTATTTCATCCTTCCCTTCGCCACCCACTTCTGCTCTCTTCCCACTAACGCTAAAGACCCTCGTGTCTCAAAACGTGGCCCGTCAGTCTATCCCTTCAAAATGTTCCATATTGTTCTCTCTTCCCTTTTTCTGCTTACATCTTCCTGGTTAGTTCCCCTACCCACACATCTGATTTTCTGAACAGTATATAAAAGTCCTCTATTTTTTTCTGTTAGTTGTCTTATACTGCTTAGAACTTCCATGTTCCGTGGCTGGTCGCAGGGCAACTGAGCATAATAGTTGTAAGCTGTCTGTTTGTCACGCAGGAGCACCAAGATGGACTGTTGCCTGATGGTGCCAGCCTCAGCGACCTTTGTGACGTAACGTTTCCTCAGGGCTGCACGCAGCGAGATTGTGTTTTGTGAAACTCGGGAGGGAATTCGCCCGCCGAGAAGCCGGGGTCGGGTTTCGACTCGGCTCAGCTATCGGTTACAGAACCCGCGGAGCTGTTGGCCAACCTGCATCTCCTTCTCTCGCTCTCAACATCCATCCGCGCCACGCAACTCGGGGCCAAAGGTCGACCAATACTGGATCAGCCCGCGCTGTCGAAAGCGGACGAACTCACCGTCCACGGCGTCATCTTCTGGTGACTGCGATCACGGAAACACAATCCGCAAGAGCATCCCTTTAAAATCCGTCGCCCAATTCATACATGCAGTTATATTGAATACATTTCAAAACATAATCATAGACGTCAACGAATCGAATGACCTCCTGTGGTCCTGTGGCTAGCGTAGCTGCCTCACAACACACAGACGTCACGATCACGGAGACTGGGATTAAACCTGCTGGAGAATCGACACCCTGACCACGTGTCACTCCAAATTTGAAATGTGCCATGTAAGGTGACAGACTGCGGTCGGAACACAGCCAAAGAACCTGCACCGCGAGGGTAGGATCCTAAAAACCATAGCCCGGGGGCCTTAGTCAACCCTTCCTTCGCTACGTTGCTCTACCTTCCCTTTTCAATTCCCTTCCTATACTATTAAAGAGGAGTTGCCTGTTTCAGGATCACCCTCATATAGCCTGTTAACCACAAAAAAAGAATAAGAAGACACCTTGAGTCATGACGCTATTGGCAATATTTAATACTGAAATTAACCGAATGACATCGGTCACGTTTCGTCTTCTCTTCTGTGACACCTTCAGACATAACGATGTCAGTATTTTGTATACAATCCTGTCTTCCGCCGATGAGTGCCTCCAAATGTCACTCCTGTGATAATTACCAATCGAAGAAACGACTTTAATAAGAAATAGTTACACCTGAAGCGGTCCCAGATGGGAGGAGACGAAACGTCGACGTAGGAAATTTGAAACTTTTTGTGACAAATACGAAAAAAATGTGAATAAATGAAATTAGCCACCAGTTAAACAGAGAGGTTTTTTATATTCATATTGAAGGACAGTTTCGTCACCACATTTGGGACTGCTTCATTTGATAAATTTTGATGAAAATGTGCCGAACCCGTGAACATACAAAATTGGCCGCCTCCAAAGGGCAGAATATTAACTCATTTTGTAAAAATACCGATGGTTGATAGAAAAATTTTTAAACTTATTTTTTTAAATTCCTGATAGTTATCTTGAACAATAAACAATTGTAATAAATCAATTAAGTCTGACATTCAATTAATTAAATTAGTAAATTGTAGTTGAGCCTAGCTTAGGTTTACAGGAATGGAGAGATATTGAATAGGTCCTTGGACGTCGACTCGGATTAGCTCAGCGGTAGAGCGCCTGCCCGGAAAACGGGTGGTTCATGGTTCAGATCCCTGGTCCGGTCGACATTTTATCCATTCTTGTCCTCCTTCCAAATTAGCTGCACGCTCCTACTTCAGCTCAATTGAAACATCTTGACTTCCTCTGAATTAAATTAAATGACGAGCAATTTTAGATTGAACGAAGTTTCGTCACCTAATTTGGAACTTCATGAGATAAAATTTTTGAAAGTATGATGACAATAGGTGTGACGTTTCATTTGAGGCGGTCAAGATGAGTATTTAGAGATTTGGGATATTTTTACAGGTGACCTAGGAAAGCAGAGAGGGAGGGAGGGAGGGAGAGGGCGAGGGCGAGAGAGAGAGTTCACGCTCTGCGTGTCATAATTTGTGACCCTGTAAGAAAATCCGAGGAGCCAGAATGTAAATTCCAGGTTTAATTACAAGCAGCAGCCTGTGCGGGAAAAAAGGAAAGTCTCTCCTCGTCATCCTGCAACGCTATTTATCCCTTCATTTACTTGTCTTTAATTTTTTTCCTGCCTGTTGGCGAACCTGCCTCGTCATTCCGGTGTCACTGGAATCCTCTCAATTTCAATGAGAAACTTTTCTGAGGGTAACTTTATGGAGGGTGACCTTAGTGGATGAATATTTCATCTACAGAGTTTATTGTCCACCCCCGACCCAACCCGCCTACCCTCGGGGAGATTTTGCCATCCATAAAAATCTATTTCATAGAAATAAATCTGTGGAATATATTCTAGATATTTTCATGGTCCGTTGGGACCCTAAGTGATCTTAATATATCGATCGAGTCACTTGTCACAGTGAACCTACACGTGACGTGACGTCCTCGCCCTGTGTAACAAAGTGTAACCCCTTACCCATAGGGATGCTAGAGTAGTAATTAACGCTCCTGGACCGTAAATTACGACGCACGCTACTAAATAATATCATTTACAAAAATATATATATGGAAAGAGAGTCAATGTCCTAGAATTCTGCGCCTACAGAAGGCAGTAGGCAGTAATTAGAATTGAAGGGCAAGAAAAGAAAGCAGAAACAAAGAAAAGAGTGAGACAAGGATGTCCATGCTGTTTAACTTATTTATAAAACAGGCGATGAAGAAAGTTAAAAATGAATATGGTAAGGGAATCAAACAAGGAGAATAAATAAAAACCCTAAGGTTTGCTGACGATATTGATGTATTAGGAGAATCATAATAAATAACATTAACGTGATCGTAGAAGAAGAATACAGCACGAGGATTAATTGAGCGAAAACCAATGTGATGGAGTGTAGTGTGGGAAACAGTGGAATAACAAAGGCTGTTAGATTGGGACAGGGATATTTTGAAGGAGATACAGGAAGTCTGCTACAAGAGTAGGATATCACAGGCAAGGAAGAGGAATTTACTTACGGGTAACACAAGTGTGAATATTAGGTAATCATTACTAAAAATGTTGATATGGAGCGTGGCGTTATATCGGTGTGAAACGTGGACGATAGGAGTTGCAGAAAGGAAAAGAATAGAAGTCTTTGAAATGTGGTGTTATAGGACAATGTTATGGTTGGATAAGGTAACTAACCAGGAAGTTCTAAGCAGAATAGGGAATCGAGAACAATATGGAGGAATTTAAAGGGATAGATCAATAGGCCACGTGAGTATCTTACCATTAGAGGGAGGGAAGTGTGTGTGGTAAGAACAGAAGTGGGAGGCGAAGAATGGAATTCGCAAAGCAGATTAGGGAGGATCTATTAGCTATATATGAATGAAAAGGTTTGTGCAACATAGGTTAGCATGGATCAGACCAGTCCTCGGACTGAGTACCACAACAAATTTATGTTGTATTAACATATCACCTTTTTGTGAAAGCCGCCCAAAGGGGTAAGACGTCAATATTGTCGTGGGGAAGAGCGTGCGTGTGCGTGCGTGTATCTCGGCGCAGATCTGTGACGTCACAACATGGCGACGACTGTGGGGTGGTTGGCACACCTGCTCTGAGGAGGAACGACGAGACCGAAGTGGCCGGGCCGGACCAGGCCAGGCGTTACTAACCCACAACTGCCAGTCACTTCACCTCTCCTCTCCTCCGTGGCGCTATTTATAACCACTCACAGATTACGATCTGCCGCAGTGACCCACAAAAAAGGGAAGGGGAAGAAAATCCCTCACAGAGGTGTGAAAATTACCCGCGAAAGGAAAGGAAGGCATCTAAGTAACCTCACTTCACTCTAAAATAGACTGTTTGAACAGGAGAATACCTCCTAAATAGAAATGTGAAAGAGGAAAAGTCGTAAGATAATCACATCCGTGGCACACCGAATATATTACACTTATAATCCAAATTATTTCTTGTCTCCCCCCCCCTTTTTATGTCAAAAATTAGAGACGAAAAGATTTTTTTATCCGCAATCATTTCAGTGTACTTTAAGTCTTTGGATATTAAACGACAACTAAAATATTAATACATGTATTTAATTTTAACAATACAATTTTCATATTTTTTCACGTTAAATGCTTTCTTGAAGCATTGAAATTAATTATTATTTTGTATTTTCCACCAGAAGAGGAACTGATCGATTATTAAATCAAAGAGGAACAATGGAAACAATTTTTTAAGACTTCGTAAATCGAAAAATAATTTGGAGGTTTGGGCAGGATTTTTGACGGAGAAATAATAAACTGATATTAATTCATGTTTAATAAATTAATGGCTGGTCTTTTAGATCAGATTTAGTATTTAGAACGCCAATCGATGTTTTTAGAGGATAAAAAATGTTTTAATCGTTAAGAGAATTAATAAACGTATTTCAATTAATGTTAATTGATTTTATTTTTGAGACAGGTTGAAAGCCCTGTGTTTTATAACACTAAAGTAGCAATTCTTATCTTTTCCTTAATCGCACTATCACGTTTTTTAAAAATCGCCCGTCCGTGTACACTGTTGAGGATTGCTTACAAGGAATATCGCTGGTAGTGGAGGTGTTTAACTTGTGCGTAAAGCGGAAGACGTTTCGACACCCCGTTTTCCCTCCGCTCAGATAGCAGGCAGAAACGGACTAACAATGGACCAATGCTTCCTTCCTACATTACAGAAACAACAGCAGCAGCAGCAACATCACGCCACAAGCGTAAAAAAAGTAGCAGAGCAGCTTTTTGTTTCTTTCTCTTCTTCTTGGACTGGGTTGTGCAATTGAGCCTCTTTGCTGATAAACATCTTCATTGCGCCAAGGAGGAACATCTAACCTCTCTGCACGAGACATCCCACATCTGCAGTAGTCGGAAGGACGTGGGACAAGTAGCGACAGCCCGAGATACCGCAACACAACTGGTCACAGATCCTTTTAGATTTAAACGTGGCGCGCTTTCCAACGATGATGACTCTTTCACAAAGACAATTATCAGTTCCCACCACTCCTCTTCGGGTGGAAACCATCAAATGTAATGAATTAAATTATATCTGTGAGTTTAATTACGCTCATTTATGAATACCCTCAATTATCCGACATTACCCTTATAATAATAATGATAATAACAGCATTAAAAGACGTATGCGGAGACGCTAGCCACTAGACCACATGATATATACAGCAGAGTGAATAGGAGTAAGAGTAAGGTCGGTCGCCTAGCTGAGGTATTGGAGCGCCGTAGTTGAACCTTAATAATTCCGTGTTTCACCGTTGCACTTCGTGACTAGTTGCGCGTCCTGAAAGCAGTAACGGGGGAGAAAGGTTGGCGCGCTCCTTTCATCCCACATACAAGGCACAGGTATCTTTTCTTCCTCCTCCTCCTCCTCCTCCTCCGTGGACCATCTGTCACGCCAGCGGCTCCTCCTTGCGAGGGGGAGACGAATCGCACTGTCAATGGGAATAAAGAGCCCGTTCCACACCTATAACGTTACATGGGGCAATATGGTGTCAAAACACAAAAGCCCAGTCATTTCCTGTGATTTCAGACGCTTGTAATTTATCCCTGGTCCTGTAGGGGTTGTCTCCCCAAGGACCTTCACCTTCCCTCGTGACCAGTTAGCTGTCTCAGTGGCCGTCTTCATGTCTTGCTACAAGTGGCGACTTTGAAGTCGAGAGAGAGACAGTGAAAGAGAGAGAGAGAGAGAGAGAGAGAGAGAGAGAGAGAGAGAGAGAGTTTTGAATGATTTTTTTGTGGTATTTAGTCCTTAGACTGGTCTGATGCAACCTTTCATGCTTACCTATCCTGCGAAAGCCTTTTCATTTTTACAATGCTATCACGAGACAAATACTGGAAACAAGTAAATCAATAAGAAAGAAGGCGAAGGGGAAAGTCCGTGGGGGAAAACAATGGATATTAGGAACAAAGAATCAGTCAGGTGTTCCCTTAACCACTAGAAAAGACATAATCGAATCAGCAACGGAATTCTCCAAAACAATATATACAAGCTCCCTACAAAACAAAGTCGCAAATAGTGACCCTGGCGATATAGAGCAGGTCACCACCGAATACATACCCGCTATAATATACAGTGAGGTTACAACAGCAATTAATGAACTTAAGAATGGAAAGACACCGGGTGAAGATAATATATACAATGAGCTCTCAAAAGAAGCTGCAGTTCTCTTAACACCAATCATTTCAACAAAATCATACAAACGGAGATCATTCCCGACCAAAGGAAAATAAACAATTATACTCCTTCACAAAAAAGGTACGAAGGATGACTTGAACAACTATAGACCTATAGGTCTGGTGTCAAACTTATATAAACTGTTCACAAAAATACTAACAAGGCGAATAACAAAAACACTTGACGAGAATCAACCTTCAGAACAGGCAGGTTACAGCACAGTGGACCATATCCAACACCATCAGTCAAATAATACAAAAGTCACAAGAAAATCACTTAAAAACTTACCTAGCTTTTGTAGATTACAGCAAAGCCTTTGATACAATCGAACACCAGAACATACTTCAAGCACTGACCAACCAAGGAGTACGAGTAAAATACATGCAGTTATTAAGAAAAATCTATAAACAAAGTTATGCTAAAGTAAAAACTGAAAAAACAGGCCAACATTTCCGTGTGGAAAGAGGAGTCGGACAAGGGGACCCTATTTCCCCAAAGCTATTTACCTGTATGCTGGAAGACATATTCAGAAAATTAAAATGGAATAGGCCTGAATGGCAAGAGACTAACAAACTTGAGGTTTGTAGGGACATAGTTCTATTCGCCAAAACTCCAAGAAAGTTACAATCAATGCTTCAAGAGTTAAACTCACACAGCAAGTTGGCAGGACTATCAATGAATAAATCTAAAACACAAGTGATGACAAACGGAGTACAAACCCCAACAGAGCTGCTGCATACATCACAATATAAATACATCTAGGACAAATAATTTCCTTTAGCTAGAAAATGGAAGAAGAAGTAAAAAGAAGAGTTTCATCAGCTTGGAAAACTTTCTGGTCCCTAAAGTTTATATTGTTGGACAGAACCCTAAATAGGAGGCTTAAATGGAGACACTAGAAAACTGCGTTTTTCCAGTATTGATGTATGGGTGTCAAACATGGGCTCTCAGAGTCAAAGAGAGAAACACTATGCAAGTATGCTAGAGGAAGATCCTTGGCATTTCTCTGAAAGATAGAGTATAGCATCTTGATACATAGGATGTCAGCAACAATAGACGTTGCCAAATGGGGAGGACACGTTGTGAGGCTACAAGACGAAAGATGGACGTTACAAACTATCACATGGGACCCCTACATAGGCAAGAGACCAAGACACAAGTGGGCGGACCTGTTCAAAAAACAAGCAGGAGGACAATGGATCAGAATAGCCAGAGACAGAAATTTGTGGAAAGAACTAGAACTACAACTAAGTGACAGTGTAGTGTAGTGTATTAGCTCACCGCGTGAGACTACTTGTAGGAGGCCTATGCCCTGAATGAGACAACATAAGGCTATTTTCATTCATTCATCACATACTCCCTGACTGCTCAGCGTTTTCCATTCTTGGCCTCCTCTGCTGTTTACTTTCCTCTAATGCTGAGAGCCTCACGTTCCAAAACGTGCTCTATTAAGTCCTCTATATTGTTCTCTCTTCACCTATTCATCACATAAATTCCTGGTTAGTTACCCTATCTACCCACCCCTTCCTACTATAACACGGCATTTAGAAAGCTTCTATCATATTTAAACATGTGAGCAATTTCACAGGAGCGATCGACCTCGTGAGGGGTCATAATCATACATTGCCATGTCTTCGTCAATATTAAAAACTAATTAAGATTCGGTAATTTTTTTGGAGTGACAGGCTACATGAGGCTGACGCTGAAACAAGGCAACTCTACTTTAATAGCATATTAAGGGAACAGAAGAGGGGGGATTTATGTGGAAGGCGGAGCAAAGTAGCCAAGGGTTGAAGCCTAAACAGATGCAAGAAAACCCCTGGGAAACCTGCATCAGGTAGGCCGGGCTATTGGGTATTATTCTCACGCCCTTTTATTGACGGGAGTTGAGTCTGATTCGTTCCTCGTTTCAGCTGTAACTGTCCTTGCAACGTTTACATTTCTTTACTTGGAGTGAACGTCACCAGCAGCATCTATCTACCTGAAGTGGTCCTGACCGTCGTCACATCTTGATGACGTGAGATACGGGTGTGACTGCGGTGGTCTAGTTCCCACACGACTCTCTCTCACTCCCCCCCCCCACCCCCTCCTTATTAAGATGGCGCTTTATGCCGAGGAAGCAGGCCGAGACTGTGCCCTTGGACCTTCACCATCCCTCGCAACAGCCACCACCAGTGATGATGCCCTGGGAGAGGGCCAGAGGCTGTTTGGTGCGATTCGTCTCGCCGCACACCTTTATTATACGACAAGGGCCGACATTTCGGCTCCAACCAGCGACGGGGACGAGGGAGAGTGAAGGAAGGTAATTCACTACCTCAAGCTGTAAATGGAGCGACGAGGAATAGTACGAAATCTCGTCTGGTGGGAAACCTGCCTGCCAATCGTGAAGGTAAAACGGCTTGAGGGGATTATTTTTTAATTCCCAATGCTAAAAGTCACCCTTATTTTACGCAAAACTAAACTCAAATGCACTCAAACAGACTTTAGGCCCGACACGAAGCGTTTTGTAGCGTCAATTTCATCCAGTTCCTTCAAATTCAAATAATAGACACTGCCATTCTTATTGCCAACATAAAAATATTATGTATTCATTATACTACGGGGAAATAAAAGATTTTACCTTGTTTCTCAAGACTTGGTGTGTAATGTCAGTTACTAATCGGCATAAAATTGAGAAAGTACCTGAAACAAACAAAGAAAAATTAGTCTCTTACGTTGATAAAACCAGCTGGAAACTACAATTATATTGAATTTCAGAACCTTTGACTTAAAACAGATATTCTATACGCTTAAACTACGATTATTATTCTCGCATCTATAAGGTTATAGTGCACCTTTCCTTCGTTTGAATTAATTATTTTATTTTAATTTACATTTAATGTAAATAATTCCCGGAACAAGCTTCCAGCTAAGAATAGTCCACAATTTCCCTCGAAGCAGACAAAAGGAGGAAACCTCCAAAAACCAATCAGGAAATTGATAACCTGATTTGGATTGTGGTGTTAAGACAACTTTCCACAAATTAGGTGAGCTGTACGAAAAAGGCCTGAGTGAGGCACAAAGATACAGTTTTGGGGTCAGGATTGACAGAGAGGAGCAGATGGATGAACACGTAGCCGAATGAACCGTACTTTGCTTCCAGCCCTGTGGCAAAAGTCCCGTTCTGGTAAGTCACAGGAAGTTTCTTTCTTGAAGTTTATTAATTTTTACGTAAAAAATTTCCTTCCGAGTTTCCATATCGAAACACAGTAACCTGGGGGTATAATCTCATGATGGAACAGTCGGCAATAGTTTTTTACTTAGCTCATTATCTTTTTGTATATATTTTCTTTTGATTTACCTCTCTGAATAAATGCAGGATTTTTAGACTTTTGATTTTGACTGAATTCGTGGCGCCCATTAATTAATCTAAGTAAATAGTTTCTCATTTACTTATTACATTTTGCCCTCATATACCCTTGTTACATGTTTTTTTTCAATAATGGTGAGTCGATCTTGAAACGGAATAAAACAAGGCGTATATGAGGTATTAACGAATACATTTTTTATTCTATGTATGTTTGTGTTCTCGTTTGTATTTTCCCCGTCTAACAAGAAGGTTAACTCGAGAGAGCCACTTTTCTATTAATTGCGAGTAATCCTTGATGAGGAGGAAGGATCCTTGGCTCCGGTCCAGGAAGACCGAGCAGACATTTATTTCTATTAATTGGCAAGCGCCTCGGGACACGGAGCGTTTATTACTTCTTTGCTTCGACGAGAACATTAATTAAACAGGTCTTGAGGGGGGAACGATAAACCAACAACAATAAATCAGAGCGAGGAGAAAAGGTGAGGAGAAAAATAATCAACGGAGAAATCTTCTCTGATCCGGACAGGACCAAGTGATCCTTCCTCTTAAGCACCTACTCCTTTATGCAATTAAATATTATACTATGTTAATCTCTATTTACTGGCCAACCACTAACTTCTCCACTTAATGTATATATATATATATATATATATATATATATATAGTAACATGAAAAGTTACACGCAACAATGCGGGCCAGCTTGCGAGTTGCAATTGTCGCAACTCGGGCCAACAATGGAGTCTGGCGAGACTCGAGGAGTCGTCATGGGGTAGTGAAAGGAGAAGGATGTATCGGCAGTTGCGGACGGAGAAAGACCACGCCCTGTAGCGATAATTTTTCTCATGTTCTGAAATGGATTAAAGTTATTAAAATCCACTTTTTTGGTATTTTTATTAAAAAATACCTGGCGCCCAAAAAGCATTTAAATCCTCGAATACGGAGGAACGCCGGATCTTCTACAATATATATATCCAAACGGAAATAAGGTTATCTAAAAAATGAAACTTACTTTACCATATTTTATTTTATTGAATAATTCAAATTCCAAGGAGGGATCTTTTTCAAACTCGTCAAAGATAATATACAGGCTATTTCAAAGAGCGAAACACAAACGCACAGCTTCTGAGAAGAAAATTACTCTCTGTGTGTTTTTTGTTGTCGTATTCAGACCTAAGATTTGTCTAACGCAACCCTCCCTTATCTTGCGCAAGCCTTTTCATTTCCGCAATACTAAATCAAACAATATCCACCCAAATTTGCTTAGCGTATTCCATCCTTCGACTCCCTCTTCTTTTCTTACCCCACAACTGCCCTCTAATGATAATTTTATAAGAATCTCATGACTTAAAGCGTGGCCTATTAATCTATCCCTTCTCTTAGTCAACGTCCTCCACATTGTTCGCTCTTATCCTATTCTGCCGAGAACTTCCTGGCTAGTTACCTTATCCACCCATCTCATTCTCCTTTAGCACCACAATTAAGAAGCTTCTATTCTTTTCCTTTCTGCAACTCCTATCGTCCACGTTCCGCACCCATAAAAACGCCACGCTCCATACCAACATTTTTAGCGCTGATTTCCTAATATTCCCGTAAGTAAATTCTTCTTTTTAGAGAAATTTTTCCTTGACTGTGCTATCCTACTCTAGTTATTACGCTTCCCAAGAGCAGAATCCCTTACCTTCAGTCAAAATATCCCTTCCCAATCTAACATCATTTGTTATTCCACTGTTTCCCATACTACACTCCATCACCTAGGTTTTCGTTTTATTAATCCTCATATTGTAGTATTTCTCCAGGACTACATTCATGCCATTTATTATGTTTTCCAAGTCTTCTCCTGACTCCCCTAATACTACAATATCGTGAGCAAAGCGTAGGGTTTTTATTTCTTTTCCTTGCAGTATGATTTCTTTTCCATATTCAGTTTTAACTTGCTTCATCGCCTGTTCTATATGTAAGTTAAACAGCATAGGGCGACACACTGCTGCATCCTTGGAGTGTGTGTTTAGGATGGCGATGTTAAACGATTTGGGATCCGTTGCAGTGTGTTGTACCAGCTTCAAAGTGCGAGAGGGTTTATGTAAGGCAGTCAGGTGACGTAAGGTGACAAAGTTGCCTTGGAAACCTGGAAAGGCTCCAGAAACAAAGAGGAAAACTTTATGAAATTTATATCAGGACTAATTGCGACATCTCGTCGTGGTGCAGACAAATTATCTCCCCCCCCCCCTCTGTCTCTCTCTCCTTGTCTCACTGAACAACGCGTGAATACCTTGGAAAGGAGACTGCAGAATATTACTACTAAAGGAACTTCTTGCGTTATAATTATTTGCTCTGTTATTATTATTAATGGTTGATGGCCGAGGATGAAGTTACTTCTTGAGGAACATCTTGAGATAGTTCTTGTACTTTCCTTTAATGCGTAAAATAAAGACGTACAATTTTTTTAAACTGAGGAATGACTATGATGACGTCACAGCAAACATTACAAATTTTCGTCTCAATTTTAAAAATCCGAACAAGTCATACACTATTATAAACTCTAATTTCCTACTAGATTATTTACGTATTGATATTTCGAGACTTTATATAAAAGAAATTCTATTAGACCTGAAGAGGAACCATAGACACGTCGTGCCAAACATTGTTGTTGCGTTGTAATATTTCATTTGATTGTGTCTGAGAGCCGCAACAGGTGGGTGGCGCCGGTCGCTGCGCGGTCCATCCATCAATCACCTGGCGAGAACGAATCAAGAAACTCGCGATCTAAGGAACCTTGCCAACGATAAATAGGTAAAACCTGTCTACGGTCCTACAGTTCCTCATCAAGAGGAAGCAAACTCTGGGCCCGGCTGAAGTGTCACGTGATTGTCACGTCGCTGACCAACTCGGGGAATGAAGCCAAGCTTCCAGTCACATCAGCAGCAATACATGACACACTAACACGACGAACTCCACTGCCTAATACTATCAACAGATCTAACATTTCACGTTGTCGTTGTGGTGTCGACTCCTGAGACTGGTCTGATGCAACCCTCCATGCTAACCCGTCTTGCGTAAGCCTTCCAATATGATCCTTACGACCAATTATTAATTGTTATTAAGTGAATTATCGTCTGATATTAAAAATCAAAAATTAAATTTCCGGCCCCTTTTTTCATACAGTTTTTATTTTTTATTCAAACAACGTTCCGACGCATATTCGAACCTTCTTCAGGTTTACAATCAAATTATTGTTACATCCAATTATTATCAATAAACATTAAAATGTATAAATGCCAGTTTCTTTATACCAGAGAGAGGTCCGAGTCTTGTGCAAATTGTGCCTAAATAAGTTCTTAGTGCTGCTGCCTCGGACCTCTCTTACTAGTTATAAGGAAATGAAATTGCTTGCGCAAGGTAGGTCAGGGTTGCATGAGACCAGTCTTAGGACTGAAAACGACAACAACAACACATTTATATTTGTAGCAGAAATGTGGTGCTATAGAAGAAAATGAGATGGGTTGTTGGAACAACTAACCTGTAATGAGAATAAGAGAAGGGAAAACAATATGGAGGACTATAGATTCACAGGCCAAGACACGTGGGTATTAGCATTAGACGGAAGTTAAGAGGACGTGGTAGTTATGTGAAGAAGTAAAGACTTGCACTAAGAGTTGTATCGGGACTCCATAGTAGAACAGGGTTTTGAATAAGGGGGCGGGTTCCATGTTGAAATTGAATAAAAGAAGGCGTTTGTGCGAGGCTATGGAAGGCAACTCTCAAGATAATAGAGTGAGTTTGGTTTCCATATGGCGTCACGGCGCCGAGTGTCGCTATCGATCCTCACCACGGCGCGGCGCCTGTTTTCATTGGGTCAGGAGTTTCTCTGGCGCCGCGTTTACGAGCTCAGCTTTGTTGATTTTTTTGTTTTCAGCTGGTCTTCAGCTGTTCGCGGCAAGGGCGCAACATTAACAATCAAAATAACCTCCATCTTAACCTAACATCACAAGCTTTCATTTAATTTCATCCACGGTGCCCGCTATGTTCACGTTTACACACCAGGACTCCTCTGTGCAGGCTGAACCCAACGTCAATACACAGAGACCAGGCAAAAGAATACATTGCCCAAAAATTTATTTAAAATAACAACGTAGGTTTCTGACTTTCAAATTTACAATAAATAAAAAAGTCAGCATATAAATTTATCATGATTTATTCAAAAACTACGTTTTGTCTACTTTTTGAGACTTCCTCAGGCGTTCTACAAACGTATATTAAAATAAATTAAATATGGGTTTCTATGTTACAATTTTTTAATTTATATATAAAAAACATGGTTGAAAACTTACAAATTTAGCAATTCTTCACATTTACTCCTCGACTCTTCGTCGAGTATATATCTCGAGGTTATTTATATTTCCAATAAATTAAAAGACTGTCAAAAAAGTCAACATTAAAAAATATAACTAAGCGTCCGTGGAGATGGTCCATGTGCGACACCAAATTCTTCACATGTAAATTCAATAATCGTTTCGACTGTGGGAGGCAAGGAGTAAATGTGATGTATTGCTAAATTTTAATCCTGAAGAAGGTCTCAAAATGGAGATAAAACGTCGCTTTCTTTAAGAAATATATATATATATATATATAATGCTGACTTTATATATATATATATATATATAATGCTGACTTTTTTGGCCGGCTTCTAATTTATTGTAAATATTTCGTTGACATTACACATGATTAATATTTCTTACGGTAAGAAAGTGGTTTAGTGACAATCAAATATTGCCAACTTGTTTTTAAAAAAAATACGAATTTGGAGGTTATTATTTTGTTATAATAGGAACATTATATGTAACACAGCTGTGCTGCTCTTTTTACGAAACGAATAACGTCGTTATTGGAGCGAGGAAACACATGTTAACGCTGGAATTAAAAACCAAATCACACACAACAAGAAAACCTCATTTTGGCATAGGTATGTGCGTTTGTGTTCGGTTCTAGTCTGATGGGTGTTTAGTGTACGGTTGCGTGTCGGCAGAGGAAGAAGTCAGACAGGAAGTGCAACAAGGGAGAACTTCCGGCCTTCTCGCATCTGTGCCTCAGTCGCTCTCCTCTCCTAGGTCCTAATCCCAACTGTTATGACGAGGCAATCGCTGAGGTTGTTGGAACACTAAACAGTTTTCCTTCGCTGTACACAACGAGAACGTCCGAAATATTTGCCAGGCAACGCGGAACAAGCGGTAATCAACGTAAGAGAATAGAAACGAAATTATGATGCTTTAAAAATTTTATGCGTCTATCAAAGTAATTTAATAATTTCAAGTATAATATTCCTGGATTGCGAAATTCCAAATAAGACAACGAAAGTTAACTACAGGAACCGGTAATTCCTAATCCCGTGAAGAAAGTATATTACAGGGAAAAGAAAAACAGTTCTGAGTTAATCAAAGACAGAAAAACAACGCGAAGTAGTGTAAATATCGAATCAATCAACAAAAGATAAAAGGACCGGAAATTCCTGATCAGATAAAGATAGTATATTCAACAGAATTTTAAATTTCTCAATAAATAAGGCTGGAACTGGACAGGAACTGGAAATCAAATAAACAAATGAAAGAAATATAATAATTCTAGGGAGTGGAAATATTATAGAGGATCTGAAAATTTCTGAAACACACACATATGAAATAATTTAGGAGTCAAAATTATTAATTCAAAACCAGAAAATATCTTCTCATTTTCCCCGTCTCCTGTGTTCCTATCCCTCTGTTAATCTCCCAGTCCCTGGGTTGTCTCGCAGCCCCTCTTTTGTTTCCCAACCGCTCTTTTGCCTCTCTGTCCCTCTGTCAGTTTGTCAGTCTCTCTCTCCATCTCCGCAAGCCTTAAAATGCAATAAAATGATTAAAGCAAAGCTGTATAGAGCTTTAAAAATCCAAAATGAGAATGCTTGAATATCCTGTTGACTATTTTCAATATTATGATCAGGTCCATAAACTTCATTTGTGAATGTAATTATAACCGCGCCTAATAAATGGCGTCAGCCTTTCCTGGACCAATTCTGTCGGTGACGAGTTGTGATCCTTACCGTCCCTTACGCAACGTGCTATAGATCCAGATCCCGTGTCTGTGTGTGTGTTAATCATTTGCGTCATGTCGAGTCTGCGCTGCGGCGGAAGTCAAGGTTAATCACGCGATAATGCCTTGCCAAAACACTCCCCCCCCAGTACGGAGCTTTGGAATATTCCATCTAGTTTTATTCCTTGAGACGTGACGACGTGGAGCGAAGAGGGAAGGCGTGGACAGGTGGCAGGTTGCGTTTACGAGGTCAAGGGTGGGTCCCGCATTACTTTCCTTCCTTCCTTTCTTTCTTTGTCGAAGGTTTTCTAAGGCAGGAATGCAGAGGACTCTCCCATTCACGGCCTTCAAGGCCGCCGCGTCCATCCTCCCTTGCCATCCCTCCACCTGCTCTGCTCTGCTCTTCTCTTCTCTGCTCTCCTCTCCTCCACGATGGAAAGTGCGGGAGGTTCCGTTACGCTCCTCTCACAGACCTCGTGTCGCGTCACGTCACGTCGCTGACCGTGAAATTCAAGATCACATGTTGCCGCGGCGAGATTAAAACAGGGAGAAATAAGGCAGCCGGAAGAGGAAATGACTAAATACCATCACAGTGCAGTGCAGAGTTATGCAGCAAGAACTGTCCTTCACTCGCGTGTACAGCAAAGGGCATCTTCACATCAAAATCTTTCATTTATTCTATAGATACAATTTTACGCCTGCTTTATGTAAAAAATTTAAATCAATTCATGACCTGATTCACGCTTCGTCTTCCTTCAATCAGAAGCAAACAACAAATTAGTTAAATTACGGTCAAAAATGTCAGCAAACAGATTCAATTAACATTTAGTTACTTTTAAGACAAATTTTTATCTGTATTTCTTCAGATAAACCATTACGCGACACTAAATTACAACATACTCAGAGTATCCGTTAAAAAAAATAGCTGAAGAAGTCCTCAATGATAGCATTTATAGTAGCTGTTAATTACATTTGTTTTCCGGCATTTTAGCACATTAGTCCATGTCCACTGTTTTTTCATTTATATTTCCAACGATTAAGACTCGGAGAAAGGTGGAAACACCTGGAATAAGGCGGCGTCTAGAAAACGTGTCTAATGTTGTTATTTCAGCTAGAAAATTCCCCTAGGATACCTTTCCCTTAGTCAGCAAAAAAATCCCCGCACTTGGCAAAAGATGAAAAAATATTGGTGTATGCACATCACATGGGGTGAAATTTCATCCATCATCCCCCTTAATAAATATGTATAATTTTATACAGTGCGCAGAAATATTTTGAAATATAAATAAAATTATTTAATTTTTAAAGCGCAAGTATATTTTGCCTAATTAATTTTAAAAATTTATCATTAAATTACAACATATTTGGCCGTAATTTTATTTATTTTACTGAACGTGAGAACAAGCAGTGTACCCCCTTCATGTATTTATCGTGCGGTTGTAAGGTCGTCTAGTAGATTAATGTGTTTTATCCGTGTCTTAAGGTGACGTGAGAGAGGCAGAGAAAGTTTAACCTCGCCGGAAAGATATGTTGGCGAGCGGATGCGTTAAAATGTTTTAACGAAACTGATTTATCATTCTGAAACAGTAAAAAATAAATAAAAAACAATTGCGTGTTCCGCAGAAAAGGTACGTAATAATCTGATTATGGAGCTGTGTGTAAGGTTGCGAGAAGGAAACGTTGAGGTAACTGTTTAATTGTATTGGAAGTGGGAAGGCGAATGAGGTTAGGTGATACATTTCCGTGGCAACCCACGATGAAGTTGGCCTGACGTCCCTTGCCTTCAAGCTAATTGCGGGGTTGCTATAATAGATGGCGCCCAATAGCAGGGTGCATTTATCTGCGCAAATACGGCTGAAATGGCGGCGGGTTCACATTTTAATGATTTAATTTTAATGTAAAGTCCGAATTACACGACGAATTTCAATCAATTTTTCACAAAAGCCAGACGTAAAATTAAACCTTTAATTACGGACTAGCGACCAATTTAGAAAAAATTTCACTGAATTCTCATCCAGTGGATTCTTTTCTCGTATTAAGGAACCATGTGGGGTGCAGAAAAGTGAGCAAATATTAGAGCATGTCCATTACTATTCTTCCGCAGGAAGAAGGTACCGAAACGTCGTTTCTCTCGCTGTACTCTACATAAATTCTGTATCAGGTTGTGAATTTTAATTATTTTTTATTTTATCTGAAAATATTTGAGTGAGTGAGGAGTTATAAACCTATAAAAGTAATTATCTATAGGGGATTTTAGTGAGGGTGGGTCGATGTTGAAATGGTATCAAGCAAGCTGTGTGCGAGTGAGGTATTAAAGAAATTCTTTTTTTAATTTAAAGGCTATACATTCCATTTCTACATCGGCCCACCCTTATTGAAATCCATTATTATACATAAATTTATTCATTGAATAGTCATTTCTATTTAAAAAAAAACCTTCCCTTCACTCAGTAGTCTGTGCAATGACAATATTTTCATTAAATGTTTAAGTGCCAGCCAGCCTTTCCGTGACGTCACTATCCCCGTACTGACGTCACGAAGTGACATCGCGGTCCCCTTCCCCGATATTTGACGGTCGTTTCCGCGTCTATGTTTTCCTAGAAGGCTAAAGACGGGGATAGATTTAAAGGGGGACTGTTTTGGGTGCGAGTACGCATGCGCAGTAGAGTCGCTCGATACGCAGGACCTCGCAATCTATGCCTGCCAATCTCTTCCTCCTCCTCCACTTCTCCTGTTGGCTGTGCAAGGGTGGTTCACATATCATACACTAAATATTGATATAGACAAATTCTACAGTACATCTATAGACACCTGCAAGTCTTTAGACGCCAAGTGACGGACAAAATCTATTAACAATAAAAATGAATATTCCTCAGGCATTTAAACGCGTGGTCTAAATTTCAAGACAGAACTCGGAGCAGATATTCTTAAACACCCGGAGGACCAAACCATTTGAAGTCGCCCAAGTGCATCGTGGCGAGTTTAAAGTTTAAGTTCTTGAGAATTATTAGAAACTAGACTAAATTTAGTAGACAAGTACCTAGTTTAAAGAATTAAACATTAGTGCTTGGTTTTGTTAACCAGTTTTAATGTGTACAACACGGATCGGCGTTTTTTAAAGAGGAATATATATGTATATATATTAATAAATGTGTTGTCCATTGCAGAAAGACGGTCGGAATAGTTTAAGTGACAATTTTTGAAGACGGTATTTTGATTGTTTGATGTGGTAGAGAAAGACGTGAGATGGACCGCGGCGTGCAGATTTCTCATATGAGGAATGTTCCCAGCAGGGTGCCCGGCACCTTTCTCCCCTCTGCCAATAGAAAGTAGTAGTTGTTGACAGGGATCTCCCCTCTCTCTCTCTTTATAAGCATCCTTAGCGGCCATGAGATCATGATCTGGTTGTACGCACCACAACGACACCCACGCAACTTTTCCTCCGCACCGAGAGAGAGAGAGAGGTTCATGTCGCGTCCCTTACCTGCGGCTGCTTCCTCCAAGCCCAACAGCAACACTGCCCTCGTCAACTACGACTTCTTCACACACTGTCGAATGTGCACGAGCTTCCATCGAAAGGACGAGCCCGTGCAATACACTCCACTGACAGGCAACCACGTCACCGTCATTCCTGACATCCCATGTCAGGATCGTGGCCTCTATATATATATATATATATATATATATATATGCATTCCGCCCCCTCACGTCGGAAACTACTCCACGCGGTTAAAAGTATATATACACAATGTCCATTTAAATTTATTATATAGATATATTATTATTTATTAATATATATAGGACCCGCTACTCACCTGTCATCATGTCGATGAGGTTCTCCAGATCCGGACTGAGTTGGCGTTGCTCCTGCTCCGTGAGGCCGAAGTCCAGGGCCCTGAAGATGACGAGCGCCAGCTGGTAAACCATCTGCAAACAGCACAAGGAAAACAAAACATCTTCAGTTCGGTCTTCAAGATCCTCAAATTAAATTACTTGGTTTATTTTCATTAAGAAAAAATGTATGGACACTTGTAGCGTTGACCGTGACAGATATGTAGTTTTATATTAGTGACACATAAAATATCAAGGCTGCGGAAACAATGCTAGGTCAACACACTCCACGGTAATCATCTGTAGGAGTACTTCCTATTTTTTTATTCGAATGTCTGGTTCTCAGTCACCACTGCAAGAACTTAATAACTACACTTCTTAGCTTCTAGCGGAATAAGACTTTCCTCTACCGTGTCTTACTACCGGTGACAACAAGAAATATTGTACAGATCAAATGATCTCCAGAACGAGAAAAAAATTCAGTAGGCCAGGAATACTTTCTTGAAGCAAGGTAAAATATTATGCAAGCTATAAAATAATATGTACGGGAGAAACATATTCTAAAGGAGCGAAAAACTGCAGGCTGCAGTCGAGAAAAAATAGTGGAGTCGAGGAGAAAAAAATACTGGAGTCGAGGAGAAAAAAATACTGGAGTCGAGGAGAAAAAATACTGGAGTCGAGGAGAAAAAACTACTGGAGTCGAGGAGAAAAAACTACTGGAGTAGAGGAGAAAAAACTACTGGAGTAGAGGAGAAAAAACTACTGGAGTCGAGGAGAAAAACTACTGGAGTAGACGAGAAAAAACTACTGGAGTCGAGGAGAAAAAACTACTGGAGTCGAGGAGAAAAAACTACTGGAGTCGAGGAGAAAAAACTACTGGAGTCGAGGAGAAAAAACTGGAGTCGAGAAAAATAATTACTAGAGCCTGAAAAAATACTGGAACGCGGACATGACAGAGTCTGTGTGTGGGATAATTAATATTCTCCGTGTATTTGCCTGATGCCTGTAGAGTGTTGAATACAATGGCCGCCGCTACGGAAGCTAAGCTAAGGTTGGCTGCCCTACTTGAATATTCACCACTCACTCACGGCCATTTTTGCTGTTTGTGTTGATCACTTCGCTCCTGCAGCCGGAGAACATGTGACATAAGCTATTTCCTTTCAAGACTAATAACTAAAAATAAAATCCCTCCATGTTGTAATTGTACCACTGGAGTCATTAACGAGAATGATAGGGAAACTTTGTGAAGCGTGAGGTTAGTTTTTGAGCAGAATAGAAAAGTCCACAACTTAGGACAACGTAAGAAGAAAATTTCCAATCGTGGCTGCCAAATACAACGAAAACGAAGGCAACTTTAAGGATCAACTTCAGTAATTCAATTGAAATGTTACGTTTGCTTACTGAAGAATAAAATAACCCCAATTAAATTTTGTGAACGACCAAGAGTAGCGAAATTCTTGAAAAAACAGTGAACAAGCATATACGAAAACATTTCTCAGCTCCCGTTAAATTTTAATGGTAATTTTGATTTCATTTCGAAGCTCTTCGTATTACTAGATAATATACATATGTCTATCTATTTTTAAAATTTTATAAAGGCTGGAGGCGTCATAAAAGAAATCCGGATTGGGAGATTAAAATCTGAAAGAGAGAAATAAATATGGACGGGACAAAAAATTCCAGTTGTAAAAAAGTAATTTGTTAAGGCAGAAAAGACTGTAGACGCAAAATAAATTATTAAATACGAAAAACGCGTAGGTGTAAAAACTTTTCTGGCAGTGAGTCCAAAAAAACGGGAAAAAAAGAAGAACGTAAAGGTGCAGGAGAAAAAATTCATAAGTGAAAAATAAAACTCCAAAGTCAAGAGAAAAACAATTTCAAAGGCCAGATAAAAAATTTCCAGGAGAGAGAAAAATGTTCTAAGGTCAGAAAAATAAATTCTAGAGGCCAAAAATTAATTTCGGAGACGAGGAAAAGATTTAATGCGAGAAACAATTCCGGAGGAGAGAAATAAATTCTGGGGGATGAGAGAAAATATTCTTGAGGCGAAAAAATTATTTGTTTTACCAGAAAATATTCTGGATACGAGATAAAAATATTCTAGAGGCGATACAATAAATTATGAAGAGAAAAAAATTTAGAGGTGCGGTAAAAATTGATCGATACAAAATACTGGAATTTACAAAGAAACTATAGGACAAAAAAATTTGCTGTCGATAAAATTAATTCTAGTCACGTAAAACTATCTAGAAAGGAAAATAATATTCTGAAAGAAAAATATTTAGGGGAACAGAAAATATCGGGTTGGAGAAATCTTTAAAAACTAATCTGTGAATATTAATCTTGAAAAATTCCGAAATATTCTGGAAAAATTTCAAAGGTTAATATACCGAAAAATAAATATAGAAAAAAATAATATATTACGGGGGAATTGTTTATGGTGTCCTGCAGAGTATGAAGTGGTTATTGCTGAAGTTGGTTAATATCTTTACTCCACAATGAATTGTGGACTCGTGCGTGACGTTTCACAGTCGTGGACGATCATCGTCAGTATGGCCGAGACTTTCTTGTCGTCGTCGTCCTTCTGTCGCAAACAATTCGAGAAATTGGTTGTGTCAATGTTTGGCAGTGGAGCGTTCTGTTTCCATTCCTTTGTGAGATGAAAGTTAACTTTGTTCCACTTTCCTTGCCCTCTCTCACGATAAAAATGTCGCTCCTTAGGTCTACAGATACAACTGTAGCTGTGGAGATTTGACAGGGATGACGTCACGCCATCTTTATTACGTCCCACGGCGCGCAGTTGTTGCATTAATAAATAATCCTTGGCCCTCATAGCGCGTACATGGCCAGCGACAACTTTCCCTGTAAATTATCGACCAGTTGCAATCAGGATCGATATATATTTAATCAACGCAGACACGTCAGCGACTTTCTTTAACCCATTTGCATCGCAGTCGTCCAAACCGAGCAAGCTATTTCTATCCAGAGAATATGACAGTCTCGGGGGAAGGACGACGAGAGAACCATCTGTCAAATATAAATTCGCAAACTAAACGGAAAGGGGCAAGACCGGACGACAAAAAAAATTGATAATATCCCCCCGATAACAAATAACGAGAATCAACAACAATCGGCAAAAAAGGAAAATAAAGTGACAAGAATAAAAGATAAAAAGGGAAAGTTTTCAAAAACAAAAAAATTATATTTTAGGGGAATAGACATTTTAAAGGACTATTATTTTTAGATTACGAGTATTGTGTAAATATAATTATGTAGTTATACCACCGGGTTTACGCCGAATTATAGGGTAATAAGTGAATAGAAATTAAAAATTCGAAAAGGATGAAAACGAGAAGAGACAAAAATCGGGGCAGAAAAAGTTAAAGAAATTGTAAAAACTAAAAAAGATATAAAAGGGAATTTTTAAACAAATGAATGTATAATAAATATGGAAAAGAATAAACAACGTGAAGGGATAAAAAAACGTAGTAAGAAAATAAAACATGAAAGGATAAAGGAAGAATAACAAACAGCTGGGTAAGGATAAAAAAACGAATAAATGTAAAAACCGGGAAATGAAAAGATCAGGGAAGTATAGAAATTAGAAAACTTGAGAAAGCGGGTAGGAGGTGAAAACACAGAAAGGATAAAAGTAGTGTACAGTATAAGCAAGCCGCTATACGTGTAAAAGGTAGAGAGATGAAGTCGGGAAAGGATAAAAGACGAGTTAGACTACAGTGTGAGATGACTGTAAAGGCCGAAGGTCCTTCTGGCTGTAATTTATGGCATTTGTTAAGATAACCCTCGGAGGCCGCTGATGGACCAAAGACGCGCCTTCATGTTCGCCCTTTGTCATCCGTCAGCGATTCCCCTTATTTTAGCTCTGACGTCCCTCCATATCTGGCCAAAAAAAATATTATATAAAGAAGTGATCCCAAGAAATTGCCAATCGACTGATGCAACGGCCAATAATACACAATTACGTATTCGAGGCCGATATCGATTACTTCCTCTGCTCTTCCGTAGCCAGTCTGTTACAAGAACGACAAGAAGGTGTCCTGCGGTACGGACAGCGATCATGTCACCACCCAAACATGTACTTGTCTTTTCTTAAATATTATAGTTTGCTATGTTTCACTAATTTTTTGTCGGTTCTTGGCCTTATTTAAACTTGTATAATGTAAAATTAAACGACCCTGTTATAGTAATGAGGGCATCGACACAGGGGGGGAGGGGGAGGGAATTTGTTGTACGAGATTTCCCTGGTAGCAGCCTCCTGAATCCAACCACCTTAACTTGCCAACATCAACAACCACGCAGTCAAACTCAACCCTCAACTATGGTAGTACAATGTAACGAGCGAATTTAAGACAATTAATGGTGCCATTTTGGAGCGGGGGAGGGGGGGACAGAAACGTTGTCAGCACCTCCTCACTAGTTTTGTAAACTTTAAAACCGGTTTTTCTTGTCGGTTGGTTACATAAAAAGAAACGACGGGGCAGCAGTCCAAGACCCAAGGACCTCGGAACACCCAATTCCGTGCCTCAGGAGGGACACGCGATATGAGGTTCAGGGAAAGAACGGCGTCAGATCTTTAAGAGGAAGAATAGAATATGGTACAATAACGAACTTCTCTGAGATAAGTCTTTTGTTTGTCTGTTAATCTTTGCTTGATTCGCTCGTAAAGCCGTCTTCCACGAATAATCATTATTGCGCACTCTCCACAGATATTACGCCACTCTGCTGCTGATAACCACCAGGAGAAAGTCATGGGGGGAATTCTACTTATCCTTGACGGTATTTCCAATCAGCGATTATCATCAATTTAAAAACCATTTTTCAGACATGAAATTAATTAATAAATAAAAATACGGGCAAATAAGGCAGCTGTGACCGTCACCTAATTACTCACAATGTCATCAATATATACATTTAAAAATTTACCTGTACATGTCCATAAATTTGGGCGAAACGTTGTATTTACGTTGTTTGCCGACATGTTTGGCCGTATTTTTATTCATTTAGTATTAAGAATTTAGTGACCAACTGGGGCACGTTCATTTAATATATACTAAATATAAATAATTTACCCAAGAGTTTACGTCCTTTCCACCTACAGAAAAGCGGGTTGAAGGTCACTCGACTGTGAATCGTTGACAAAATTAAATAAATTAACTACCAGATACAGACACAGCTTGAAAGGACGTTTCATCACCATATTTGGGACATCCTCGGGTAAAGTTAGAAATTACAGCGAAGAAAAGGAAGACAAACTTGACTGTCTACAAGGACAGCTTCAACCAAAAATATATAACTATTCTAGTACTAGTATTTAGTCTGACGAGTGCTAACCTATTCAGTGCAAGCCTTTTCCACGTCCTCCCTAATCTACTTAGCGTAGATTTTCTGTTCTTACAAGACCCTCATGTCTTAAAACGTGGTCTGCTAATCAAAGTCCTCCATATTGTTCTCTTTTCTTATTCTTATTTACCTCTACCAATAAATAAAATTGAGGTCTCTGTCTGTACGTTTGTCTCTAATAGGCTCCCAAACGGCTTAACGGATTTCAATGAAAAATTTCTCAGAGATTGAAACAGGAATTTTAAGTTAAATTTTCGTGTATGTTTCATTTCGATACCTTGCAGAGTTCAGAAGATGTTAATGTAAATATTTATAAATCCATTGAATTGCCGCGCGAACGCCGGCGTGAAAACCAACTGCGAGTTACAATCCCTATTAGGCGTTGTTATACCAAGAGTAATTTTGGCAGCATGAGAGAGAAAAAGAGAGGAAGGAGGGGCGAATATTCTCACTTCATCTATTGACCTATTGTTGGCAGAGAGTAAACTCCCTGAAAAATAATAAATTTCTTTGGATCGTCGATACGACGTACTTTTATATATTAAATGAATTCAACTTTATCAAAATTCTGTACCTGTTGTTTCATTTTTTGGGCAAAATAAAAAAAAATCGTGACAATAGCTAGTACATAATAATTTAATGATAATTTTCTTGTCAATGGCGGACCACGTGTTGCCATGGAATGCACAGCACGCTATAATCGAGGTGTAGTTGGTTATCTGGACGACATTGAAACAGCCTTGCCCAATTATCTTAACCAGAGCTGCTTATCAGGCAGGACCAGTATCTTGATGACACCAAAACCAAACAGCGTCCCTTGATCCGCAAATTCCATTCGAGGGTAAGTAAATAAACCATCCTGTCGCGTCGCGTAGATCCGCCAGCCAAGGACGACGACCTCTGAGGACGGATGACTAGGAAATAAACGGCCAACATCTGTCGTCCCGGTTGACCGGATTCACAACGAAAGCTTTCCACTTAACCAAATGGGAGACAACGGGAAATCCTCTCTACGGCCAACTACAAATTACCTCTAACCTTTCAAAAAGAATTTATATTTGTTTATAAAACAGCCACATACGATTGTCCCTGATTAATGACCTTATATGGCTGGTTTATAAAAAGAAAATACGAAAGGTCTTCTACAAAATACGATACTTCAAAAGTAAACAATAAGAGAATTTAAAGTAGGACTAAATAAAGGAAGGAGAAATTACAAAAATTCTAAAAATAGGGAACTTAAAAAAACGGAGAAATTGTATAACTAAATAAGTTATAATTGATCAATATAAAAACCAATAAATTGTACAACTGGAAGAAAATCAAAAAATGGAAAAATCAAAACAATAGAAAGATAAAACTGAGGAATTTAGATATTTAGAAATTATGAAAGTGAAAAGTTATAATAATTGAGACATCATAAATATAGACGACTTATAAGAGGGAGGGAGAACTCGAGATGACTGTATTGTGCGCCGCCATATTGGGTCGAGACGCAAGAACGAGGCCTTCTTCTCCTCCTCCTCCTCCTCCTCCTCCTCCTGTCGGCGGCGTGCGTAATGGGGAATTAATCGGCGAGACTGTTTCTTGCGGACTCCGCGTAAACTGAATCATTTAAGGGGAGGTAAAAAGAAAACACAATGCAGCAGCAAAAGTTGACCACAGCAGCAGCTTTCCTCGGCCTACAATCCTTCACTTCAGGGAGTCCTTCCTTCCTTCCTTGTCCTTAGTCGCTCAGTCTAATAAAAGAGTCCCGTTTCTTTACCAATTTATACCTTTTATAGTGTTCGTTCGCTGACAGTCACTTTCCTTCCAGAAGAGATTAGATTTAAAATGATTTTTTTCGGTTTTTTTGATTATATAATTAAATTTTACTATAAATTTCAGCAATATTTTTTTAATTCCTCCTTTTTTATATTTTCAGCTAAAATTCCTCCGCCGCTAGAATTCCTCCGTTCATAAAACTTATCCGTTCATAATATTCCTCCGATCACAATATTCCTCCAAAACCTCTATTTATTTATTATCCATAATAATGGTTATTTATATATTATAGTTTCCTTATTTTTATAGTAATCTCCATTATTTTTATTTTCTTAGTATTTTTCAGATTTCACATATTGTAATTTTCTATTATATTCATTTTTATAATTGTTATAATTTCCCTAACTTAAGTACCTTTTTTTCACTATATTATTATATCACATTATTATTTTGCTCATTTACTACCTTGCAATTTCTAATTTAAAATCTTATTTTTTATGTATATGATTTAGTCATTATTACACTATTTCAAAGTCTTTATTTTATATTCTACATTTCCTCAGTTATGTGTTAACTCATTTACGATCAGTCACCTTTTTCCCCCCAAGCGTTTATATAAATTGCGATTTTCTTATTGAATTAATATTTGAAACATCTCGCCGCAGGCCTCTTCTTTTCCTCGTGGCGCATATATATAATAAGAGGAGAGAAGTCAGCAAGTGAAGTGGACCTCGGAGGATTCGCTCCGTGGCAACAGACAAAAGACTGGTGGTTGACCAGTGACCAGTGACCAAGCTCAGCAACCTTCAGGGCCATCGACTGTTCCCCCTAACCTTTTATTCTCTTTCTTCTTCCTTCTGAATATCCTAAGAAGCTTCAATTACCCTTGAAAAGTTCTAACTTTTAATGAGTTTTAGTCATTGGGCTTGGGCCTACACCAACAACTCTCCGCGACTCCAAGGGATACACTAATAAGTACTTTCTTTAATCACTTGCTTTTTTATACCTTAAGATCAATTTTACGTTTCATCCATTTATTTTGGTATTTCTTCAGGGTGGAAAAATTGAAAATATAAACAATATCTTAGTTTAAAAAGTAAATCTGTTCCTTGAAGTGAATTTATTGGTAATGAGATTTTCTGGACAGTAGAAGTTATATGACAATGCTTTTTAAGAGTCAGGACTCGCTGTAGAAGACCAAAATTCATAATAGTAAATAAATTATGAAAGTGTTTGTTAAAAATCCTCACACAGTAAGATTATAATACACGAAATATTTTTTAAAAAATGAAAAGGTATTTGAAAAATGAGAATACACAATATGTATGAAAATCATCAAAACGGGATAAATTATATTAAAAAATTACGGAAATAAAACAAATGATAATTTAAATAGAATTGGAAACTATAAAATAAAAATAATAAATTGTAAAAATACTCTGGCAAGAAAAACTGGAAAAACCGTTAAAATCGGAAAAATGTCAAATAGAAACATAAAAATTGAGGAAGAAAATAAAATATCAGGGGATATATATATATATATATATATATATATATAGAGAGAGAGAGAGAGAGAGAGAGAGAGAGAGAGAGAAAATCAAAATTTAAAAATAGAAAGACATGTAAAACAAAAGTAATTTGAAAGTGGACGAATTTAAATTGAATATATAAAAGTAGACACACTCATAAAAAATATATTTCAAAGTAAATAACTATAATAAGTTATGAATTTTATAGAATAAAAAGATATGAAAAGAGAAAATTAAAATATATAAAGATTCAATATATAGAAATTTGAAAACAAATATTTATAAATAAAGAAATATAAAAGCGGAGGAGTTTAAATAAGAATATATAAATATAGCGAGACTAAAAAATTGTATTTAAAAGTAAAGATATTTATGAATTTTAAAATATAATGTAATAAATAGATAAAATTAAATATATAAAAATTTAAAAATAGGAGGAATTTAAAATGTATTAATTTTTAGAATACTTAATGTCTTCACTTATCTCACTGTAAATATTTATGTTTCATTATCTAACATCAAAATTTCCCATCAATCGATTAGGTTTCTCTTAATGTAACATGTTGTGACGTCGCAGCCGCCATTTTCCCACTCCAATTGCTTCCTTATTTATTTATTTTGAATGTCATGCACTGTCTTGAGGTTATTTACAACCCTGCAAGGCTCTCCTAAGTCACTGAAAGGCTGCTGGAAGATTGGTTTCCCGCCGCTTATCGACGTGTTTAATAATGCAAATTTTCGGCGGGTCCATGTTTCCTGCGGTCTATATATACGAATGTGAGATAAGAGCCAGGGGGGGTCTGCGGTAACTGGAATGATCTCGAGTTACGGCAGTGCGTCCGTCGGTTGACCGCAAACCTCGAGGTCCTTTACTTTCACTCCCAACAAAGACGCTAAAAAAATTCTCTTTTGTGGACCGGAAATCCCTAACTTTCGCGGCTCTTATCAGAGACGCTCTTGAGGAAGTCACAGTGAAATGGAAAGGAAGCGGCTCACGTTTCTAACAATAAGAGTCGAGCTCGGGACAAGCTAACCCCAATAATCCAACTAGTAGAAGGAATTGATGTAACATCCTTTTAGTGTTTAACAAAAGTCTCAGTTTTACTTGAATTCCGAATGTATATATATATATATACACTTTCGAGGTTTTTCGTTTACCTGCGTCAGCTGGTCTCAATAATCATATCAGTTTTCGTTTCTATAGCAAGAATTGTTGTCCACACTCAACCACGGCGGGCGTCCCCCAAGGAAGAGTCATTGTCCCCTTCCTATAAAACATCTTCTCCCACGATGTCCCACAACATCCCAACACTAGCTCCTCCAACCACACCAATCAGCGCTCAAAAACCTAGAGCGATGGTCCAAACAATGGTGAATCAGCATTAACCCCACCAAATCAATAACCGAACCATTCACGCTAACAAAAAAAAACCTCCTCCCCAAATTCACCTCTATATAAACAATTTCATTGATCCTTACAAAAACAGAAACCCCTATCTAGGAATCATGTTGGATTCAAAACTCTCGTAGACACCTCATATCAATCTTCTCCTCTCCAAAATGAGCCCTACAGCCCCTGTTACCATCAGTACAAAACACCTCCTATAACTCTCCATAACCCACCTGGTCCTACGCTTCGTCCATATGGGGAACAACAGCCAAAATGCATTCAGCCAAAAATAAAAAATAAACTATAATCCTACGAATTATTAAAAACTCTCCCTGGTATCTTAGAAATTCCGTCATCCACCATAGCATCAAACTTCCCAAAGTAAACTACGTAATAACCAAATCCATAACATCACTAATTAAAAGCGCCCTCAGCCACTCAAACCCCAGGATCCAACAATTCCATGACAATTCTCCTCCATCTCTACGCTTTCTTAGGCTCAAAAGAAAACTCCCAATTGACCTCATCCTTCTCCCTTAACATTCATCTTACCATTATGCCACATCCTCATATATCCTCCAATAATCAGTTCACCGCCTGTCAACCCTCATCCACCCATGTATGCCTCTCAGGTAGACACGCACACAAAATCCTAACCCATCTGCCAAAGGACTTACCTACCTTCACGTTTAACTTCTGTATTATTTTAATTTTGTTAATTCATTATTTTAATATTGTATGTACCAGAATGAATTATTATACTAACTGATAATCGTAAAGATGAAAGTTTTTATATGACTAATAAAAATAGAGAGTTGCTGTTTAAAACATTTCATTGACTGAGGGAGCCGTTTACATATCATGTGGAGAACAGCAAAGCAACTGGCTATGGAGTTCCATCTCACTTCGCGTATTTTAATGGGTTATTCGTCGATTAGATACGATCAAAGAGACACGTCGTTGACTAAGGGAGTCGCATACGTACTCTAATTAAGGTAATTGTCAGAATCAGCCACGTCAGAGGGGTCGAGAATTTGGCACAGGTTATTAATCGCAACCCCAACCCCGTCCCCGTCCTCTCCGTTTTATACCGTAAAGAATGTAGATAATGGAATAATAAACAGGCAATTCGATACAAATACAAGTAAATAAAATAACTTGAGCTGTTATTTGTGGTGAATGGTGGGAGGGAAGGGAGACGACGTAAGTGAAGTGCCATCGAGGATCTGCGGCAAGGACTGAGGCAATATTGTGAATGTTTCATGAGCCGCCCTCGATATTGCAATCGATAGCGATACGACGACATTCAAGCAAAAGAGCCGCGAGCTAAAACTTCCTGTTTAGGGTTCACATTCTGCATGAATGAAAGTGAGGAGCAGGGCAGCCAAACTCGGCCACGAAACTCATTCGGAAAAGGATTTTTTTATATATAAATAATTATTTCTCAAAATAATCTCCACTGGACCGAATAAGTTTACTACAGAGACGATATTCCAGCTTTCTTCCTCACTAGGGAAAACTAAAATTACTTTACCTTCAGCAACGTTAAAACATCCTAAACATTCTATGGCCAACTCTGTATAGAAAGAGTCTTTATTTGGGAGGGTAAATTCCCCCTTAAAAATAAAAGCACGAAGAGATGAAAACTGTAGCTAATGGCGGAAGACTGTTTCAAGGTAATGCGGCAGTTTCTTCTTTGAGAGGAACAAAATTCCTACCCCAAAGCGGTTGAAAATTCGAATTTTACATAAGAATGAAACAGATACCATAATAAACCTTGTGCATCGTTGCCTACATCCCCCCTCCTCCTCCCTTATTACACTTGAGCCTGACCATGACACAAACTGAAGCAATGTCGAGGGACCGGCTGCATGGTGGCAGCTGCCCCATTATTAAAGACCCCTGAAAGCCACACCTGCGCTCAGGCTCTGTCGTGGACCAGCGCCGCGCCGTCGTAAACCAGAATTACCCACTACGAGATGGGATTCGCCATTCAGAGGCGGCGACGGCCACGTTAACGGTCCACCAGCTGCTGCTGCTGCTGCAGGCTGGGTAACGGGAAGATAAGATCCACCTCGCTGTCATCATCATCATCATCTGGTAAGCTCACGCTGCCACCATGTGACCGCATTGCTCATCATAAGATCTAAGATCACTTTCAGTCCACGTGTCGTTCTTCCCATACTGTATAAATAAATAAAATGGAAGGCGAGCTGAAGATGAAGGTTGATCCGCGGGCAGCCGTGACCGAGTAACAACAGAGATTTATGCCGTTGCTGCTGGTGTGTTGCGTGGGCGGAGGGCACCTGCCTGCCTGTGCGCATGCGCCACTGACACCAATACGCTCAATACCCGCCGCGATCAACAATCGCCAGCCACTTCCTGGAATAGTGTCAGCAGCAGCAGCAGCAGCAGGCGACGGAAGGGGGAGAAATAATGACGAGGGTGAAGGAACTGTGTCAGTAGTGTCAGCAGGGGTTATTTCACGGACATGCTGTGCTTGACAAAGAATCAGTTCCTGGGTCGTTGTTGCGGTTGGAAAGGAAGAACTGCAAAGAAAACGTCAAGTAATAAAGGAGCGGGAGGAAAGTCGTGAAGCCGATTCCAGAGACTTAAGTGACCTGAAACTATGTTAGCGGTGACGTGAGAGGAAAGATGTTGTACAACCAGCTAGACGTCCCGTAGCCTAAACACGTCAAGAGGCAAAAAGAAACAGAGGATTCAGCTGTATGGAAAAGAGTTGGTGGGTGGGTGGGGGGGCGTAACTCCAGGGGGGAAGACCTTATCCGTCGACGTACGGACTATACAGAAATAGGAAGTCAGATTTTTAAAAATGTACCGTTTATATTTGCGTTTGTGAAGAGTGCATGGAGAGTCAGGAAAACGTGCCCGAGAGTCAGGGAGAAGAAGAAGAAGAAGAAGCCGCTCTATCAACGTCAGCAAACCCAACAACAATCATTTCATTGCATCGTTAGGAAATATAGTTCAACCGTTTTGTGTAGTCGTCCTAGAAAACCCGCAATTTTCCTACGAAAATCAATCATATCTGCATAAAAAGGAAAAATAATGAATTTGTCAATAATTTAAAAATTGTACTTTAATTTGCGCTGTTAATAAAAATTCAAATTTACACAATTATTTTCGTTGTTCATAAGAAACCCACCACAGAGAGAGGATCATGAATAAAATGGAATGGACGTCATTAAAGGGAAAACGAGAGTAGATGCAGTCAGACCTGAGGGTTGCACGAGGCAGACGACAGAGGAGAATCCGAGGGAGAAGGGACGAGCGGCAAAGGAGGAAAGTAACGGCGAACTGGAGGGTAAAAGCGTTGGGCAGTGATAAAAGCGAAAGAGGAGGTGAAGGGAATTAAGAGCGACACAGTTGATGCGGAAGGGGAAAAACAAATAGCGGCAGGGGCGATGGACCAGAGTGGAACCAGTGAGACGACAAAGGCGCGAGGAGGGAGACAAGAATCATGGAGACTTAAGAACCGTGTCTGATGACGGCAGAGGAAGAAAAGGGTGTCAGAAGGGAAGTTGAATGTAAGAAAGATTATTAGAAGTGGCGTGGAAGACGGGAACAAAGTTATTTTATTTATCAGTAAACTTGTAATCTTGATCATTTAGTGTAAATAAATCGTACTAAGTATTGGAGAGCTTTTTAGAGTAATAATAATAATAATTTTGATTTTATAATATGAAATGTAATTTTAAACTAAAGTTATTAGTTATTCTTATGTAAAATAGGTTAATAATTAATTGTAAAACGTATGTATATCTGACCCACTCCACACATCCTCGTGAGAATCTATGGAAAATGGCTGGAGATTGGTGTCCAGGAACAAGGATGAGGATTGGAGAGGCTGAAGGAAGGAAGTGGAGGCTGATGATTGCATTTCTAGTGCCTGTAGTGTAGAACATGGGACGCTAATGGCCCCGCCTGGTTAATGGACGCAGAAACGAGTTGGCTTGTTAACACAAATGACTGTGCGATTTTCCCCATCGTCATTTAATTATTTCTCCCGGTTTTCTGGAAATATTAATGCAGAACGAGACGGAACTTGAAATGTAAAGCCACCATAGGCAAGAAGTAGATAAAGAAGTAGCCCTTTTTCAAATTCCCTTTCTATGCTATGAAAGGGAGCAGATGCCACGTAAAGCTCCCTCGTGTAGCCTGACATTCTCAAATATATACATTGACTGAATAATTAGTGGTGGAAAGTTTAAACATTAGAAATAAATTCAACTTTATATGGATTAATTAATAAACCCGAAAAATCGTCATAAAACCTGGAAAAAACCTCGCAACACTGAAAACCCCTATAAAAACTCCGCAAACCTTACAAAACGTCAGAAAATCTTATTGAAACACTCCGAAATCCTGTTGAAATCCTACAAAAGATTAAAAAAATAGAAATTTTGATTAAATCTCACGAACAAGCTAAAAAGATCTGTCCTGAATAAAACGTTCTCGGGATTTCAACCGGGTTATATAATTTGTAAAATATAACGTTTCGACAGCTAACTACGCCATCGTCTTCAGGTAACTGATATAACCCGGGTGAAATCCCGAGAACTTTTTATTCCATCCACCGAAAAAGCCAACATACTCTCAGACCTCTCCTGATTAAACCTCCAAAAACATAAAATGAATATACGTCATAAGGAATGAGAAAAATTACAAGAAATTCGAAAATACACGATAAAAGAAGAACTAAAACTTGACAAAACCGTTTAATACGTTTCAAAACAACGTAAAGAAACGGCTAACCCTTGATAAAAATCTCAAAAAGTGAAAAAACTTACCCAACGACTGATAAAAGCTCCAAAAAATCCTGTGAAAACCTGTAAAAGACTTTAACTATTGACAAAGAGCAGACATAATATCATAAAACCTGAAAAACTCCACAAAATACGATAAACACACAGAAAAGGCAAGATAACTCGAAACAGAAATGAAAATACTCCGAAATACTGATAAAATCTTCAATAATTTAAACCTCTCCAAAAACCTAAAACGACCTCTCCTGATGAAACGTCAAAAAAATTAATTCCGAAAAATGAAAATACATCATTAAGAATGAGAAAAAATCTGATGGGCTACGATTGATAAACCTCAGGCAGTCCTGTGAAACTTAGAAAAAACTCCATATTGAGAAAATCTCATAAATGACGCAAAAATTAAAAGAACACTTGTAGAACGCTCAAAAACGATGACAAAAATTATCCAAAAAAATGGTCAAATCTCATAAAAATGACATCCGAAAACTTGAAAGTACCACCGAGTACCTTATAAAAATCTCAGACAATCTGAAGTAACAACCGAGTCCAGATAAAACTCTCAAAAGCTGGCCAAACATTCGAAAGACTGTAAAAAAAGAACTACTCAAAGTTTGAAGATTACTTCGTGAAACAAAGAAAAGACGAAAGGAAAAGTTGAGAAAACTCCGTAATCTTTCTAAGACGCAGTAGTAGTTCCCGGGTTTCCACTCGGGTACAAGTGCGATTAAAACGCGTCTTATTCGTACCTGTACCGGAGTGGAAACCCGAGAAGTCCATCAACTAAACCGGGAAAGCCTTACTTCACTTATCCTTATAAGAACTTTCAAATAATTTTGAAAAATCTCGGAAGCTTCGATAAATAAAATTTATTTAACCTCCGAAAGCCTCAGACAGACAATCCGAATTAACTAAAAAAAGCGATAAAATCGCCGAAAAACTTACGAAGCTTCCGGAAGTCTGCCAAAAAATAAAAATAGAATTCTGAAAAATCCTATAAAACGTGTCATACATTTGTAGAAACACGACGATCATAAGAAATGAAACAGTACAGTGGTCCAAGAGGAGAACCTCTGCCTCGCCACTTAATTGCGGGACACAAAAATTAGGCAGCGCGTCTTGGTGCCCCACATTCCTGAGAAAGGTCCTTCCCGCCTCGTTGCGTAACGGCGGCACACACGGTCATCTGCACTTGGTGTTGTCCTCTTCTCCCCGTGCGTATTGGGTGCATTGTTGAAGTGACCTGATTCTCACAGCCTCGTGCGTGGCCTCACAATGTTCGATTCGAGTGCGCGTCAGGTGAACCCGACCCAACTACACTGTTGTCGTGGCTTTCAGACCTAACACTGGCCTGACCTATCTTGCGAAAGCCTTTTCATTTACTACCAAATTCCACAGCCTCCCTAAACTGCTTAGCACATTCCATCATCCTCCTCCTCCTCTTCTGTTCTTAGCCCACACACTTCCCTCTAATTCTATTTTGCAACATCCTCATGTGGCCTATTAATCTATCCTTTCAAAGTCCTCCATCATGTTTCCTCTTCCCCAGTTCTGCTTAGAAATCCCCTGTTAGTTACCCTATCCATCCATCTCATTCTCGTATAGCACCACATTTCAGAAGTTTCTATTCTTTTCCTGTGCAAGACTCCTCGTCCACGTTTCACACCAATACAACGCCACAGTCCACACCAAATTTTCAGTAATGATTTCCTAATATTTACACATGTATTAACCGTAAGTGAATTCCTGTTCCTTGCCTGTGCTATCCTGCTCAAGTTATTACGCTGCCAAAGTAGCAGAATTCCTTAACTTCCTTCAAAATATCCCTTCCCAATCTAACAGCGTTTGTTACTTCACTATTTCCCACACAACACTCCATTCCCTGGGTTTCTCCTCTATTAATCCTCATGTCACACTCTTCCTCCAGGACCACGTGATCATGCTTTTTATTATGGTTTCCAAGTCTTCTTCCGAGTCCCCCCAATACCACAATATCATCGGCAAACCTTAGGGTTTTTATTTGCAGTATGATTCCCTTTCCATATTGTTTAAACTTTCTTCATGACTATATGTAATTTAAAGAGCATGGACATCCTCGTCTAACTCCTTTCTTGATTTCTGCTTTTCTTTTCCCTGCCCTTCAATTCTAATTACTGCTGACTGCCTTCTGTAGAGGTTACGGACAAGCCTTCTTTCTCGATATTTTATTCCAACGCTAAATAAATAAACAAAAACATAGTCCTAAATTAGGCACAAAACGTTGTGTAGTTGTACTTTTTGAATTATTTTTGTGGTCCTTTGGCCGACTTATTAACTTGTAAAGGAAATGTGAAGGGAAGGGAAGGAGACGAGGAGAAGCAAGGCAAGCAGGAAGGCCGTAGGCTCTTCTCCTGGTACAACGGAATGTTGTCCCGTTGCAGAGGAGCAGTCGGCAGGTGGATAACTAATACAGGACGCAGGTAGACGCTCCACACACTCTCGGCGCGTCATCCTTTAATATTCTCTCAAATTGTAATCTTTCAACACTCCCGTTAAAGAAAAGGATAACTGGAGGATAAAGCTACAATCACGATTTATATTAGCATCCATGCAGTATGAGAAGAAGCGAGGAGCTTGCACACTTAAAATGAAGGATGACTCCAAAGAGGAGAAGAAGAAGGTCAAGACTCAGGTCCATGAAGTTATAATGTGGAATGGAGACACGACGGAAAGGGGACATAGGATAACAAAGAGTGAACTAAACGAACCACCGATGACGGCAACGAACACTCCCGGGCAACTAAATAGTTCAGCACAGAACAGAAAGGAAAATATATAGCACGTAGCAAATACTTATCCTCTAAAATTAAACGCTTACAAAAAAAGAACGGCCCTGGATATTGCTGCGGCAGCAAAACAAAATTTTTGTTAAAATTTTAATTACAAAACTGAATATGTCTCGAAAATTGCGAAAAAACTTCTATTTTCATTTAATATTCTTCTATTTTCGACTTATGGCCATTATTGTATTTTAAGTAATTATCCTTCATCCGTTTTCTAATACGAATAAAACTTCACTCAGAAGTTTTCGACTTTGCCACACAAACAATTACTACAATCAAATTATACAATTTATCGCTCATAGAATCTAATTGGTCATCTACATTTATTTCGTTACCAACTGGGTGCCCGGCGTTTCCCCAGTAATTCACTTCTATAAGCCCGCGACTGTGACATTTATGAAAATTTACCTTTTCGCGTCCTATCATCGAAATCACGCAAATGAACCCTGAAAATAAAGTGTTTCATTTAGGAGGTTAGATGGAATCACCACGCGTTCTGCACGCAATTACAGTACACGGAATATATCATGACTCAGCAATGCCAAGCTACGGCGCAACAACTGGCGCTTGCCTAACACAAATGGCTCAAAATTTGGGATTGTTTTTTTAATAACATAAATCCAACAAAAAAAGAAAAGTTTTGGTGGAAAAATTGAAAAAAAAGGATCTTGACAACACAGACTCCAACTATAACTAAAGACAATCCAGGTGACCTCATAAATATGTTGTAGTACCGAGTCCTGAGACTGCCCCTATGCAACTCTCGATGCCAACCCGTTCCTTTGGAATCCTTTTCATATACTACCACATCCTCCCTAATCTGTTTAGAGTATTTCATCCTTTGCTTCCCTCATTTGTTCACTTCCCTCGTCTCAAAATTGTTCTCTCTTATCTTATTCCGCTTAGAATTTCCTGATCAGTTACCCTATCCAACTATCTCTTTCTTCTATACCATAAAGATAACAACAAAACAAAATTTCATCAAAACCTGTCAAGCCATTTGAATTATATATGTAAAAATTGTAAACGATGGGACAATTTTTGTGCAATTTAAGGGAAAATATGACGATTAAAAATCAACAAAATCAAAACCTTTTTGTAAATAAATATACGAATTGGTTTTAAAAAAAATCGGTGTTCTATAATTGAGGAAACTATTCTTTTTACGATTCCAAAACAAGTACATGTAATTCTGGAATATAATTTTTCTGAACACCCTGTACACAACAAAGAAATTATAAAAGCATTTTATAGATGACAGATATAAGAAGTATTGAGTTTTTTTAAAGAAGCCCTGTGTGTTGCAACTCGGTCCACTTTATTCCTTCTCTTTCACGTATCTCACTTGAATTATTTCAGGATAAACGTCGATGCTTCAGAAGTGGAGATTTTCCCCGCAAGGTCCGTGTTGCAGTTGCAAGATAAACGTCTCCCCATCCTCCACTTTCTCTCTCTCTCTGTATTTTCCACCTGCATATATTAACCTATTCTCATCCACTTCCCGCTTTCTGCTATTAACTCGAGCAGAAAGAACAACAGCGCCGCCCGTTCTCCGTTGCTTTTAGGTGTTTAAATTACTTGTTACGAATTTCCGCTCGTTGCCATTTAATTACACGCTGACCCTTCTCTACTCTTGATTAAATCGACCCAGGTAGTGCTTGGACGCTGTTAATAAATTTACTCGACAGCCATTTCCTTCTTTCTTATTTTGAAAAAAAATAAATAAAAAATTTGCATAATATATTTTGAGCAGCCTCACCAGTTGCGTTTCCTGTCAAGGGTTGTCTCGCTTACACGTCCTATGTCTTAGTGGTATATTACCATCCACAGGACCACGTACTACCCCCTTCGACCCCTCAATATTACTATCAATGGCTCTTTTCTCTTTCTTTGTTTTCGTTAAAATATTCAGTCAGATTAAATTAATTATTTAGTTTATCATTTTTAATGCTTGTACAGCTACTTCAACTTGTATTTCTACTTCTTCTTTTCTATTTGGTTCGTCTTACTGGTACAACTCTCCTGTTTTACTGATACGACTTCTACTCCTTGTTCTTCTGTTGGTACACTTCACTTGTCGGCTGTCCTAATACTTTCTCAGGAGCTAATTCATGATGACACTTGTGTTAGTCTGTTAGTGGCGAGTAGTAAACAAGATTTCGCTGACCACCTCTGATCTTGTTTAGATGTGATAAGGAAGGTTCGAGCAGCCCCTGGTCGTTGCCCATCTCTCGTCTCTCATAAGGCAATTTTCTTATCTGCTGACGCTTTGACGTGTGAACATAGTCGTGGAAATAACTTGCTTATCTTATCTGCGGTGCAATCAGGTGAACCTTCAGGCCGTGCGCCAAGGAACAACATGGACTCGACTCTCCTCAACGTCCAACCGATTATTATTATACGCCGACACGAAAAGCGGTGACGGTCCAAAATCCTTAATCTCACTCGGAGCCAAAAATACAGGCAGGGACTTCACTCACAGGAAAGGAATACTTACTAAATCGCAATTCATTATTACCACGGTGTTACATAAAATCCACTCAAGTTCGCAACTAGCACACGTAGGTATTACTTGTTTACTTGTGCTCTCTATCTCCGTCTTCCTACTTCTCTCTGTCTTTCGTTCTCTCTCCGTGTTCCTCTCTCTCTTTTTCTTTCTTTCTTCGTCTTACTCTCTCCCCCTCTCTTCGTCTTACTCTCTCCCTCTCTCATCGTCTTTCGTCTCTTCGTCTTCCTCTTCCCTCCCTCTCTCCGTCTTCCTCTTCCCTCCCTCTCTGCGTCTTCCTCTTCCCTCCCTCTCTCCAGCTTCCTCTCTCTCCCCCTCTCTCTTTTCCACTCTCTTTGTCTTCCGGTCTCCATCTCCCTCCCTCCCTCTGTCTCCCTGTCTCCCTCCCTCTCCCTCGTCGTGCTGCTCCAAGAAGTGAAATTTCCGTTGCTTATGCGTGTGTTTGCGCTCTGTCGTGTTTTCAATAATTTTAGACTATTTCCCATTTATTTAAAGATTATTTGTAGTTAATTATTTACTTCATTTTGTTCTTGTAATTATTTATTTGTAATGTATGCCGTATCCCGTTTCCTCAAACGAGGACTAATGGAAACAACAATAAATGCGCTTATTCAAATATAACTCGTGATCTTTCACGAGGTCAGCAAGTTCTTCTTTGGTTTACAAATATGCGCGAGCCTTGTATTAACGTTACCCAGTTTCGTTCGCTCGATGAGGTCCACGAATTGCTGGATGAAACGTCACTAATAGTTAAAATGGTTGTTTCTCTACTGACCACGGAACATAAACCAAACAGTTACTAAAATTATTAATATCAATGTAAGCGTTAGTCATAGAGAGAATATTCGGCGCCTGTCGTCGGTCCACGTAGATGTCAGCGTTTGGACCACGCTCACGATGCCTCCAAGTGCTCTATAATAATAATCCAACCTCAACTCTTTCCCCGAATATACAGAAACATGAGTATTATTAAAGCTTATTTAAATTACCGCATAACATTCAGCAACTTCTTAATACTAAATTGTGTCTGATGCGAAAATTGTAATACGTTTCCTCAGAGTAAGTGTTTTCTGGCAAAGCCATGATAATTGTGGCGCAAAGTGAAGTGAGGAATCCCGTATCCAGTGGCGACCATCACCTGTCTGCTGGGATAAACTCCCCCTCAGGAAAGAAACTACTCTCTTATTTCTCACGACTCTCATAACGCTCGTGCGCGTGGGATTTACTTTGGATTTCACGTCACACACACGCACACACGCACTACTTCACTTGCAGTCTTCGGCGTTAATTCACTTCATCTCCTGTTGCCCAACATTACACGAATAGTAAAATTGCAGCTAACAACTTGTAATACAAATTATTAACTCAGTATTTTAACATACAAAAATATTCTTTAAAAGTAAAGTCGTGGTTTCTCGACCTCAAACTCCATTTGGAATAGAAGGAACGAAACAACTACCGTCGCTTTCTTCTCGTTGCCCGTAGATCCCTCAGAAGGGCAAGGATGTCCATGATCTGTAAGGAGAGTCGGAAGAAGACTTGGGAACCATAACAAATGGCAGGGAGAAAGAGATCAATAAGAAGATTAACAGAGAGAAAACCAAGGTAATGGGAAACAATGGAACAACAAAGGTCGTTACTTACATTGGGTACGCATATAAGGAATTCTGCTGCTTGGGGAGCGGAATAACTAGAGTAGGATAGCACAGGTTAGGAAGGAAAAGTATGAATATTAGGAAATAGTTACTAAAAATGCTCGTATGGAAGTTGGTGTTATATTGATGCAAAATGTGGACCGTATGGGTTGCCGAAAGGAAAAGAATAGAAGCCTTCGAAATGCGGTAATACGGGAGAATGAGATGGGTTGATAGGGTAACCATCCGGGAAGTTCTAAGTAGAATAGGGAAAAGAGAACAATATGGAGAACTTAGATTAATACGCCAAGTTTTGAGACATGAGGGTCTTGTAAAAGTGAATTGAAGAGGGAGGCCAAATATAGAATACGCTAAGCAGATTAGGGAGGATGTGGTAGAAATGAAAAGGCTTTCGCATAATAGTTTATGAGACAAGACTTAGGACTGATTACCACAACAACAGCAACAAAACGTTCAGTAAATTTACGTATGCATACAAATCTAAACACGTGGAGAAATTTCAACTAACTTATGCACACACCCGAAAATCAGCACTGTTGGTGTAAGACACGGCTACCACCCCTAGCAGCGAGGTGAAAGGGGGCTGAAATTTTTTAAAGCGTAAAACCGGCCGATCTGCCCGTCGAATAAAAGTTTTTGTGGGTGAATTACATTGACATCTACGTGTGTATAAGTTCAACTACTTGCAACACGAGATGGGAGAATTCATAGGGGTGGTTGCAGGATTGGACAGGTGTCACTTGTGTGGAAACCGCTGCGATGTGAGTCGCTGAGTCTGATTCTGACAGTGAACAGCCCCTTGGTGAGGGTGTGGGGTGGAGGAGACGATATAGGAGAGAGAGAATTGCTAGTAGGACGAGAGGAGGAATGCCGTCCTCCCGGTCCTCGCGACCCCGTTCGCGTCTTCTAGGCATCTTCTAGGTCAGCAGCGGCAGCAGCAGCGCCTCCCTATCAGCCGTGGCTCTGGCTCTGGTCTCGCACCGACAGATAAAGCTCTGGGAAAGGAAAACAACAGAATCGCGTGACGGGAAAGTGGAGCGCAGAATAACTCAGCATTTCCATTAAGGCCTTTGTTTTCACCCGCGGTAATCGAGAAGTAACTCAATAGACCACCGAAAGTCGCCCAGGGTTAAGCAACGTGGACGTACGTCTCTGTCCGCGACAACGGAATCGCCATTATCCCCATTGTCCTCATCCCAATACACTGACGTTCCAACCTTCGCGAAATAGGAACATTCTACGTCTACGTCTCCGACGCCGGAAAATATTCTCTCATCGTCAACATTCTGGTAATAACAGCGAATCGACAATTATAAAAACTCAACATGGAACATTCCATTCTGCACTGGAAGAAAATTTCAATCTGACTTATTCGCGCAACAATAACGGAGGAATATTCAACTCTAAAATACTTTTCATCAACAATTGAGCAAAATTCTTACTAAAAATATTTCGCTCTGAAAATTATTCCTTCGACAATCGTGAAGGGAAAACACCATTGGAGCAAAATTACTGCTTAAAATTTGTTTTACTGTGAGAATTAAGGAATATTTTATTCTGAAAATAATACCTTCGACAATAATGAAGGGAATGAAATTAACATCAAGCAGCTAATAACTCTCAATTTTTGCTTCTAATATTCAACATATCAGATACAACGTTTCATCCTAGTATAAGTATAATATCATATTCCATAAATCCTATAGAGAAGCACAAGCTTCAAGGATGTGGAACGAGTCAGAGATTTTACATAGGTTGCTTTATTAATATTAAAATATACTGTAACTATTCATTAATTTTTAACTTATAATAAGATTTTCTTAAGTTCTATACAGAAGACATACAATTTGTACCTTATATATAAAATTGATAAATATTTTTACATCCTATACTAAAAAATTAGTGTTCTAATAATGTTCTTTCATAATTATAAATATCTACCCTATGATACATTCAGCTCCATAAATTCTTCAACAGAGTAGAAGAAGTGGCTTAGTAAGAACTTAGTTAGTTCATATTTGAACTTGTTTGGATTTATTTTTAATTGTTTAATGGAGGTGGGAAGTTTATTAAATATGCTAATAGCATTGTAATGTACACCCTTTTGTATTATGGTTAGAGACTTCCCTTCCTTGTGTAAATTGCTTTTACTTCTGGTATCAAAGTCATGTATATCTGAGTTTAGTGTGAAGAGGTTACTGTTATTAATAACAAATAACATGAGTGATTGAATATGCTGGCAAGTGAGTGTCAGTATTCCAGTTTTCTTGAAAAGTCCCCTACAAGATGATTTTGGTGAGACCTGACTTAATATTCTAACAGCCTTTTTTTGAAGTGTAAATATTTTTTTTCCCTGATGCATTGCCCCAGAATATTATACCATATGTCATTATAGAGTGGAAATATGCAAAAGAAACTAATTTTCTTATGTTAGGATCACTACAACTTGTCATAATTCTAAGAGCAAAGGTTGCCGAGCCTAGTTTTCGCAGGAGAATATTAATATGATCCTTCCAGTTTAATTTATTGTCCATGGATATACCTAAAAATTTTGTACATTCAACTTCAGTTATTTCACAATTATTTGTTGCTAGTTTTATTGAGTTCAAATTGGCATTCTTTGTCTGAAACTGCACGAAGTGAGTTTTATCACAATTGACTGACAAGCCATTGGCTGAAAACCAGTGAAGCATCTGGCTTAATGTAACACTGGCAGCATTTTCCAGACTATTTTGTTTATTTGTAACCAAAATACTAGTATCATCAGTTCATATAGTTTTAGAAGAAGAATTTATGGATCTAGGTAAGTCATTTATATATATTAAGAAGAGCAATGGACCTAGAATGGAAGCCCAGTCTTTATTTGTCCCCAGTCTAATTTGTCCAGAGTTAGTCTTTTAATGTAACCCTCTATTTCCTATTTCCCCAGATTTTGCTTTCTTCAGGTTAACAGAAAGACTCAAATTTATAAACCCCAAGTTAAGATGGCGCGACCCTGACTCTGCAACCGAGTCAACTACCTTCAAGAGAAAAGGAAGGAAATGTTGACTTACCTGGCCTTCCGACGACACGGGGATCCTGGACGATGCTCCTGAAACAAGAAGAGAGAACTGCGTTACGTAAAAGTCAACAACAAGAAATACATGTCATCAATACAACTTGCCAACCGATTCAGCCAGAATCCAAACAAAACAAAACATAATCCTACGAACCATTAAAAACTCTCCCTGGTACCTTAGAAATTCCGTCATCCACCATAACATCAAACTTCCCAAAGTAAACACCGTAATCTCCAGATCCATAACATCCCTAATTAAAAGCGCCTTCAATCACCGAAACGCCCCGATCCAACAATTCCATGACAATCCTCCTCCATCTCTACGCTTCCCTAGGTTCAAAAGAAAAGTCCCAATTGACCTCATCCTTCCCCCTCAACATTCACCTTACCATTATGCCACATCCTCATATATCCTCCAATAATCAGTTCACCGCCTGTCAACCCTCACCCAACCACGTCATATACACACGCATAACCCATCTGCTAAGGTAGGCTAACCAAAGGACTAACCTACCTTCACATTCTCAAATTTGTATTACACACACTATTTTAATTTGGTAAATTTATTAATTTAATATTGCATGTACCTGAAAGATTATTGTACTAACTGACAATCGTAAAGATAAATGATTTCTATATGAATAATAATAATAATAAAATACAACAATAGTTATGTGGAGTTGAAAAGATTAGCACAACAAGAGTGAAGCCTGTGACTGTAGAACAGCAGATTGGCGCATGCCAAGGAAATTTTCTGTTTCTGTTGATCCATATTTGAGGAGGAGAATAAACTCTGGTGCGAATGGAATAACGAGTTACCATTACTGTTGAGATTTATCCGAGGAACGGGAGGTCACGTGTGCGACAGTCACGTGCGCCGCGGGGCTTCCTTTCTTCCAGGTCATGATTCAAGCCTGTTTACAACGCACTCGGATAATGCGACATGCGGCTGGAGTAATTCAACCCCAAGTAGCCAAACGTTTCTAACCTGCGACGCGTAGTTTGGCATTAAATCAATTTAATTTATGAATTCAACACAAATTCGCCGGATCCGAGTCCAAAACGAATGAACCGCAAAATCCTTTAAACCGAAGGTTCCGGCAGTGGCAAGAGGAGTGAGATAAAAGCAGGCGCCGGGAAGTCGGAAAGAGCCGCCATTGTCTGAGGATTCCCCTGGTCTGGCGTCAAAACCGGAAGTTGGACTCGTTGCGCGTGCAGAGGTGACACGTCACTGTATCCCCTGGAAGGTGTACGTGGTCCGCCGACGAGGAGGTCACGTTCACGGCTCTTAAAAAGCAGCGCCGCCGTGGAGATTTCGGGTTGTTCCGGCAACAACGAGGCGCCCGCTTGCTCTTGATATTTTTTCTTCCACGGCCATTGTTTTCCCTGGGAACGAAGGCGGACGGGAAACAATGGCGGGTCAAGTGCACCGTGAGGAGGGGCGAATATAGCTCACCGTAGGCGACGCGTGATCCTATATAACAGAGCGGCTATCGTCAGGGAGACCTGACAGCAATCCCCCTTACTCACTCTGTGTACCGCCCGGTGTTGCGTCAGCTCACAGCAACAACTGTACTGTTGCTTAAAACGCGTTATTTATGTAACTTTCATGGATTAATTGTCGTATTTGAGGGCAACGAAGCAACTTGTTATTGACTGAGGGAGTCGTTTATTTATTTTATGATACTGTTAATTATTTGAAGGGCAACAAAGAACCATGTTATAAGTCTGAGGGAGTCATGTGGAAGGTAACTGCAATTATAAATTGGTCCATAATCGGCTGTAGCTTAGGTCAACACGTCGGTAGCTGAGGAATCCAACAAGTTATTGATATGTATAAATTCCTCTCGAGTTTCCAACCGGGTCAAAGATTTTAACAGTGACCGCAGCCACGGGGGACTAGAGCATGACTAAGCAAGTGGACCAATGGGAGACGCCTTCGCTCCCGCTTCCACATCTAGCCAATCACAGGCGGTTTGTGCTTGCACAGACTTGCCTCAGACTATATAAATGCTTACACTCACCGAATTCGACACTTCAGTCTGAAGAAGATGGCAGAGCAAGCCATCGAAACGTCACTGTTAAAATCTTTGACCCGGTTGGAAACTCGAGAGGAATTTATACATGCCATTCACCGGGAAAGACCTCGTACTTTAATAAGTTATTGATATATTTGATTTATCTAAATATTTGTACAGATCGTGACAAATGTATTTAATGGATTGTCTATCGGGGCAAGGAATGAACTTTTAATTGAGTGAAGGGGTCCTCTAGAACTTTTAGGGCGTAGATTTTTATTTGGAGGGCAGCAAACTCAGCGAATCTTTTATATATTTTGATAGATTCTCTCTTCGAGGGCAACCGAGGAACACTTAATGACTGAGGGGGCCGATTACATGTTTTAACTGATTAACTGCAGTTTTGAAAGCAGGTACGACACATGATTTTGACCTCTGGAGTCGTTTAAATATTTTTCTGTGAATCTGTTCCAATATTAGTATGGGCTGAATTGTGGGGCCAACGTTTCTGGGGCTTGACTCTCCCCAGCTTAACAGATGTACCCGTTCTTACCGTTGTTTGAAATTTCACGAAAGTTAATATTAATTTCTGGCTGTTGCTGCCGAGCAGCGAGGGCCAGTGGTCCAAGGCCGGGGAGTTTGGATGCCCACGGGCCGTTCCTTCCATCCAGATCTCCTCCAGTCGGCCGTTAATTTGCTGTGGAATATATTACCCGCGAGTTCCCCTTGACATCACGAATCAGCTACTGCCTTTCAGAATCATGAAGGACGAAATAATAATCAATTTATCAACTGATGAAAATTGGACCACTGAAAAATCCATTGTAGTAGAAAACGAAACGTAGGGAGGGTACACAAAAATATTAACAAGTAGCTGGGTGCCCGAGAATTCATTTACATCAGCCCGTAGCTACAGTATTTAATCTCTTTGTCAACACGTCATCAGGCACACGCCCTGCTCCTACTTTATGACGTCAAAACCACTCTGTATCTTGGTCGACTACAGGTACCTTAAATAAGCACAAACATACAGGAAAATACACAGAAACAACAGAAGATACTTGAAACAACTTTTCTACGTTTTTTTTACGTTGGTTTATCTACGGAAAATTAAAACTGAGTGGGCTGCATGAGGGTGATCCTGAAGCATTAGTCTCCAAGGAAGGGTTGACTAAGATCCCCGGGTTATAGTTTCGTGATCCTATCCTCGCGATGATTTACCTTAATTAGATTCAGGAAAAACCCCTAGAAAACATGCTACTAGGTTCTATTGTCACGCCCTTCCTTACGAATGACGGGAGACGAGTTTGCTGTCGCAGCATTCCCTTCTGCGAGCCTCGGCCAGTTTTAGGAGGCAGCTGACAGAATGGTCCAATGCGATCGGCGAAGCAACTCTTAATAGGTATTCCGCCCCAGTAGATACATCTCCAAAAATAGATGAAGGTGCCTCGATATGTGACGACCTTAAAACGAGAGTACGAGGCTTTTTTGTTTTTGGTTAACAGGCTACATGAGGGTGATCCTGAAACAGACAACTCCCCTTTAATAGTATAGGAAGGGAATTGAAAGGGGGGACGCGGAAGGTAGAGCAAGGGTTGACCAGGACCCCCGGGCTACACTTAATGAATCGTACCCGGTGTTTCAGTTAAAGAGAAGAAAGAAAACCCTAGAAAACCTGCAACAGGTAGGTGCGTGCTGCTCGAGTCTATATAATCTGACACAATCATTCGTAATGCAGCTTATAATTTTTTTTTCTTTTACGAACATTTAAAACGTTTTATTTCTTCATCAATATATAAACGTAGAGCAGTTCTAACAACGATAAGACGCGGCCGCGCCTCTGTTTCCTCTTCACCGTATTACATAAGTGTAGCATGATTATTACACTCGCCTAAGTTAGAAGAAAAAATAAAGCGAAAGGAGGTGAGAGGTCCTTGCAGAGGGAGAGAGTAAGTAAACGGTGTCGCGGTGATGACTTGGAAGATGTCGCTCTGTGTGCAAGTTTTTGTCGGTCAGGGTAACAGGTTAGGTAGCAGGAGGCTTCCTGCTTTCTCCTCGCACCGTATGGCTCCTGCGCCTCCTCCACCTCCTCCTACGACGACGATGTCGCAAAATCAGGTCCTCAAGATTAACCTTCCTCCTGGTAAACTATGGCAGAGACCAGCGAGTGCCTAAGGCACTGATGGCGGTCCGCCATATTCCATGCCGCCTGTCTCCCTCCACCAACTGCTTTCCCGCTTATTAATTTCCTTTAACTCAATTATAGCCACTTTTTTTATTTCTTTAATTTCAGTCATCCTAATTTCATTTATTTGTTTTCATATTAAATCATATATTACTGAAACGTTGGCAGTCATTACGCAGACGTTTAGTCCAATTACGGTGCTAGAATGTACAAGTTCCTTTACAGCGGACGGACTTCATATTGAATTAGATATTCTAGTTCCACTAATTCTCTGCTGAGGAAATAAGAGGCTAGTTACAGATGTGACTAAAGTAACATATACATAAAAATAATTGATATTTCACAATACACAATGATAGTAAAATAAATATGTCGAACAGTGCATGTTAGTATTTTAATACTAAATAAATAGGGTTCTTGAGAAAATGTTTTTTCTAATGTTAACGATACTATATATATATATATATATATATATTATATATATATAGAGAGAGAGAGAGAGAGAGAGAGAGAGAGAGAGAGATCGGTGACGTCATTCTCCCCCTCCCCGAAACAAAATTGTAAAATGACAAGACGTTGATTTTAAAAGGATTCATTTTTTTGAGATGGTATTCACACACTTTAATGTTGTTACAATTGTACTTACAGAATTTTATTTGCCAAGGTTTTGCAGGGGCCTGATTTCTTTTTCCTTCAGAATCATATTTTGAAACGTTGAAGCGCGAAGAGGCTGAGGTTACTTGTGTAGTCCGAACTTGGTTTCATTTTGTGATTTTTATAATTAATATACAAACATATATTCGTAAGAATATTCTAATTATTATTTACTTGATGTGTATGGATTTCCAACCAGTGGCATTAATGTTCAAAACTCCGTTACTAAATATTTTACATACATGCAGAGAACTATTAGAAAAAATTACTGACCAATTGAAATTGACGTCATTTTTGTTAATTTTAATTGTTCTGGAGTTTAATTAACTAAAAATAAAGTTTTGATGTTGACAAATTGAATATATATGATTTTATAAATTGAAAACTTCACGTTTTAAAAATACACGTATTGTTCCTTTTTTAAAACAATATTATTAAATAACTAATTTATATTACACATAACCGACGCGGATCTAACACACAAAATCAGTCATATTACATTTATAATCGTTGAAGCAAGTTCTGACAACAACTAATAGTAATTTAAGTTATTATAAAAACAGGCAATTAAAGGTAATTAATTAATTTACCTTGACGACATGTCGACCCTCATGAGGTTGCCAGTAAAGATATAACTGTACAAAGACAGTAGCGGATAGGCAGAGATTATGTAATTTAAACTATACCGACGTTATTTATTATTAATTTAATTTCTGTAACGTCGTGGAAAAGTCTCCATTAACGAAGTTAATTTCGCATTACAGGCCAATTTTACTGTTTTTATATAAAAAAGGCGAATCCGCCTTTGCGACTCTCCCCTTTTCCTCGACCACTTCGTTAACCTATGTTCATTATTTCCACGGAGAGGATAATAATGGCTGAAAGTTGGAATTAGTGCCAAAGCTCGGACGCCTGCCATGTATTACTATAATTATTTAATTTATGAGCGCTGTGACGTAAATCAGTCTTATTGATTTCCCCGTCTTAAGTCTGTAAATGACATCGGTTCCGTTTATCGGCCACTTTAATATCTTCTATCTAAGTGTTTAATGCATGTTCCATCAAGTTTATCTCCGCGGACTAGTTCCTATCTTTGCTAGAGTATTCTGTAATTTATTTATGTCTTAATTTATTTCTCCATTAAATCCTATTTGAGATTCCCCCGTCGCCTCTATCTCTCTTCCGATAAACTCTTGCTCTCTAATTGTATCTTGGGGATACTGCAAAAGGAGAAAAACCGGACGTTTCTCGATTCCTTTTTCTGTGTTACTTCTGAAAACGGAACAGTTTCATTGGTATATTTTGTCACGCAGTCTTGCGATGGCAATTGTTCACTTCTCTGGATTGCTTTTCTTCCTCGCCTCTATCTTTTCCATTCCCTCGCTTCTTAAGTGACTAGGTCTTATTTTGTCGTTTCTGTTCGGACTTATATGTGGAAAAATTATATATTAATCCTTTCCTCTTACCCTACTTTCTTTCACCGTTTTCTCTTTCAGTCTTTCATTGTTTCCTCGCCGTTTTCCGTATTTCTTTGTTTTACCGTCAATTTCCCGCTTCCTCTTTCTCTCGTTGTCTTTCTCTTTCCTCCTCTAGTAGTATCTCTTTTATATATATAATCTTTCTCTGTCCGTCCCTTTACCCCACTTCTCTTTTCTCGGCCTGCATGTCTGTCTAACGATACAAGATGTGTCATAAAATAACGTGAAATTCTTAATTTTCAAAAATATTTTTTTGGGGGTTCTTGAAGTATATCAAAACAGAAAATACTAGAAACGATAGATAAACAAATAAAAAATAGATGTGTTGAGTTGGACTCGAACCCCATTACAATTCTAATTGAATGAACTGAGTACACTAAAACGTAGTTGTTTAGGATTGTAGAAAAATAAATAAATAAATATGTAAGAAAAATGTGGCTGAACTCTTAACAGAACATTATCAATCAAATCACTCAGTCGCTTCCGTCTTTTGGGCACGCGGACAAACTGCTAAAATAAAAACTACCGCATTTTCGTTTACGTAAATACTATTAATATTATTAAATAAAAATGGTTTAAAGGTTTCATTTTACTCGTGACTTGTCCGGAAAAAATGGTATAAAATTCATTACCTGACTCATACTTCATTTTGAATACATTCATAACACATTTGGTAAAATTGTTTCCACTATTAAAATGTCACGATTTCTCCACAGGTAAAACCATAAACATTGTTTTTTTGTTTGTATAATAGATAGTTAATATTCTTTGGACGGAGTGACATCTTTGACGCGATGAGATTGTTTTTTTATTGTGTTGATTATGAAGCTTTGTTAGAGAATTATCAAGCAAATTGATTGAATTGGATATTATGTATCACAATTGTATTAGAAATAAAGTCATGAATTTTATTTAAATACGGTTCAATATATAACAAATATATAATTTAGTTCGCATCCAGATGCGTGTTTATAATGGATTATTTTAACGATATCATTTATAATGTCTTTATCCCCGCGTAGGAAGATCTGTGAGGAGATGAGCAGATGAACGATGTTAACTGCGTTCAATGAAGAAGATCCAGAGTAGTAGCATATATGCATGCACACATGATGCAGGACTGCACCTGTAAGTAGCTGTTGTAACCATAGTTAGCGGAGACACGATTTTTTAAAATAATTTTCCGGTAATCCCGTATTTGAACTCACCGTTACATTGCCCTAGTAATATTTATCCTCTATTTAAATGTTTCCTGCTGCATTCTTCCCGATAGGGCAACGGGACTTTAGCCAATATTATATATTGCGCGTATGTTAGTGACTAGTTTCTCAGTATTTACCGTTTACGCCATAACGTCACGATATTAATTAATGCTTCCCCATATTCAAAAAGGAAACATGGCAGCAGCAGGGCGAGTGACGCCATAACCTTCCTATCTAATAAAGGCTCATATGTGAGTCGAAAAAAAGTATTGAGGTCGATAATTTCTTATAGTGCTCGCCGACAATATTTTGCTTATAATTTCAACCCCTTGCAGCATGTGGGAATGGGGGTGGAAATGAGTCATATGAAAATAACAAGGAAACTTACGAGTTTGGTGTAATGCGAGTCGCTGTGATGTATGCGATTTAAGTCAAACGTCATCCCTTAAGTGATGGAGAATTTTGATTCTTTTAGAGAGCTGAAAATCTTTTTAACCCTCCTATTTTTGACTCTGTCGAGATACTGGGAGCATATTTGAGGTTTATATTGTGACGTTTCCGATACCGGTTTAATCATGCGTTGTCCAAGAACTAAATGACCGGGATAATAGTAATAAATACGCGGGCAACGCCGGGTCCCATGGCTGCCAATAGCCTAGAAATACTACACGTCTACACGCCTAACTTCTGTCACGTAATTTACCACTTCATCATTATCGTTCTTCTTATTATAAATTGTTTTATAAAAAATGGTGTAAATTATTTTTATACAAATCCCGAAAGTTAAATTTATTACAACTTCTATTATAATAAATGTGTTATTCCTCCAATAAAATATAAATAACAAATTGGAGGCGTTTTTTGAAATAACACATATCACGTCCTTTCGTCTAAATCTTGCAGCTCGGGTAATAGAAAAGACAAGAAACGTAACAAACGGAAGACTGAGAAATTAAATATATAAATCATAAGGAATATTAACAGGAAAATATATCAATAATTAAATACGATTTTAAAGTAGACGCATAGAAAGAAAATTAAGGAAATAGATAACAAAGTACACGATAAACTAAATAGAGGAAGTAGATAAAGGAGGACATAAAACATGTCAAATTAATTGAAGGCAAAATATATAAATGTAAATACAGATAAATGCGATATGTTTACCAATCAGAAATCGTGTAATTAATAAGATGTGTAAGTAATAAACTACAATAACACATTAATTAGCATATAAATTTATCACATACACTGGAAAATTTGAATCGAAGTAGAATATTTACGCAATTATTTACATTGAAGTGGGAAGAAATATACAGGTCATTGGTGAAAGTTAAAAACAAATAATTAGTTGATAATGGAGGGAGGGTGACGTATGTAATTACTGATAATTAGTTCGGAGTATCGCCTAAGAATGTCGCGTGGGTGGGGATTTAATTTCCGCCTGCAGCCGGCCAATTAGTCCCACTACATTAAATGTCGATCAGGGTCAATTACGTTACGGGTACTCTTATGTCAGAAAATCACTTTCCTCTCTGGTCATCAAACAAACAATAATAATAATTACAGCATTGTATTTATTAATTCTGTCTGTTGCGTTGAATGATTCTTTAAGCAGATATCTCAGCCCTTCCTCTTCCTCTCTTGTCACTGCGTCTTCTTATTCTCCTTACTTATTTAACTTGTAAATATTATGTCTTCATATTTACATTATTATTCTGCTCATAATTCTTAATCCTTCAAACGTTTTCTTTTTAAAAAATATTCACTTCACAGAATTTTTCATATTCTTCGTATTTATTTATACACTCCTAATTTTTTCCTTTCAATATCTTCCTTTTCCGGAATTTTCTTCTCCGAATGTTATCTTCTAAGTTTTTTTCTCAGAATTCTTTAGTGTTCTACGAATTTTTTTCATTTCCGTGGTTTTCTTACTCTCCGCATTTTCCTTTCTCATTATTTTTAATGTCTAATTTATTTTCCTAATTTCCTGTTCTTAGACTTTTTTCTCCTTCCCCGCACTTTTCTCCACCATTTTCCTACTGTTACTATATCTCCTTCTACGAATTTTTATCCTCTTAATTTAATTTTTGTGTCCAATTTTTTTTCGCTGCATTTTTCATCTACCAATTTATTTTACGAATTCACGGGATTTTCGCTTCTATTTTTTCTTTGACAATTTTCTTCTCCTTATTTTCTGTTCAATAATTTTTATTTCAGTTTTCCTCTTGTCAGAATTTTCTTATTCTCCGAATTTTTCCATCTTTATCGTATTTTTCTCCTATCATTTTTTTAATTTTTCGGAATGTTTTCTTCATCACATTATTTCGTTTACCAAACTTTTTCCGAATTTCCTCTCAGATTTTTTTTCTCCTTCTGTCCATACTTATAATTTCATCTTCATACCATGTCTTTGCATTTTATTATTTACATCTCTCCTTTGTTTCTTCTCCTGTCTTCCTCCGTATGTTTCCTCTTCCACTCGCTTAGTTCTCTCCTTCGGACAGCCCTCAACAATCCCTTACCGGACCCCCCACCGCTTTCCAATGTCTGTACTGCATGATTTCTTCTTCTCCTTATTCATGCCTCTCTGTCTTATCCATTTATCTTCTCGTTCTTCTCGAGTTCAGAATTTCGGGCCTTTGTGTGTTTACTCCTCCTCTTGTTCCTCACGGGACTTTTATGTCCGTTTTATGGACCCAATATATGTCGTCTGTTCCGTTCTATGGCTTTGCACACTTCATTACAACGTAATATTATTTTCAGTTTTACATTCTCATCTTTGTTTCACTCGTCACAAAAATAAACTGTCTTCCATTAGTTTGAAGTGAACGTAACGTGACGTGACAGGCACAACAGTTTGTTTGCCCGAAGTAAACATCCCGTAATCGTCTGTCAACTCGCTTGTTGTTGATAATCCTCTGCAGGACTCTTCCCTTGCTTGATATATTCCTCGCACCTGTAAACAAGCGGCGACTGCCTCCAAAGTCGCTCTGGATTAAGTGCGGGGGTTCAATGCCGTGGCACACGCCATACTGAAAGTCTCACTCGACAACTTGCATCAGGAAACAGGCCAATATTAAATGCAATAAAATCAAGGACTTACCAGTCTGAAAGGGCGAATAACATACAATATCAATTAATTCACTTGTTTAATAATGACGTTGTTGATGTCTGTAATTTTGTAAAATATATGTAATAGAAAAATGAGGTTCTGTTTAGAGCAGGAATTCGACAAACACCTCGTCTAATTACCATAACTATAATTTTGTACTTCAACTTTACAGTTCTTTATTATATCTTTTAATTATTTATTTACTGATAGGGGAAGAGAGATCAATATGGAGGACTCTGAAGGAATTGATTAATAGGCCACGTTTTCAGACAATAGGGTTTTATGTAAAAATGAAAAGACCAGTCTTAATACTGATTACCACAACAACACTTGGTGATTTTCCTCAGCACTATCCTCGGTTACTCTCTTCCTAATGCCAAAGTTTTTATTTAGTTGGCTCGACGTTTCGTCACCTCATTTGGGACTTGGACAAGCAATGTTGACAAAAAATATGCCTATATGTATTAAAATCCAAACTCAACCGTCTCCAAGAGCAATGTTGTAATTAGGCTTCACTTGGGGGGAATAATTCAGCTTTTGAGCAGTAAAAACATTGATAACAAATGAAAAAAGACGTCCAATAAGTCAGCATATAATTTTATTACTATTTATTTAATATAAATACTACGCTTCGACTCCCTTTTGAGACTTCATCAGGCATGAAGTTTATCAATTCATGTCCTTCACTCTTTGAGTTCCTCGGTAGAAATGACTATTAAATGTATTAAAGTACGGTGAAATCTTCACGGTATTGAAGTATTTTCATTAAAGGGATTTAGTGTAGCGTAAAATCTCAAGTCTCAAGAGGGAGACGAAACGTCGTATTTGTATTAATTAAATAGGAATGAAATTATGTGCTGACTTAGTGGACGTCTTGTAAACTTAAAGTTGGAAAATTATGTTGTTTTTTTAAAAAAAAGATATGTTGCACGGGAGAGGCATGCTAAGAAAAAGTTTGCACTTTATATTGATTAAACAAAGAGGGCCCTAAAAGCCGCGGGTGAAAACATCAAATGTGAAGTTGTAGACACTAAAGCAGAAGCACGTTTTATTTCTATTGGCAAAATGTTAAAAAGTTTGATGAGGATGAGAGGAATGGCCGCCCTCACATCCCCAGCAATCCCAATGCATCGAATGTTGAAGAAAATGTACGAAACCCTCTTGTTCCGGTAGCTACAATTCGTTGTTTATTTTTATTACTTACCTCAGTTTTGAGGGTTGAAATTAGATGCGCTTCTCCAACTGTGTCGGAAACATTGTAGTAGGGGCCTTCATTAAGTAATGTACAAAAGGTGACGCGTAGGATGACCGCGAAGTTGGGAAAGTGAACAGGAACACGAGCCGTAGTCAGCGAGTGAGAGTATGAGGTAAGGTGACACTCGGCCGTCGACGGTCGCGACGAGCACAGGTCACCTTCATTGTACTGGGGCATACGCTAAGAGTTGTCCACTGAACTGCCTCCTAAAACTGGTGGAGAAGGGAATTCTGTGACCCCACAGCAAACTCATCTCCCCCGTCATTCGTACACAAGGGCGTGAGAAAAGTACCCAATAGTCCGATGTACCTGATGCAGGTTTTCTAGGTTTTCCTTGCAAACACAGCGAGCCCGGGGGCCTGAGTCAACCCTTGCTCTAGCTTCCACATCCCCCCTTGTCATTTCCCCTCCAGAATCACCCTCATGTAGCCTGTTACCCCAAAAAGAAGGTCGCGATGAGGCTCCAAGTGTGGATGTTCACCACATGTGGTGGGACAGAGAAACCTCTCGTTTCTTTTGAGAACAGAAAGAAAGAAGACGATGTGGAAAGGAATGCGAAGGACCAGAAAAGTAAAATACGGAGAAGGGAAACGCGGCTGTCTTTGGAAATGGAAGCAGGAACAAACACTATTGTAAATGCAAAAATAATTTCACGTGGCTGCGTTTAACATTTACTCTGGCGTGGTAATTGGAGAAGCCAGCAAGTCCATATATAAACAACATCCTCAGTCAACGGAAAACCTAAAAGGTAAAATACGACAAGCCATTTACGCTCTCTCTTCATCTTAAATCAGCGAATAATGCGAGTGTTGAGTCTCCACTAACACCTCCCTTCATTATTCATTCAGCACAGGATTAGGGGCGAAAAGGTTATGACGACAAACTCAAATTTAACTGCCCCAAGGTTCCCTACAGTAAAGGAATAAAACATCTCCAACATAATGTTCTCAACTAACTGGATGGTCATGAAAAAAAGTCCGCGAAAATCTCTTATGGACAAATATAATTAAAAAGAATACATTTTACATCTGATGTAAATTAATAAAATATTTTATACATAGTTTTCTAAGTTTACAATAAATAAAAACGCCGTATTTATATTAATTTAAATAGTAATGAAATTATATGCTGCCTTATTGGCACTCTTTTTATTTCATAAAATAATTTATTAACCTTCACAGCTATTTTATTTCCTTAATTTTAATCAGCGGCAACGTTTCGGAGTATTTTGAATCCTTCTTCAGGTCTCCTTCCTCTAGAGGAAATATTTACCCCCAACTGTGATCAGGTAAAACAGAAACTAATAGATACGACTCCCCGATTTTAAGTTTATGTTTTACATCATCACAATTAGGGGATTTCAATTCTTTTCCACGACATTACAGAAACACACAGTCGGACAAAAAGTCAGAAATTTGAATTGAAAAAGTTTCGTCTCCCTAAATTTGGAGACTTCCTCAGTACTTACTACAAAAAAACTAAATAATTCCATATACATAGCTGAATATAAATAAACTTGGTATGTTATACGTACTTATATTTTAAATATATTTTATAATTAGAATTATAATATTAAAATTAATTATGTTACGACCATAATTACAGTTTATAATTTTATTATTATTATTAAGGAGGAGACGTCGTCACATGCTGCTAATTAAATCAAGGGGGAAAATGGCTGTGAATGGTCAGTAATTGTTTTAAGTTAGATAAGTCAACTGCGTTAAAAATGAAAATTGTCCGACATACCGTGAATATTAGAGTGACGCCTCCTGAAGATATGTAATATTGGGACGAAACGTCGCATTCCGTCTGCGAGGAATTCGCGGTTTCATTATTCGAGAAGAAGAATTTATTTATTAAAATCAGATCTTGATAAGTAAATTAAGAATTAACCCATGCGGACGGTGACTGTGATGTAATAATGTGTGTTCGCTGTGGTAATCAGTCCTAAGACTGTCCGGTCCATTCTAACTTACAAGTCTTTTCATTTCTACATAACTACCACGTCCTCCCTAATCTCCTTAGCGCACTCCATCCTTGCCTCCCTCTTTTGTTCACTTCCCTTTAATGCTAAGATCTTTACGTCTCAAAACGTGGCCTGTTAATCTATCCCTTCAAAGTCATCCATAGTGTTCTCTCTTCCCCTATTCTGCTTAGAACTTCCTGGTTATCCACACATCTGATTTTCTTATCGAAATATAAATATATATATTCAATGACGTTTATTGTATAAGCAAATGAATCGTGGAGTGATGAATGGAGGTCATTAACTTCCCTACTTGTCATTTTAGGATTCACCACATAGAGTGACGTACATCCATCCCTTCATTGTTCACATTCATTTATCATCTTAAAAATCTACAGTTCGCAGTAGGATTTTCCCCTTAATTACACGAGGGAGGAAGAATTCTCGGTACAAGGAACGTGAAGGGGGTTGATGACGTCACAGGTGTATCTGAACTCGTCAAATTTTGCAATTGACAGATATACGAAAAAATGAGTCTTGTTTTACAATTTTGTTTCGGGGAGAGGGTGAATGACGTCACCGATCCCTCTCTCTCTTTATATATATATATATATATATATATATATATATTTATATATATATTTATATATATATATATATATTTATATATATATATATATAAATAAATAAAGAGAGAGGGATCGGTGACGTCATTCACCCTCTCCCCGAAACAAAATTGTAAAACAAGACTCATTTTTTCGTATATCTGTCAATTGCAAATTTGACGAGTTCAGATACACCTGTGACGTCATCATACATACATATATATATATATATATATATATATATATATATATATATAATTTCGTTGGCATTAGAAAAACACTTTTTCCATAACCTTATTCAAAGTATTAAAATACTAACATGCACTGTTCCACATATTTATTTTACTATCATTGTGTATTGTGAAATATCTATGATTTTTTATGTATATATTACTTCATTCACGTCTGTAACTAGCCTCCTATGTCCTCAGCAGATCTAGAATATCTAATCTAACATGAAGTCAACTGTAAAGGAACTTGTACATTCTAGCACCGTAATTGGATTGAACGTCTCTGTAATGACTGCCAACATGTCAATAAATATTAATATCGACTTTACTAACAACAAATTATCACTGAATTTTAAAGGGGATGTTATTTAAATTCATAACAAGATGCTTCAAGTTATTTGTCCCGCCCCCTGAACAGTTGAACGTCTAAGAGGGCGGGCCTGCTTGCCTACCTGGGGCGAGGATAGTGTCGGGGTGCACATGGCCATCCCTGTGCAGCAGGACGTGGTCCAGCTCCGTGACGCTGTGACACCTGCCGTGGCCGTGGAAGGCGCTCTTGAAGCACTTGGCGCACTGGTAGCACAGCGCCCACGCGTGCTGCTCGTTGATGGGCGCGTTGAAGGAGACGAGGATATCCAGCAGCGACACGCACCCGTTCGCGTCTAACTGGCACTTGGGAGAGACTTTTACGTCCGCGGCCATCTCCCCGCGCGCAGGTACTGACTATCTGACACTGACCGCGCGCAGCCGGCCCGGCCCGCTCCCGAGCGGCGGCCACTGCGCATGCGCGGCGCTGCCAACCCCCACGGGCGCCACACACTCCCTGCTCGGCCCTCGGCGGAGCCCGCCACCTCGCCGGCGGCGTCCCCTCACCCGCGTGAGGCACCACCGACCCTGCGCACAGGCACCCCGCGCCCTTACAGACCCTCCACCTCGCACCCGCGGCACACGACTGCCTCGTCAAGGTTGGCCACCCTGGCGGCGCGTCGTCTGCTTATCAGCTCGAGTTCTCCTTCACCACCTATCATGTCATGTCATGATGCACAAAATATACACAACCTACACTTGTCGCAAGCGTTAATGTTATAAAACGGCTTTTGCACACTTCAATTTAGAGGGTCAATGTTTTCGGGTCGACATTTACAGACGATTCATTCTTTTTTTTCTTTAATGTTGTTACAACTGCACTTACAGAATTTAATTTGACAAGGTTTTGCTAGAGACCGATTTATTTTTCTTTCAGAATCGTATTTCGAAACGTTGCAGCGCAAAGAGGCTGAGGTTACTTGTGTAGTGGGAACTTGGTTTCATTTTGTGATTTTTATAATAAATATACAAAAATATAGAAAATGATACTGTCTAGGTAATTAATAAGGGCAGGAAAGAGAGAGAGAGAGTAGTTGACTTACCTGAAGTTCACATATGACAGGCTCCATGCAGGGTTTCAGATTCTTGAATTTTCGGAGGCACCTTCGTCAGGTTAGAAAAATATTTGAAGCGACAGCCGGAGACTCTGAAACCCTGTGTTGCCTGCCACCTGTGAACTTAAGGCATATTACATATCCTGACTTGTCTATCCTCCAGCAAGTAATATATAAACGCCAGGTAATTTTACAAACGAAAATTTCCGAATAAAAATTCTTTTTAGAATGTATGTCCATTTATTTCGAGTATTGAGACTGTCAAAATCCCCCCCCCCCCCAAATAAACCTTCTCCCGACACACTCGCAGCTTTAGTATAAGTAGACAACTGTAGGTGCCACCGTCCAAGGGGCTCGGTAGTCACGGTCGTGGTCCGGTGACGACCACAACACGGCAGGTTCTAACCTTACCTTGTTTTAATTGAGCCGGCAATCTTGAGGTCCGAGACATGATAATAATTTTTTTTTTCAAAGAATCGAGATCTGAAGAAACAAAGCAAGTAGTACAAAGCATTATGGAAGTTAGACAAGTGGTAAATAAAAGGTTATGTAAAATTGTTTTATTTTTAGCTTCGTTGGCGCTTACATATACAACTTCCATTACAAACTTGCAGGTATTGAATGATCTGATTAGACATATATAACCTTTCCTTATAAAGCATCGTATTTGAAGATCTCATACAAATAGTGTTCTGCGTCACCGACTGACAAAACCTTTACAAAATTCCACTTTCCACCACAATTTACTCTGACTTAAAAAACATTTGATCTTTAAAATGGAGAATAGTTTATAAAGTACTGTGAATGTATCTGCAGTGATAAATAAGTAATATCAATGTAACATTAGATAAATTACAGTTAAGCTGTGAAGGAACAAGTTAGCATAACATCAAGCAAATACCAAGGTCAAAATGAGGAGAAGGTCGTAATTCACAAATTGAACAAGGGAAAGAAATTGCATTAAATGTACATTAATAGATTCTAATGCTGCCGACTAGATGTTTTAGGAATACGCTACTTAGAAAGAAATCATACTCCAAAAAAATAATTTAACAAGTATGACCTTCTCAAGCCAACATAAAGGTTAAGTTCTTTTAAGAGGCCACAGAGGGTCCAGCCTGCTGAGAGGGTCGTCGTCGGCTCCTTTGTCCAGCTCCAGGTTGGACCCCGTGTTCTTGGTGAAGTGTTCTCGGGTGTACCTTTTCCTCAACTTGGTCTGTCGGGCGTCTGGTCGCAGGTGGAAGTTGGTCGCCTCCACGATGGACAGGCTCGTGAGCAGGGACGAGTTGTGGGGCGGAAGCGGCGAAGTGCAGGTCGAGGAGCCGAGAGAACTTCCGATGCTGTCGCTCCCGCTCGGGCTGCGAAGGACGTGCACTTCGCCGAGGTCTGTAATCTCCTGGAATTCTGGACATCTGTCTACGCCGTCTGGTTCTTTCCTCTCTCGAGATTCACTGTGCTTGCTTGTTGCATCTAAAATGCAAGTAACTTTCAATATAATCACTTCTTCAGGCAGCTAACACAAATTAATATTGGAGGAAATGTGTAATAAATAAATTACGTTAATGAAGCATTGTGTGGTTTATCTTTACTTATATTTTCTTTTATAAATGAATATTCATCTACTACTGACTTAAGTGGTCTTAAATCAACTCTAAAATGTTACAAGATATAAAATCCTAAGGCCATTCATTTCATAGCAATAAAAATAAATGTTATTAAAATGCTCCACTCTTTAAGTCCTACTTTAGTGTTATTACAGGACATGCAGCAAAGAATAACAAAACTGTGCATAATAAAAATTTCAAGCCTGAGAATATTATCCCAAAATGTGACCCATTCCAATTCTAATTACTCGAATTATAAGCTAAGTTAGTGGGAATGCTTAATTTAAGCCCACTAAAGCATATAGTTAACTTATTAAGAAGAATGGAAAAATGTCAACCAGACCAGGGAATCGAACCCAGGACCTTGCGATATCCACCTGGGCTGGTGGTCTACCAACTGAGCTAATCCAAGTCGACGACTCAGGACCAACTTAACACCTCTCCATTCTGTAGGTGAGCCTAGCTTAGGTTTACGGAATGGAGAGGTGTTAAGTCGGTCCTGGGTCATCGACTCGGATTAGCTCAGTTGGTAGAGCATGCGGCTGGATATCCAAGGTCCTGGGTTCAATTCCCTGGTCCGGTTGACATTTTTCCATTCTTGTCTTTCTTACTCAAATCTTTCAGAGGGATGAATACTATTATGAAGGCATGCTGTACAAACTTTTACTATGTAATTTTCATCCAAGGCTCAAAAATTTTCACTCAAAAGGACAATTAGTCATCACTAAATTATTATCAACAAAATAATAGTAAATCAATTAATGTCAATTTTTCAAAAAATTAAATGAAATAAATTAATGACCAAGTAAGGATAAAAAGCTTTTATTTAATCTATGTTTCATCACTATATTTGGGACTTCTCCAGGCAATTTCTTCAAATGTTAAATTTTGATGAAAGAAAGACCCAAATTGACTGCCTACAACCAAAATGTGGTGACGAAATACCAATTCAAAAAAATAAGAACTTTGTCAGTAAGTACTTGTCGATCTATTTCATTCCATGAAAAAATAATGTTTTATAAAGTGACATTACACAAACGTGAGATAAAAGATAAAAAGTTTATCTAACATAAGGTTTCTGAAACTTAAAGGCAATATTTATAAATGCTTGTCTGTTACTGTGAACTACAGGCAATTCATTTACTTCTACATTAAAAGTGCAAATTCTGCAAACTACAAGAAATTGTTTCAGAAAACACAACTACACTAAGAAACATTTACAAGAAGCACTTGAAGCAAAACCAACCAAGAAAGAGGAAAGAAAGTTCAAGCAAAGGAGTGAAAGCTACCTAACCCCATTTTCTCGAGCCCAGACTGCAGTTGGCTGAGGGCCGCAGGCGGGCCCAACAGGAAATCTTCGGAGGGGTGGCGGGTGTGACTTTTCCCCCCTCGGCTTCGCTTGTCTTCGAATGTGGACCGACTAGTGAGGATTCCACCTGAGACAGTAAGCAACGTGTCATCCGTCTCGCAGAGCTACACTTTTATAATGGATGCAAACGTTTCCGAGCCATTATAAAAATCAACATTCAATTTAATGCTCCAACTGAAGAAATTTTTAGCAGGAAACAAATAGGAAAAACTATAAATGTAAATTCTCATTAGTAAAAATGAAGTATGACTACTACATCAAACTATTATTAGTCAACAATAATAGTCTGGGATCTAAATATAATATTTCCACTAAAATATGTGTCAACACAAATTTTAACAGCATTATTTATAAAAATATATTAGACTTTTCTGCTTTAAGAAATTATAATTTAGGTGTGTTTAGGCGGCTCGTGTGTAAAACCCGCACTGAATTTTGAAACATTTGCAGAGAATATATCTTTTCTGTACAGCTTTTTTTTGAAAAATGTGGCAATGTTACAGATTCATAAAGTTGTAATTACACCATAGTTGAAAAGTTTCAGAAAAATTCTAGAGCATTTGTGGGCAGTAATTTTTTTCTGCTCTCCTGCAAATCATCAATGAGAGTGAAAAAGTATCAGGGGACGATCAACGAACATTTTAATGACATTCGAATGGAATACATTGTAAGGCACATGGATAATAATGTTTTATACTAAACTACTTAATTTTTTAATTCAACTCATTTTTCGCTACATATTTTTAGTAAAATGAAGTGTGGCCTAAATACGGCACTGTGTAGGTTAGTACGTCTCAAACGAGTCTTGACTAACCACAAAAGACGCCACACGGTCTTTTTGAAAAAGTTGCACAGTAGGAAGATGCGAAACGGGTGTGGTTAAAGCAGCTGTCTAAATGGGTTGAAAGAATTAGCAAGTTAAATTAACTAAGTTTAAGAGAAGAACTCTTCAGAGTTGTGCAGCTACAACTGAGTGGCCTAGAACGTTTTAAGCAGGGAGGAGAATTAAACTGTCTGGGAACTGCCGGCCTTTAAACTGACTAATTACTTCAGACACTTTTCCCAAACTAACTCTATAGAGTAAATTTGTTTCCTTCTGCCATACAGCAACAAGCAGATTTAGAAGGTAAAGCTGAGAATATTCAGCCACACTTTTATGTAATGCCTTAAGACTTTCAAATTCATCTTCAAAAACAAGATACAAGTTTACCACTACCGTGTTAATAAGATTGGCTCACGTTTCATCAGTAAATCCTGGGCGTAGTAGAGAACAGCCTGGTAGGCAAACTTGAGGTGCTCCCTGTCCCTGAGGGACCCCTTCCTGTAGGTGCTCATGGCGGCGGTGGCTGTCACTATGTCGAGGAGCCCTCTCCCCGCCTGGATCTCGCACACAGCGGCGATCACGATGCAGAAGAGGCCGGTCCGACCGACTCCGGACAGACAGTGGGCCACCACGGGGTGGTTCAAGCTTCGCTGCTGCTTGTACAGGCTCAGGACTTCTGAGACGAAACTGAGTAATGGGCCCGGTGAAGCGGGAAATGAACTGCAAATGATGGAAGCTATGTTCATCCAACATATAATTATATAGAGTACATAATAATTGTTGTAATTTAAAGTAAAGTAAATGAGAAAATTAGTTAGCAAACACTGTCAAATGCCTTTATAATAAATCGGATATAGTGAGAGTAGAATCGTTTCCCTTGATAATTAAAGAGATTTGTTTTTTAAATCCATTTTTATAAAATTTTCAGAATATATTCTTGCTTTAAGTGCTTTATTGATGTTGTATATAACATTGAATTCACACAATCTATCACGTTCTAATCTTTGGAACAGGGCGTAAAACATTTTCTGAAGGTAAGCAAAGTAAAGGAAATGTATTGTGAAGAAGAATGAGGATTGATGTTGTAATTAGAACACATTTCCAGCAAAACAATTTTGAAGTCTGGTCAAGAAGCAGACATAAACATCTGAAGATGGACTAAAATTAAGTTAACCATGTTATAGACAAAATATGTGAAGTTATGGGGAGGATGGAGCCTGAACACGCACACCTAATGCATCTTGTAATCGTCAAACAGTATGCCTTAACAAAACATTTCAGTCAAGATGAAGTGAGCGAGTTCTTTGAGAAGACAATGTAAAATGTAATTACTCTTCTTTAACATTGCTATTTTAATAGACCTGTAAACAGAGGAATTGTGTGTAATATTTAAGTTAAATTTACAGCTAATTCACATTTACCTGTACTGAATTTTCATTATACTGTGGGTGTAAAATATCCCCAGGATCCCGCGGTATAACAGGGTTTCACTGTACCAAATTACCTCTCATAAATTGGTTAACTACACACAATAAAGAATCAAAATGTAAATACACATATTTTACATTAAGGCAATACTATCCTGTTTATAATTTATCAAACAACGAGGTGCGTCGTACCTGCCAGGCCAGGCCGTGAACTGTAGATGGACGACCACCCTCGTGATCCTCATGTCGGCCACGCTGACGGATATTATCCTCTCAATCCAATTGGGGCGAACGTTGGTGCTTTGCAGTTGTAACTTCATTTTGCCCATAATCAATTCACTCCCTTTCTCCGTGGGCCAATATATTTGATCTTGCAGCTGCAATATTACAAAAATAATGTATTTAGCTGATGAATTGTGATGCTTACATTTAACTTGCAGATATTTTCGAATTTTCTATCACTTTATAAACAATCTCGGGGGAAAAACTGAAGAAAATACCAAAATTTCTGTGCCTACTCTACCAACATCTCTCTAGATGTATTTGGTATGACTCCATGACCAATAAAAAGCTACAGTTTTACCTCGTAGTCACTGAGCAGGCAAGCAATCACTTCTACTTGTCTTTCCCACACCATCGTCCAAAAGTCCGTGTAAGTAGACTGCAAAGGCGCCTGGGTCACAATCAAAGGTAGTGAATGGGGCGTCAAGTCCTGAAAATACACAAGTCCGTATGTTAATATAAACATACAGTATTTTTCAGGCAATATTACCCCACAAAAATTATGTAAACATCAGCACACACTTTAATAAAAGAAGCATTAATGTAGTCATCTTTAGTAGAAGGCAATTCAACTCTCGCGTGGTCGTAAGGCAGGATATCTGCGAAACGGTTCTTCATTGGGTAGCACCTTGCAACCGAGATGCTTCTCTTGTGAGCATCTTTTTCCTGCAGACAAGATTTAATTACTTTAGGACCAAAAATAGAATACAATTTATGATGGGAAATGGGATATGTAATATAATACCTGTAATTCCAGCAATTCTTTCCACTTTATATCCAATGGTGTGGGACCATTTAACGTTTTTGTCGTGAGACCGTCGACAAATTTCTCAAATTTTTCAACATCTTGAACAAATTGATTTAAAGTTTCTGTGTCTGCATAAGGATCCTTCCCGACAATCTTTGGCGTTTGCCTTCCTTCTTCAGTGTTAATTTCTTGAACCTAAGAGCTCACAGATTGTTAGTTAAAATTAAATAGAACAAAATTCCAAGGGAGATGGAATAGAGAAAACAACAAACATCAACATACTATGAGCATATACATTGTAAATATGGTAATTTGTTTCAAATCTAAATATTTACCTCCAAGTTTGACGGTGTGCTTTCATCAGTCATAATGCTCCCAGCAGGTTCCTTGGTTTCCAAACTCGTACTTTTAACAGGAACTGAACTTGGCACATTTAGAACCACTTCATGTTTCTTCTTAGGAGATTGTAATTCAATTGACTGTTGTACTTCTGCTTCAGACTCCCTTTGAATTTCGTGTTTAACCGGAATTTCCTTTTTCGGAGAAGTCGACTGCTGCGGAATGAGCGGCTGCTGATTGATAGAGAAATCGAGACCCGCCAACAGGTCGACGTTGGATTCCTGATCTGCGACGTTTCCCTCGGACGAGCTGGAGGTGGCATTTTGTCGACTGTAGGTGGTGGAAGTGTTGGAATTCACACCCTGAGCCTGCATGTAAGTCATAGGGCTCGCAACTTGTTGTTGTTGTTGTTGTTGCTGCTGCTGCTGTTGTTGTTGTTGTTGTTGTTGGGCTGTCGCCTGTTGGTTTAAGTGTAGAGGACTCGCAGGAGGAGTGGCCACAGTAGAGTCGGTTATGTACTGATAACCGTACGGATAGTTATAATAAGATACCTGATTGTAACTTGAAGTTTGGTTTGCATCAGTTCCATATTGGGTAGCAAACGTCTGTCCCTCCACAGATGTCTGAGAGGAATTTGTTTGCGAAGTGGGATACTGGCCCGCGCTGGTGTAAGATGAAACTCCGACACCTTGCATATACTGAAATCCTTTCGAGTAACTTTCACTGTTACTCTGGGAATTAGGTGTCTGATATGCAGAAACATTTGGGTTGGAGTTCTGTTGAGAATTGGCGACGTTGAAATTTTTTAACCCAGGGTCCGTCGAAGAAACTGCTGTCGGCACAGGAGAATTCTGATTGTAGTACATTTGCATAGAAACGGCAGAGTAATTGGCGGTGGAAGGATCGTAGGTCCCAGCGTTGACGGGTTGCCAGGAAGTGTGTTGGTGTGGCTGAGTTGAAACGGGAAGTGTTCCGGCATAATTATAATGGCCACCAGCAGAATAAGTTGCAGCATATTGATACAATGAACTATTTTCACCACTGTAATTTAAGAATGGAGTAGACTGTTTACTTTGGTCTATTGAGTTTGATTGAGGGTAAACAAGAGGATTTGAGTTTTGTGTTGAAGGTGTATAACCCTGTTGAGGGCCACCAGTGTACAGCGCAGTCTGCTGAGGTGACACAGCAAACGTGCTACTTTGTGAGGGCACTGTTGGGGAAATACTCAATGTGTAACTCTGCTCAGGTTTGAAGAGGCCTTGAGTACCATCCTGCTGCACAGGCGTATTATAATTATACTGTTGTTTATGCTCGGGGGCATATGGTTGTTGAACTCCTGTTGCAGAGGTGTTGACCGATACAGGATTTGTGTTAACTGGAATGTTTGACTTGACAGAAGTATTTAGTGGAATGTATGAACTATTTTGTTGAACTGAGGGTAAATTCTGTTGAACTGAAGGTAAATTTTGTTGAGCAGTTGGTACATTTTGCTGAACAGCCGGTACATTCTGCTGCACTGAAGGTTGTTGGACAGGTTGAATTCCATGCTGACTGTGAGAAATATTATACTGCAAATGGTTTGGTGCATAAACCTGATAATTTGCAGAGTTAGGAATGTAAGAAGTCTGATGTGTGGGAGGATAGTTTGAAGTATGACCAGGAGCAACATTCTGCGTGTCGTATTTCTGCTGTTGGTACTGTCCACCGTAAGTATGTTCTGTATAAGGATTATTAGGGTAACTGGGCACATTGTACTCATAACTTGTAGACGGTGCTACATATGTGGGGTATGAGGCAGAAGAATATCCTGCAAGATTTTTGTAGGATCCAGTGTCTTGTAAATCCTGCGGAGGCTGTTGAAGTTCTTGTTTGCCGTACGTTTGAGAACCAGATTTCTCTCCCGTACCTTCGGAGCCCACGGGAGCGGGTCGTACCGCAGGAATACCATAGCCGAAGTCGCTTCTCATCGTCGGATCCGGATAACTGGCGGAGGCCTGAGACCCTAGTCCCGTATTCTGACTAAAATCAGGATTGTAAAAGCTTGTTGCAGACTGGCCTACTACATAACCACTTAAACCTGGAGTAGCATTCCTTTTCATGGACAAGAGGTAGTCTTTTAACTTAGGACCGCTGGATTCAGGAATCACAGTTTCTACAGACTTTTCTCGGTTGAGAAATAGTTTCTTATTATTTTTGGCAAGTATCTGTTCCCTCTCTTCATCTTGGACCTTACAAGTGCCCTTAACTCTTTGCAGCAACTTAGATACATTAGTTTCCAATTTACGATAAAACTCCAATCCTTTATTTGCTTTCGCTATCAGGTCGTCGTACGCGTCGTAAGAAGAGATCAAGGCAGTTATCGTGGCCTCGCGTTTACGAGCAGTCTCGTTCGTAGATTTGATAATCTCGGCATAGCGAGCATACGCATCTGTTAGCGCCTTCAAAATATTATCCTGAGCAGTCAGATTCTGTTCAATCACCGTAACCTGAAATAAGAAAAAATTCATTTTTTATTAATAGGTTATTTATTTATTCAAAAATACCTTAACAAAATGTAATCACTAATAATAAAGCATCACACAAGACACGAGTACAATAAGTTGATGTATAAGATACCAGACATGATCTGCAGTGCAAACAATTTTTTAAAGTAACAAATCACACTGTTGCAAACCAATTTTGAGCTTACATATCTCTGATGTTTCTGAAGTTCTTGGTTGAAAATAGTTTCAAGTGATTCCCCAGTGCGAGTAGTCAGCTGCCTCGTGATGTCGTCCTGACAAGTGCTTTCTGTGAGTTGAGATTTTAACATTGCTCGCTGCTTTGACATTTCTTCCACTTTGTCCACCAAATGCTTTACTTCACGAGCAGTTTCTTGCTCTTCTGCACCTTGAAGATAAACAATTCAATACTTACATGTAAAAAAACTAGTTTTCACATTTTAAAATGGTTCTCTCTCTATGAGCAGCGCTTTTGATATAAAAAATAATTTTATGAAACTTACTAGATAAAGCACTGATAGTAGGTATTTGCTTTATAAGCTCTCTTATAGGTAGTGACAGTATTCTGAGGTTGGCAATATGCAACGTCATAGCTTTGTGTAGTGTCTGGTTAGATTCTGAAGCTTTTGCGTGAGCTTCTTGATATTTGTTAGCCTCACGCGTCAAGTCGGTGGCAACAATCGAAGGCGGTCTTTTCCCCATAAGTTCTTGGTATGCTTTCTCTTTCTCTTCTTCAGCCTAAACCAAACATATTTACCAAAATGAAGCAAGAATTTGATTCAAGATATACAAGCACATATTAGGAACTGTGGAGTTACAAATACCTTAGCAGCTAACTTAACATTATGTAAAGATATTAAGAAATGATGGATTATTTTTTTTAAAAAAAGGGGGAAGGGACAATTCAGATACATATATTTATAAAAAGGGTGCACAAACATAACAGAGAGGAAGCAGTGACAGAATAAGTAAATTATTTTATTACATATATTATCTTGAATGTTATGTTTCATACAGAAAAAAAACCTCATTCTATATCTGCGCAATTGACCAAAGATTACCTCAAGCAATTCCTTAATGTCGGTAAGCATTCCTTCTACAACCTGGTAAGTATCCGTCAACTTGCTCATGGAATCAATAAGAGTCTGGATGACTTCAGGTTTAGCATTGAGGGCGGCACATCTCTCCACTAATTCCTGTAAAACAAATACAGAAGTGATGATGATATATAATCCAGCAATCCTTAATTTTGTAGTTCGGGTTTAGCATACCTGTGGTACAGATTCACTTTCTGAATTTAAATGTATATGTAAGTAGTCAAGTTTGAGGCAGTTCATGAAGACCGACAGCTCCTGATTTTTCTCGTCGACCATGGTACCCACTTTCCTCAGCAGCTTTGCCTTCTCTTCACTAAAATAAATTTCATGAAATTACTACCCGTCAATAAAAATTTGATTGATTCACAATTATAAACAAACTGAAAATACTGATGTATGCATGCATAAGTACCTGTAGAGAGACGAATCCTCGTGTGCTTTCATGGGGACCAGCCTAGCAAAAATGTCTGTGCCCGCAACATCTGGGTCGTTAACGTTGAACTGAATCCCCTTCACAAGAGAGGCTCCCTTGATGGTCGGCAAAGCGTCTCTGTCCGGCACTTCTTCGTGATATATAAATTCGTTTTCATTTTTTGCGGCCTTCTTTTTCCCTTCGACTACATCGTTTGTAAATGTCAGAGCTTCATTAATGACCTGAGGAATGGAAATAAATTATTTTAAATACGCTGTCCATATTTACTGGGCAACGAAGTGGCTTGTATGTGTTAATTTGTGCATGTGAATGTATGTTAAAATTTGTTATTAATAAAGTTAAAAGTCAAATAAAATCACCTCAATATTTTCCATCCCTTTCGACAGCTTTACTGCTTCTTCAAGTTTCTCAGCCGCAGCCTGATAAAATGCAACTCTTTCCCCCATCTTTTGCTGTTCCTCGGCTTGCTGGCCTTGGTACAGCAGCGATATGCAATTATGATAAGCAATTTTGAACTTGACATAACGTTTCCAACTCTGAAATATATTAATTACATATAACACACAAATTAAGTTATTAATTCAAAATAAACTTTTTTAAATGTAAAATACAACTGAATGTAAAAAAAATGTTATAAACAATAGGATTAAAACAAATTTTCTTTGTTACAATAAAATGATTTGCACATGACTAGGCACACACTAGTCTGAATACTTGTGACCAAGTACCTTATATAATTTTGATCCTACAGTTTCTGAAACAATACAATCATCAGCTCCTCCTTGTTCCAGAGTTTTCCATGCAAGATTGTAGTAGTCAACTATCTGCACAGCGACTTTTGCTGAAATAAAGAAATGTCGGTTACAAAAATTAAAACTTGAAAATGACTTCTATAAATCCTTCATTTTACAAATGAAATTGAAATTACACTAACCAATAATAGTTGACTTTCTGTTGTCCATCATACTCTTCTCCAGAATACATTCTTGGGCCTGCGCCAGTGAAAGGCGGTACATGAACTGCATTACCTCAGGTCCAAGATCAACTCCTGGAGGCTGTGGATTGCTCTCTTTCAGGTGCTGGGGACGATTAATTTTAAGATAATAATTCTACAATTTAGATATACTTATTTTTCTTGGCAAGATGATTTATGTATACGCCAGGACATTAAAACATTATCTGTTGTATTATAATTTACAAATTACTAACCTGGAAAGCCCACGCTGCACACTGAAAGTGAGTGCAGGACATCTTCATGCCGTCGGCGGTGACACGACTGTCTGAAGCTCCAAGTTGGGAATGAAGAGCGCCGATGTTATAAAGCACGGCGACCATTTCAAACGTGATGTCGGCAAGTGTGCAGACCATACTGGCATACGTGTCTCTCCTAAAAAGATGTTAAATTTTAAATATTCACCCAGAGGAAATAACATTTCTGACAACCAACACTATATTTTTACCATGTAAACGAAACGGCGGCAGGACCATCCTTGCCCATGGGAAATCTACTTTGAAGAAAATGAAGCTGGCAATAATACTTTTTCAAATTAGAACACCCAGTAACATCCTTCACTGGAGCAACAGCCAATGACCTTAAGCTTTCTAAAGAATGTATTTCATTGGAATACATCTCAGGATCCTCATGGTAGAAATCTCTAATGTACTGGAATATAAACAGTAAAAAGAAATCAGGTAAGATTTAAAATATGCTCTTATATAATGCAAGAATAAATTATTTTTGTAATTTAAAGCACATCCTCCAGGTTAGGCATTTTGTAATGTCCAGCTTTACTTGTCATTGTTTTCCAACGACCACCTTCTGCTGGGTTTAGACAGACTTCAATTGCTTTCTACCATTCAATTAAAAGTCTTGCGATTGCTCACTTGTGTAAAAATAGAGCCTGTCCACTATTGCCGTGAAAAAGTTTACTCTTCTCACTACTACTAATGTACTTGTACCTTTTTATTTACTCAAATTTTCTCAGTTCTATAAGTAACTCATTCAGGTCTAATTATCGAAGAACAAAAATTGTACTTGTATAATCTTATTTCTAATTTTATTGTTGCAAAACAATGTAAAATTATTTACATGAATTATTGTGCTCAATCTACTTCTAATATCTTTATTAATGAAAGTGGGATGATATTAATTTAGAATTAGAATATTAAAAATTTTGTTCATTCTTCCTTGTGGAATTTAATAAACTGTTACAAATTTAATTAATTACCAAAGCTCACAGCTTGTTGACAATATTATGCACAGTATATTCTTATTTAAAATAAACTGTCACAATTATTGAACTGAAAATAAAACAGATATTTCCAAAGATTCGCTTTTGGCAATTGCATTATCAATACTTACTGTCAGAGGAGGAACAAATTTTAAATGTAAAGGGCTTTAAATTGTGATGAATGATATCATAGCCATGAACAAGTTAGATAATGGCGAGGTTATTGTTCATTCTATTGTACACAAAACGTATAGGAATAATACAACAATTATTTATGAGTCTTAAAAATTCATCCGACTTGATTTATCCTGCTTTCAGCTGCTCTTTCACAGCTTTTGAATTAATACTGTCAATATTTAACGATTTACGTTTTAATAGCTTAATTTAATTACAGAGCAAAATGAAACGATATTAAGTATTGGAGAAGCAAATTGATGTACGTTGGTAAGGATTTCAGGGACAAGACGCGAAAGAAGTTGTTAAATTGTTTATTGATAATGGATTTTCGCCAAACCTGTTTTAATTTGGGGCCGAAAGTCGTCGGTTCTGGGCTGATCTTGAGGTCGAAGCTCAGCATGGGCAATCGAGGCACCGCTTCCATTGTTACGCTTTGTCAGAATAATTACACGAGAATTCCTATGATTTTCCTGCAGACAACGTCACACGCAATATTCAGGGGGAACTGGCCATCGCAGGCAGATAATGCGTCCGTCTGTCAGCCTAGTACATTGCTGAGCGGACAGAGCGCGTGAGTGCTCTGGAAATTTCGGTCGGCAACTGTCGTCGGTCGTGACGTCACGTCCGTCGGAAGCGACGGGACCGCTATCGTGGTTACGTGGAAAGCATTGGCACTCTGCTGAGAGGCAGCTCTGGTTCACTTGCTTGATTGCTGGTCGGGACGCGTCGACGCGGACTTCACTGTATCCACAATGGTAATTCAAACGGGACTGATCCACACACATTTAAAATGGAGTAACAGTCATATTTATTACTACTTAAAGCTTGAAATTTTGTTTTGTAAATAAAGCCTGCTTCACCGAGTTCAACATCTGTCGGAGCTGGCAGCAGATCGCCGACCAAAGCTGTGGCTCCCAGAGCAGCAAGCGGAGGAGGCACTGTGAGGCAAAGGTAATCTAATTATACAGCCTTCAACACCCCCTTAACTAATTTTTGGGTCCAAGTGTTCAGCATTTTAATCTACTTTTTAGTCCAGAAAAATCGAAATATGTGTAGCCTACTTTAACAGTACACATTTATTTTCCTCCTGTTTTATGTACACATTGTCGGTGTACTTTTTAACAACTAAAATCTTATAAATAGGTAATAAGATGGAAGTCGGAATAAAAATCTATTGTTACTTGAATGTGACGAAATAGTATGTGGCTCTTCATATTGTTGCTGAGAAATTGATTATGGTATCATTATTGTAAAATCTGGGTTCCCTACTATAACAGCTTACTACAGAAATCTTGAGATTTTACCTTTTTAAGGGGTATTTGTAATTTATTTTAACATGCCTGAATCTTAAAAAAATATTAAACTGGAAATATGAAAAGGCAAGTGGAGCTGCACCACTGACATCGTACCCAGAAATGTTTCAGTCGTCAGAAAAAATATTTAATTTCATCTACATTAAAATACATCCCTTCATTCATCACAGGTTCTTCCCCTCATTGCACAAAAAAGTTTCAATTCAAGAAACATTAAATAGGTCAGTGGTGTATTAAAATGCATCCGGTTGCCAGTAGTTTTTTAATATGTATTTATTTCTAATTAAGTAAGTGCTTTTCCTGTGCCAAATGGTACCACACAAAAATATGATGATGGACTTAATTAGATCGCCAACTTCACATTTCCTCAATGTCACTAGTATTAACCATATCAGTAATACTGTTACAAACGTGTGGGAAATCCTCAGAACTCTTAGCTAGAATAATGTAATTCTATAACATTTACAACATTCGCTGCATAAGAGTTTAAAAACCATTCTATTTCTGTGTACGCAGTTTTATTAATTTTTTCCGTTGACAGGAAAAGTACGTCTAGCACCACGACCACCCGCACCAGAGCTACTGCCGCTAACAATGGAGGAATGTGGAGGTTTTACACGGATGACTCTCCGGGAATCAAAGTGTATGTTAACCTAACCTAAAAGCCAACAAGTGTAAATTCAAAGTTTTCTTGGAATGTTAAATTATTTCCAATTTATTTGCTTTTAAATGAATCCATAAGAATTTATTGTTGGCAAATATTTAATCTGTTATCTTTACTTTTGTTGCAGTGGCCCCGTCCCGGTCTTGGTGATGTCTCTGCTATTCATTGCTTCAGTCTTCATGCTTCACATCTGGGGAAAGTACACTCGCAGCACTTGAGTCTCTGCGAGGAACGTGTTCATATTCATCATTTTGATAATCATTCCAGAACTTTACCTTTCTTTACAAAATAGATGACATTAAACATGATGGTCGTGGGATAGTTTTGTTGTTTGTTACAAATATGAAATTTTTTATTGAATTTTTAATATTTATTTTGAATTTTTAAACAATCCAGATCTTGTATTTTATAAGAGGGAAGAAGACATGATCGCAATAAAATGTTGCCTCTTGGAAAAATTTTTTAACTTCGACATAGTCACGATTGTCTACTAAAAAGTTTGTTTTAGTTGAAGTGACGTTAAATCTGTCTCTCGTAAATCAGTTTTCGAACTGAACTAAAAGCACATCATTATTCATAATTGGATACTGATCTAATGATTGGGCCATCAAAGTATAATTCAACTCGGTCAAGCATCTTTAAATCTGCATTTGTTTGTATGCATTTATGTATACTGGCTAATAAAGACTTTATTACTGTTGGATCTTGGAGAGTTTCACCAACCTGACACTTTGTAATCTTTAACAGTCTGTCGAAAGTGAGAGACCGTCACGAAAGGAATTCTGGATAGGTTTCAAGTCCAGTAAAAGTCGCTGCCAGCTAATAAAGTGTCAAAAGTTCGCTGTAACGATTGGTACAACTTGTGGTGATACACAAGATCCACACTCGATAAACCAGTTTTTGGTGAGCTGTGTAGGAAGGCATTTGAAAAACTGACTGTGCTTCAGTAAGTGGAGACTCGCACATCTCTCATAATAGGTGACACTAAACAAAAAAAGACCAACAGACATATGATTTGTAGATAACAGATATTTTTATACCTTTTCAGCTTGTCATCCATTTGACCCGCTACCGTTTATTAATCAAATGATTAGTGATATACAAGATTTCTATTTGTAATTCAAATTACAAATATGCTCTCGTGTATACTGTTATAAAATTTATTACAGATTACATAACATAATCTTTAACATCATTTAGGAATGTTTGAAATACAATATGTCTAACTTTGAATCTATTACAAAATTCCTGTAAAGAGAGTTTGACAGGTATGCTCTGTACAATACCTTCATGCTTTCAACCAAACATGTTGGCATATTAATAATGAAAAACAGACCTTTGAAATTGTTAACAATATAAAAATGAAGGTAATTAACTTGTTCAATCAACTAATGCACACACACCACAGGCATGATTATTTTACTAACACTGAAATGAACAGAAAACATTATATTCATAAAAATAATATACAGTGCAAAAATTGTCAGATGAACTTGAGGTTTGACTGGATTAGTATGTCAAAAGTGCTCAGAATTTATCATCTCAATTGAAATGGTAATAAGTTTATTAATTTTAATCTGCATCTGTTGTTTGAAATATAAAATTGGTTTAAGATTATTAAGGTAACTGACAGAAAAGCTTATTAACAATAGATAAACACAAAAACTAATTATTTTGGTCTGAAAGTCAGAATTTTTGAAGGAGGTATAACATTGCACTTGCCTAATTTAACAATTTTTTGTTCGTAATTCAGATGCTAAATAAATTGATAAACACTGAAATGATAGAATGATTACTAATTTTATTAATGATATACTGCTGTATTAGGAAATAGGAACACAATCTATGAATTTAATCGATATATACTTCGCAAATTGATCAGAAAAAAAATAATTCAAGACAACTCACTATGTTTGAGTGTTATTGTGGTAGAGTTCACTTTATTGAGATAAACAACTTTTGCTAAATCTTCTCCCTGAGAAATGTAGATAAGATGTGTTACTTACTGGCAATGACAGAAGCTTCATTATATCCAGAATACATATATTTAAAAAAAAACTATTTTCAATTTCAAAACCTCAAGAAACTTCTGTTTACAGCAACTTCATAATAGTTAACAGACTATAAACTTGAAACTGTCCAAATTTATGATTTGTAAAATGAATGGATGTTATTATGCAGTGAAACCAAAGTCACTGGACTTGAAGGAAGAACACAACAACAGTAAACTATTCATCCTCAAAGGCAGAATTCAGTTATAAAAATGTTTGTGTGCAGGTGAATTCATTTACTGCCTGATATTAAAGCTTTGATTTACACATTTTGTTACATTAGGATACTTTGAATTACATTAAACCTTAAAATACTGTCAACAACGATTTTGAACTCTGGTGTGTTTCATACTGAGTGAAATAATAATCAACAAACATTGGACTAAAGTCTTGAGGAAAATCTTGTAGTTCACATAATCATTTTCGTAAAAATGATTGCACATGTAACAACAGTTTTTAAGTTTATTGTAGGAAATATTTGATATATAATTCAAAACTTCCTAATATGATAATTTGTATTGTATAACAATAACAATATTATTCTGTCAAGTTAAAACAGATATTACAAGCTTTCTAAATATATATAGATATATGTACAAAATTTATAAAAAAAACATCTTATGGGAATGAGATTTACAAAATCTGATTAAAAAAGAACAACAGAAAATTCAGCTTTAATTGTGGGTTTATCCTATTAAAGACAGATTTCTAGGCACTTCCTGGTTGTTCCACTATGTGGAAAAAAGTATTCATTATTTTAAATTAACAAATCCGTTTAACTATATAAGCTCATATCCTACGTGAGATTTGTTTGTACAATTCTTTCTTTAAGTCTACTCACCACCTTCTTACACACATTCGACAGGATTCATTAATTAGACATTGACGATTCCATGGCTTCGTTGATAGCGAGATCAGACTGATCCGCTTCAGTCTGGATGGTAATCATCATTTTTTCGTCATTAGATGAGCTCCCGTCTGAAGACACAGATTGGGTCGAAGTAGCTGCTTCCTAAATTGACGGCAAAGGAAATGTTTTTTTTTACTTAGCCACCGTTATTTAATATATTATATAGAAGACATTTGCTTCATAGAACCATAGAGGAAAATAAATGACACTCAAAAGAAAGAGTTTGATTAAACTTATAAAAATTGTGCATGGCATTTAAAAAATAAATATAATCTTCTTCTGTCCAAAGTAAAGAATTGTGTACCTGAGAAAACTGAATTTGCTTAATGGAAAATATTCCATTAGGTGTTCCGTCTTGCATCCACACTTCTTTCTCACTGCCATCATTATCATCAAAATCCTGAAATCCAACAAGTCTTGTTAGTGATGATCAAAACAGCATTTATGAAGTTCTTTACAATTACAGAAACCTTTAAAATGGGTCTTTCCAATAAACTAGTCACAGTTGTTTTTATAAAGATATGAACATTTCACTTTAAATTAATAGTAAAGAAATAAAATTTTAATTATTTATCAATTGTGTAAATGTAACTATTTAGAGAGGATCAGAATGGGACTTTCCATTCTGATCATCTGAATTTAGCTTTACGTTCTTTATCAGAACTTCAATGGAACCATTTTCTTCTACCTTTAAAATTATTATTATAAGTTATGAAAGAGTAATATTTTGCCTAATTTAAAATCTCTATACAAATTTGAATCATTACATTTTAGTTCATTCATTTGTGTCACATATAATAGAAAAGCATTTTTAATAGTTCACATGCAATGTAGAAATGTACACAAGGTTGAACATGGAATCAAGTCCAAAACATTAACAGAAGTGGCACTTACAGTGTTAACATTAAATACAGTATGTTGCAAAAAATAATGCATTGATGCTGTTTCCAATGCCAGATAAAAATAAACCCAATGTTGAATGTATTCTGCATTGGTTTCAAATATGAGAAAATCGACAGGTGTTATTTTCCTGCTGGAGGGAATTGTAGGATGATAAAGGAGCAATAATGAAGTTTCACTTTTGATTGATAAACAATTTTATGACAGTAAAATGAAGTTTTCAAATTTTCATCCTTTGGTTTGTCGTTTACTACCTTATCCAGAAAAATGACTTTCATGATTCTTTGTGATAAAAGTAAATTAAATTGTTTTTTTATTTATAAACAGAGCTTGGGTAAATGACTGGGTCAGATAATTTTATAGCAAAACATCCACAACAGAGGATAACTTCAGGGTTAAATGCTGTTAATAATGTTTATCTACTTACTGATATCCTCTGTTTTGAGTGTGTCTTGATGTGCTTGGAAAGGTGATCACTTCTCATAAACTTTTTATTACATTCTGGGCACTGAAACCTCTTTTCTCCCGTGTGGGTCCGCCTGTGCCTCTGCGGAAATAAATTTATTTACAGAAATAATGCAACAAATCTTTGTAACAGAGCCATTAATATTGAAATTACTTGAAGAAAGAGGTAATTAAAACTACAAATTTACCAAAATAAGCATTGTTGACAGTGAGTTTAGGAAAATTTATTGGACATCTGTACGGAATGTTTGAATATACAATGCTAGTTTATATTTATCAGATGGTTGTCATTTGCTAAACTCACCTGTAATTCATCAGAACGGGTGAACCTTTTGCCACAAAATACCCAATTGCAAATAAAAGGCCTTTCACCTGTGTGCCACCTCAAATGTGCCCTAAGGTGAGATGTTTTACCATATACTTTGTTGCAACCTGGTATGTGGCAAATGTGTTGCTTCTTACGATCCCCACCTCTGAAAATAAATTATTGTAATTAATTTTTTAATTATTTTAGACTATTTCTATTAAAGTAGGACCGAATAAAGAAGTTATCTCTTTTTCAATTTTTGCAATTATTATAGTAAAATGAGATAATAATCTGATGACTTTAACCAAAAAGTTTACAATACTCTTAAATTAAGAGATTACATCAGTATTACTTAAAATTTATAAAAAGAAACTATAAACTGAATCTGGCATATTAAGTACATTTTTGATAAAAGTATTGTGTTGTAAGAATGTTTTTGTTTCAACAACACAGACTTTGGAATTTCATGATGCAAAGTCTAGCACAATAAATTTTTATATTTATATTACTGATGCTGATTTTTCAAATGCCTATCATTATAATTCTAATGCAATCATATTATCCTTGAGCACTAGCATTAATAGTTTCACATTACAGTAAAGACCAGTAATCTGATCAGTATTTACCTTTCTCCTTCACTACAATTAGGGCAAGTACAAGCCACTCTCCGAACCCGAATCTTCTGCAGGCCATCACCAGAATCCACGACGCCGGGAGGACTTGTACCCTGTTGCACTCCTTGCTGATTCTGTGGCTGTGGTGGATGGTTAGTCGTAGTTATAACTTGCCACTTGTTTGGATCGTTGGGGTCCTGTTGTATGTGTTGAGAATGTTGAACTATCTGGGTTGCAGGTTGGAGGTTTGAGATAGCAGAAGTGCTGGGTGTTGGTTGAGGTTGTGGAGGTCCTGGAGCAGGGGACAGTCCTAACTGGTTCTGGGTACTCACTGAAAGGGCACTCGCTGGTATCAGTTGCACATTACCGAGACCGGGGATATTCTGCAACGGAATTGCTTGCAGGTTTGGAACTTGAATAATACCGCTTCCAGTTCGCAAACCAGCAAGGCTCGTGGCCGGAATAACCGTCAACTGCTGCCCTTGTGAACCTGTGAGTGTCATCTGCTGTCCCTGACCCAGCAATACACTTTGTGGTGGCTGCTGCTGTTGTTGAGGAGGAGGTTGCTGCTGCTGATGGCTACCAGCAGATTCTGGACCCGAACTCGTCACCAAACTCGGCGCAGAAACAGTCTGTGAAAAAAATCATTTAATTCAGAGAAGTTTGGATTTAGTCATTTTTAAATAAATTTGTAAATAATTTCTGTTAACTGCATTAGGTAATTAAGTTTCATTTATAAATCATGCAAGTAATAAAACATTTTTTATACATATATTAATTCCATAATTTTGATCAAACCAATTAAGAACTGTGACGTGACAAATTTTGTATTTCTCAAGTAAGCTGCAATAAAGACATACTATAAAAGCAAGCTTTTGAACATGTAATCAAACAAACTACAAATGATTAATTCTTCTGATTAATATTTGGAACAGTCAATAATTTTGATCTGTCTTCTTTAATATAAAATAAAAGCTAGATTTTGTTTTTCTTAGATTAATACAAAAATACATTTAGATACGTTCTAAAACTTGGGCCTATGTTGAAATGTAAACTAATCACATTGCCTGGACATCTCAATGCCAGATAATGGACTGTTGAGCAACTGAAATTAAATATCTGTATTTGCATCCTTTGACTCTGACCTGTACAGTTACGCTGGGTGTTGACACAGTGGAGGTACTCCAAGTGCTGGATGTCGTACCGGAGTTTGCGACTGCCTGTACCTGCATCATACTCTGCTGTGCTTGAGCTTGCGCCTGGGCTTGAGCTTGTGCCTGCGCATGTGCTTGGGCCTGCGCCTGGGCTTGAGCTTGCGCCTGCGCATGTGCTTGGGCCTGAGCTTGTGCCTGTGCTTGGGCCTGTGCTTGAGCCTGTGCTTGGGCCTGTGCTTGAGCGAGTCCACCAAGCTGAGCGACAGAAGCCAGTTGCACCTGCTGGATCTGTCCGGATGGGGTGATGATTTGGGCCACTTGTTGGGTGGGAATCTACAACATACATTCTTGTTAACAATGTGAGAGAAATTTTAAATATATTTGCTGGTTATGTATTATATTTATGTTTATCATTAGTTTTGTCTGATTTTGGATATATTAAATCATTATGCTGTAATTGAGCAACAAAAAATGGAACATGAACAACCCAAAACAATTTTTCTTTTTTTAAAAAAAATCTACTTACCTGACCTAATTGCTGAATCATTGGCATCTGATTTCCAGATGTCTGGATAATGTTAGGAAATGCTGTCGCAATAGCCTGAACTGGAAAGTGGATAGTCTGAAGAACTGTCTGTCCGTTAGACGTAGAGATGGGAACTTGTACGGGAATTGTCTGTTGCATCGGGAACTGAACAACTTGAGGCATATTTGCAGGTCGTACAGAAACATTTTGCCCTATAAATCAAAATAATATACTTGGATAATAAATCCAAATTGATTGTATTTAGATTTTATAGCTTATAGGCTTTATATAATTGGAGAAGATTGATTATGTAATAATTATGGGGAACTTATTCAATTTTACACTAAACATTTATTTTTTCCTAGCATTTACATAAAAAATTGCATGTTCAGCTTTTTACTCAAATTACCAACGATGCAAAAGTCAGTATTCTAGAAAATAGCATTCAATGTATTTCTTTCACACTTTCATAAGTGTAAATGAGTTTACTAAAATAACAACATTTATTTAAATTAAAAACCAGAAAATGATTTTACCATTGGGCATTTGGACGGTTTGGCTGCCCATATTTTGCAGTATACTTGTCGGGAAGACATTTGGCGCTCTGATGATTTGACCCGTCGGCGTGATGAGAGTCTGCCCTCCGGCCAACTGCAAAGTTTGGTGCTGACCAGTGGGCATGGCAGGAATAAACAGAGCCTCCTGCCCATCCACCGTAACAGTTTGCATGGGCTGCATGACATTGTATGTCAAGTTCTGGCCACCAGTCGTCACTATCTGGGTGGGCTGTTGCTGCTGCTGCAAACCCAATTATTTATTAGCCAACTGTCAATTTGTTTATGTTAGCACACATACTAGAAAAGAAAATGTAAAAGTGATAAAATGTACAGGGATTAATGACAAGAAACAGAAACCAATCATCAACAAAGCCATGTTTCACAGCATCAAAATATCAAAGTACAGTAAGCACTATAAAAGTAGTGACACCCTTCTGTAGTTGAGGTAAACTTAATTATTATAGGTTTAGGACTATTGAAAAAGGCACAGACAATGACCCACGTGTGAGGGGAACTATACTATTCAATAGGCTCCCTGAAGAAATAAAGAAGCTAAATGGTAAACTAGGTGTTAGAGAGAGAAATGAGAAAATATTCAATTTTTGAAATACAATAAATCAGTACCTTTTGTATTTAATACTGTTATGTTTTTAATCTGGTAAATTGGATATATACAGTAACATTCCATTTTTTTCTCTGTTAAATAATGTTCTCCAAAATTTAGCATCCATGTTGTACACGTTGACAAGTAATAAAACTTAATCCTATACATTAGTACATAAGATTTTCTTTTATTCAATACAGTCTGTTGGGATATTCCATCTTTTATAGAAGCATATTGTCTTTAATGTAGAGTATTTCGTTAGAAAATTTTTTGACCTTTTCCCATTTTGTACTGTGCAAACTATGGAAAAGAAAAACATTACTATTATTTCCTTCATGTTCTATAAATCAGACACAATGGAATAACATTAGTCCCAGGATAAATATGAAGGCTATAGTATAATTGGGATCAACTACATGAGAGACCAAAAATAATTTATATGAAAGATTTTTCTAAATATTTTAATTTTTATTACTTAGTTTATTTAATAATTTGAACATTGAATATGATATCAGTTCTGGATTTAAGTAATAAATTAATTGAGGCACTTCTGCTTGCTATGGGCTCAAATTTAGACAGTTACACTCTAAAGTCACCCTTATTCAGGTGACATGTAATTGTTTATTAAAGTACATTCTATTCCTTCATTAGGTATAGTAAAGAATACCAACAGTGAGGCTCTATAGAAAGTTCAACACCTGACTGAAGAATATTTAGAACTGATAAACCAACATTTAATTTTTAATTTTGTACAAGTACAGTCATAACAAGCAAATGGTTTTTAAACTTAAAGATGAAGTTTCTCCCATGTGGGGCATGGGATATATAAAATAGTAATGTGTTTTTATTGTGTTTATATTACAGTGGAGAGCTCCCTGTTTGCTTTTGATGAATGTGACAGACAATTCAATAAATTGATCAGTGATTTTTTTTGTATCGTTTTTTAAATTGTGTTACCTGTATGAACTGTCCAGGTACTCCTTGGACGGAGACGACCGTGGGGGCGACGCCGGGCGATGGGAACGTCTTGACAGCCGGGGAGCCCTGCTGCTGCTGCGTCGTCTGCTGCTGCTGCTGTTGTTGCTGACCGTGGACATTGTTTTCCGCGGATGCCACAGCTGTCACGTGGTGCTGCCCTCCTTGGTGCAGGGGGAGGAAGTTCTGCAGCTGCGACAGAGTGATGACTTGCGGCTGTTGTTGCTGCTGCACGGACGGACTGGGTAGCGACAGAGGATCCCTGGCGACAGGATCCCTGGTCAACTGTTGCTGGTGGCCCGCCACGGTTGATTGATTCCCGTCGCCTTGCTGCTGCTGCGCCGCTTGCAGCTGTTGAAGCAGGGCCGCGTTCAGAATTCGTATCTGCTGCTGACCTTGCTGGCTGGCCCCGTTAATTTGCTGCGGATCCTGTTGCTGGTCGTGGGTCGCGTTGCCGATCCTGCTGCACGTCGCGGCGAGCAGGGCGAGAGGGGACGGCTGGATTTCCTGCACGAGGCGGAGCCACAATTAAATTGATAAGTCGCCGTACGAAACGGATAAACTTTGGGTAGCCCTGGGGACGAAGTCGTTACGCGCGCGCCTGGCGTTTCGCGGAGAAGCACGGAAAGGAACTCCCACTTTCCCACCCCGCCCAACGGACGACCACACACACACACACACCCGCGTGGACACCCACCACCTACCTGAGACGACGTGTTCGACAAAATATATTCCGTCTTGACCTTCGGGGGCGTCGATGACATTATTCGTAACCTTCCCGACGAAATGAGAGCGTTCCGAGCGCGAGTGGCATCGCTTCAACTCATGGCGGACTCACGTACTGCGAGGAATTCAGCCGCGGTGTATCCCTCCGCCAATCAATATCACGCACACGCTTCGCGAAATCGGCTCGCTTCGACGCGGGATCGACGGCCACTTTGGGTTTTTGGCGACGCCACGATTTTTCGTGTGCGTGGCGACGACGTCGCTGGCCGTCGCGAGGGAGTAATTGTCGCGTCGGAGGGAGGGACTATTTGGGGCGTTAACGTCGGAGCGCCACGTGCGCGGTGCGGCCCGCCAGGCTCCACGGAAATAGCTGATTGGCAGTTGCTTTACAATGCCCTACCCTGAGCTCTGTAAATTTGTTAGGGCTGACGGGGTTCGCCTCCTCCCACCTTCTTTTCCGCGTCGCCCGCTCTCGGTCCGACTCTCCGTCCGTCGCCCGAGGGAGGAGGGGACGCCCGACGTCCTCCGCCCCCTTGCGGCCCGGGCCTTCCTTCCCTCGGGCCGGAGATCGACGCCGGAGCCCCGTGGCCTTGAGCCACGTGCTAGGGCCGGCCCGCACTGCCTTCTATTTGCTCCATCAGGCCGGGCGTGGTTCCCAAAACCTCGCCTCTCGCGCTCCCGCGGGACGCTTGCTGGGGGCGGGACCGATAGCCGCCCCCGATATGATAACCTTCCGCTCACACGTGTTTCCAGGTCATCCCGCCTTCAAACTTCATTGGTAAATGTCAAGAAACTTTCAGCTCCTTTCCACTTTCTTAGAACCTCAAGGAGTAAAACACTACATGTTGGCAGCAGACCAGATACCTGTTCATACCTTCTTTACGGATTTAGATTAAAAATTTCGTCCATTATATTACTTTTGAATGTATCTGAATTGCTAATAAATTTATTAAATATTTCCAACCGCAACATTTGTTACGTATAAAAGAAATATTTTTCGTTTCGTCCAAATTTTACATGATAAAAAAGATTATTTTATTCAAATTTATAATATTTTTAAGAATTTTGTATGTAGTTAACGTTTGTTAGAAATTTATTAGTGTCTATACCTGTTCAAGTCGAAAACGTCGTACAGGCGGCGTTATATAATTAAAGTAGATGAGGAGGATCGCACACATTGCTCCAAGATGTCACCAAGTGGTTTGAAACTCACTAACTTAGAGGCATTTATTCATCAGACCACTCAAACGTTTACAGTGACCTCAAATTAGAAATTAAAAAAATAAACGGAATAAAAACCACGTCCACATCAAATTTTCTCGAATTTTTAAAAAATTTATAAAATACACGGAATTTTATAGAAATTATTTTTGATTTAATTAAGATTAATTAACATATAATTTAATAATAAATAAATTTAATTAGCTTCTTCTTCCCCCTCAGGGCCGGATTTAGATATAACTGAAGACAGCTCATTTTTATGGCAAGCCATTTTACAATCTTTAAACATAAATCTTTTTGGACCCCCCCCCCCTAAAGTTTGCATTATAAACTACTTATGAATGAAAATAATTTTCAGTTAAAGATTTATTATTTCAGTGTCAATGTATTACGCTACATAATTGTATTTCAGATTAACCCTTTATGTATCCAGACATAGAATATAGACACTTAAACAGCTTAGGGCCTCATCAAGTCTAAATCCGTCCATTTTATCTAAATTTTCCTCTCCTTCAATCTGTATCTCTCTCTTCTTACGATATACCTGATGCAGGTTTTCTGGGGCTTTACTTTCATCTCTTAAACCTATTAACTTATTAATAGGTTAACCTATTAAACCTTAAACCATAACCCGGGAGCCTTAGTCAACCCTTACTTGGCTACCTCGCTCCACCCTCCGCCCCCCCTTTTTTTCAATTTCCTTCCTATGCTTTTAAAGGGGAGTTGCCTGTTTCAGGATCACCCTCATGTAGCATGTAAACCTAAAAAAATGGCCTACCATAAAAATGAACTGTTTTCCTGAAGGAAGGGGGAAATAAAAACTAAGAAAAAATTGTAGAAAAGCAGAGAGAGGAAAACGTCTACTAAAAAGGGGATGGATAAAAAGGCAGAAAGATTGTCCAGACGGATTAAGTTAATTTGTAAGTAAGTAATGAAGTATTATTCTATACCATCATTACAAATATCAATACACAAATACGCCATGATTAATAATTACCGCGTATATAATTACAAAAGAAACTGATTAGACAATTTTATAAAAGAGAAAAAAGTGAGGAAAATAATATTACATGTAATATGTAAAGTTGACAACGGCGCAGGAATTGACTTTTCAGAAGAAGAATTTGGTAAGAAATAGAAATTACTTCAAATAAGTTAGCAAAGAAACTCTATTCGTCAATACTAAAAGAGAGAATCCATGGCGCTTAAGAAAAGTAGTTAGTTCCTTCGCTTCTCAGAAAAAAAAACACATATTTTGTCTATTTATAGTTCCAAAGAAATATTTTTAAATTTTTCATTAGTGTGGGATTAATAAATGGCGCGTGCTCACAGGGTTGTCCTGCGCAAATAAACTGCGTTTTGTCGAGGACATTTTGCTCTACAAAATAACTGAGGAGGTCCTTAAACTTTGGGCGAAACGTTAATTTTTTTTATAATAATAGTTATTAATTTCTATAAGTTTAGATTAAAGTTTTAAAAAGGCCAAAATCAAGCAAAAAATTACAGAAACATAACAAACTATAATTTAAAAACAACTACATGTTTATATTAAGCTGTTACAAGACAAATTATCCGTTATTTCAAAACATATTTTAGATTCTAACCACACTATTGACTGCGATAATTACAGTAATTACAAATCCCGATTAGTTTCGGAAATGTTTCATATTAATCACAGCATCAATACTCTGAATGTAAAAACGGACACGGATTTGCTCAGTAGTATATATAATGTCTTGATTCATGAAATGTAATGTATCAAATGTATAATTATTATATTTGCTTTTTTTAAGAAAAATTGTCTTTTGGTTATTTACTTACTGTATTCTTTGGCTGAAAGGAATGTTATAATTTTTGTGCATTATTATTTAGTTCAACCTGAAGAGACTCATGATCAGGACCGAAACATGTAGTTGTTATTAAATTATAGTTTGTTATGTTACTCTAATTTTTTGTCCGTTTTTGGCCTTTTTAAAACTTAAATTTTTTTTGTTTATAATTATTTGATTTTGCATTACATTTATCTTTCCGACTGTCGGGTCACGTTATTGTAATTCATTTAGTTATAAAGTAATAAGAAGCCACAGCAAGGGTGTGGGTCTCTAATGCAATTTCACAATCACGAAATCCCATTTTTCAGAGCACCCAATTTTAGTTGTTGCTATCACTGTTTACGTTAATACAATGAATCTCACTCATTTTCCTTGAGAAATAATTTTGTTCATTACTATGTGTTTAGACACGGAATGAGTTTGTGAACAGCTTTTAATGTTGTTCACGACGTCTTGTTCCATATGTTGGTCTCAAATGAGAGACGAAACATAGAATACATCATTATTTAAATAAAATAAGAAGTGACAACATCGTTTATTAGTGAAGTGAGTGCTGCCTACAGCACGTGCTGTGCAACAGAAATGGCCTCTTATTTTATAAACCGATTCAATGAAAATTTTTTTAAAAAAAGAAAAAAGTTTAGGACTGGCAAACATAGGGAAATGAGCGTGGACCAAGGAAGACCGCAAGGTAGTGGTCGCACCCCTCGTGGGAGGGGCGATGCCAGCGCCGCGCCCTTAACACGGCGAGGGGCGGCGTCAAGGTCAGCCACTGGACTGTCTGTGTCATTAACCCTCTCCTCCCATCCTTCAAAACAAAAACTCCCGACGCCTACACCGCTTTAACTTAATTCTATTTCCTTCGCCTTCTCTACTCGACTCCATACAGTCCCTGGATAACAATATTAATTCATAGTGATTTCAGCATGAGACCAAAATTATCCTTTTGTCCTATATATTAATTGCGATTTACAAGCAGGACAACATATTTATAACATTCAGTAATTTATAAAGAACGCGGGGAATTATTTTGGTTCGAATAAAAAATATTGATAGTTACAGTATCTCGACTCTGGTATAAATAAATAGTAAATCAGCCTTTAAGTCGGAAGAAATTTAATATAAACTTTGCTAATATTAGCTGGTACACGACGTCTTGTTCCTAAATTTGGAAACTAATCTGGCAAATTTTAAGGAATCGGTAAATTTCTAGGAAAATTAAGTGTTAGACATCTTCCTAAAGTTCTTGGTTCTTGAAAATTCACCTTCAACAGAAGGCCGTCACTGTAAATGTTTTCCTAACCTCCTGATGAAGGGGGCGGTGCCTCCGAAAATTCCAGAACCCTACATGGTCCCTCTCATATGTCAACTTTCTGTCTCTCGTTCCTGGCCTTATTAATTGTTTTCATTAACGTGACAATGTCGTTTTCTGACGCATACTTGTATATTAATTGATAAAGTATACGTTCAGCTGTTGTTGGAATCGAGTGAGCATCCCGATGACGAGAGAGGAGAGAAGGCGGAAGAAGGTGGCGCCAGAGGGTCTGTCCGCTCCGCCCAGATCCCTCTCCTCACACCAACCTCCAGTATCCCCTAATTCATCTGTACCTCACGCATCTCTATCATAACAACGCAATGTCTTCACTTTTAGAGAAAGACATTCAGACGTTTCGCAGAAACTGGGAAGTAGATGATGTTAGTTACACGGGCAAAGCGAAATAAAATTGATGACAAGGACGAAAGTAAAACGAGTAATTTCAGTAAAATACAGAGCTCTACGATATGTGATGATGAATTTTGGGTCCATAAGGCTAACTGTAAATATTTAGGAATTTATCTTGGCCGTGGGAGCTGGGGTGGCAAGGTCCACTTGGTGATGAGAAAACGGAAATACACAGTCCAAATCAATATCATATATATTATTAGTGCGCTCAGTAATGGGACATTGTGCACCTTCATTATAAGAAAAATCAGAAAAATGACCGTGAAAATCATACGGATGAGAAACACCCAGGCCCAAAACCTTGGAAGAACCCACTCGGGTCACTTTCTGAAAATAAAGGCAAGGAAGCAAGAAACTGCAGGCAAATTTTCTTCTTTTTGTGAGAATAACAGGCTACACGAGGGTGATCCTGAAACATGTAACTGCAAAGAAAAGGAGGAATGTGGAAGGTAGAGCAAGGGTTGACTAAGGCCCCCGGGCTATGGTGTAAGGATCCTATCCCTACCCCTACGGATGTTTTCAAATACTCATTATTAAATAACACAATAAATGCAAACATAATTATCTGACGTTAAGTTTAAATCAAGAAGAATACGACCAATAAGTCAGCAACTAATTTTATTGCTATTTAATTAATCCAAATACTACGTTTCGTCTCCATTTCACCTGGCACCACATTTAGCAATTAATGATCCTCACTTCATGACTCCCTCGGCCGAAATGATCATTAAATGTATTACACGAGTCATAAAGTGAAGATCATGAATTGCTAAATTTTATGCCTGATGAAATCTCAAAAGGGAGACGAAACGTCGTATTTGGATTAATTAAATAATCAAATCAGTTGCTGACTTATTGGCGTCTTTTTATTGATTTAACACAATAAATTGCCTGCAACAAAGGAAATTAAGACTAAATCTAACAACCCATAAACTTCCAAAGAAAACTAAGTGAAGTGTTATGTTAACGCCTAAATTCTAATTTTAAGTAAAGCCCTACTGTTTCTTTTCCTTTCAGGCTAGGGCTAAGTTATTCTCGTATTTATAAAGGGTATATTCTCCTCTTTCAAAATCGTCCTTCGATGAGTATTTCTTATGTAGCCTATTATTTAATTTTATTATTTATATAATTATTTAAAATAATATTTATATACTGTAGTTTCACCTGTTGTACGTGTATCAAAAATTCAAAAATATTTTCTTTCGCTAATTGATTGATTAATTACTTTAAAATTTCAAGGATGATAACTCCCAATAATTTATTGAACATGTTTCTGTGTTAGTACATACGATAATTAATTAATTTTTAAAAACAATCAATTCAGAACTTAAATATTAGAAACTGAAGGTACGTACAATAGATTAAAGATTTTAAAAGAAATTATAATAAAAATAGCTTCCTTATACCATAATGTAGAAATTTTTTTAAAAAAAATTGTGATTTTTATTCGTATATGACTATGGCAAATGCCGAAATCTCCTTCAAATATATTGGATGAGAAGAGATCAATCGTGATGTTATGGGATGGGAATCGGCAGAAGAAGAATTGAGCTGCTAGATGATATAAAGGAGAAGAGTAAATACTGAAGGAGGCTGATATTTATGACAATTATGGGGAATGAGATATGTAGACTTGCCATTAGACAGAGCACTTAAATAAAAAGAACGTCACATAAGAAAGTTACAAAAAAAAGTGGTCTATGATAATTGAGCAAATTATTCAATTATTATTTTTTAATAGCAGCATCAGCGTGCCTATCATTAAAATTGGTCTTTAAAGACTAACCATTAATTTTATTCTAACAAATCTTACACAATGTACAAATTAAAATTTGGTAAATAAAACTAATAATAGATCTCAATTAATAATAACTTAAATTATATATACAGCTTCCTAAAGATGGTGATGCCAAGGATTGCAAAGAGAACACAAAACCCAACAATTGCATGAGGAACCAGAACGAAATTGTCGGGTCAATTATTTTTTGGGTGTGAAATCGTAGGAAGATGAAAGGTGAATACTCTTGTCATGTGTTTGAAACGGTAGAAGGCGAACTTCAAAATTAATCTGACATACGAATTGAGTCAAATGGAAACCTCAAAGCAGAAGGAAAAGTAAGAAAAGGAGAAAGGAAAAGCTCTTGGAGCTGTTTTCTTTTCCCTTGAACTCTAACATTAACTGCATCACCTAGATAAGGAAATGCAAGGCACTACTAATATAGATAACAGTCTAGAGATACTAAATATGTTCTCCTCCCCCTCCCCCCACCACCACCAGCCCCACTCTGTCTGTCTATCTCTACCATACACGACTTTATACATTTCGTAGACTTGACATTACCTCAGGATTCTCAACAAGTTTCAAAAATAAAATGAATCAGTACAAACGATTTGCGACTGAATTTTGTCCTCTCTCCCACGCGTTATTAAGAAACCCCCTGAACAAAGAAAGAGATTAGCGCGAATATGAACTGGTCCTTTAATGAGGTCCGCGAGAGACTTTACGAGCAGCAACACTAAAGCTAACACGTTCTCTGCTCTGGACGAAGAAACCAAATACTTTATGGGGGGAGCGAGACCATAACAAGAGACTGCGATGCTTGGTTCATTTAAATTTTGATACTTCATTATCATGTATTGGATCAATCCAAAAAAAAATTAATTCGTTGTTTGACCATCTCGGGGAAACAATAAATACTTTCCTCGTGCATTTCACTCATCTTATGGTGCTTTAAAAATAATTGTATTTAAATTTTCCATGCGTCCGGTTAAGAAGTGGCGGCCATTTTAGTTGCAGACTGCTGTTTGCAGATCACTTAATCACTGGCTTGGCCTGTCATAAACAGCGTCGTGTTGCTCTACAAATCAAGCCTCAACTAACATACCTGATATGAATTTTTAATGTGCTCTGAGCAACTCAAATTAAGAAAATTCAATTTTCGTGTTGTAATTCCTCCAAGTAGGCACAGTTTGCGATACTCAGTCGATTCAGAGGTTTACTTTATGTAAACTAAGAATTATTACATTTATTCGAAGTTTCGGGTCCAATTTCTCAGTTGGAAATCTAAAATTTTTTCACCAAGGTCTACCTTGACTTGAATCTCAGAGTTGGTATCACGTCACAGCCATCTCTCTCCAACTCAACATTATGTTTATAGAGCATCACGGAACGCAAAGGTGAGAATATTAAACACTACAATAAGACCCATTGCCACGTATGCAAGCGAAACATGGCTGCTCAAAGAATCAGATATTCAAAAACTGCTAGTTTTTAAGGCAAATCGATAAAAGAGGATAAGGAGAAATGATTAATTGAATAATGTCATAAGAAAATACAATATAATAAATTATAACATTGCCCGACGTCTGAGGTGGTTCGGTCATGTATATAAGATGCCAGAGGAAAGATTTGTAAAGGTAATACACAAGTGGATACCAACTGGATCAAGAAGTAGAGGACGTCCCAAAATCGGAAGGGAAGACGACATAAAGAAAGACTTAGAAAAGGATGGAAATACACAACTGGAAAAAGAAAATAGAAGAGCGAACCGAATGGAAGAAAATCGCTGTGCAGGCCAAAACATTCAACATATGAAGTTGTAGAGCCTTTATTATAATAATAAATAATGTTTATATAGTGGTAATGGAATGAATGAAACCCTGACTCTTTCCACATCCTTGAAGGTTAGTTTCTCTACAGGATCAATGGAATATGATATTGTTTTTGTCAACAATTTTATACTAAATTTATTTGTTTTGAAGTCAACTATTGTGTCTTTCATAATATTTAATTATTTATTTCCATAAACTAAGGGACGAAATGTTCTGTTCAATGTTAATTTAATTATTTAAGAAATTTCTGCCTTTTGGCCAGAAGCTGCACTGTAAGTTGTGAATTTATATTTTTATCTGTTTGATTGTCAATTATTATTATTTTTGCAGACTCATGTCCAGAGTATTTATTGTAATATGTTAGGTAATTGTAATTCTTCAGGGTCTCCGTAATAAAATGGCCCAGTTACTAATATCAACTGTAACCGTTGTTTCAAGATCATAATTAAAGAGGCACTCATACAGTTTTAAATAATCACATGCGCGAGTGACGAAATCATCTTGTTTTGCTACTTTTTCCGGACGCACCGTGGACTTTTGGAGAGGACGGCCATTTCTTTCCTTTGTTGCCTTCTTAATGATTTGCCTGAGTTGGGTGTGCCTTCCATTACTTCGGACTTGGTAACGGAAATAAGGGGGATAATTGGGTTTTCGTGGTTGGATGTGTGCCATTTAAATAAAGGTGCACATGTGCATCATTTAAAAAAATCTAGGCGAGTTCCCTTATATTTGATGTACGTTCTGTTGTAAATAGTCTAAATTAAACAGTTATAACATGCAACTGACACTGGGATATTCCTATAATCCTATAATCAAAGCGGTTAGTTCAAGTGTCACAGAACAAAATTAATTTTAGCATATCAATAGGTAAAATTCTGATGACATTTTAACTTAATAAAAGAAAAATTTCCTGTGGTAATTTTTTTAAACAAGAATTTGGGAAGCATCGTAAAGAATAAAAGTAGGAGAGAAACACAATATGAAGGGGAGAGGGGTAACAGGCCACACGAGGGCTATCCTGAAACGGGTAACTCCATTTTAATAGCATAGGAAGGGAATTGATAAGGGGAGATGTGTGTGGATGTAGAGCATGGAAGGGTTGACAAGGATCCCCGGGCTACAGTCTACCCCCGTGGTGATTCACCTAAAAGAAAGCCTGCATCAGGTAGGTCGGGTTATTGGATACTATTCACACGCTCTTCCGAATGACGGGAGAAGGGTTTGCTAGACACTTTGTTAAGCTTATATTTTATGGATTCAAGATATAATTTAGCATTTTAATCGTACGTTTAGACGGCATGAAGACTCTCCTATCACTATCAGTCATGTCACAGAAACAGTCAAAGAGTTTTCGTTTGATTCTTTAAAGCGAACTTTAGAAACCAATCACAACGGATACACGAGACGATAATTTCTTTTTATTAGAGAAAGAAGTGAGTCAGAGAGGGTTGTGAGGAATTAAGAGAAGGAGGAAACCGCTTTAGAAGAATGCCGCGAGAGGAAAGGCAGGCAGGCTTGGCAGGCGTTGCCTCTGGACACGCCCCTTCCTCCTCAGCCGGCCGGAATTAATTACGCCCCGTGGCGCTGCTGCAGCTGACCCTCTCTCTCCCTCTGGAATTCCGACTGAGGGGAGATTCGTTCCCTGGCCGTCCAGCCACTTGCAACTACTGACGACAGCGCCTCAGCACAATCACGTGGTCACATCTCCCTCCACACGGTAACTTTAAGTGCATTAACATTTCTATAAATCTGTATAGACAACATTCCCTCGTGTTAGATGGACTTTGGTTGACTTATATTGGCATGTTCTCCCCCTTCCTCATTCACTTTACGTTGTACTTACTGGAAGAAACTACTGTTTACCCAATTGGAAACCATTTCACGACTGTGGATTATGAATAATTCATTAAAACCTGGATTCCAGCAATTTATTAGAAAGTACTTTATTGTACTCTCACTGTCATCAGTTATAGAAGCTTTCGGCTGTTTTTTGCCATATTCATCTATACATAAAAAACATTGAACAATTTCTTCAAGAAATTTATTTAAATATTTGACTGATTTTTACTCAGTATGATAATAATTTTTCCCTACGTTTATCAGTCACACTAATAACCAAAACTATAATTTAATTTTGATTTCAAATTTATTTAGCAGGAGCTTTCGGTATTGCCATAGTCACCCTCATGTCATTTAGTATATATATATAATTTCTACATTTCACCATGGATTGCATATGATTACAGGTTGTGTTGGCCTACACAGAGCATCAGAGCATTCGGAGTTCCACAATTATTTTGCCCATGTGCTAACCAAGCACAATCGGCAACATACAACCACGAGTTATAGAAAATTTAATTGAAAATCTTTTTCCAATGAGTTTTGATCATGTAAATTTCTATTTTGTTGCTGACAGGTGCCTCAAACCCATCACGTGACTGTGCATGTCGTATATCATTATATTTATAAGATATGTAGATGTGTTAATTGTAAATAAATTATGTTGATGTGAGGTATAGGATGTGATACATTGTGAATGTTAAGTGCTTGGTAATCTAACTTGAGGTACGTGTGTATAGTACGTTATTCAGCCGATTGATGGATCTATGCAGAGTCACGTGATGACTTTGAGGCTCCTGTCACGAACAAATCACTCGAATTGAATGAATGGATATGAGAAGAACGTAAATAAAGCTACATAGTATTAATGACATGTGTTGTAGATGTGGTTTTTACTAGATAAATTAATGTTCATTGTTTTTATGTATAGATGATTATGGCAGAAAAAGTTCTGAAAGCTTCTATAACTGATGAAATGAGAGAACGATAAAATAATTTCTATTAAATTGCTGGACTCCAGGTTTTAATTAATTACTGTTTACCATTCAATTAGTGTCTGTAAAATTGAAAAATAAAAAATAAAAATGATGACCTTGTACAGACTTTATTATATAAATTTACTTGTAAAAACGATTCGGCACGGTTTTATGACTTTTTCAGGTTTTTTCCTTCCACAACTGCTTGTGGAAAACGAGTTGAAGGATTACTTGTTGCCTCGGATCTCTACCACTATTGTTGGACTTCTGATGTAATTTTTTATGTTATTGTGGGAGGACATATCCTGAAGGAGGCATAAAACCATGCAGAAACGTTGATACGAGTATAATGTCTGACCAAGGTCGTCAATTTGTTTAATTATATATAACAGGCGTTAAACGTAAACATTTCTTATTAAAAAAAAGATATTGTATAGCAGACGTAAATTTAATGCACGTCGCTTCCAGGTATTATTCTAGTGGTTTTATTTTCAGGTCACGACAGTAGGATTATATTATTATTTAATACTTGATTAATATTATTCCTTAAGTCGTGAGCGTCGTTTTTCCACGCCTTACAGGCCTCCCGCGTGTTTCCATTGCCCGAGACCTGTGTGACGTGAGGGAGAAGTGGGACGCTGCCTGACCAGGCCAATCGATTTCCCAAACTGGGTCTTTGTTTCCAGCGAGGCGTCGCGTCGCCCTCTGCCAGGCAAGTCACAGCACTGCAGCTGGACTCCCGCCCCACCACCATAAAGCCATTCAGCACTGGTGCACCGACGGAGACGACAAAGGTGGGGACATCCATCACATGGAACATGACTCGGGGGAAAACTCAATCCTACTGCTCGAGGCAGACTCCGACGTAACTACAATTATACCTTGATTGATACATAATAACAGTTGTCTCAGCCATTTCCTTTCCACATAGTTACCACATCCTCCCTAAACTGCTTATCATATTACATCCTCTAATTCTGAGACCCTCATGTCTCAAAACGTTCTACAAATTGTCCTCTCTTCCCCTATTCTCATTACAACTTCCTCGTTACTGATTCTATCCACCAATCTCATTCTCCTATAGCACCACATTTCGAAAGCTTCTATTCTTTTCCTTTCTGCAACTCTTACCTTCCACGTTTCGCACCCATATAACCCATACAAATATTTTTAGCAATGATTTCCTAATATTCATACTTATATTAGCCATAAAACTTCCTTGTCTGTGCTATCCTACTCTAATTATTAAGCTGCCCAAGTATCAAGATTCGTTAACTTCATTCAAAATATCCCACCTCAATTATTCCACTGTTTCCCATACTACACTCCATCACCTTGGTTTTCCCTATATTAATCCTCATGTTGTGATTCTCGTATCACTCAACGCCTTTATTACCATAAAGTGCCGTAATGAAAATATTGTCAACTGTACAGGGATATGACTCTAAAATCGTCAACAGTCTCATTATACACTTTATTCACGTATTCCTTTCTCTGATTGAAGAAGAGAAATATGAATGAGAAGCGAACAAGAGGGAAGTATATCAGGCAACCTAACTTGTTCCCTTCTCATATATCTTTCTCCCTATTCTTTTTTACTCGATGGAAAACTCGAATAAATTGTATTAGTATTGCCTCACCATGGTCAAAAACCTCCGAAACCATATTTGTCTATAGTTGCGCTTAGGATATGAGTTATTCCTTTTGATGTGTTGGAGGAGAGGCTATTACAGCAGAGTCCAGCTTCCGTCCCCTTTAGGTAATGTGGACAGACTAAAGGCAAAACTCATTACTCAGCTGAATAGTAACCTACAAGAAGGCTGGAGGGAGGACAACGTTAAGTAGCGATTAATATTCCGGAGTAAGGACGAGGAAGAACTGGTTTCGCTCATTGCAAGAGGAAGGAAGCGCTCGCTGCATCTTCTTACTTCTTAGCCAACTCCTCGAGGATGCTGGCTGACATGACTCGTTCACACCTAGCAAAGACAGGACTCTGCTGGTGCATGGAAAACTAAGAAATCATCATTAGCTCACTTTAAGTCTGATAATTTATAATGTATCATGCCACAGTCTTAAGAAATGAGAAGCTCAAAGACAGAGTGGGCCAAATCCGTTCACATTCAAATGGAGGTAATTCCATTTTAAATTTGCATAAATTTAATTTAGTGTATTTAGTACAAACGCACACTCCAATTTATACGCAGTTTTGTACGTGCTCTTATTTTAAGAGATTATGTAAGGAATGACTTCCATGTTCCCCTCTCGACTTGGTCAAAGAAAAATTACTTTGGCCCACTCTGGTTCTGATATAAATCACTTAAATTGTAAATCCAAACCTTGTACAGTGCTGTCATCTCTTGAATATTGACCGAATTAATATTAACCCTTTATGGTTGTATTCAGAATGACTTCAACAGATTTATGAAAAAATTAGGTTTCAACCGACTCTGTCTTTGTACTAATTCTTATCCGCTTGTGTATTGATAATCAATACTGATATAACTGGGAAACACAAGTACGATGAACAGAGCTCATTACGATGAGGTCCCCCCCCCCCCAAGTCAACCAGTAACGTCATGGTTACGCCCTAAGAGAGCCAGAGGGAAATAACCTACATGTATCACGTAAAAGCGGAGGAAAAGAGGAACTTCGGAGGCACGTCAGGAAACAAAGCAGCGTGAGGGAACGACACCTGCCTGTGGTAATATACGGGTATCGAGAGACACGGCCTGCGAAGGGCGAGGACATTGCCGTTGTCGTTTCTTTTATCCAGGAAATAGCGTCTTTACTTCGTTGTTGTTACTTCGGCTTTAAGCGAGACGTTGTCCTTAATGGAGACACTCTGAAGATGAAGCTATTTATTTACTCAGTTGTGTATTCTGTTAGCACACCAAGTACACCTCGTGATTACTGACTGACTCAACTCCTCCTGCTACTCACATCTTATCTTACTCTCGACAACATCACGATATCAAGGGCACAATCGAGTAGTTATTTGTGTTTCCCCCACCACTGAAATCAATCATCTCCTCAACGCGATACCTTCGTGGGCCTGACGACGTTTCCCTTTCTTGGAGGAGAGTGAAAGTGCTCGCTACTCCAGACACAGTGACTGCGTCCCTTGTGGAATTATTTAAGGTTAGATAAATAATTACAATAACACTGAGAAAAAAGTTTTTTTTGTCCCAGAAATTTAAATATGTGCCGACCCACTGTGGTGTAGTGGCATGGGCTTGGATGTTTGTGATGACGTCATGAGGCTTGGGTTTGAAACTGACCACGGATCACTCCAAATTCGGAATTTGTAATGAAAGATGACAGTCCGAAGTCGACCCAAGGCCCTCAATCTGTAGAGCCAAGGAAGAACTTAAAGATGTCATTTTGTCCTTATTTCAGATACTAAATAGGATTTTCCCCATACCAGAGACATGCGTTTAAAATATTAAATACTTCTAAATATTTAATACACAATATTCAAACATTTTGACTTGCCTATAAAAAACGAAGACGATTTTCTGCAATATTTTGCCTCTCGATGGTCCAACAATAATCGGCCAGTATATAAGGATTTCATTTTCCGTGATGCCTCTCATCCATAGCTGCAATCTCCTGATGAAAGGTGTGAGTGCAGAGAATGCAGGACATATTCCTACATAAATTGGCCTTGTTTCTGAATAGCAAGGCTATATGAGGGTGACCCTGAAACAGGCAACTCCCTTTTAATAGCATAGCAAGGGAATTTAAAGAGAGGAGGGAGCAGGGTAAAAGTAGTTTAAGAACCTACCCGGTGTTCCATCTAAAAGAGATGAAGGGAAAACCCTAGAAAACCTGCATCAGGTAGGTCCTTTCCGAATTGCGGGAGAGGAGTTTGCTGTGAGATGGCAGCATTATGATTAACGTCTGTGAATAACAAAATCAAATGGAGAATTAACGTCCCATATAACAGACTTTTAAACAAAATTTGTAATAATTTTTATGGATGGTCCAAACGTCTAGTTTATCTTCTAAATTGAGTGTAAAAGTCTGTTATACGGGTCGTTAACTTTTTAGAATCCTAATATAATATAATAAGATACTCCACAGGCGAAATCAACATTTCCTCCTTTCTACATCAGTCACAAGGTTTGAATATTTTGCAGTTAAGAATATTACAGTGTTTCAAATTACAGATGCCAACCTTTATTGATGGCTAAAAGCCGACGTCATATTTAAATTCAGGATAAATAATACTACCAGAACCACATATTTTTATTTCTTTGACAGAAGAGTTCATGTTTTGATCGTGATTTCAATGGGCGGAAAACGTTTACTTTAGGAAACTGAATGACTTTAATATATAAAGCGGTCATCCAACCAGTATATGAGTCTATGCCACTGTGCTGTGGGGATGTGCAACAAAACCAAACATATTAATTATTCAGGATGCTGTAAATGCCCTGTGGTACATAAGAACTTCACAATACATACAGATTTATAAATCCCAAGGATACAGGAAGTCATCCATAGAAAAGCAGCACGCAGTCTTAGAGGCATCCAAACTCACTACTACTGTCGTCACTGTCAAAATAGTAGAGCCCTGAGTTTGGAAGTTTCACTCTGCCCATTCGGAATGACCTACGTTATTGAGAAAGGTCTCTTTTTACACAGAATTTAATGCTATTTTATGATATGCAAAAGAAAAATTAGCAATATGTCATTTCCAGGAAAACAACGAGGGAGAGCGGCGCAGAAAGGTTGGGGCCAGACCTGCGTTCAGGGGTGTCACCCTACTTCACCCTCCCGCTCCTTTCTTCCTACACTTTTTAAAAAGTTATACAAAATGTTGAAACGGTGCTTCATCATGAAGCTTATATTTTATATTTATGACATTCAACCACTACAAAAAAAGCTTTGTCCCACTCTTCTGCGATGCGCTGTCCAAGAGTTAGTAGAGGTCCACTAATTAATTAATATAAAAAATAAGAAGAAACGCAGATAATTAAAACTTTGCGGATAGGTTTGGAATGGTTTGAACTGTCTTGTGTTCAATTTTCAGACAGTTTGAAATCTATGAGTTGTCAAAGACGAGCTACATGAAAGAAAGACAAAAATCCCCTACTATTTTCAGTTCTTTACCCAAACTGCATTATAAAATTATTTAAAAAATTGTTCCTTTGAATATCATAAAATGTCATTAAATTATGCGAAAAAAGAGGTCTTTCTCAATAATGTCATTCCGAATGGGCACAGTGAAGCTTCAAACTCAGGGCTCTACAATTTTGACAGTGACGACAGTAGACAAATTTTTATAACTATTAATCAATAAAGAACCTCAGAAAGTGAACTATTTAAAGTTAAAGTAAACCTCGGTTTTTTAATTCTACAGGCGATATCATTGTGTATCTGCCAGGTCATGTAACATGATATTAATGCAATTAGTATCAGTCAGCCATTTTAAATGCAAATCTCTGAAATGCCGCCCAGAAAATCCCTTTTCCTTCGTTTACGTAACGTTTGATGTATTTTATTGTTTTAAAAAATGTACGGATACTATTTTTGTATTGATATTATGAAATGCTTTAAAATAAGATTTTTAATTACTCAAAGGTTTAAATTCATTTCGATTTCCCTGCTTACGATTTCTTTATTATTGTTTTTGTTGAATTTTTGTGACTTATGGCTTATTTATTTATTGTAAAAATAAAGTGTCAGATAATAATTATTAATAATCATTTTTATAGTTTATTGGAACAGTTTGATTCGTAATTGGACTCTGGAATAGAGAAAGATTGTTGTAAAATGTTGTAGTACCTGCCTGGGCACAGCTGAGGCAGTTCCAATCGAATATTCACCCCTAGGCGAAGGAACGATCCCCGGATTGAATTTGTGAGGGTCCGCATTCAGCTCCTCGCCTCGTCACCAGTCTTCCTACAAGGAGATTCATCAAAGCTGCTTCCACCGTGAAGAATCTGTGGGATCGCCTTGCCACGTGTTACGTGACCATTGCCGTGTAAAGGGGAAGGAAGGGAAGCACATCGCCAGGTCACGTCGTTCTCATTCACGTCACCTGCAATAATACAAGCAATGTTTATTTCCGTAAACACTAATCTCACTGTTATCCCTACTATAACTTTTAAACATATGCAAACCTCAGTCGCAGGAATCTCCATTAATGAATTACTTCAAACTTCGTCTTATTCAAAAACACAACGAAATTCGCGCCGTTCGCGGAGACAACAAAGGTTAAGAACCAAGGAGGGTTCTCCAACAAGTCACAGATAGTATTGTTAGCGTTACTACCGTCTCCAAAGACTGTGCTCGCTGCAGTTCAGACAAAACATCTCGGAAAACACGTAAAAACTATGGACAAATAATATTAAATACTCCATAATAAATTTATATACTGAGTTAATTACGCGTTAAATTAAAATTATAATTATGTACTGTATTGACATTTCAAAAAAAAACATGTTTATTTCCGTCTGAAGAAGTTCTGCAGGGGTTTGCAATAAGGGCGGGTAGATTTTGGAATGAAATAAAACAAGCTGTGTGTGAGGTATTAACGAAATTATTTTTTAATTTGAAAGGGCATACATGGGTTTTTTAAATATGACAAGAATTTCGTAAACATCCTCTCTCTCACACACACACCTTTTTCTTATTCCATTTCAGCATCGACCCTACCTTATTGAAAACCCAATACAAAAGAACCATACGTCGCGGTGAGCCAATTTTTATTATAATTATATGTTATAGTTTTCTAATTTATTGAATATATTTCTGACAAATTTGGCTGGTTTATTGATTTCTAATTAATTGAAGATGGTAAGATTAAAACATGGAGAAAGAAGATGTCAGTCAGCAGTAATTATAATTGAAAGGTAAGAAAAGAAAGCAGAAATAAAGAAAGGAGTAAGTCAAGGACGTCGATGCTCTTTACATTAAATATAGAACAGGCGATGAAGAAAATTAAAAATTAATATGAAAAGAGAATCAAACCGCAAGAAGAAGAAATAAGAACCTTAACGTTTCCCGGTGATATTTTGGTATTAGGGGAGTCAGGAGAGAACTTGGAAAACAATCAATGCCACGTGATCCTGGTAGAACAGTACAACGTGAGGATTAATAGAGGGAAAAACATGGAATGTAGCGTAAGAAATGTGGAATAACACAGATTGAGAAGGAATATGTTGAATGAAGGTAAGGAATTCTGCTACTTGGGCAGCATAATAACTAGAGTAGGATAGCACACGGAAGGAGGAGGAATTTACTTACGGGTAATACAAGTATGAATATTAGGAAGTTTTTGAAAGTGGTGCTATAGGAGAATGAGGTGAGTGGATAGAGTAACTAACCACGAAGTTCTAAGGAGAATAGGAGAAGAGAGTACATTTGGAGGACTTTAAAAGGGATAGGTTAATCGGCCACGTTTTGAGATATGACGGTCTTGTAAAATTAGCATTAGACGGAATTGTGTGGGTAAGAACGGAAGAAGGAGGACAAGGATGGAATACACTATGAAGATTAGGGAGTATTTGGAATGAGGTATCTATGTAGCAATGAAAAGGTTTAGCATTGAGGATTGCAGCAGACCAGTCTTAGGACAAACAAAAAAAAAGTTTGTGTTTGGCAATAGAAATTGAAGTGAAACACGTTTCCTCAAATTGAATATTTACCAAAGTAGCCTCCATAGCTTTTGAGAAGTCTCGGTAGATCTCTGGAAAAATTAGGGCAAGAATTTAGATCAAGAAAAGAAAATAGAGGGTAATAATTTGAAACTTGGTACATTTCTAAGCCGGAGATCTCTTTTAGTCCACTTATTCGCATTGTCACGTTCGAAGTGTGAAACAGCGCACAGTGTGGCTGTTTGAATATCAGTGCATGCAACCGTGCAAAGTAAAAATCCCCAGGCGCTTGAGGTTGTTTCCTAGAGACAAAGCCTCACTGCAGGTTAAATACATAAGTATAGAGTCGGATCTCTCGCACAACCGTGACTGATCGCTCCCCCCTCCCTTAGGTTTTTGAGAAGCGCCTAAGGGAGACATCTCAGCCGTATCATCCAGGGGAAACTGGGTCACCGTGCGAGTCTGCAGTGTTGTTTACTTGTCCTCCTCTTTCAACATTTTACTGTCAGAAAATCTAGTAGATTTCAGCTTTTTGTGTGTGTCTCAAATACAAATCCAGGAATACTTCACAAAGTAAACAATGCGTTAGGACTGAATATTAATAAACAATTAACTTGGGATTTACAAATTGATCATTAGTAAAGCGATCTACTTGATTTTAAATTTAAGGACATGTGAGACCAATTCATTATGGTGTAGTATACTTCATTACACAAAATGGCAAGGTACATGATTCACCTTTCATGTTTATAAAATAATGAAACAGAAATTTTCTTTATTATCCAGAATGCTAGGGTCAAAAATAAAATTGTTATTAATGCATTGCGTTCTTTGACCGTTTAAATGTTGATGTTGATATTTAATATTATCCCTATTTTCCGTACAAATCAGATTGTTTATACTTAATATTTTATTTTATATTAAATATTTTGTAAGTGCAAGGATGAATATGACAGTATAACTGCCGAAAGCAACCATTTAAAAAATAAAATAACTCTCAAAACAGTGACCGAAAAAGAGTTTTATTACCCATTACATTATTATTAATGTTTTCTGCATTACACCGAAATAATGGAGTGACGTCATATACTCGTAAAGGGAAACCTCAGTCAAAATTATGTCATTAATGAACAGTGTTTTCGCACGCGCCACTCTCTTCTCAGGTCAAATTTCAATATATATTACTGCTTAAAGTTAGGATCACATATTTCTCTTTACGAATGATCAATTTGAGAATCGCAAGTCACATGTTTTCCCAACATACAGCCCTCAACTATTATCATGACTTTCTAAAATCAAGTTTAACCACACCAGGTTTATTTACTGGAAACAAAGCACTTAAATTGCAACGTAGTACCGAATTAATGCACGATTGTGGTTGACCGGAAAAAAAAAGAAACTGTTACACAGGAAATAAATTCCATATGGAAAATTATTCAAAAATTATATAGGAGTGACGTCAGCAGGTGTAACCTTTACTTTTTATAAAGTGAAATAGTTTAAAATATCTCCTCAAATAATCTTTACATATTCATCAGCTGAATTAATTAAAAGTTACAATTTAAAATGGAACAAAATTGAGTTTACAGTAAAAATTGAAGTCGAACGCAACAACGTTTCTTCCACTATATTTGTGCCATCTTCAGGTGTAATATAATGTAGACAAATATATAAAGTATTTATATTGACTGTAATAAATTTATTCTGTTAATGTTGTTGAACACTTCCTTACTAATGTCCATTGTGAAGGATCATGAAACAGAAGAGGCCATTTTCTTCCTTATACATACGATATTAGAATGTATAAGGCACTATTAGCCTGTCTCTATCTATCTCTCCCCCTCTCGCTCCCCCTCTCTCTATCTGTTTTTTTCAAGGTTCTCACATACCGAGGCACCTTCATCTATTTTTGGAGGTGTATGTACAGGGGTCGAAGACCTTGGTCATACGGTAAGAGTTGTTCGCTTCTCCAATTGGTTGAGTCGGCTAACTGCATCCTAAAAGTTGTGGAGACAGGGAGAAGGGAATGCTGCCGTCATTCGGAAGGGCGTGAGAATAGTACTCAACAGCACGACCTACCTGATGCAGGTTTTCCCTGTGCCTCATTTAGGTGTAACACCGAGTAGGATCCGGGGTCCTAAGTCAAACCTTCCTTGGCTGCCTCGGTCTACCTTCCACATTCCCCCCTTTTCAGTTCCCTTCCCATGCTATTAAAGAGGAGTGTCCTGTTTCAGGATCACCCTCATGTAGCCGAACGCAACAAAATAAATTGCAATGCATGTTTGTCAGTTACTGATGACATCTCAAGTCTTCAGATATGCACAGGAAGTTACTCGGGTGACATTTGCTTGCTCTACCTTAATCTTTGTCTCTTTTCTTCCTTTACTCATCACCATTCTCTTTGCTGATCCATATTAATCACCTGATGAAACCAAGAAGCATTGCAGAAACGTTGTAGTGTGGGGGTCATTCCATGTCAAGTAACTTTATTTGAGGCTCGGGCACCGCGCGACCATTTCCGAATTTTATTCATTTTTTACGGCACGTACTATGAAGGATGAACATATAATACAATAGAATACAATACTCAATGGTGACAAAGGTTGGCAAGGTCAGCCACGGGCCCGTTTCTTACCCTGCCTGATAAGTTTTTTAAAAAATTATTATAATTCAATAAATAGCATAAATTCTGACATTAAAATTTTTATCTGTTAATACGACACTTATTTATCTAACTATTAGGCAGTAACATGACACCATAGCAATGTATGAAAGTACATAGGCACTGTCCTGCTAATAAATGAAATGAAGCTAAAGGTGAATATGACGCAAGGTCGAAATACAATAAAGAGATTTTATGAGACTGTTCTGGTTACTCACCTGATTCTACTTCATCATACACCCTATTTGATCGACATATCTAATTATTTTGATATTTCTTTTGAAATTCTCCTAATTACCTGAAGAGGTTCTGATTTTGGGACGAAACGTTGTTTACACAATAACATCGATATGTTCATTAAAGGCTATTTTTTTCTGATTTCCAGTGCCATTAATACAGAGCGTAGAGTCTGGCGGCAACGCTGATGTTACCGTTACCAAGTGTTGTAGTAGGGGGGAGAGCGTTCTACCTGCCTCTTATTGTAAACTCCGGGGGAAACCCCTCCAGCTGCAGCGCACCGACCGGAAGACAACAGCGGCGGGGCGCTTTGCCGTTCCCAATTAAACAGGTAAAACAACCAAGGAAACGGAGAAAAACTGACAAGTAATAAACAGGCAGTTCCTCAGTATCTTCTTCTTCCTTGGCTGTGCAGCCTTATTGAGGGCCTTAGATCGACTACGATGAACTCTCATCTCACATGACACGTGGTCACTAACATCCCAAGCCCTCTGTTTCGTTGTCAGGCATCACAGGTTTCAAATTCCGCCCCTTGTCCTAAGACTGGTCTGACGCAACCCTCCATGCTGACCTGTCCTGCGCAAGCCTTTTCATTTCCTCACAACTATACATCCCACATCCTCCCTAATCTGCTTAGCGTATTCCATTCCATGCCTCCCTCTTCTGTTCTACCCCACACACTTACCTCTAATGCTTATTTTACAAGACCATCATCTCTTAAAACGTGGTCTATTAATATATCCCTTCTCTTACTCAATGTCCTCCATATCAGTATTACATATTATTAATCGTCATGTAATACTGATATTAATATGACCACGAAAACAATCAGTAGCTTTATATGTCCTCCATATTCTTCGTTCTTCCCCTGTTCTATTTAGAAGTTACTAGTTAGTGATTCTCTCCACCCATCTCATTCTCCTATAGGACCACATTTCAAAGGCTTCTATTCTTTTCCTTTCCGCAACTCCTATCGTCCACGTTTCGCATCCATATAACGCCACCCACACTCCATACGAACATTTTTAGCCGTAAGTAAATTCCTCCTCCTTGCGTGTGCTATCCTACTCTAGTTATTACGCTGCCCCAAGTAGCAGAATTCCTTAACTTCCGTCGAAATATCCCTTCCCAATCTAACAGCCTTTGTTATTTAACTGTTTCCCAAACTACATTCCATTACCTTAAATATATTTATTTATTTTTATGAAAATAGTCTTCGACTTAAAAGTAGGAGAAATTTCCTTCAGTCGAAGCTCTGTCACGAAGGCTTCGAAACTAAATTTAAAATGATCAGAGTGGAAAATTTTTTTAATGATTTAACTTATTGATGTTTCAAGAAATATATTCTACTGAAACTAGTAAATTTTTTATAATGCAACTGAAGAGGTTCCAAAAATAAGGAACGATACGTCGAGCCCATTTTTTTGTTTACAAGTTATAAATTTTTTATCATATTGAAATATATTTGTGTCAAATTTATATTTATTTATTCGTTGAGTAGTGACCCTAGGGATGAGTTTGAGGGAGACCGGGAGTAGAAGGAAGGAAGAGGGAAGTGCCACCTTTAGTCCCTGCTCCCTCCAGAGGAGGTCCCGGGAAAAAATAACGGGGCGTGGAATAAAATAGGCGACAGGAGGAAAAGGGTGATAAAAGGGGAACGGAAAGAGCCTTTAAAAAAAGAACGGCGGGGGGGGGGGGTCTTCATTGTTGATTTGAGTAGTGGCGCTGAACCCCGGGTGGAAATTAGCCACGACACACACACACATGGTAACGTTATTGTTGTAGGTAGAGACAGGCTCCATCTACTCTTTTCACCGAGCAAATGTCAGATTCTATCATTGTTAGGTCTATTATTCCCCCAACGAGGAGTTAGGAAAAGGTAAAGTACAAGGGTAAAAAAATATATATACATGGATGTACATACACATCATACCTCCGGAACTTTTTAATCAGTCCGAGATGTATGTATATATATGTTGATACAATAATTTACGTCTGTTCTATAATTTATTAAAGCATGAAATAAAATGGTCTCAATCTGTCTGTTTAGATTCAGGCCATTTTATTTCATACTTTAATAAATTTATGAAAATAAACTTCATGAAAATTGAACACGACATTAATGTTTTGTGTTTCAGAATTCGTACAGATAGCCAGGTGGTTCAGGAAGTTTCAAACAGCCACTTAGTTCCAAATCAATGCAAATATAAACCGTTATTTATTTTATACTCAAGAGCTTTCAGTAGGAAAATATACATTACAATTATAAAATAATTAAGAAACCACTCTATAATTTTCAAATAAAATTAGACTGGCTTGTTTTGCGACCATTAGTAATATTATGCACATTCCATGATAACCAATCAATTATTGTAAGGAGATTCCAGTATGTATATCTTACTGTTGTATATAATTCTTTCGATTATATTTTTGAGAATGTTATGACCAACAATATCTATCCTTTATGAATATCATGACTAGATATTAATATATGCCTATATGTATGTATTAAAATATAATTGTGTGTAAGAGGAACATTATTATTATTCCCATTTTAGATATTTGTTATAAATAGTAAGTTGCAAACTTTGGCCATGAGTTGTACCAACCACTATATAAGCCGTGGTGAATAGTTGCCGGTTACAGATGAAACGAGTGTAGTTAGTTATATACCACTGAGATTCACTCTCCGTGATACTCTCTTGATTTTATAGCTATATAGATTGTAGATTGAGCATTAATGTTCCTGTTTGTGTCGTTTCACAGCCTCATGATGACCATAACGGTCGCAAGCTAGCCTAATTTTATTTGGACTATAGAGTGGTTTCTTAATTATCTTAATATATAACAACGTCCAGTTTTAATCTACTTCAAAATACAAAACTTTTTATCAATAACCACAGTAACAAATGTTTAAAATAATAACCATCATATGAATTAATGACTGACAAAGACAAGAATACAAGAAATACTTCGGCAGTCACAGCAAACCTCTGAAATTAATTCTAAATTATTTACATAAGTCAAATTAAATGAGAGATAGATAAATCACTTATGCGTTTTAATTGAATTTATAGATGATGAAAGCGAAAAATTCCTTCTTTATTTTTAATAAAAGTGAGAGACAATTTTTTTAATGAAGTAAATTAACTTGAGGTGTGTTAAAAAAGGGTGTTTTTTTTAAAAAAAAATAGAAAATTGTGTAAGTTGGCATTGCAACAGTGCGTAAATCGTGCAGGAAGGGCATTCATCTGAGGTCTTGAATATCGTTTATATCGCCTGTGGAAACAGCCAGGGGTGGATAATTGACATAAACAAGCCTCTGTGCAGGTACATTAGGTCAAGCAGCGCGCCTTTATCTTCATGAGTCACTTTTTTCAAACCGCGAAAGGGAGATGATGATGAAGAAGGGGGGCAGAAGTAGATGTTTGGTCTGCATCGTGTCACGCACGGACCTGCCCACTAAATTAAGACTGAGGTTGTAAAAGTGTCAAGTGTCGAGGCGCTTCAGCTTCAAGGTCAGCGCCCTGCAACCACCGCATTCGTAATTAACGACAAGTAGTTACCAGAGTCAAAGGAGACGGCGAAGAAAAGGCCCCGAGCGCGCGGCACGATTAATGGCGTTAAAAGAACAAAGGAGATTGCCAACCTATAAAGGCCAAACGTGCCGTGTGAGTGACGCAGGGATTGGTCTCACGTTTTCCCCGACTTCTATATCCAGATTGACGTTTTCCCAAGTCCGAAAGGTCACTTTCCTGAAAGGCGCGTTTTTTATTAAATAAAACATTTTTATTATAACACTTTATCTTATTATGCACGATTTTTATCGTACGATCCTTGAGAAAAAGCCCAGTTATATAGGTAGATGAGATCATCAATTAAAAGTAAAATGTAGAAAGAAAAAAACAGATGTCAATTCTCATTCCTAAATAGGACCATCAATGACTGGAACAATTTACCGGAGGGAGTGTTTCGAGGAGGGACATCCTCTTCAGGAAAATAATTTCAGGACAAATCTCAAAAAACATGTGACGTGTAGTGGTTATTTTGAACAATACAAGTGCATCATAGTTATGTGACTTGAAAATTTACAATAAATAAAACGACGGCCAAAAAGTCAGCATTAAGTATTTAACTATTTATTAATAAAAGCGACGTTTCATCTCCATTTTGAGATTTCCTCAGGCTTAAAATGTAGGAATACATCCATCCTATTTACTCGTTGACTCCCTCAGTCGAAAATATTAACAGTCGCTGGAGATGACCCACGCGCGGCGCCAAATTCTTCACACGTAAATTCAATAATCTTTTCGGCTGAGGCAGTCAAGGAGTAAATATGATGTATTGCTAAATTTTAAGCCTGAGGAAGTCTCAAAATGGAGATGAAACGTCGCTTTTCTTAATAAATAGTTAAATATTTAATGCTGACTGTTTGGCCGTCTTTTTATTTATTGCAATGGAAATGCATATTCGAATAAAGTTGATATAATTCTTGTAGTGTTTGTCTTTTTTTCTTTCAGGGCTATAGAAATTTTAAAGGACTAGAATTATTTTTTAGATTAGGAGTATTTATGTCTAAGTAATTTCATTTTGTATCTGACACCGGACAACTGTAGACCAACAATGAATAGAATACAATACAAACACTGTGGAGGTAGAACCCCTCCAACACCCCTATGGGTGGGTCATATTGTCGACTAAATAGTCTGTGGGGTCGCCCACCGTCACTGTCGGTGTTTTTAGTGGCGTCTTCAAACGGTACGGAAAACATCTCTAGGATCAAACCTATCGCGATTCGACACAAATCTCGGCCGTTATCACAATTCATGTAGTTTCTGCGTGTTACTGACATACCGCCCCCATTCCTTCCTTCAAAAAATGTTATGACGGAATGAAATTGCAACGTCTCAAATGCACCAGTCACCATTCCTGTCCTCTACCGGTAAGACGTGCAACAAACGCTGAGAAATGCTCTGTCAATAAACTACGTTCGGTAATACGAGTAATTAATGTCAATCCTCCAATCCAATTTAGAAATTGCCATCTAATAACTGAAGGAACTCAGCCACGCAGGCTATGAAACTGAGCTGGAATTGGGCTTAGGACCTCAACTTCTACATGATCGAAATTGTTCAATCCTGATCAGTTTCATAAGGATGCCGCTGTTCTGAAAAGTCAGAAAGATGCAAAAATATTGTCGGCAAACCCAGTTTATTGAAAGAAGGACGTAAGGACAAGTAATCCAAAAGAAGAACGGCAATAAAACTTCAAAACGGGATTGACGTATTTGTTTTTCATGAAATTTACCATGGCAGAATCTCTTACAAAGTGCTTCTAATACCACTTAATAGAGCGAGTAGACACGATGAAATATCCTGATGTTTACTGTGGACTTTAGAGGCCATTAATGACTTTCCTAATTTCCCTAATGATTGTTTGTTTTCACTCTTGTCAACTTAAGTGTTGGACCACGAAAAATAATAGAAGAGGGGCATGACGGTCTTTTCCTAAAAACATCAACAGGAATGTAATTAATAATAATAATAATCATATTCCGTAGATCCTGTAAAGATATATATATACATGTAAAAATATTAATATTTTGTGCGATTAGAAAGTTTAGAAGTACTCATGCAAATTCAATAAGATTGAGGAACCGCTCTCATTATTGGTGTAGTACATTTTGAAATGATAAAATGGCGGCCATTGTCCCGTCATCGACGTTGCGAACTGCTGATAATTTAATTGTAATAATAAAAGCACGGGGCAGGACGTCGTCGTGCAAGATGGAGGATGTGGTACGACGCCCCTGGGAGGGATCGGCGCCACCCCCGCCCCAGCGTCCCGCCCCCGCGGCAGTCAGGCCGCCGCCTCCCACACACACACGTGCGCGCGTGGCCGGGTAATCAACGGTAATAGCACGGCCACATTCCTCCACAATCACATGGTCAACGATTAGGCTGCGGAACTTAAAGAAAAGGACTGTCAATCCTGCGAGGCTTGGAAATTTAAACCAAACTTGAGTATGTGTTATTCTCGTCCGACATTAAGAGAGGTTCCAACAAGATAACCAGGAAGAAGGAACGAAACTCAGAAACAACAAGATAAAAAAAGAGAGACCCGAAATAAGAACGACGAAGAAAATGATACAAAAATAGAGGCAGAGTGAAATAATGGGACAAGGAAGAACACAGAAGAACGAAAGGAAAAATACCAAAAGAAAGAATTAACAGCGGAAATATGATAAGAGGGAAATATGGAATGATCAAAGGAAGGAAAAAAGATGTACGTAAAAGAAAAGTTAAAGGTGGAAAGAAAAAAAACTAACGGAGCATGAAATATAGGTTTAGAAAGGTAGAAATAAAAATTGAAAGGAAGGAATTATACAAATATAAAAACAGGAAAAGATAGAACGAAGTCATGGAAGAAAAACGTTCGAAGGGTGTGAATAAAAAGTGAGAACGAAAGGAAATGAAAGAAAACAGGTGTGCAAGGGTAAAAATAATAACAGAAGAAACGTAGATAAAATAAAAAAAGACACAGGAAAAGATAAAACGAATCGATGAGCGAAGAAAGGAAAGTGGGAGGATGCAAATAATGAAGCAAGATGACAGGAAGGAAATAAAAAGGAATGTAACAAGACGGGAGACAATGAAAGAAATGTAGGTTGAAAATATAATGCAGGTAGGATAGAAAGAAAACTAGAAAAATAAATGTAAACAAATGTAAAAAAGGAAACAAAGATAAAAAGATGTAAAGAAAGAAGTATGAAAATAAAAGAATAATGAAGTAACAAACGAAAGAAATGTAGAAAGATAGAAGGAAAGGACATAATTCATAAGAAAGAAGGAAAGAACGGAATACAGAAGGAAGGAGAGATGGAAAAGCAAAATATACAAATAAATATGCCTGAAGAATGAAAAAGGAAGTAAGGACAAAAAAGGAAGAAAAATGATGCGAATAAATTAAAAGACGAAGAGAAAAAATAGACATACAAGAAAGAGGACTTTAGGAAACAAAAAACTATATCTACTGTGTCCAGAGAGTCCGGACACTCCTAGTGGCGTCGACCTACTTAATTCGTCGAGTTCCCTGTACTTGCTATCTCGTCTGAAACGTAGCTCCCCGTCTGTGTGATGTTTGCATCTTTTTCGAAACATGTATTGTACACCAGTTCTGCTCAAGGATGACACAAATAAGGGTTTAAATGAGACTTGTACCTTTCCTTTCATTGATTAAAAGCGATCTGAGCGGATTTGACTTGGGTCCAAATGAGTGGTATTTTTAATGAGTTACGCACATAACGGAATTGCGGGCAAGCGGAACATCTGCCCCGCGTCACTTCCGGTGACGTCGCTACGCATCCGCCAAATCCCCGAGGAAGAGCGCCAAGTATTTATGTCAGAAAAACTACTACTGCAGCTCATTCAGTGGCCACTTAAATATCACACACTAATATTAATAAATTAAAGAATTTTTTCCACGTGTGAAATGTAAAAATGGTTCTGTTCCCCCTCATCCCTGGATAATTGCTGCAAATAAATAGTAACTTAGTTATGTATAAATATATCGAAGTGTTGGTAATAGGAACAATAAATTTTGGATGATAAATTAGAGTTCCTGGTATTAAAAAGGACACAGTCTTTAGCAATATTTTCGTGCTCTAAATAATGAAAATAATTAACTACATACGATTAAAATTATAATATATAAATAAACTGGTCAGAAGTCGGTAAAAACAGTTTCAACGGGGCACAGCATGTCATTATCATGGTCCACGCAGTTTCTCAATATCTTAGTACTTACAATATGTTACGCGACATTTCGTTCATTTAAATTTGGAACCTCATCTGGTGTGATTCAAATTATTTTTTAAAAAATAGTTTTTCATCCTCTTTGGTTGTACGATATGATCGTATATATTTTTAACTTTTTTACTTACTTGATTCTAGTTTAAATCACACCAGATGATGATCCAAATTTGAAGGAACGGAACGTCGTGAACTTCTGTTTTAGATTGAATAGTTTTCCTGACTAATAGGTTGTTGCAATATTTATTTATCGGGTGAATTGTGCTTGGAACTTGTAAATACAATTTCTTACACCCGTTGCAGTTCAAATAATCCTAATTCAAATTCAATGGCATCAAGAAGAAAATTTTATATTCTTTAGATTTGTTAAATCTATATTCTTAATTTTTTTCCCTCATTAATGTATATGAAACACCTGATGATCTCTCAAAATTCGGAACGGAACGTTGTGTCAATTATGTATTACTTTCACTGAAAATTTAAATACTTATCTTAAGAATATATTACATATGTATTTCAGAACTTACTGGATAACATTATTCCACCTGGTTTTATTTTATGACACTTTTTCATAATGATAATAAATATCTCTGGTCATTAAAAAGTTGAAGTTTACTAATGTAGAGGAATAAAGCGGGAGTGAGAAGGGAAAATAGTCATCGGATAGGAATTTTTAGAATAATCAATATAAATTATAAGATGACAATGGCAAATAGCCGAAAGCCTCTGTGATGATGACAACTAGAGTACATTAAAATACTTTCTATAAAAGTTTAGACTTCAAATTTATATTAATTATTCGTAATATAGTCCTGAATAATTTCCTACTGACAGAACTTTTAGGTTAGGAGCGGTCACATACCGACTTTTATTTTCCTTCGACTGATAATCTGACGATTACAATCCCATACTAATGTTGATGAAGACTGATTTAATTAATTACGAGTAACTTAAAAACTCTGTTTCTTTTGTCGATAGACGCAGCAACAGGAACAGAGAAGCAAAAACTCCAAAGTCCGGGGAGAGTTCGAAAGTAAATGAAAAGAAATGAGGGGAGATATAAAATAAACTAAGAGGAACAGGATATTTATGGCGAAGTGTATTTCTATTAAAAACAATAGAGGAATATTTTTAGTTTTAAAAAATTGAATGGTTGCAACATTACAAATAAGAATTACAAAGAAATAAGACATACAAAAATTATACGACATAAATCATTGCAACGCTGGAGTGAAATAATTGATTTGAGAACAGACGTACCTTAATTTCCTTGTGGATGTGCTCCAAGTCTTCTGCTTAGAAATTCCGGGCACTCAAACATGCGCGCCGTGTAGCCAAATAACAAGGTGACGTCACGCGGAACAAGGCCTCGCTCTCGGGTCAAGGATTGCAACTAACTTGGGACTTTCGTAGGAGCGTAAATAGAATTACAAACACATACACACACTTTTCACTGGTTAACTTTATTCTTAAAATGATGTTCTTCATAGCCATAAAAAATACTGATCGTGATGACAAGATATCAATGCATTGACAATAAATAGTGAAGTCTACAACATATCATAAAATGTCCTTTGAACACTACACTACAGTGAAATTTAATTATCATGATTCAATTATAATTAAAATTATCAATAAAATACATACACCTCTTGCAGTAAATCAGAGTGAACTTTCTGATGTAATAATTCCATGGTTAAGCACATATCATTAGGACAAGATGTAAATAAAGTTGAATCAAGCAAGCATCTATTGTAAAGTATTTGAACAGAATGAAGTAAAAACATTTTCAAATATTTTAAAATTCAGTAGTGATACTTTGAAACAAATTAAACTGGCATACTTATAAATAACATGACCACCAAGTAATGGCGCTATTAAAATAATACTTTGGCAACAAAATGCTTTGGTATAATTCAGAATAAAATACAGCAACATTACAGCAACAAATACGTATAAATGAGTGCCTTTTTTGATTTTTATAGTCTAAAAAAATGTCAAAAATACATGAATGTTACAAACAATACTTTACATAGGTGTTAAATAAATATATATAGTAGTAGATCCAGAAACACATTTAGCCAAACTCTTAAATGGTTTGATCTTTGATAGAAACGAAAAAACAATTCCAAAAATTTTAAATTACTTGTGCAACTACAAAAACCATATAACAAGATTACTAAATGTCATTAAAATTTTCACATAAATAAACTAAAAGCATTATGCAAATATATAATGTCTTATAATAATGAAGATAAAGCTTACAGTTGACATTTACTTGTGTTTCACATCAAGTCAGCCCAAATAACCAAACTGTTACATGGGACCACAAAATGTATGCACATAATAAACTTGTATAGAGAACAATATAATTTACATGTATATATTATAAATATGGCAAGTTATATGAAAAATCAGAAAGATTATACAAAATCAATTCTGATTTATAGATTTGTTAGTTATATGCTTGAATACTATTCATATTTATGGAGGGACCAAACAAAATCCACATAACAAAAATATATTTTTATGTATACTAGTCAAAGATCTTAACAACCAAAATTATCACAGTTTCATAACACAGCAAGTTCTGCTAAACAGGCAGAGTAAATATATCAACAAGTTTACTAGTATAACAATCAAATTAATAAAACTCGAGTAAAAATACTGCAGGTTTGTATACGTACAATAACTTATAAACAACCAATAAATGTGGAATTATAAACTGTCATTATATATAATGGATAGCTCTCAGTTACATGCACACCCATAGCAGAATCAGGATGCAGAATGTAACAAGCTCACTCCACAAAACTGGTCGCAAATTACAAAATGAAAACAATACATTTTCATTTTATTTTAGAAGATAAACAATAATGCTGGTCAAAATGTACAATAATACTAAATAGTAGAGAATAGTCGCATTGATAGGTGGCTAGATTTGTCTTTAATTCCATGGTTACTGATAATTGTAAAATTTAGTAATGTTATTATGGTTGTCTTTTCTCACAGCAGCTCCTGCAGACAGATGCAGGTGAAATGTTGTACAATTAATAAAAATTTGTAAGTACAGGAAAGCACACATTTCAAATTAAATAAAAACTCCAGTTATAGGTGTGCAAAGTACAGTTAAATACTTCTATATTAAATTCAGAATAATGAATATACACATAAAGCACACCACAAAATATATATTTATTTACAAGCCACCACCACTGCGTTCTACCGAAATCTGCTTCTTCAGCAATTCCCTTTCATGATGTTCTTCTTCCATTTCAGCCATACGAGCAAATCGAGAATAGGTGACGTGGCCGGACTTGATCGCAGACATCATCTGGGGAATTACAATGCTTGTTAAGGGTTGGCATGCATTACAATGAAACAATATGCAAGTGATAAGTGTAGAATTCAGACAGCCAAACATACAAAATCTTATAAAAACTAAAATATATTTTAATAAATCATTTTTCAATAAGTAATGAGATTACATTATACATGCATTATCTAGAAACAGAGATTTCATTTCATTTGAAACAAAAAAAATTAATGCTGAATAAATAATATTACATATACAAGCACAAGCGCTACCAAAAAACAATATTGAAATGGTATATGAACATCGACAAATGAAACAAAAGCCACTGAGCTGTAATCGTATGTCAATTTACGAGAACAGTTGGATTTAAAACAAGGTTCTTGGTATTGATGGATCCATGCACAAAGGTCCTTCACCATTTATTAAAAATAAGCTACCTGTAAATATTCATCCAACTCTACTTGGCCATTCATATTTGTGTCAATTTCCTTCAGAATTTCATGTAATTCCTCTCCAGGAACTTCTTCCCCAGAGTGCTGCAATTTGGTAGGAATAAAATATTAAAGCCTTATAAGAAACAGAACCCACAGAACAGAAAACTTGGCAAAAGTTCAAATAATGGGAAGTGTGTGTGAAAAAGGAGTTTTCAGGGAAGTTTGCAAAGGGTCTTTTACTAGGATGAGAAAGAGGGAGAGGTTAATCATTATAATTCTTCAAAATCACCTTAAATAATTATCAGAATAAATATTAAATACTAAAAGTTCATTAAAGAAAAAGAGTTTTAAATTATGAAATGTAGATCATTTTAAGGACTTTCATCAACCTTTTCAAAACATCACAAAAGTATATTAATTCCAGCACTCACTGGCACTCAATGCATCTCAGAGTAAAAATGAATAATACAGCCTAGAATTAATATCACTAGTAACATCCCAGCTTCTGGTTCAACAATGACACTGTTTCCTTCACTACATGAAATTCAAAACGTATTTTCAACGAGAACAACAAACTAAACAAAGTGAGAACTAAAGAAAATTTCCGCATTATAATACGCAATGCACCATTTCCACAATACATAAACATCATTTAAATTATATGTATTGTGATAAAAAAAGGCGGATTTTGTGATGATGTGGCGTTATGAGGCGCAGTTCGGCCAACAACAATGGCTAGTCGGCTGAAAGATGGTGATTCCCCGTGAGGGAGCCCCGCCGAGCGTGTGTAAAAAAATGATGATAGTGAACCCCCGCGGGAAACCCCCGCGAACGTGTGTAAAAGAATGAGGGCGGGGAACCCCGAAATTTTGTGAAATAGGGGAATTCCTGTCGGAAGATTTAAAAGGGGAAGCCGATGGGTGGCTCACCCCCAGAAGGCAGGCGAGTGGAGGAGAGGACGGATGTGGTCCGAGCTGTGAGACGAGTGGAGGAGAAGAAAGACGTGGTCCGAGCAGCGCGAGAAGTCAGATGAGTGGAGGAGAGGACGGACGTACGGAGAATTGAGACAAGTGGAGGAAAGGACGGACTTGGTCCAAGCACGTACGGAGAATTGAGACGAATGGAGGAAAGGACGGACTTGGTCCGAGCAGATACGGGGAATTGAGACGAGTGGAGGAGAGGACGGACGTGGGCAGAGCAGATGAGTAGCAGTCAGACGAATTGAGGAGAGGATGGACAAGAAAGAGCAGACGTGATCAAATCTTGCAAGACGCCAGAGAGACGCACAAACATTCGAGAGGTGGATGTTTGTTGGCCCAGTAATTGTGGGTAAGTTAGAAAAAAATTGTGAAACTTGCTCATTGCTCTGGATAAATAACATTTAATGATTTTTCTTTCTATTTTTCAGCTACTGCATACTCCATCTCTCGAGAGACCCAAAATCCCCTGAGATTAAGCCTGTGTATTCACTTTAAATTAATTAATGAAAATTTTTTTAAAATCTATCATAATTTGTTCTATTAATTAATTAATGTTTTATACCCAAAAAAGTATATTACAGTATATCATATGGTTTTAATTAAAAGTATTTGAAGCAACACAACTCCATTACATGGCATATCTTCAAAAGTAGCTCTACTATGTTTCCAACAAACCAACTGACTTTATATGAATATAATACCTTAAAATAATCACATATTTCAATTCGACCATGTTGTTGTGTGTCTACTTCCCTCAGAATGTCATGCAGGTCAGCGTCCGATATTGTCAAACCTTGTTCCTGGAGTGAGGCAGGGAAGGTATAGTTTTAATGTTTTAAGTTAGCAATTAAATATGTATTGAAACCCACAATTTCTACAGTCTGACAATATTGACAGAGTTTAAAACTCAATTATGAAGTGACTACTATATATAGATATGTTGAAATTATATTAAAAATATAATTCATCACCAGTTCCAAGCATGGGTGGATCATAATAACATCCTTTCTTTCTAAGCCTTGTAGTTTATAACAAAATACATCACATTCTCTTGAATATATATATATAATTTTATGTGAATGAAACATTTGTGCAAGTGTATGTAATTCCAAGTTTCATACCTTCAAGCTACGTCTAATGTCGTTAATGGAAACATATCCTTTTCTATCCTTGTCAATGATCTGGAATCGTTTGATGTAAGTCTGTATCTCATCTTTGCTAAGATTAATGGGTATTTTATCCCTGGATGCCCTGTTGACCATTTGTCCCATTTCGTTCTGTAAGAATTCGGAAGCGGCAATGTGCTGAGCCTAGACAAAAAAGCATGCACATCTGTTATTTATATACGCACTTAACTGGAAAATATTTCAAATATCACAATTAAAATACAAATACTTTTTTCTGTTTCTCATCCCAATGGAGTTCTTCTGCCAAAATATCTATGATACCAGGCAGTGCTTCTTGTGCGGCCTGTACATTCAGAAACGCCAGTCTCAATCGCCTCGCTATTACGTCAACGGCAGACATCGCATATTCCTTGACTGCGTAACGAATCTGAAATTTATTTCAATTATTATTAGAACAAAATTAACTGTTTATATCCACAGTTAAAATAAGTTCCTTCCATGTAAAATGACTGCATATCAAATATATATATATATGACATTGTCATGTTTATTAAAACAATTAATGGGGAAAGGACAGAGAGAGAGAAAAAAGATGACTTACCTGAGGTTCATAGATGGTAGACACCTTGTGAGTTTTGGAGAACTTGAATTTTCGGAGGCACCGCCCCCTTCATCAGAAGGTTAGGAAGACATTTCCAGTGATCGGCTAGCCGACGACTGAGCAGCCAAAATTTGCTGCTCTGCTAACTTGGGTCGTAAACAATTGACCCCACCAGGTCATCAACTTTCTCTCTCAATAAGGGTCTGGGAAGAGGCAAGGACTGGATGGGGGTTGGGGAGATGCATACTGACACCCCCATCTTGACACACATTCATTCAGACACATCCACCCTTAGAGGTGTCAATATTTAAATATTGATACACACTCTCATACATACATACAAACATACATACATACACCATTCAAACAAAAGGCAAGGTATACACACACACACACAGAAGGTTTTATTGTATGTACAATTCAATGAACTCGTGCTTTGGAGGGGGGGGGGGAAGGTTGGAGATAAAGTTATAGGATATTGCTGTCGTCATGGATGCCGACAGTTACACGACAGAGGCACTCCGCCAGCTGCAGGATGACAAAATTTACAAACTTGTCCCCACCGACCCCAACCCCTCCATTACCCACGAAATAGAAAAGTTTGTTAAGACTCATGGCCCTCTTCAAAAATTATCCTCTGCCTCGATCGAGCTCCTCACCCCAAAAAGCCCCAGAACACCCACGTTTTACCTTCTCCCAAAAATACACAAACCTGGGGTCCCTGGCCGCCCAATTGTCGCTGGTTACAGTTCCCCTACTGAAAGGATTTCTGCTTTGGTGGATGACTCCCTCCAGCCAATAGTGGAAAATCTCCCCTCATTCATCCGAGACACCAACCATTTTCTCCGTCGCCTCCGTGAACTACCCACACCACTCCCGCAGGACACACTACTGGTTACCGTAGATGTTGTCTCCCTTTACACCAACATCCCACACACCAGTGGCCTGTCGGCACTCGAACACTTCCTGTCTCGCAGGCCTCCAAATTCCCTCCCAAACACCCACTTTTTGATATCACTGACCTCCGAAAATTCAAGTTCTCCAAAACTCACAAGGTGTCTACCATCTATGAACCTCAGGTAAGTCATCTTCTTTCTATCTCTCTGTCCTATATATATATATATATATATATATATATATATATTTCACTTTCATTTGTCTTTAGAATTCAGAGGAAATAAGGAACTTATCCATTTCAACAGAAAAGGGTCATAGTAACTGAATATTGTGATTACCCATTAAATTAAATACAAAACTTCAATTTCATTTTACTTCTTATTACCTCTGCATCAATGTAGGGAAACTCTGGATGAATTTTTCTCCCAATTATAGGCCATCGCTTTCCGGTGAGGGAAGCAAGTTTTGCAACAGCAAATGCTCTGTCTCCATAAGCATTGGCCAAATGTTGAGCCACCTCACACTCAAGACCAAAATCCTGCACCAGTCTGATATACATGGTAGGCGTCCAACCATGGGCACCTTCGATCAGTAGCCCATATGTTTGGCTCTTGTCGTATTTAGTTTTCAGATTACAAGCTGAAACAAAGATACATCTTCTAATGTGAGCAAATGTATAAAATAAGTGCTTATAAGAAGAATTTTTTCAAATGTATTTAATAAGCACTGTCAATTTGAAACAATATTAGAAATGAAATAGAAATGCACTTATTTTAACATTTCAATTGGGTAGGCAATGATTCCGTATCTTACCACTAAATCTAAACTTGTAATTTAATGAGTTTGGCTGAAAACTATTAACACATATCCACCTTTGACTGCAGCATCAATGGTGTGTTCTGCCATGGCCCTGTATGTCGTCCACTTTCCTCCAGCGATGGTTACAAGTTTATTGTCACTTACGTGCACAATATGGTTACGCGCGAGTGATTGTGTATCAGGTTTGTTTGGATCAGAAATCAATGGCCTGATGCCACTCCATGCAGATAAAACATCTCCTCTTCTCACTGGAGAACGAAAGATATTTTACCAACATTGGCAAAAATATAACATCTAAATATTTAAGTGCTAACTGAATAAAAGTGAGGTATAATATTGTTCCATTCTTTTTATATTTTTTAAAGTACCTTCAACATCAGGATTGAGATAGTTCTTTACTTCCTCCAAGATGAACATAATTTCATCTTCTGTTGGTCTTGGACTGCTTGTGACTTTGCAAGGCAAATCAGTAGTTCCAGCAATCGTGTGCTTCAACCAAGGTAAGAAAAAAATTACACGTCCATCAGAAGTCGAAGGATCAAGCAATCCCATCTGGTCCGGGCTGTCCAACACAAATTATAATACCTCAGTGGTGGATGGATATCATAGTAAGTAAATTATAACAAAATGGAACTATTTTCAGTAATTATTAATATTTATGAATAATTTTCTTCTAAAACTACAAACTTCAAGCAAGGGCAAGGATTATTCACATTGAAAATTACAAGCTGTTAAAAAAATAGAATGATTATGAACTCTTATGGAAACAGCGATTACCTATAATATCCAGGGAGGACAATGTGAACTCCAGAGCTGGGAGCACAGATTTCTCTCACTTTGGAATCAGCCATTTTTCTTATGGAATCAGTGAAAGGGCCAGTTGCGTTTATTATACATTTGGCTTTAATATCCCATTCTTTACCAGTAATTTCATCTCGTACGTGAGCTCCACTCAGGATCTCCTTCCCATTTTCATCTTTACCCTTGAGTAAACTGAGAACACGAACATGGTTTGCGACAGCTGCACCGTGCCTCGCCGCCGTCAGGGCTATTGCAACGTTCATTCTTGCATCATCCTGCTGTCCTAGAAATAAAATTTTGTAATTACAAAGCAGCTAGGAATTCAGAAAAACACTGATAATGTAATGAGCTGATGGAATAAATAACTGAAAATACTTGTAATACAATAGGGTGAATTGCAATATATAAGAAACAGTTAAATAATTGAGCTTTCTAAATGTTTCAATAAAATTAAAAAACCAATGTCCATTCCATTTGAACAAAATTTTGTTTCAATAACCACTGGAAATAGAGTCTAATTTTATAACAGCTGATATTTTTCTAACAATTCTCAGTATATAGTAATTGCAAATACCTAATGAAATTAAAAAGAATTGAGTAACCGACTCACCATCATAATACACGATAGCACCACACAGTTTATCACCTTGTAACATTGGGAACAGTTCCAAGGCATTGCTTTTCGATAAATAGTAAGAGCTTTTAACAGTTTTTGTACCAGCAACCAAGTCATACATTTTTATGCCAAACCAATAATATGGTATCTGCCACCACCTAAATAATTTTAGAAATTATGGCATTCATTTAGTTGCTTGCTTAGAAACATTTTCATATTTTTTTTAATTGCATAAGTAATTTTATTTTTATTTTTATTGAAAACGACAGTAAAAAATCAACCGGATTTACTGCACTTACGTGTATACTGGTAGCATTATGGGCAGTGGTCTGGTCAGGTGTGGAGCAGAATTTAACATGTTGGATCTTTCACTCAGAGCTTCCTTTACCATGCGATATTGCTCCACATCAAAATTCATTATAGCTTTCTGCAAATACCGAACTCCACCATGTATAAGCTTAGTACTACGACTGCTGGTTCCGGATGCAAAGTCATCAGCTTCGACCAATGCAGTTTTCAAACCTGGAAAGAGAAATAATTAAAAACTAAGCATTAGCAAAAATTGTACCTGCAAATATGGATGTTTAGCACAAATTATACTCTCCAACTAATGCTAATTTCAACATTTATTCATAAAATTAAAACCAGTTCATACAAAGTAAAACAGATATGAATGCTAACTATACATATAACTAATTACAGTGAAATTTCTGGCAAAAATTTGCCATATCTCACTTAGATCTTTCACAGAACAAAGAAGAATGTGGTATAATACTTCATGTCAAGTGTATGCTACATCACTAGAATTTGTCTACTCTGTAGCAAAAGCTTATTTTCATACCACGAGTTACTGCATCCAAGGCACAACCTGAACCTGTTGCTCCTCCTCCAATAATTAAAATATCAAAATCTTCACACTTCAAAGATTCCAGCTGATGATTTCTTGAAGGAAGAGGGCGTTTAGCACGATGCACATTAGCAGCTGCCGCAACTGGGCTGATGTTCAACTATTGTCAAAAAATTAATTTTCACAATATGGGAGATAAACTCCAGATATTATTCAAATATATATAAAATACAGCTTCTAATGCACAATAAGCAAGTAACATTTACTAGAGACATAAAATATTTTTATGAGTAAAACAATACAAATAAACTGTCATATAAGAAACGGTAAAGAGTAACAGAAACACATGTACCACAAAACTGTTATTGTGATTTTAACGGCAGCAATACTAACCATCCATTTGTTTTCATCTGAAGTATTGCTCGCATACAAGTAAACACCCGTTCCCAGAGCTGCACCAACAGCAATTCGATAAATATGAGCAGACATTTTTTGAACAATTTTGGGTTATCTGCAAAATAATCACATTGGAACATTTAATCATACTCATTTAAATGAATGCTTCAGAGGAAAGGAAGCCAAGGTATAAAATGGGAAAACTTTGAGATCGAAACAAATCACTTTACTTTATCACTCACCTTTTTCTTTAAAATAAGGAAATAAGAAAACAGTTACAGGTGAGAAAACACACAATCTTAATATTAGAACACATTAGGATAAATTATATCAGTTTTAAGTACCCTTTAAGTGAGTTGTAATATTACACTGTAATGTAAAAATCTCAATTATTTCATTTCAATGGAGAAGACTTTGTTAAGAATACAAGTTAGAACTAAAACTAGTCGTTAACTAAATAACACAGGCTTTCCACTTATTGACATAGTAGAAGCATTTGTAAAACTGAACTTTGCAATTATACCTACACAATAAGTTAATTATTATTAGAAACCTAGTTTCTAAATCTAAAACAGCAAGCTACACTTTTAATGTACTTTAGAAAATCATAACTTTAATGAGTTGTGTTAATTTAGAAACTTAGACACTTTATGGGAAACCAATATTTAGGTACCTGTGGTTGTTAAACTGAATATAAAAGTATAAATATAAATTTCATTTCCCTTTCTAAACAAATTTAAGTTGATAAAGAAAAAGTGTCAAAAAAGTCAAAGTTTTTAGCAGAAAAATTCATTATTCGCTAAAGAAAATCTTTGCTATTTTCAAGTACGAAAAATATTTGGTTTTTAATGTCAAATTCGCAACAAACGAATAAGAATGCGTCAAGGCAGAATGATTGATCACATCTGCACGAAACAGAGTTTCCATTCAGGTAATAAAAATTCACACACTTACTGCTTTTACGGTAAGGTTATGTTTCGCGTCGAAAAGTTTCGAAAATTTGGTTGTGAAAGCAGGCGAGTCGTCTATTCCCGTCTCACCATTAGTTAGTGAAATGAATCGACCTTCAGTGAGACTTATTTCGCAGTTCCATGACGATTCAGTTCGCCCGTCGTGTTACGCGGCACTCCTTGTTCCAATTAGGAATACCGGCTACGGCTTTAACACCTGATTTATAATTAAATGGCTATTTACGCCAGCTGTTCCACGGCGAACTGCGTTGATGCACACGTGAAAGTCATGGTTATTTTTATCATTAATTCAATCGCCCGTCATTAAATATAGTAGCCCAGGTACAGCCTCGCTCTCCGCCTGGAATTTGCTTAAAGGAGCTCTGCAAACAAACCAAAATTGAAAAACGTATCATTTATGCGTACGATCACGAACCCGTTTGTAGAAAGGGGAAAATTTGGATTTCTTAAACGACGGCAGCCGCGAATATTTCAGTGCAAGAATGTCGCAATCAGATGTACGCGAATTGAAAATAAGCATTTAGATATAGAATTTCATAAACTTAAAAATAGCATATTGTATTTATCTATATTTAACTTTTGCACCAGAAAAAAAAAATTGGTTTATTTTGTGCTTCAATGAACTTCTATTTTTAAGGTTAGAAACGAAATGTATTGCTGGTGCATAATATAGGAAATGAGCACAAAAATATATCTACTATACCTTTTATCAACTATAAAAACACTCTTCCCTCAATTTCTATTTTGTCCTACAGATTTTATATAAAAAACTACAATGATTGGGTGAAAGTTAATTAGGAATGTGACTGAGCTTTATGGACACAAACTGAACATCTTACTATTGACACAATTCCAACGATTGTACCACTTTTCTTAAAAAAAATTAATTCAAGTTGCATAAACAGCTAGGTCTTTAGCGACTATATAAAAAATTTACATATTACAAAAAAGTTTACCAATTATAAAATTAAACACTTAAATGTCCATGTATAATTTTGTCAATTTGACGAACTTTACAATGTCTCCCTGGTACGATGCTGAAACAGTGAGCTTGTACCCTTGTCTTTATCTTCCTACGAGACAACCACACATTCAGACGTCTCCTCGCCGTGATTAAATCTCTTCTTACCACAGATTGTTCTTATTTGAAAGCTGAATTAAAAAGTCTAGTCAGCAAAATTGTGGTATATTCAGCACTTTATATTTTAATTATTTAAATAATCTCCATTTATTGGGGAACTTGCAGTTACAATGTTGAAAATCATTTCTCTTTGGTTTTGAATATATTGGTAGAGCAAAGTTTCCACTGTTCAAGATGGAAAGTTCCTTACCTTAATCCATACACCTGAACAAAGTACTGAATGGTTAATATCATCCAGCTTCTTTCCTTCTCACATTCTTTCATTCATAGTCAATACAAAATTCTCTACCTTCTGGGTGTTCCTAGTATACTCTTATTAATCCAATCTAATGAAGGGAATTATAACAGTAATTCAGCTTCTTCAGATTACAAGAGAATAACCAAAGGTGACATAAGTAGGTAAGACAGACTACTCAATCTGGAGGGCTTTACATCAAAGTCAGTGATACCAACAAAACTTGAGAAAGTGTCACAATTATTTTAATACACAATAGGCCCAAGTACATTTCACAGTAATATATTCAACACAAATACAAACAATTTATTACAGTTAGAGCTGTTCCTGTTTAGACGCCATCTGCTCCATTAGGTCGTGATTGTAAGTGGAATGTAACATCAATCCCAGCACACCAGCTCTACTGGCCATCAGGTGCCTCAGCTGACGTTCTTGTTCGATTAATTCGTCAATCTTCAGCCACTGAAATGTTCCACATATGATTAAATAGAGTTTTCAAATATCCTCTACTAATAGGTAAATTGAAATTTTAAAAATATTTTTGATGAAAAGAAGATCCCAAATTATTTCCATCCCCGTACCTGTCGCACTCGTTCCATATCAATTTCCGCCCGCCGAAGTTTCTCCCAGTGATAATGTTTGACACAACTCTTTTTAGGCGTTCGGCAAAAGTCTCCGGTGAGGTCAAAGACGTTGACAACAAGCGGACAGCCACAGACCTGCAATGTAGAATTTGGTGAGCTATAAATATGCACCAGCAGTGTTGCTACCACAACTTTTCATGATTACACACCTCCGTATCTGAAATCTTGGGCTCCTTGCTGTGTTCTGGACAAAGAACTCTCAGTCTCTTGCAATAAGTCTGGTTTGCAGGGTTATAGTAATCACAAAACATATTGTTGCCTTCAATGCGTGTCTTGTATATAGATCCAAAAGAAGACTGGCTCTCGTACTAGGGAAAAAGTTATTATGTTGAAAAAAATTTTAAGCATTCTCTAGAGAGAGAAAAAATTTATCACCTCATTTAAAAGAGTAACCTAGAGAATATTCAAGATATAGAAAATAGATGCAAACATTTTAGAAAAGTTAGAGAAATGGCTTGGAAATGTTAATTGAGTAAGTATTTAAGAATATGACAATGAATCATTAAAAACCCCCAAAAAAAATCATTAATAGCACTAGAGAAAATTAGTTGCTTTAAAAAACATGGAAAACCAGTTTTCTTAAAATCACAAATACAATAAACAAAAGCAGACCCAACATTATAGTGTCTTAATAGGAAAATTCAGAAGCGGTATACCTTATTAAAACATTTTTCCATGTGTTTGATGGCCGTACGAGAATGAATTTCATGACCGCATGTGATGCAATACATGCTGGCTTCTCCCTCGTCCTCAATCTCCTCTTTCCAAGATGGATCAACGAATACTTTGCTGGCGCGATCTACTATGGCATCCAGCTCTCTGTGTCGCTTGTCCAACTCTTGCAATATAGCTCGAACTTCCAACTGTTGGCGGCGAACACTTTCCAACTGTTTTTTGTTGTTCTCTTCTGCGATGCAGGGAGACAGTGACCATTCCTGAATTCGCTGTGGCAAGACCTTCCAATAGGGAAAAAGAGGATCAGAATAATATATTTTTTATTAAATAATGTAGTACAAAATTTGGGATAATCTAGTTGGGAATGAATAGCTCACTAGCTTGTTAAAGCAACTTAGTTTATAATCACTGCACAACAGTCAACTGAAACAGTTTACAGACTTGTGTATCCTGTTATGTGTCGCTGTCTTTAAAAAGGACTAGGGAAAGAGAAAATTAAGAATAATAAAACTACCAACTCTAGTACTGTGTAAAATTGATAAATTTCAAAAGGAATATAGGAAGAGCACAAGTTTGTATCAGTAATAAGTAAAAAAGGGCTCTTCTATAACTGGCAATTTTACAGAACTATAAAGTCATAGACAGAAATAGCAACTTTAACCTCCTAACTATATTCATCCCTCCTACAAGAATTCAGACCTATGAAAATTATGTGTACTGAGGAGGAAAATACCTGATATATCCTGTTAGCAGCTAACTTCAGGCCACAATTGTCACTGCAATATTTGCTGGCTGGTCTAGCAACCTGAGTACAACCAGGGCCGTAACACTGCCGAGCTTCCCCGGCCCGTTCCAGTACGACGGGCGGCACTGACCGCCCCCCGCCACCGTCAGAACTGGAATCTCGCCTTTTTCGTCTGTTGGCTGGCTGACTGATATTGGTATTAGTGCAAAGCCTGTTGAAACAGCGAGGATGTTGGCGATTGCTAACGTAACGTTGCCAGTTGGAGTCGCGACATCCATCACAGTAACCACAATCCTCAGTTCGGTAACAAGCTTTGCACTGGCCACAACGCTTTGATGACTTGCTTTTTTCTTCTGAAATGACACATAGAAATCATCAAAATGCAGACCCACAGAAACACTTGTCAAACCGACACATTTGTTACAATGAATATTATTAACCAAATATTTTTTACAAGTGTAATTTGGCTTCTGACTCTGGATCAGAAAAAGAGAAATTTAACTTGTGATGTTGAAACACTTGTATATCAATTTGCATGGGCCAGTGATTAAATCTCCATAAAATTAAAAAACCTGAAATATTTTCAACTGACAGGATAACATTTGAATGTGTCTGTCGCCCTCCAATAATTACATTACTCAATACATTTTAATTCAGTAGCAGTTTGCATTGAAATTAATGCTGTTTTAATTACCACTTAAACTATTTCATCAAGTTTGCTGCAATAAATGTGCACATTAGCTAGTAATTCACTACGTACATAATAATGTATATAAATCACTTTTACCATAAGGGTTCTTCTCTCTTCTTTTCCGTGACTGGCGGTCAACAGCATTAGATGTAGTTCTTTCACCTTCCCTCTTCCTCGGTTTATATCGGGTGACTAAGGTCGGATCTTCTTCCCGACATCGCTACAAAAAAAAGAACATTTCACTTGAAACTTTTCCTTGTTTAGTAAATACTAAATCTGTATAAAAATATTTTTGCTTACAACGCAAAAGTACTGTTTGATATACTTGGCATCTTTTTCAGTAATTCTGATACAGTCGCCATGGTACCACTCTTCACAATTATCACAACCACTGGAAATTTTTTTAAAAAAAACTTTACAAATTATGCAAATTTAGGAATTACATTTAAATAGATGTAAATATTTACAGCCCTAGTCATAGTTTCATTTTAGTAAAGCTTTAACCGTATAACAATCAACATTCACATTTTGCTATAAGAAGTTTATTGTCTTAGTTTGACTTTTTCAAAACTAGAGAACCAGTAAATTAGTTATTTAATAGATGATAACAATATATACAAAAAAGATATTTCTCACAGTTCTGCCAACTAATAATCTGACAATTCCTCATTAACTGCAGTAAAAACTGTTATAATAATAGAGCTTAATGTATTTAAGAAGTTCTCTTATTGATTCATTTGATGCTTGTTTGTCATTAGATAATATACAGTGAAATTCCGGGTTTCCTTCCCTTCAGATTCCTGTTCCTCTTTTTCCTTAATGATAGATACTTGCATCATGAATCTCGAGGAGTCTGAAGATCTGCATATACAGTATGCTTGTCCATCTTGCTTAAGGAGTGTTGCAATCTTGGACTTCCTCTCTGGCAGCATAAACTGCCTTGCAATCTCTTCTTTCTGAAAAAAATTCCACTTATGTTATGTATACAAACTTATTATCACCTCCAAACATTCAGATTACTTATAAAACTAGAGTTTTCAGCTCACTGAATCAACTTTGAAAAGTTATAAGGTCTTCCCTTACATTCATTATGGAACAAGTCAGAGAACAAGATGTCTAACAATGGAGCAGACTCAGTTAAAGCACCATTTTCCTTGAGTAGGAACCCAAGGTAACATCACAAAGGTTTAGTGCATATCAGGGCACAAGCATTGGCTGGCTCCTCAACCTCTCTCTCTCTCTCTTTCCTGAAGGAACTGATGTGTGAATGTTGAATTGGCTTTATTAGCCAGTCCCCACCACCCTCCTGAAGATGACAACGGCCAATGGACATCCAGCTTATCCGTTACTCCGTACATTGTGTCGCAGTCGAGAGATAACGAGCCATGGAGATTGTCGGCTTTATTTGCTTTTACTTTTACGAAATATAACAGGTAAGTGTCAGGGGAGAAGGAACATGTCTACATAAACGACAATCTCAAGCATAGTTACAAAAAAATAAGTCGAGGAGGGAGTTTGTATAAAGGATTTTCCCCAACCGCAAAGGAAACCGTTGTAACACAAAAGAAAGTTATCTGACGACGCGAATTGGTACGGCGTCATGTCGGATTCAGGTCCCGTGAAGAAAAATCGACGGTTAAGATATAATATAAACTTTTCTACAGCACACAAAAATTCCATTCTTTTTTTTTTGAAAATTAAGGCAAATTAAATCTAATTAATTTTCCGAATGTATTAATAAAACATTTCATACAATCGCACATCACTCAATATATAGGTTAGGATGGTCAGCATGGATCAGAAACGTTCTGCCTTTTGACCTTAACGAAGGGATAATTTATTTGTTCCCTGGACCGAAAGAGTAGCATTACCGAAAGACCTGCATACTCCTTATCTGTCATGCTTAAGATTCCAATGGAACAACTCCTTTGTTACGCCTCTACGTCACCGAGCAAAAGAGGATCAACACGGAAAATATCAACCATTGTTTACGATCGAGGAGATTATCTTTGAACGCGTGCCTTGGTCGCTGTGATATTTAATCAATATCGCGGCATTTGTGTTAATTTTGTGTGATTACGTGCAAATTGCGTTTTCTTACATTCAGGATAGCGAGCCCCCCCCCAATGCATGCCTGTGTAAAGTATACGTAGAGATTTAATCAAGGTTATTTGCAAAGTGATAGCGTTACAGATATACCAGTCCGAGTGCAGTAATAATATTCACCGTTTTCAGTGAATTGTACAATACTCGAATAAGTCAAAAAATTGTTACAAAAAATATTTACATAATGCACAAAATAAATGTGTATACAAAGTAATGAAAACATATTTAGAAAATATAGAACCACGTTACTTGCTCTAACTGATTATTAATCAAACAGAATTGAGTTCACATATTTATATTATAACAATTATTTATGATTTTAGCGCCATTAAATAAATACATATAATTTTTTCAGGTTCACTCTGCACTTGCTGTGGCATTCTATATCTTTAACTTGGTTCTGAAATAGATATAATTAAGTTTCCTTTTTCTATTTAACTTTGACCTGGAATATCTCCTGGCTTTCAATAGTTATTAATTGTATATATATAATAATAATTTATGTTCCCGAAATATGACAAGTATTTGTCCATTTGAGGATAATTCAACCTGTGGGATTATTTCTTTGACTCCGTAAAACTATGTGAACCATTATTAACGCAGTTATATGTTGTATATTTTTAACATATTTACAATTTCCCAATTTATTTCTACCTATTCCATTTTGAATATATATATTATACATCAACCTTTCTTGTTAAGTTTAAACAAATTTAGGTTATTGCCAACACACACCTAAACATATATGATTAATTCAGAAGGTTGGGCAGAACACCTAAACATATATGATTAATTCAGAAGGTTGGGCAGAAGTTAGCTTACCTTAAATCTATGGTAGATTTTGCCACCTGGGAAAGAGTAACTTGAAATTTTCGAAAACCAGAGCCTCGTTCAAACACTGATGCTTAACTTCTTTAATAGTAATCGTTACTCAGTGGCATACAGACATAACAAAGGAGCTGATCCTTTCATTTGCCACATTATGATCTTGACTATGACACAAGGTGTAATCACATATCTCTAAAGCTCCTCATTCTGTCCAGGAGGAGCATTAACTACCCTCGTACAAGTTTAAAAGCAGACCATTTCTTATTGGTGTTGCCCATCCTAACTTATAAATAGAATGATATTCACTTGTACAAAGGGAATTATTAATATGCTCAAAAACTTAATTACACGTTATTTTAGTTTTTATTTAAATAATAGATTTCTTATGTGCTGTCAAAATGGATATTTTATATCCTAACCATAGATTTTTCTTCACATTGTCAGATTACAATTTTTTTCCCATGAAGTCCATTTTCTACACTTTTTTTAAGCTAGGCTTGAGATTGCCATTTAAATAGACATATTTTCTTTCCCCTGAACATGTATGTGAAATATTTCACAAAAGTAAGAGCAAAAAAACCAACAACAATTATTATATTATAAAATACAAAGCCAACCAATTGCAAAGTAATAAAGTCACAGGAACGATTTGCATGCAAGTCTACTAGTGACTTTTCTGAAGAGTGTAAAATCATTTAGGACATGATTTAAGCTTAGAATTAGCGTAAGCGTATTTGTATTTTGATAGCAGTATTTTTTTTTTCTTGCATTCATTTATTGGAATTTTAAATGTATGATACCACCAGGCTCAGCCATTTGTGACGAAATAAATCTAAACATTTACAGGCTAATAAACCTTTGGTAATAACATTATTTAATTGACACAAAATAGTAATAAAAAATTAAACGAAGTTACAGCTTTTTGGAATGTTAATTGCCCCTGAGTATCAAATCAGAACTCAAGGAAGTAAATATACACTATTCATGGTAATAATTAGAAGAAAGCCTGTAGCTTGTGTTGTATTTCTTATACATATTAAACATGGCCTGTAAGACTAAGGACTACTGAAGCCTAGTCAATTAGTGTAATAAAATGGAAAGAAACTGTTTCTTATAATGACAACAAGATTTTATTTTCCTATATAAACAGCAAACACTAACTTCCCACTTTTGTCAGTTTAGAAATAATTGACTTAAGTGTGCTAGTTACAGGAGAGTCTGGGACCAACGTTACGTAGCTCTGACCACTCTCTCCACATTTTCCAATCCTAGGGTCAATAGGAATCGACCCTAGAAAAGGTACGTTGGTTATTTCTGCGAGAGACTGACCTCCACCGGTAGAAAATACATTGCTGCATTCCTGTAAGAAATTGAAATAAATCCCATTTTGAACAAAATTGATTTATTATAAATTACAAGTAAAATTAAGTGAGAAATAGTAATTGAAACAGACTATTATTTTTCCTCTTAAAAAAACTGCTCTACAAAATTGGTGAGGTTAGCAGAACAACAAGTAAATTTATGTATTTTAGTTTTAAAACTAAACAGCACAGGCATTTTCCTCCATTCAACTATACAGGGAAATAATTTAAAACCGAAAAAGGCATTACAATTTATATCAAAGATGTTAATGAAAATGACTGTTTTAAAAGTAATGGAAAATTTTAATACAAATTTATTACAATCTAAGTTCATAAATCAAATTTCAACTCATTTCGTGAATTGAATAAAATTCTGATTAAATAAATGGTGTAATAATCTACACAACTTACTGAGCAGTTGGGGCAAACATATCCACTCATGTTCTCAATGATTCCAAGAACCGGGATTCCCGTTTTTCGACAGAAGGTCAGTTCCTTTCTCACGTCTTCCACTGAGACAGCCTGTGGAGTCGTAACCAAAATAGCTCCATCACAGTTCAAATTTCTAAAATAATACAAATAATTGAGGAGATTTATAACCCAGAATCTATTATATGGACACACACAACATTAATCCTGTATGCTTGTAAAAAAAAGACAAACTGAAATTTGACTTAAAAATGGTAATTTTACACACACCGAGAAAAGAATCTGACGCAAATGTAATTATTTTGGAAAATGAAGAGAAGGTAAAGCGCACCTCAGGTTTTCCATGACAGTTATATGCTCGTCAGATGTTCCAGGTGGCGTGTCAATCACAAGGTAGTCGACATCCTCCCAAAATACATCTGTCAGGAACTGTTTAATCATTGCTGAAATATGAACAACACAGGATACTAATTAAAATTTGAGATTGACGTCATATAATTGTTAAAAATGTTTATGAAAGGAAGATTTAACCAGGGCTGGTGTAAAAAACAAAATATTTTGCAAGTTCACTTCATATTTGTCCTTGTATTATGTGCTTCATAAAATTTTACCAATGGCATAATGCTTCGATTGAATAATGATTCAGGAAATGGAAGTTACCCCCAGCGAACCTGTCAAAAACCCAGTTCTCAACCTGGGCAGTCATCTGAAAGATTGTTTCAATCAATAGCTACAATACTGTGTAATATCTAGAGAATAGCCCTACCCCGAGAGTCGGCAATCAATGTCTTCACATCTGGGCGAGAAGTTTTCTAAACTTACAGGCTTTAAAGGGAGAGAAATTTTGTCCACAAAGTTGCTGCGGCATTTAACTTCATCAGATTGAATCGAGAATTCCAAAAGTCCAGGATTTGAACAAACTTCAAAACCTGAACTAGGTTGAGACCCTAAAAATTAAGACTTTTTATTATTAAGTATGTAATAATAGTTAAAACACTGACTGACCATTCTTCCTAGGACCTCTCCAAACAACAGCATCATTTCTGCTTTTTAACAGAAACCCAATAGACATGACTGCCAACCTCTTCTCTTTGTCAGCATAAACGGGAACCCACCTGCAAAATTGTCATATATACATACATAGCCATATTTTTGGGAGCTTCAGTGAACCCAGGCATTTACATATATGAAGTTCACCAATGAGATAGTGAGAAATTACAAAATTTCCTGAATTCTGACAGCAGCCCTATATTTCAGGTAAGGCTATAAATATTTATCCCTTTACTCTAAATATCAGTTAGCTTCACAATATCATATAATTAACTTGGTTTGGGCTGCACCCTTAATGAATACTGTGACGTCACGGAACAGCAGAAAGAGAGAGAGACGGAGGACACGCCGAGGTGGAACTTTGTTGGAATTGGGCTTTGTTAATACTAAACTGTACTTTAGCCAAACCTAAATCAAATGAAATTAATTTATCAAGCCCCAAAAATCGGAAATTATTCATTAACAAAAAATTTGTCCCCTCAGTATGTTCAGGGACCTCTTCAGATGTATATCATTAATAAAATTTGTTTTCAGTTGAATAAATCACTTAGAGAAAAAAATTTTTACTTCTTCCAGCAACTTCTGTAAATGGTATAAGAAAAACATTTCTAACGGAATATGACAAGTTTAACTTAAGAAATACACATTTACTCACAGTCATTAATACATAATAAGGAAAAGGTTTACCCTTGTGGACATTGATGCACATCTTGATCTTCCAACTGCAGCATATAAGGCACACTTGGACCGCACAAGTCAATATCAAGCAACCCCACCTACAAATGTTTACACACTACAGTATATTTTTTAAATTGATAATATAATTGATTGTCACAAGCGTAAAGCACAATTGTTAAACAAAAAAAGGAATGAGAGGTTGAATACTGGTCCACTACACGCTCAATATCTTCGTATTTCTACTACTTGCTTGTCCTCTGTTGTGTTGAACGAAGGAATGAACTGCTACTCACTTTGTGACCGGCTTCTTTCAATGCTAGAGCGAGCTGCGTGCTCACTGTAGACTTGCCGACGCCGCCTTTCCCGGACAAGACGATCATGATGTGCTTCACGCCGTCCAACATCTTCTCTGCCAGTAATTAATTAACAACAACAAAATGAAAACTGAAGATGTTACGAGTTCTACGTTCCCGAACAAACCATATTCTGAAGGTTTCACACCGCTTTGACAGTAGCAAAGATACTATCGAAACTGTGGCATCGAATCGCTGTGATGACTATCGATACTTTTGCAATTATCATGATTGGGAAGATTTAAACAATATTTTACTTTGATTTTTAAAACGACCAATTTACAGACAAAAATAATATTTATTTTACGAATATATTTTAATAACTATATATTTTCTTCAAATTTTCTAATTTTTTGTAGTCAAAAACATAAATAAATATCTTTGTAACTGATGAAGTATAAAATACGAGGAAGAAACGTGTTTTATTAATTGAATTACACTTCTATTGGTCGTTTTATCTTAACGTAAAAATATTTTTTAATGCAACAATATTGTTAATAAAAAATAAAAAGACAGCCATTAAGTCAGTATATAAAATTATCACTATTTATTCAAAAGCGACGTTTCGTCTCTTTCCTCAGGCATAAAATTTAGCAATTCATCATATTTACTCCTTGATTCCTTCAGCCGAAATGATTATTGAATGTACACGTGAAGAATTTAGTGTCGCGGACCATCTCCAGCGACGGTGCATTCAATAATCTTTTCGGCTGAGGGAGTCAAGGAGTAAATATGATGAATTGCTAAATTTTACGCCTGAGGAAGTCTCTAAACGGAGACGAAACGTTGCTTTGGAATGAATAGTGATAAATTTATATAATGACTTATAGTTCATCTTTTTGTTTATTGTAAAATTTTTAAGTCAGAAAACTCTCCTTTCCCAGTGTGAAAAATTATTAGACGATTCTACTCCACAGCAGCAGTTCCCTTTTCCTTCAAGAACTGAATGTTCCATCAAATGATATCTGTGAATTAAATCCGCAAATGTCATTACATAAATAAATATGAATGTTTTTGACATACAACCTCTGGCAGTGTCCACTTTAATATCAGCATTTCGTCCGTCACTCCATGTTGAACTGTGACAAACTAGACAATTCACAACTTGTAGTCTCAACTGTTTCTGCCACGTCTGAGCCTCATCATTGAATTAAATGTATGGTTTCCTTATTTCTACATCTAATAAATTTTTGCATTATAGACTACGGAACATCTGATAATTCTTTAACAAATATCTCCACACAGTTGTGCAAAAAAGAGAAGAGTCACCCCTCATTGATTTCTTTAAACACCAATGTGAAGGAATAAACATTATTTTGTAATATTACACTTTTATTCTAAATAAACTGATGAAAAGGATGTTGATAGAAAGTGCTGAATGCCAATAACAGGAAATAGTAGAGTAAAATATTCTTCAAATTCAAAGGATTTTTTTGTTTTCATGCTTTACCATGTTTATTGTAATTTGAGAAAGAAAAAAATTTAAAACTACTAAAAAGCCTACAAATAAATATCTTAGTCTCACATATCTGGATGTAAGTAATAATTCACAGACAATTTCTATGTTCCTTGAGACCAACAAATAATACATGGATACCTGGGATGCTTCAACATAAGAGCAAGAAATAAAACATCCTGATAAACATTCTGGGTTCTGGAAATTCAAAACTCTTATCTAATTATTTTCAAAATGTATTACACTATTTTGGTTCCTTTGTACAGTTAAATTCATCATAATTGTTCATCACAGCTGTTTAAGAACAATAAATAGTTCTTTACACAAGTATACAAATTACATAATGCATAATGTAATAACAAATATGGCAGTAACCGCATCAGAGGTACATCAGTAATGTATCCCGGTATAATCGTCCTCCATCTGAGACTTAACTCACAGCCACGTAACGTTTTCAACTAAACACCAGTTGTTTAGAATCTCACGAGGTCGAACACGTGATATCTTCATCGTACAACCCGTCGTCGTACCTCGGATGTAATTTTTTGAACGGTCTCGCCACATTGTCATTCTCTATTTCCACAAACAGATGATTCTTGTTAGCAGTTAGAGACCTCGTGATTCTTCTAAATGGACTCAACTCTTCACTCTGAGAGACAAGAAAGTAATATTTGCAAACACTGTCACTAAATATATAGTTATATTAAGGAAATTACTGGAAAGTCTGAGGTTTTTAAAAACCCGAAATTTGACAAAGGTTTAATGGTTACAAAAGAAAATATGTAGGAGTGAAAAAATGTTATGCATTGCAAACTGAAAATAACAGTGATTTTTCATTTTGTGAAGCGTACCTGCTGCTTCCAGGAAACGGGTGAACTACTAAACCTGCTTTTCGAACTGTCTGAAAAATTAAACAGAGAAATTAATATAAACTGAATTTACAACCCAAGGAATAAATTTTCAAGAATCAGACTGAGCCCTGCAATCATTACAAATTATACAAAAATTTCTGTTTAGCTTAAAACTTGGTTGATATTTCAAAAATAAATCTTTTGATTTAAACAATAACTTTCCCATAATATCCCTGACATTATCTAATTTACAGTTGTCAAAAATCTTGTAACATGATGACTTTGTATAATTTAACAACTTTCTCGAGAACTGAACATAGAAACTGTGAAATTCCTAAACTCCCCTGCATTACTCTACTATTTTACAGTCTAAAAAACTGAATATATTATGTACTGTACTGAAATTTGTGGCCTTTTTGTTAACAGTTACTTCCATATTTCAAAATGTATTAGATAGCGTACCTCAGCCTCATGCATTTGAAAATTTACAGACAGACTCGCTCATACATATTTTAGTCACCAAGAATATTGTTGAAAAGTAGCAGATACTCTAACCTCAACAGTCTGGCCACATCAGGACTGTAAATATAGTCTCAAAAAAGAAACAAAAAATAGCTCATGTCTGTCGACGATTCCGAAAGCTGTGTCTTTCTACCTTCACTCAGCCGTCCGCTGCTAGGTACGTGGTAATCAGTTGGTTGGAAAAAGGTCTCGCCACTTTGCTCCTCGCAAAGCTGAAACAGGTATATTTTGATAGTAACAAATTGTAGGGCTAACATCATTTATTCATATTTTGAATTCAACACAAAAAAAAAAAATTTAAGCATCAGAATATATTATAAACATTTTGTTACACACACGTGTGTGTGTGTCTTTGGACAAGAGATTTGATGTTTACAGACATAATTATCGCTGGTTACATTCCAGGAAACGAAATTACAATCTAGTTCTGCTGGGAATTGATTATTGTATGTACCTGATGAGGTGCATAAATACACACACAATGTCATTGAGAACTTTAATAAATAGTGTTACTTAAACAAAGCTGACACATTGGTTTTGTTTCTTTGTAAAAATATACAATTGTCAGATAACGAAGTTATTGAAATATTTCAGATCTCCAATGGCTGAAACACTTCTCCAAATGAAAGCTCATCTGCTAGTGCATCTTTGTACTCCCGAGGGAACTGCCGTTCTGAGTATCTCACATTTTGCAGACAGTATTTACCATATTTCAATTTTCCCTTATGTCTCTAACAATCCAGGAATATTTGAAAAAGAAAAAAAAAATTTCACTAACACACATTTATAATTTTGTGTTGATGAGTGATTATATAGAATAGCCATCTTATACACACAAGTGTGTAGCCGGTTTTGTTCAATTTGACAGTCATTTTTCTCGACGGAGAAAAACTCACGTTCCTGGTTTCTCAAGTCTGCCACCACAACATGCAGATTGTGACTTGCCAATAAATAACTCTTTGGTAAACTTACGTCATTTTTTATGGTAACTTTGAGCATTCCATTCTTGAACATCAAATCACGAACATCACTTTCAGGCCCAAAAGAATTTCTCAGCAGGCATCTATCAGAAGACACTGAAGAAAATACAGTAACATTAATTGTGTAAAAAATGATCATTTATAAATGTACAAAAACAAACAAGAATGTACTTACAACGTTCTCTATGGCTTGTGTTTGAAAAACTTGCTCGTGTTGATACGTAGTTGTCTTTATGAGGCTGAAAGAACCACAATATTAATTAAATCAGCATAAATCTATTTTTATAGAAAACTCAAGGTAATATAGACACATCAAAATACAATTAACAAAAAAATGGTGTGAAAATGAATACCTACATGTAAGCAAATAAACAAGTCAATCAGTCTGTTCATCAGAAAAACCTATAATGAAAAGTAGTTACACAACATTGCGTTCCTTCAATTTTGAATCTCACCAGGTGTATATTTAATTTTAAATATAAGAATGAAAATAAAAAAAATATCATTTACAATATGATAAATATAATACAATTATAAGATAATTAATGGAACAGTACTTACTGTTTTATTATCTTTTATCAAACAAATATCTGACAAATAGGCTGATTGACTCATTTATTTATAATGTACATAAATAAAATAAAACTCTTACTTTTAAATGTCTCAATTCTAATAAAAACCAAAATAATATTTTATTAATTTATCAATTTTGAGCTATCGGCAAATGCCAAATTAATTTAAACACAAAAATTTCTCTAAATTTATATATTATAAAGAAACCATTTTTATTATAATAAGTGAATGAAAAATCTTTTTGTTACATATCTTTATTACAAATTGTTTTAATAAATCCTTTATCTATTATACCTTCATATTGTCAAATCTAATTATTTAATACAAATCAGTAAGTATATTAATAAATTAGTTGTCATTTTTAATTTAAATATTAATTTAATTTAAACCTTGAATACCTGAACAAGTCTCAAATGCGAAAGAAAACCTTAATATTTAAATTAAAAAAACTGATAAAGAGGTCGATTCAACTATTTATTGTATATTTAATTGTCAGAAAAACTATTTTATTAAGTATATTAACTTCTGTTACACGTGTAATGCACATAATTCCTGAATGTACAGCTCACACAACTTTGGAAATTAAAAAAAAAAATCAAAATTTAGAATAAATAATTTTAGTTCTTATTACAATTGAGACTGATTTAAAACCAAGTTTTTGTTTCTTCTATGCAACAACCTGTCAATTAATACAAAAACTCTTTGAAGATATTATTTATTTCTTTATTTTCAAAATAGAGCCTTATTATTCAACTGTAGACATTTCTTGCACACATCAAATCTGGCAATGATTTCCTTTTTTTTTCAGATAGCAAAATTCTTGTCAAGTTGCTTCACATGCAATGGATGGGAACACGCAGAAGTGCGGAACACTTTTTTAATAATGTGAAAATAACAGACAGGAAGATTAACAGTACCTTTCTTGTTACATTCATGTCATCCAATGTCAAAAAATATCCACTTCTTCGTTGAGAGATAAATATTTCAGGTATATCACACAAAAATTCCACCAACGATTTGTATTCAAATTTTTTATAAGGAATGAATTCACCAGCTAACTCCTCATAGTAATCTGAAACCAACCCAATATTCGTTTTAAAACTTCTAGATACCAAAACTTGCATTATAAAATTATTTAATACGGGTAGAATTATAAACAAGAGCAAGCCGCAGTTATGTGTACAGACATTTCACTATCCAAATATATAAAAAATACTAACAATATCGTAAATAAATATAAAATTTTCAAGAACAATAAACACTGAATTTCTTCACAACAGGAATACTAGTTACATGTTTCAAAGTTAGAATTTATAAAAAGTGATGAGGAGAGAATTTCTCCAACAAAGCATTCCACCCCAAATTCTTCAGTTGTACAGTGACTGCATTCTGAATCAACAACAGTAGTGTCATCAAGATCAAGTCATGACAGTGGAAACTGTCAATTATAACTCCGTTGAGCTACAGCTTCCAAGTGGATGCATTATGGAACATGATAAGAGAGTTCCTACAAAGCTTTTTTACACATAGGAGTGAAAAAAAATTATCATGACTTACAGTCCAAATCCTCCATCATCATTCCTCCGTCATTCATTTTCAAACACGCTTTAATCAATGATATTGTATCATACTTTTCCTGTTTCTGTAACAATTAATTAGGAAAATCAATATTTAGGAAACGATTCCAAATAATACTTCATATTATATATATTAACAGATGCTGAAATAACAAAGCACCTATAATTGTGTTGAAATGTGTATTAATGTTGTGTTGCCTACTTATCATTTCAGACTTTCCTTTTAATACAATCAAATAGAGCAACATATTGGTGCATATTTGCACCTTCTTCAGGGTCTTTTGTTTGATACTATTTCAGTTCTAAGTACATTTTATAAAATTGTTTTTACCACAGGATAAAAGCCTGAATAAGGTCATGAATTTTATTTAATTGTATTTTGAAAATTATTAAGACAAACAAGAAAATTATTTTAAAAAGAAATAATTTACCTTCAAATGAGCAGCAGTGTGTTCAAGATGCACTTTCTGAGGCGAGTTAGGTTTTGACAGTGGCTGTTTCTGTAAATGGTTTTTTTTTTTGGTTAAAATTGCTTAAAATATACACAATAATTAAATAAACAACTGAGACGCAAGCAAAAATGAAAATTTGTGCCACAGTATTATTGAAACTGTTGGGTAATCACAGGAAAGGATGGATCTCGATGCCCAAGCGACACTCGAAGGAACTAAACCAACTTTTTGAGCAGAGCAGACTCGACACATATTTTCAGCTTCCAATTCGCAACTCATCCACACACACAAACATATAATAAAAGTATGTGATGCAATGCATTTTCAAAATGATCATTTGACGATGATTGTTGAACTGAAATTTTCAGTTGAAGAGTCCATCCACACATGGCACACCCTATCCTTCAGCATGACAATGCCAGACAACACACACACACACACAAGCACCAATCCGAAGCCTTGGGATCACCATCATTGAGCATCTGCAATACAGTTCCGACTAGGCCCAATCTGATTTTCATTAGTTTCCAAAACTTAAAGAACACCTTCAAGGATTTCACTTTGATAGTGATTAAGAGGTGCAAACATAGGTGAGGCTGTGGCTCCATCAAAAACATTAAACATTCTGCAGTGACAGTATCAAGAAACTGAGAGAAATGTGTTTGTTGCCAGGGCGATTATATGTAGACACGAAGAATAAAAATGTAGTATGTTAGTAAATTTGTTTTATTTACAAAGCTTTTAGAGTTTTCATTTAAACCATTCTGAGGCACTATTTTATAGCACCTGAAAATATTTTTCAACTTACCCAATCTGTGGTAGTGATATGCTATATATAAAAAAAGGTCCTTTGGTTCATGCAAGCTGGACAGAATAAGTTTCAGTAGGAAAAGGGGACCACATTCAAAGGAAGGCAGAAAATGATTTTTAAAGACTGGATTAAAATAGGTTACTAATACCTTCTCATTGGCTTTCAAATTTGGTTTCTCAGTTGGCTGACATGCAATTGGATGGTATTTAGGATCACTCAGTGTCAAAACTGGTCCACATTTGTCCTGTGATACCTGGAATTCAGATACAGAAGACACAAACTCCTCCAGGGATTGGTACTTAAATTTCTCGTATGGAATGAAGTCTCCTACTAAGTCCTTGTAATTTTCTGAAAGAAACAGAGTAACAAAAGCTACTAATTCAAGAGTTGAGAATGTACAAGTTGGAGTGAAATGAACTCTTACAGAAATTATTGCAATTACACCATGCCAGATTTCTCGCAGAAAAGATTTTCTTTTAATGGCATAGGAGAAAATAATGAACTATCAAAACATATACAATTAAAACACTGAATACCTCTAATAATAAATAAATAAATTTGTCTGATGATTACTATCAGCAAATTGAAATCTAATGATTTGAAATCTTGAAGATAAAACAACCAGAGCACAAACACTTGGCACCATTTGCCATTATTTTACAAATCTATTTAACTGTTGAGAAAAAATACATAAAAAATAACTCACGATACATGTCTTCCAGATTTAATTTTCCATTATTTATAACCAAGAGAGATGTCATAATAGATATTGTATATTCCATTTCATCTTTTAATATCTGGGGAAAAAAAACTTTCATATATATATCTGATGTCATTTGTTAGCTAAGATCATATTTTCAGTCTTGTTCAACAATAAATAACTTATCACAAACTGATTAATATCAGTAATATTTTAACTATGAAAACCATTTGAGGAAAGAGGATATGAATTAAGTACATTTCAGGGCTATGGTTACGAATATTAAAATGTGCCGGTAATGTTTGTGTTGAATTAGGGATTATAGTGTTTAAATTAAAACTTTTTATATAGTGAATAAAGTGAGGTTAATTGAATGAATGTACATTTACCAGAAGGCTAATGATGTTACGAATAAGAGGAATGAGGTTGCATGAATTATATAAGATCATAAATAAGAAATGATGATTAAAAAGTGTATGTGTATGAAATTGGGAAACATGAATAAAAAATAGTATGTGTAGAAAGATAGGAATGGAAAAATGTCAACCGGACCTGGGACTCAAACCCATGACCTCCCGATTTATAGCCGGGGGCTCTATCAACTGAGCTAATCAGAGTCGTCTTCCAAGGACCGATTCAACATCTCTCCATTCCCGTAAACCTCAGCTACTAATTCACTAATCACAATCTTCACACCCTAATTCTAGGAAATATGTAAAGAATGGACATTGCACAGATTGATCACAGGTGCATTGAATTCTAAGGAAGTGGAAATACTTCAAACGAAGCTGAGTAAAGCATATAGTCAATTTTTAGTAGGGTTCGAGTCCCTGGTCCAGTCGATATTTTTCCATTCCTATCTTTCAACTAAATATTAACTATATGCTTTACTGAGCTTCATTTGAAGTATTTCCACTTCAATAGTATGTATTTTAGTAGCTTTTAATGCCACTTGCAGGCTCCGACAAATGACAGGTGGGGATGGAGATCTAAATGTTGGCAGTGTTGTTTCAGATTAAGGTAAGGTATTGATGAGTAAACAACAATAAAACTGACAGATTAGGAAACTATAACACTCATACAGACAAATGCTAATCTTGTATTTACTTATAATAAAAAGTTATTGTAACTCATAGTATAAAATGTGTATTACTTGACGTCCTTGTTTTAACAAATATTTCAGATGGAAATGGCTATGAGGGCTGATTATAAAGTAGTACATGTGATTTGTAAAATTAAGGCCTTCACGTGGTTTTGGATTACTTAATGAGATATTTTACCTCTGAAGAATCTGCATTTATGCTAAGTGCTGCTGGTTTGACTTCTTTAGGTTGCACTTTCTTTGAGGAACCTGAGACTTCATCAGGCAGCTTTTTGTAGCTAATCAAGGAAGATGCAACAACCTTAGACGGACCTGGGTAAGTCACACAACTTTTTGAAACAGCTTTTTTTGGCCACTTCTGTAAAAGTTTTATATTAATATGTAAATGCTGGGAAAAATTTCAAGAAATTTTCAAATATGCACATTAAGTTCCCATCCTTGAAATAATTTTGTTATATGTTTCTTCCCCATAAATAATTCAAAATTTTTCATCCCAAATATAATGAAAATAAACAGAACTGAACTCTAATAAAATTAAACCTTGATATTGAATAACTGCAGTCAAATTATATTTCTAAAAGAAAAGCTAGTTCGATAAATACACCTAACAACAAAATCAGATATAAAAGAGGTTCAGTTTTTTTTCAAAGTAAGCAGTTACATGGAAGTTATAAACAAAAGTTTACAATTACCTTACTCTTAATGTCACTTTTTTGTTTTGCAACAAGGTTTGATATGTGAGCCAGTTTAGGATCACTGATTGTAAGAATTTTTCCCTGCCAACTTTCAAATACATTGATTTCAGGTATACTGTACACTAACTCTTCCAATGAGGCATAGTTAAATTTTTTATAAGGAATGGGTTCACCAACTAACTCTCTATAATTTCCTGAAAAGTAAAGATAATTTACAAGTCTAAGAGAAAAGATATGATGTAAGTACTAGTAGGAAATTAAACATAGGTTGCGAGAAATAGTATGGTATGTGAGGCGCGCAGTAGAATAAATGAGATGATTGTCATAAAAGAGCTACTACTATTTATTTATCCTTAAATTCTTATAAATGGGATATACAAACAATTGATAACGTGTAAAGTTACTTTCATTATTCAGTGCATACAACAATATTCAAAGTATGCTTGCTATATTATGACAATTGAGAGAAACTTACTCATTCAATAACTAAATTTAATCATCAATCCAACATTTATACAAATTACTTACTGTTCAAATCATCCAGAGACAATCCTCCTTTGTGCGTTACTATGCAAGATTTTACCATAGACTTTACTTCTTTTAAACCACTGTTTGAAATTGAAACCTGCAACATTGAAAAAAAAAATGGAAATGGATATATTACACATATGAATGAGGACTCTGATTTTACATTCTATCAATTTTATAAACTACATATTAAATATTAGTTACGTATCAATATAATGCAATTATAGAAAATGTAAAAACATTAGTTATTAGCAATTTTAAAAAAATATTCCCCTTTGATTTCAACAGTTTTGTCTGCAAATATTTTTGGAATCCCATTTCTGAAACTGTCACATTTTATTAAAAGTCTGACAATTATTATTGAATGCTACGAGATAACAAAGAAATTGAATAACTTACCTTCAAGGAGGTTGGTGATACTTTAGGCCGTACTTTATAAGAAACTAAACTTTTTTGTTGTAAATGGCCTGAAGGCTTCTGTAAAAAGAAATATAGACTTTTTAAAAAAATACTAAGATTAATATGAAAGTTGATATATGATGCTGGTATGAATAAATATAGATCTTCAAGCAAATATGGAGACTGTGGAAGTTGCCGAAATGTCGTGCAAAGTTGACGATATCATCTGTTAAATAAATACGTCTAAAATTCAAACAAACAAAGAGCTATTCATAATGAATATTAGACAAAAGAAGTTCCTGAATATTGATTTATTTCAAATTAATTTAAAAAATTTGTACTGAATTCCAGCTTTAAAATTATATTTCAGGTAGAACTGTTTCAATAACTAAACCTATTGATAAAATTAGCTTTTGAAATGTTGATAATTCTGAACAATAAGGCGAGTTTCCTTCTTTGTGTGGTTATAAACATAAAAATGGAACAGGGTGATTACAAGTACCTTCTTCTTAACATCACTTTTCTGCTTTGAGACAAGGCTCGATATGTGAGCCAGTTTAGGATCTCTAATTGTCAAAATTTGTCCATCCCTACTATCCGAGATGTGGATTTCAGGTATACTGCATAGAAACCCCTCCAAGGAAGCAAAGTTAAATTTTTTATAAGGAATCGAATCACCAACTAGCTCCTTATAATTGGCTGAAAAATAAATAGGCATTTGCACAGGTTTCAATAATAATTCAGATTCGTAATATTTAAGACTAATGACACAGAAATAAGAGTAATATTCCATAGTCTTTTTCTTGGGATGAATAAATCAATATTACTGTATTTGTACAGGGGGGAAAAGTGAGTGAAAATCAGTCAGATATGCAACAATGAAGATTGTAGGTTTTACCATATGGCAGATAATCAATTTGCAGGCTTCCACTCGGGTCATAACTGAATTTAACCAGACATTTCATAAGAGACAAAAGATGCGCTAGGTGGGATCAGGACGATAGCACTTCTCTCTCGCGAAGAACTAATCGGCAGCTGCCACACTTTACTATAGCCCATGTACATTTTCTTTTCTACGCGATTGATCTGAAACATCTATTGCACACACGTCCCTATATCATAGTCAAGAGATGTCACTGAGAACATGATTATGTGAAATTACGCTCGAAAGCTACTGCACAACAACAATGAAACATTTATTGTGACTGTGAACTCACTAGAGATGAAGCTTCTTGCGAAACTGCATAGGAATTCTTTTTCTTCTCACACAGATTATATACACATAATCTCAACCAAAAACAATTACACGACAACATATAGTCTTTCACAGACCAATAGCTCCTTCTATATCTCTCAACACATTCCCAACTCGACCACTACAAAACACAATCAGCTACAACAAGCCTCAAGGAGACTTCACACATCCAAATTCGTCCAACAATTTACGGCGACACAACATAACACTCTTATTTAGCCCTCATTACTCACAAATAAATCGTATTTGCAAGTGTACTACAGATATAGAGATCATACTCTATTGCCATGATACACTTTAGTTTCTACACATATATCGATTGGTTCACTTTCAGATTTTCACAATTACTACTACAAGAATATTAGAGTATTTACAGTACGACATTAGTGAGGTGACTGCGGGACAACATGTACAGCTCAGTACTACTCATCTATTCCTATATCTGATATTCTTCATCAATTTAGATCATTGTTACCAGTTTTGTGTTTTTTTATCTATTTCATCTATAGTATCATAACTAGTAGTATCTTTGTAATTACACTTCGAGATATCTACCTATTATCATGACTGAATGAACACTTTATTTTACACTGTATCAATACATTAGATCATACATGCTTAACTGTATTTTCTGGTCTTCATACACTTTTTGGTCAGTTTTTTAACAGGATACATAGATCTAGGACTATACGGGTATGAGGCGTATGTGGACTCTTCACAACTTTAGACGTGGTAGTCAGTGATGTTCGGAGCATTCACTGATTTAATTAGCATGATAGAGACTGGACACTAACTTTCTGTCTAGCGCGTACAAGGATTCTCACTGTGTCATTTGTGTGAGTGTTTTTTAGATTGGATGAGTGCACCGTGACACTGAGGGTGACATGGGAATGTTGTGTATGGAGACAATTTTTCAAGGTTTCAGGGGAGCATCAGTGATGTTTCATTTGGAGGAGGTTCGTTTATCTGAGACTATCTGCGACTAGAGAGCGTCGTTGGTTTTTTATACTCGTAGAGTGACAATCTATACTTTCTAGTTCTATAGGGGAGCTGGCAGGTCTGAGGTGGAGCACTGGGTAAGTATTTACAGCTTTGGTTGTAGTCAAGATCGGGTGGATACATCAGATGTTTCCACAGTGTGGTGGAGTTTTTTATTATTGAGTTGTGTGATTAGTGGGATCTATGGAGGTTGGTGTAGAAGTTTTGGTTGGGTTTAGAGTGGTTTACAAGCTATTTCAGTTGCACATACTAGGAACATTATATGACAGAGTGAGGATAGATTTGGGTATTAGGCACCTTAGGTAAAAACATGGGTGGATTGGATTGTTAGGGAGCGTTCAGAGTCTTAACGAGCAGTGTGACTACAGTGTTATGTGGTTTGGGGTGGATTGTTGTTAAACACAACTTTACTCACTTATGGACATAGGTACACTAGTTGGCTTAGTATGTGGAGTGTTAGACAATTGATTGGAATACATTGCGATTCAGACAAGGAGGATTTTATTGTGCGTCGGGGGGGCGGCTGCACACGTCCTAGATGGCTAAGGAGTACACACATGTCGGGTGGTGTCTATCTGTGGGGTAATGGTAGTTTTGGTATGGTGTAGTGTGAGCGATTGTAAGATGACAGACACAGCATCATACGTGGATATCTGGGGTGTGATTTTATTTATAGTTTTGGTGAGACAGTTTAGAGTTTATGTCTACAGTGTTTCTGATGTTGGAGGGATTTACAAGACATTAGATATTTGTGTTGCATGGTTGAAAGTGTAGGGAGGCGTGGAGTTGTCGTGCATGAGGCGGTAACGAGCGTCTGGAGTGTAGTCAGATGGACGTGTATTTGGTATCACAGTGTGGTGTGTTTGGGGTTGGAGTGAGGACAGGGTTGCAGAACAGTTGTGTTATAGATAGGCGGAGGGGGTGTACACGTCGCTGTATACTATGTAGTGTATATGATCATTTTTTTGGTCATGTAGATATGATTTGCGTGGGGTTTATTTGAGTTTGATGTAGTGGAGTGGAGCAGATATAGAAGAGAGAGGGTGCGTGAGTCTAGATACTGGAGACTTTGTCTAGTATAGGGGGATGTTTGTGAGTAACTTTATAGAGCGAGTGGGGTGGATCTTATAGCACATCTGTACTAGGGTTACTGGAACATTTAGGCACACTTCTATCAGACATGGGCGAAACTTCATCTGGGTCTGTTGAGTGTGAATAAGACGATAGATAGCAAGGAGGCAGGTGTGCAATGGGACAGATGTTTTTGTATCAGGGTGTGTCTCTGGAGTGATTTTCTGTTGGGGTAGAGAAGGGAGGACATAGTGTGCAGAGACGTACACAGTACATAGATACACACGGTCTTCTATTAACAGTCATGATTAGATCGGTCATATTCTATTTTTTTTCTTAGGAGGTCATGATCTTTAGCAGGTGTGGTGGTCAGATACGGTGGTTTTGAGCTGTATTGTATAATGTTTGGTGTCAGGAGAGGTGGATTGTTGGGGTGGCAGATGACTATGGGGCTGAGTTTAGGACTTCGAGGAGGGGTGGGGAATGTTTGCATTAATGTCTATTTAGAGGGGAGGGCATATGGGTCACACGGAAGATATGTGTGTATGGTGTACTGATGGCACACATGATTTCTTGGGAGTATTACATGAGGTCTTGGATTTGACGTAGTTTTGGGATAGTCACGGTGTATTCTTGTTCTCTCTCATAGTTGAAATTATTTGTCATTCGGTTCAGTTGTGGATATCAGAGTGAGAGAAGACGGCAGACGTGTTTTGTACTATATAGAAATCTTAGATTGGAGAGTATTATGGTTCTCTGTGGGAGTAGCTCTTTGAGTGAGGATCAAGAGAGTGCGCTTGGATTACGTCTCATCTCATAGAGTATTGTAGTTATGGGTTACACATGGATTTTAGAGGAGTGGGGAGAGGGGAGGTGGGGGTGTAGATATTGTGTCGTATGTTATAGGTTGATACACTATGTTATTGCTGATGGAATTAAAGACGTGAAGGGATACTGATCATCTCTATCTTCTTCATAAAGCGGTTGAAGATACGTGTGGCAGGGGATGATAGTTGTGGTGGTTGCTAGTGGGGTATGAGTGCGACTGGGGGGTTAGTGGGAGCCTTACAAAAGGGAGTGTGGGATTATTGTGAGGACAGACGACATTAGTGTGATGATTGGTCAAGTTATTTAAGATGGATTTGTAGACATGTGTCAGATAGGTGTATCACACTGTAAAGCCTTTTTTTTCACAGCGGCAAACATGGTGATAGTGGATCATCGAGGGTTCACTGTTGTGGAGAGATTTTGAACGGGCGGCATGAACAAGAAGCATAGAGTGAGGTCAGAGTGTAAGTGGCGAGGGAACGTTGTGGGTATGTCTAGATGATGACCTAGTGATCGAATTTGCATGCGATATAAATGTGGTATAGTGTCAATAGTTGTATGTGAGGGGAGGTTTGGGGAGTCGTGTGGCTCTGGCTTGGTGGGTGTGGTTCACAGGGGGGGTAGGGACACAGTGGAGTGTTAGACAGTGGAGTTTGGAGGTGAGTGAAGGGACAACAAGGCGTTCAGGGTTGACGTGTCAGATCGATTACAGGAGAGCAGTGGTTAACAGGAGCAAGACGAGGTGAATATGCGATCGAGACAGGGACACTTGTAGGAATTTGGATGATGGTGAGATACACACATGATAGTGACACTTAGGTAAGGGAGAAGGGGTGTGGTGTGGGGTTTGGGGATCTCTCTCCGTGTGTTAGTATTAGGGAGGACGCTGTGGGGTAGGTCTAACTGGGGTCTTTTGAGCTCGGTGGTCTTGGTTATAAGAAGTTTCTTTCAATAGGACGATTAGAATGTGACAGGAGAGGTAGACTGTGAGCGATACACACTAGGGACAATGTAGTGTGGATTGGTGTTGGGGGTTAGTTGTGAGCGAGAGACTAATTGGTTCACTTCAAACAGGGGGTGATTCATTCTTATTCTTTATTGATATTCTGATAGACACATAAACGTGGACATGGTCCTAGTGCATATTGACAACATAGTGCATAGGAATTGATTGGGGAGTGGCGGACACACTGGAGTGTAGAGGGTCGATTAGAGGATTGTCGAGATTGCGATGTGTGGATGAGTTGTGTTGCACTAAGATGGCAGTGAACAAGGGGATAAGTAGTTCTAGTGGAGCGAGACACGAGCACTGTTATATCTCTGTGGTACACTAGTGAGAGTCTATATATGAGATGAGTGGTGCAACAGGAGGAGTCACTTCTGAGGTAGTGTCTCTAGGAGGGAAGTCTCTTTGAGTTACAGGCGGAGTAGTGGAGATGGGTGAGTAGTATGGTTTGATTAGCAGATAGGGTGGTTATTGGCACACACAGGTGAGTACTGGGAGGTGTCTCAGGGGATAGTCAGACTTTGTCGGATGGGAGTGGGGACATATTTTCTGACGTTTGTCGGTAGGACTAGTTAATTGTGTGACTTATTTTTGTTAGTGTAGATGTATGGAGTCGTTGGTGATGTGTGTGAGTGACAACGGTTAGATGGAGGCGGATGGGTGGTGAGATTCTATAGGCGACATTGGATGTGGAATCTCCTATACATGGACATATGTGTGGAGGGCACATGATTGGCACTCTCATGGTATGAGAGCAGATCATGAATGAGTGTTATAAGGATGGCGATCACATGATCTGAAGAGATGAGTTGAGTTTTGAGAGAGGTCGGAAGTGTTTGGGTGTGATTGGGAGGGGAGATGAGCTTTGGAGGGTGATATAGTGTAGCTGTGAGTGTGACATTGACACAGTTAGGTAGTTTGAGATGGTGGAGAGTGTGCACTAGGGTTATGAGTATATGTGATCGAATCATCTCAGGTCATTGGTTAGTGACACAGAGCACACGGTGTGTGGTGGTTACTCAAGAGTAGTAGGCGTTTTGACTGGTTCACAGTGTATTGTAGTAATGGCTGTATGTATTAGATGATGACGGGCTGATTAAGAGTGATTGGATCTTGTGTGTGTGATGTGAGTGGACATTTAGTCTCTCTATGGGGAATGGGTGGAGTGTATAGGTAGTCAGTATTCAGAGGACACTTTGTTGCACTAGTGTATTGGGCGTTGACGGGTATGTTATAGTGGGAGTATATTAGTGTGGGATGTTGGTAGTCAACACTCTCGACATGAGAAGAGATTCTGACTGCAGCACGAGTCTGTGAGAGTAGCAGGTATGGAGAGAGTGGTAATAAGAGACGAGAACAAGTGAGGTACAATAGAGGTGAATCTGTATGGGTGGCACACAACTTATTTTTGGGAAGTTACTGGGTTCTAGACATGAACAGGGATGCACAGTCAGAGGGAGAGTAGAGAGTGAGGACTTAGATCTTCTGTATTAGGAGAGGAGACATGTGAGGGGGAGTGGGGAGGTGCAATCACGATGGATGGATGGTTGGGAGTAGGGAAGGGGGTTGATTGTGTTGTGGGAGTTTGGGGGGGGGATGGGGTTTAAGTGGGTTGGTATTTTGGGGTAGTCACAGTCTAGGTGATATGGGTGAGTAAGTCTGTTATTGGGTGCACGCATTGGTTGGTGAGTACGAGTGGACTCGTATTCAGAGCGGGTTTTTTATGAGCAAGGGGAAGTGTTCGGGTTTGTGGGGGTATGGCACATGGACATACGGGTGAGGGATACAGGTTGGATGGGTGTTTGTGATGTGTGAGTCTTAACGGTGTATCTGAGTCTGATTAGGAAGAGGTATAACAATAATAACAACAACTGGAGGGGATGGTTATTGGTGTTTCTGTATAGAGGACAACACTCATTCATAGTTTTGAGTGTGCTAGGAGTTGTAGATTGCCTTGTAACCGTACTCTAGTATGTACGTCACATCTATGCACAGATTGGGAGTAAGAGCAGTATGTGAGGGTGCACGGATGAGAGAGAGAGAGAGAGGTGTCAGAGTGTAGAAGATGAGTGAGAGAGGTACGTACAGGTGAAAGAGTGAGAAACAGTGTGTAACAATATAGATGTAGTGATCTGAGTGAGTGATATGTTTGTAGGTGGAGTGAGGGAGAGGTAGGGCTCTTGAGAGCACAACAATGATGGAACTTGGACAGGATTTAGGGTTATGGTGATTTAGTGTGTTATACTAGTTAACTAAAGTATGTGTGTAGCACAACACTTAAGGGTCCAGCAGATTACTATACGCGGTGACAAGACACTACACATGCATGTGAGCAGCACGCACTAAGGTTATGTGTGGAGTGGGATGAGTACAAGGATTGTTATACTATAGTGTGGGGGAGTAAACACCACTACATCTTTGACAGAAGAGGTACACACAGTGCAGATGTGATCACGGAGATAAGAGTGTCTTTGTGATTAAGGTTATATTTATCGAATATACACATTGAGGATACGTAGAGTATGGTTTGGGGGGGTTGATTGCATTTTGTTGAGGAGAGTGATGATGAGTGTGTGTTAGTGGGAGTCGGTTTCTTATAACTTGATTAAGTATTGCAGTAGTGAGTCACTTCACACGGAGTTCAAGTAGTGGTTTGTTAGACGGTCACATGAGAGAGGTATAGTGAGCATGGGTTGATGTTAGAGGGCGTGAATGGGGCAGGGGGGATGCACTCACATCATGGTCAATAGAATGGACAGCAGATACTATGTAGATTGTTTAGTGAATAGAGTGATCTAGGTTACCACTGGGGGATGTTGGCTAATCTATGCGGCATTGAGAAATTTGATTGGGAGTTTAGGAGTTTGGTGGGAGAATTGGGACACTAACTCTATTGAGCTTGCGAGAGTGTTGGGACGCTGGTCTATAGGATTCTGTATAGGAGGTACAGTGTGTATCATCTGCAACAGTATGACACGTCTTGTTGGTGTGCCTCGTATAGATATTAAGTTCAACATCTTTTCACTAGAGATTGTTCTTTGAGGGATACTTAGTGAGATAGAGACTGATTTAGGGAGAGATCTCTTAGTTGATCATGAGGGACATCATGGTAGCGACAACAGATGATATATGGAGAGGATGGTATGCTTGTTATCTCATAGGTACATACAGAAATATTGGCGACGGGTGACTATCAGACACTGAGGAGGAGGTATGTCTGGGGTGGAAGGTGTGTAGTTCAAGCATGTAGGGAGTTGGGGTTTGGGCGTTGCACGATCATGGGGGTTAACATGTGTTTGATACTATAGTGGGGGTGAGGGGAGAGTATTAATCATTGGGATAGACATGTAGATATCAGTGACTGGTAGTTCATGTCATGTTAGTGTATGGAAACTACATGCACGTGGATGTGATTTGGCCTTGGACAGGGGTCGCGGTTGTCTTTGCACTACTTGCATTTTGAGTTACACAATGTGGCTGGGATAGTGGTGTATCTCACATTGTTAGCTTCTGGGAGTAGGAGAGGCTATGGTGTCAGTAGAGGATGGGTATAGTATCGCGTAGGTAGGAGATGTCTATATATTTGCGTGTTGTAGATAGTGAGGTCAGTTAGGAGCGGATATGATTGTGTTTGTGTAGGTTTAGGAGTAATTGGTAGTGGGTTTAAGTCACGCTTTTGTGAGGCGTGTGTGATAGGTAGGTGATGAGTGTGGATAGGAGCGTAACTAGGAGAGTGATGTGATCAACACACACACACACACACAGCGATCAGATATTGGGGCACGTGTTGAGGTCCTAGAGTTGGGATGGGGGAATAAGATTAACACTATGGGGGACATTATTGGTAGAGGTGTGGAATGGATATTATATTGAGACCTCTGACACGGGAGTAGACGGTATGGCACATGCGGGTGACACTACAGATCCTAACTAAGAGGTGAACAGGCAGATGTGGGGTTGTCCATCATACACAGAGGTAACTTAGTGAATTATTGGGGAGGGAGGTGATGGTTATGAGGGAGGAATTGGGTTCTTTGTCGGGAATGAGGCTACTCTCTTAAAAGACCACGGAGAGTGTAGAGAGAGATTGATCTGGTACGGAGGGATATGATATTATGGATAGAGCTAAGGGATCTTACATCTAGAACAGATGAATAGAAGTGTATGGATCACACTGTAGTCCTGAGTGGAGGAGTTATGCGAGATGAGTCTAATATACAATGAATGGAGGAGAGGGTGGGGAAGTAACATGAGTTATGACATTTTGATGACGGTAGTGTCTCTGTGGGAGGAGATTTGTAGGAGGGGGATGAGGCTAAGGTGTGTGGAACAGTCACGGTTGTACAGAATTCGAGTATCTTAGTCTCTAGAATGAATTAACATAGGAGTTTATGAGGTGTGTATAGAGGTGTAGACAGTGTTGACAGGGCTAGATAGATCATGGGAGAGTTTGGGTCTTCTATGTGGTGTGTGATTGGATAGAGATTTTCTAAGTATGGGCTGGGGGACTACTTGTACGGGACAGGTAGTTGTTGCGTGTATGAGTGTGGCTGGCTCATTTATGAGTATGGGTGTCTTTTTTACTGAAAAACACAGATACATTTTTTAGGGTAATGGTAGACAGAGAGGTACTTATTTGAGTGTGGTTCACGGTAGAGACATCTTTTGTTCGAGATTTGAGTTCTAGTAGAGAGTGAGTGTGTGCTTTGTGGTCTTATTGAGGTTATGTTCTCGATTTTACATATAACTAATTCTTGCTAGTACTCTGACAGTTCACGTTTATGTTGGATGGGTGCCAGATTGAGAGTCATCATTTAGCATCTATGACAGATTTAGTTTGGCACACACATGTGCAATTTGCGTATGACATTCAACTCTTTTGATGGTTCTATCTGATGTTGATTTATAGTTTGGTCTAGGGTAGCTGGAGTGTAGGGGTGTGGAAGTGTGCGTAGTGATGTTTTATTCACTGGCACGAGTTGTATTGTCCGGGGAGGTGGCGTGGCGTGATAGAATAGACACACTAAGATAAAACATGGGTTTGTATTATTGCGTAGAAGCACTTTGTGGGTTTTATGTGATACGAGAGTTTCTCTTATGTGGGGCATTACAGTTATTGACCAGATGTCATTGAGTTGGTATAGTTCTTCATGCATCAATGGAAGGGAGATGTTTGATTTGAAGTTCAGGAGTATCATGAGTTTTTAGATTTCTGGGCTGGTTGTGTTTTTGATGGATATGTGATGATATGCATCAGGACTGGGGTTTGTTTTTTGTTTTGATAGGGATATTGTGTTATATTGTATATATGACAATGACACATGGTGTGAGGTTGAATACAGAGGTGGATTGCTTGCCTGATATGGTGAGACGATACGTGCAGTTCATGCATGGTACTGGGTTAATATTTTATTTACAATATTGGCGGGGTGGAACATCTAGAGTTGGTAGTGAGCAGCGAGTTGATTTGTATCTGAGATGGAGTCGGATTTCTTGGGGACACGGATATCTGTGCGATTTATGGATGATATGTGTTTTGTTCTGTTTCATCTTGAGTCATGTGATTTTATAGATATTTTGTTGTTGCAGGTTGGGTAGAAGCTACGTCATGGATAGGACTTAATATTTTGGTTTTGAGTGAGTGATATTTTTAAAGGTGAGTCTAGTGGAGATGAATTATGTGTTTAAGAGATTCTGTGTAGTTTATGTGGGGTGAGTAGAGCAGGTGTGGGTGGACAGGGGAGCGTCGGATTACGTACGGGAGAGATATGGTGTGTACTTGAATGTGGGTGTCAGTTCATTCATTACTACAACGACGTCTTTGTTAGTCACTGCGAGTCTCTGGAGAGACTGGTGATATCTGAGTTTGTGTAGAGATAGTACGTTTCTGAATCGTGTTATTAGTAGTGTGATAGTAGCATTTTATTACATTATTCTTGTTTGACACGGGTATTAGGATTATAGAAGTGTATCTAGTATAGTATAGTAGATTTTATGTGTTCTGTTGTGGGATAGACAGAGTCTCTGGATGGAGAATGTATAGGCATCAGGACATTAGGGCATTAGTTGCTGTTAGGTTTTGAGGGGTGGAATAGGTTGTCGAGTTATGTGTGGATCTTAGAGATCACGTCACTGTGTGAACAGTGTATCATGTGTGGGGGATCACACTGGTCACTGAGTGTCTCTAGGTGATGTATTAGACACAGTCTTGTGTTTTCTACTGGAGTAGGGTTTTTGTAGTTGGGAGTATGTAGATCTATGTACGCGTATAGAGACAATATGTGATCTAAGACTCACAGACTTATAGGGGAGGTGTGACAGAGTGGTGGAAGTGTTCTAACAGGGTGTACACACACTTGGGGGTGGACATCCTCTCAGTGAAGGTCTCTGTCGATTTCGGAGTCACATTAGAGAGTCTTGATGAGTACGTATGTTAGGGACTTTTACATCATATGGGGGTTCCAGTGAGACTTTTTTGGTGTAAAGCTAGGTAGAAGGTGGTTAGGGGCGTGTCTAGATCAGAGAGAGATGTCTGGAGATGAGATGAGAATAGATTCTAGGATGTGTGTTAGTATGGTATGTTGTGATGTATGTCAGACAGTTATGGTCTCTTTTGGAGATATGTCTTACTCTGAGCACGAGGTTTGATCATTCAACGGGTGTTCTGTCTGTTTTACACAGCTCTGGAAGGCCAGTGATACAGTGGATGCAAAGGATACACAGTAGACGGTGGTACGTGTCTCATGGACAAGTCTGGTGTAGTGTGTTCAATACTTGGTGGGGGCATTGGGTATATTGTCAGTGTTCAGTGGATGGGTATGTTGTATATATACCACACAGATAGAAGTGAATGACTCTGGTTGAGGCATCACACAGTGTTAGGGACGTTGATTGACTATGATTTCTCTCTTGAGTTTAGATGTCACTGTTTAGAAGTTTAGCAAGGGTGTCTTTGATTGTCTTAGTTACAAGGGGGTTTGGGATTAGATTGTTAAGGATTAGTGGGGTGGTGACTGGGTTTGTAGAGATCACTATTATAGTAGTTCGTGGTGCGCGGTGTGTTGTACTGGTGAGGATGAGAGACATGTAGTTTTAGAGAATGAGATTTGTCTGGGGGCATTTGCTTATAGAGAGACACATGAGGGAGGTCTTCAGTGATTAATATAGGTGAGAGTGACATATCATCATGGGTGAACAATTGTTTGAGGTGATTAGATGTTGACGGACATAGGAGAAATCAGTGTTGGTCATGGGGCACTCAGAGAGTGTTGGCGGTGGTCTGAACATGTTCTATAATGGGCGGTATTTTATTCTTTCACTCATTACATGAGTGCGACTATATAGGTGTTGATGTGTACGGACACACAGTGATTTGGTAGATCAAATGTGATAGAGGGTTTTGTTCTTTGGATCTATGACACTAGATGTGAGATTGTTTTTTGAGGGAGTCTTAGTTGGCGTGTGGGATGTTAATTGGGTGGGTGTTTTGTTGTGGGTGGTTAGGGTTGGTTGTGTAAGTAGTTCATTATTGGTGGATTTTATTGGTAATAGGTTGTTGTGGGTTAAGGTTTTTTAGTGGTATGCGGTCTTGGGAGGGAGTTATATATCACTATACGTTGTTTAGAAGACACATGATTGAATCCTCTGGGGAACATATCTCATATATAAGAAGCTCTGAACGTTTATATTAGTATGCAGGCAGACGGAGTTTGTGGCATATGCAGTGATTATGTGAGGTATCACTTTTAGACAGGGTATACGTCTGCTTTTAGTGAGTAGAGAGAGGTGTGAGAACAGCATGACGACAAGAGAGTAACTTCTAACTTATGAGGAGTCGATGTGACAAGATGGGACAGGTAGTGATGATCTCTAGTAACACACATCTCGGCATAAAATGCGTGTCCACTCTTAAACAGATTACACAAGACCACACTGGATATGACACATATAGATAGATGAGAGTATGAGATTCTCATGTCCATTTGAGTTAGTGGTTATGTACAGCGGGAGACGCGCAGGAGTTAAGGTATTTTACTTCTGATTTTGTTGGTGGCTTCTTGGATTAGCATACATACAGTATGAGGACAAGATGCATCAGGATGATACTAGTGGGGATCTCACGATGGTTGATATATCCAAGAGGTGTTTGTTTTATTATAATTGTTAATAGGGCGTTATGTTGTCGTTGGAGTAGATGTATGAGTTAGGTCACTCTTTTTATTATTATATAGGGTAGTTGGACTTAACATTATAGTAATTTAGTGGTTATGTTGTGACATGATAAACAGTTGAGGATGGGTGAGATAAACGAGAATCTTTACGTCTTTGAGAATTCACAGGAGTTGGTTAACATGGGATTCAGACAGGATGTGACAAAACAGGGGATCATATTGTCTGAGGTGAACAGTTTAGTAGTTCAGGGTCATCTCTTAGTTGGATCAACAATTGGAGATGAGAGTCGACAACAGGGTTTATAGGTGATGTCGAGGTAGAGACAGTGAGGTCTGTAAAAAGTGGACACACACATGGTACACTAGAGGTGATGAACGGTTAGAAGAATGTGTTGACACGTAACTGGATAGTAACTGAGGTGTAATTGACCAGCGCGTGAGGTAATGAGCGTAAGGGATTCATTGTAGGTATTTAGAGACATAGGATGTATCTAGGTAGACGATGTTGCATACATTTAGATGACACACAGGTATTAGCGCATATGGAGGAGGTGGGGAGATCTTGAGTTATCACTGAACTCATTAATATACGTAGCGGCTATCATATATGGTAGTGGATTTTTCTCTGAGGTTGATTTTTGAGTGATTGAGAGCGTAGAGCGGAGAGTATAGAGAATGTAGCCTATTAGGGTGGTCAGATGTGAATTGAAGGGTGTCCTATGGTTTGGTAACTGACACAAGTCTGTGTCAACGGGGTTTGGAGAGTCTCTTTGTGCATGTATGTATGATATACTCTTCACACAGGGTAGAGTCGGTTAAACACAGTTGTTGATAGATGGTAAGGATTCTTCTGTGATTGGTTCGTTGCTCTCTATGGTATTAGGATTTAGGGTGAGATTTCTACGTTGCCATAGGAATTGTAGGAGTATACGTCATGGCTTATACTGGACTTGGTATACTATCGGAGCAAAGGAAGTATATGAGACACTAACGGCTATGCGGAGATGACTCTGAGGGGGTGAGTCCTCCTGGGATTTAGGAGAGGTGTAAGGTGAGTCACTGAGTAGTGGAGTAGGGGGTCACGAAATAGTTGATATGGATTTAGACTCTCTATGTATTAAATGTGTCGGGTGGTTGACACGAGACACGTAATTACATGATTCATGTTTTACGTGAGTACTTGATGAGAAAATAAAATTTTGATTGTACACATCAGACACTAGGCAGAGTTTTCTTGGGCTAGTTATGGTTGTGATGTATACATAATATGTCGGATGTATTTGTTTCAATGAGATCTTATGGGGACTTGTAGACTACTAGATCTTTATCACGCAGTGTTGGGAGTTCTCGCGTTAATGATATGCATTTAGAGACATTGGGGTTGAGAGCTTATGAGAACTCGATAATATAAGATGAGGAGTACGATTCTTACACGGGAGAAGTGGACGTGGTGAAGTGTCAGGTTCAACAGGTGGTCTATCTTATGGTGAGTGGGCGGAAGGCGTCTCTATTAATTCAGTTGGGCAAGAGTAAGTGGACTTCAGTGTGACAAATATAATCGACATAACGACACCGAAGTTTATATATATTTGGTGTATAGAGTCTCTACGGAGTGTGATATCTTGGAGGGGGAGAGGGTATCAGAGACAGACACTTATCTATTGATGTTGTATTGAGTCAGTTTATGGTATGTTTCAGGGAGAGGACAGCGATTGTAGTGGAGGGTAGTTGGTGCATACTCTTCGGGTTTAGGAGGTAGGTATGGAGAGTCTTCTTGTATAAGTTTTTATCGGGAGGAGATGTGGCACGACTCAGGAGAGAGGACTAGTCAGGGAGTGTGGGCACAAGTATCTTCAACTGTGAGTCAAATTGGGACACATAGGGGTTATCTGATTGTCACTGACATATATTGATATATATGATTTATGAGTGTTATTGATGTACAGTGTATACAGGTATGACACAGCGGAGGTAGAATTTTTTTCTTTGTGTTGCTGGGCATAACACATGACTACATAGGTCAGTATGTGTTTTGGTGGGATTGTTATGAAGTTAGGTTAGGTAAATTGGTGGGTCACGTGTAGATAGTGGATTAGTAGGTCTTTTATCTTGTCATAGGTGGTATATCAACAGTTGGACTGTTTTGAGGTTGGACTCATGGTGAGTGTGGTCTGGTGGGTAGTGGGTTTCGGGGCGTGTGTGCTGAAGGACAGTGTGAGCAACATGTTTTGGATGGTGATACAGGGTTATATGTGACGCAGGCGAGTGTGTTTTTAATATAGAGTCTTCTTAGCTTTGTGACGGAGTCAGGAGAGAGTACATGTGTATTTCAGAGGGGAGCGGACACATGGTTGGGAATCAGATGGTAGATATTTCAGTGGGTGTGGAGGTATGATTATGATAGAGAGAGTATAAAAGTAGAGTTTTGTCATATACAACGAGCAGATATTTAAAGTGACAGAGGGTTATTTTTTTTATATTCACAGTGACAGGTTTTGATGGGGGGGGGGAGAGTGGACAGAGGTTTATTGAAAGATGTTGCGGACGATGGTTCATACTAGAGCTGAGGACAGTTGAATGGCTAGGTGTGGGGCAAATCTGACTCAGTGGTGTTGGAACAGTGATCAGTGCGGGTGTTAAGGAAGGCGTTCTCTGTTATTAGGACACTATCTCTCTAAGTAATGGATGGGTACAGGACTACATTTATCGTGTGAACACACAGCGTTAGTTTTGGTCATGGTTTGGGAGGTTTATAGGGTCGTCTCTTGTGTGATCTGCGTGTAGTAGCTTATTGTGGATAAGGTGATTACAATGGGAAACTTATATATAAGTTGAGTCATATAGCTACTACAATAGCGGAAACACAGGCGAGGTTTGATTGTAATGATTTGTTAACAGTTGGGTTATGCGCAACGGACAACATAGATGTTTTGGTCTGTAGGTAGGGAGGGCAGGGTTGGATGTATCTTTCCGCGTGGGTCACGGTGAGCGCTCAAGACACTTCTCTTGACACTCGGCACGCAATCTGGATACTCTAATCATACATGTTATAAATAAGTTATTATCATATATGAAAAATATATTATACATTTTATAATAAATCAAAGAAGGCACACAAAAATATCATGCACTAATATAACTAATTATAGGAACTTACTTTCTTATTACACAGCATGTAAATTTTATGAGGAATGAAAAATTAAGTTTTACTGCAAAAAATTATCAACCATGAAAGAACAAATTAAAACTAAATGACTTGCAAACCCAAAGGCTGTTTGGAAATAGATTTATGTCAATTTGAGTATTTTATTATCTAGGTATACTGCCTTTTCACAAACACTATAATGTGAACAGAATATTTTTCTTTGTACATCTATTATCAACTTGGAAATCCACAAAAATCAGCCTCTTTGTCAGTATATATATGATTTAAATATTACTATGTTTTGTATCTCAATTGAGACTTCTTCAGGTAAACATTTAGCTGTACATGGAACTTCGCTCCATGACTAGATTTTCATATTTATTAATTCAAATGTTTATGATTTAGCATAGGATTTTCCTTCATTTCATCCACATTAAAAAAAACTAAGAAAAATAAAGCAATACATATTTTCATCTACATTTAATAAAAATCTATTCATAGGTTTGGAAGGGGTTTGACATCAGTGATGCTACTAAACTCATTGTGTTCAGTGTTCAAATTGCAGATACACAATACCTGACTTAGGACTTCAAACATGACTAGTTTATTCTACTAATTAATTAATAAATATGAGGCAGTGTTTACATTTTCCCCCCACAATAATATGTTACATTATAAGCAAATGAAGTTATATTAAAAACTATTGGTTTGGTCTTAATTAAATCACTAAATTATCTGTATTTTGTACAGTTAAAACAAAAGATGTCTATATTTTAAGTTTTCAAAAACTATTTTCATTTTGCGCTTGGGTAGCAATGCAATGTAGAAAACAAAAGTCATTGATGAACAAGTTACAATTACACATTACATTAAATAAATGGCCAAATAAACATACCATTTTCTTCCATCTGTTCAAGTACATCAATTATACATTGTTGTTGTTTGGGATAGTGCATGAACTCTGCTTGAAATATATTTGTTGGTATAAATTTTCCTTTTGGGAGAATATTGATGAGGGATTTGTAAACCTCTAAGTCCTTGTCAACTCCAAAATCTTTCATGTGCTTCAGAGCTGCATAAATAAACTCTACATGGCCACGTCGATGAGGGTTGTTCAATTCATATATGTGGACAAAGTCCAAGTAAGTTTGCTTATTTTTCTCCGATACGTTATCGAAAAAGTCTACTCTTACTATTTGCTTTGGAATCCCACCTGACTTTTTTTCATATAACGAAGAATATTTAAAGAAACTTCTGTGTGATTGAAACTTTTGAGTATTTCTGCATAGACGAACTTTGTCAAAATATGATAAATTACGGCAACTGCCACATAACGTATTGGAAAAAAATAGATGTGTTAAACTCCTTTTGAACATTTTCAAAACAACCTTTAGTGGGACATTAGGAAACCAACGAAAATGTTTTCACTTAAGCAAAAAGAAGTTAATACCAGTAATACTCCTACTACATTCATAATAATTCGACATTATTTACTAAGATCTGCATTTTTAAATGCCAACTACAATAAATTAATTACAATATTTATTTTTAACACATTGAAGGTTAAGGAACACAGACCGGTGTCGATTCCGGAAACTGAGTCTAATCGATAAATCGTTGTAGGAAACAACAAAGTCGAAGTAAAAATAACATACATTTGTCAGCAAACAAAATTAGCTTTTATATTTACGACAATTCGTCCATATTTGAGACTTCACTAGGTAAAGACGCAGTTCACGAGGCAAAATTATCCACAGGCTCATAGGTGCAACATACGAACTCTATCCCACAAGCTTCCTGAACCAAAATACTGTTCACAACAAAGATACACTTACTCCAATCGCACACTATACCAAACTGCACGAGTCTTGAAAATGCAAAATACAAACTGTTTACCATCGCGCAATCGATAGTCAACCCTTCCACACTGTTCACAATCGATAATTGACAATCGTAAGTGCCAATTGTAACTGGCCAACCATGTGGGAAGCGGTGGAGGGGGAACGCCAGTCATGACTGACATACCGTTGACACGCTCCAAGTGCTTTCGTGTCAGCGATGGATTGGCAGTGCAGCACTGAGATATGTTTATAAGCCACTGACATCACTGCCCCTCGTTTTCTGGTAGTTATCACTGCCCGTGTAAGCCTACCTGTAATATCGAATAAAATTGCGACTTGTTCTAATAAAACATGTCCTATTGTCGTAACAATACTCATTTGTGTTTGCTGCCCTATTACCTGTATTTATTACCGCCTCTAAAAGGTTACTCAATTTATTTAACTCCACAATTAAAAGATTCGAATTGATACTAAACTTAAATTTCCAAGTATTACAGTTCTTTTGCCAACAATCCAAACCGTTATGAATATGTAATAGAAGGGAAATTGAAATTGCTATTAATGATCATTACTAATTACGTTTGCTTGCATGTACAAACACACTGGAAATATGTATTCATTATAAGTACCTGAGGTTCGGAAGATCTCCATTAACTGCCTCTTAAAAGCGGAGAAACATTAAAAGAAAGCGTTAAAGGAAAAAATAAACTTAATCGTGGTTGACACCCCCTAAAGTAAAATATGGATTTCAACTAAAAATGCACAATATCCTGAAAAAGTGTTTTTTTTTCTTTGCGTTAACACTACATGAAACAGGCAACTCCCCTTTACTGGCACAGGAAAGGAATTGAAAAGTGGGGATGTGGAAGGTAGTCGACTAGGACCCCCGGGCTAAACTTTGTGTATTCTATCCGGTGTTTCACCTAGAGAGACGCAGAAAAATCCCGGAAAGCTGCATCAAGTACGTCGGGCTATTGGGTACCATTCTCATGCCCCTCCTAATGACGACAGATAATTATGCAGTGGGGTCGCAGCATTCCCCTCTCCGTGTCTTCACTATCTTTTAGGAGCCAGTTGGCGGACTGATCCAATGGGATCACCTCTTACTGTTGCTTCACTAAATAAATATTGAGCTGCCGCCTTCTTGCATGAGAAAATAGGTAACAATAACCAAGGAAAATCATATTTCCATTTCTGGACAGAAAATGAAGGTCACAGAAGAAGTAGGCAGCTGTTTGATTAAACTCAGTATGCACCTGGCTAAAATAAAAATTCGTACCATCTGTTGAATTCATTGAAATTTATTTTGGCTGTATAGACCACATACAGGAGATACTACTGCAGATGTGGCCCAATATTTTGCTGAGTTTGAAGAGAAAATTCTTAAACGTGGCAATATGTACAGAATTTTTGCCCATTAAAAAAATTCCACATGCAATAATGTAGACAGGTTCCTGCAGACTTAAGATTTTCCTAACCAGATCAGGTTAAACATTAGGAAGGCTTTTAATGCATGTTATTATTGAAAAAACCCAATTAACTTTTTATTATTTTGAAAAACTGTAAAATGTTGAATGGAATAAATATAAATCAGATATTTTATTTCCTGAAAAATCTAAAGTACAAGTTCACAAGGTTAAAAATAAATCAAACATTAAATGTTCAAGTCTTTAATGAAACTGAAAAGGTAGAGGTAACATATGAACTGATAACTTTCTTCTTCTTTCTTGGCTCTAGGTCTACAGTGGACTGTCATCTTACATGAAACATTTCGAATTTGTAGTGATACGAGGTCAGTATATCGATCCTCCAGCAATCTTAATCCCAGCGTACATGACCGTACTTATAATCCTGCTACAGAATGAAAATGCAATTAAAACACCAATAAGGAACATTGCAAAGAAAGATAGAAATGAATTTTTCGAGACTTTTGTCAACAAACAACATAAACATTTACACAATTGTAAAGTCGTTAATGACCTTTGATGACATGAAATGACAGGATTGTATGACTAACCCGTAATTGGAGTAAGCTTCAGAATTGATTCGATGAGGAAGTAATAAATTATTGATCTTTTGATAAATAGTGGACTGTATTCTTTGTTTTTTCATATATCTCGTTGTTAAGATCATATTATTTTGTGAAAATGATGGGTTTAATAGTATCAGATAAATATGAAAATAGGCTGAATTACAAATATGACAAAGTATAACATCTTACAAAAGCTTTCAAATAAAACGCGCTCAATCTTTAAACTCAAAAAAAAAAATCCTCTAGGGTAAGCATTAAAACGGGACCGAATCTCAGTGTTACTTTGTTGGAGTAAAAAGGATTGAAGTGACATTTAAATAATAATAATAATAATACGAATGTGTTGAAAATAACAAGAAGGTTTCGCTTTCATAACCTCAATTCGACTTGTAAACAATCAAGAAAACAAATGCCAAACACTAGACAACTTATCGAAACTTAACCTAAGCAAATACTCCAACGTTTCAAAGTTTTCTTTCGCATAACATTCAATAGCAAAACTAACAACGATTTGGGAAAAAATGCAGAAATATTTTCTGATGTTTCATAAATATTCTGTAGCAGAGAAATGGCTTTCAAATAGAGCGCGCCAGTAAAAGGCGCATAATTTAAATGTTTTGTTCAATCTACGATTTTGTGGCAATTTTTTTCCAGTTTAACTCACATTTAAATGGTCTTATTTCTCGTAATCGCTTTCTATCGTTGTCAGTGTATACTCTGGAGTCAACTTATAATTAGAATATAATGATAATGATGTGTTACTAGTTAGAATTAAAAGGTCGGAGGAGAGTCAAGTAGTCGAGTCAGTTGAACGTGTAGCAGAGTGAACTGAATCTACTGTAATATCCTTAGAAAATTTTATATTTTTGTACATTGTTGTTTAGTTCAAAGTGAAGAATCATCAGATCAGGACCGAAATATGTAGTTGTTTCTAAATTATAGTTTATGTTTCACTAATTTTTTTGTCTGTTTTTGGCCTTACTTCAACTTCTTCAGGTTAATTTATTTTTCATAAGTTTGAAATTTTTAATAGTTACCATAAGATGAAATGTTGTATTTATACCAACTAAATGGTAATTAAATTTGCCTGCTGACATATTTTTTGTTATCTCAATACTTACAAATAGACTGAATACGATAAAGAGGTACAATCGTCTTGTATTGAACACAATTTACCTTCAAGTCTCATTTAAACCCAATTACTCAAATCGACAGGATAAAATCCTTTGAGCAATGCCTTCAAAACCGCTTTGAATTTAAGGAGTTGACTAACTACTTGTATACAATATACCTCGTTACGACCCTTATATAAACATTTACAAAATCAAACCAAAGTCTCCCAATTGCTCATGTCCTTTATTCTACAAAACGCACACATATTTAACGACAGACTTGGGCGTGCTTAGAGGCCAGCCATATAATAAGGCGCGCCTCCATTGCCGCCACGTTGTGCAAGGAAGGCCAGCTATATATGTCCAAGAGCTGCTTCGCCGTCCCCAATTCCTCTCATTAATACTCCGGAGTGCAAGTGGCACGAGGTCCTGCCTTCGATTCCCCGAAGACCCGCGCTTTCACCCGGCGCAACAGTCATTTCCGGCCAACATTTATCTCTTGCCTCCTATTTTAATTGACTTTAATGCTAAAATTATTGTATGTTTAGTGTATATAAATTTTTATAGAAGAGGTAGGCCGAAAGCATAAGGATGTTTAGTGGAGATAATAAGATATGCACCTGACGACATCTGCGGTTCCCGATGACCGTATTTGATCATGGATAACGTTTTCAGCATTGCGATAAAAGTTTTCCCAGCTGCCGTAAGGTAATTGCTTGCATGAAGAAAACGCGTCTACAAAGTTGATTTTGTTTGTGCTGAAGCTATTCTAAAGTGTTAAAGATTTGCTCGTGTACCATTTGTTATGAAATAATATTAGTGAAATGAAAAAAAATTTATAGACAAAGTGTTCACTAAAGCTGATAAAGGTGGTGTGTGCAAGCAATTCTTGGGCTTCCACCCGGGCCAATATCACCTGATAAAGATGGCAGTGAACGCCATCGAAACGTCGTGGCCAAAGCCGATATTGACCCGGGTTGGAAGCCCAAGAACACAATACAGTATATTCACCAAGAAATCCTTCGATCTATAGTCAAGTTGATACAACAGTTTAGTGTTGATCCACTTAAGAAGCTCATTGTCAATTACATATACTTATTAAAAAGAGGGAATTTGGAACAATATACCAATGACTTTGATTTTATATCGTTTCTTTTAAACTTAGGGTACTGTGCCTAGAGCTATACATTAGAAAAAATCCCTAAATCCTATAATCACTATACGAGTAGAATTGTTTCATCTATTGACAGTCCTTAATTTAATTTTTTATAAATATTTTATCTGTTGTGTAATAAACTCCCGCAGTCGAATTACGGGACGTTCAATCACGAGGAACATGCATTTTTCATTCTACGATAACTTGAAATTAGCCCGGGGCAGCGACAACAAAAATAAATAATTCTTTGTTTTGTCATCAGCTTACACGGAAAGGCTGCTACTTGCAATAACTGAATTCGTAATCGGTTCTTAATTATTTATTCAACACACAATACAATATATTCCTTTTAACAGAAACAAAAGACACGATAATCTCATTCTTTTTTTTTTGAAACAACAAAAACAAAAGATTGCTACTCGGTGTCCAGAGATCATTCAACAGTCGCCGCAAAGATTGCACAACAATTCCACAAACTAATTTTAATACAATTGGATTAATTGAAAACAATTTCATTGTAAGAAGTAACTTTTAATTCATAAATAGTCTAAAATTTCCATATTTCTGATGGTTATCATTTGATGTGACGTCCTTGTTACCTTATATTCCTAATGATATGGTTATTTTCCGTATTATAATCACTCTGGGATAAAATTAAAATTTCATATACAATTCCTTGGGAGGAAATGAAAAATTGCTACTAACATTATTTTATTTTCAATATTCTTTCAATTTGACTGTAAGTGATATCAACTAATTGAAGGATGTTCGATTAGATCACCTATTTTTCCCCCGAAACTTGGAATATTATTGTTTAAATAAAGTAACTATCAGGTATGTTGATGATATTTCTATTTTGCATAAGAATGAAATTAATAATATCACAGTTTTATAATAGCTACGATAACAAACTACAATTTACTTACATGCTAGAATTAGTTTTGATAATTTATTATCATGGTGCTTTTGAAAGTAATTGGTTTCAGAAAGAAACTTATTCAGGTCATCCAACTCTCTCAAATAAATGGTTTTGACTTATAACCTTAACGATAAAGCTTTCTTACTGTCAAGTCATAAATATTATAAAGACAATGTAACATTGTTAGTTATATTTTAATTAATAATGTTTATGTTAAATATAATTAATAAAGGTATTTCAAAAAGATCACAAATGTAATAATTAATTTGTGAAATGAAAATAAAACAAATCAAGATAATAATATAGTTTTAAGGTGAATTTTTTTAAAAAAAGGTGTTTGTAAGTTTTTATATTAAGGTCGTTTTTAAACTTAATATCTGACTCAAAATTTTGAAAATGAGAAAAGCCATGTTACATATTGTTTTCTTTAAAATTAACTATGGTCAACTTGATTGTAAAAATGTTATATAGGGCAAACTAAACTTACTCTTGGAACTAGATTGAAAGATCAGAAAAATAATCATAAAACCTAGAACCATAATGTTGTTACTATACATGAGTTTGATTGGGATAATTTTGTAGTATTAGGTTTTGAGCAAAATTTATTTAAAGGTAATATATCTGAAATGTTATTTATTAGAATAACGGTTGACACTGTACCTTAAACTTGAGTAATATTTACAGCCCTTTATTTCTTCACTTTTAATTTTTTATTATTATTTTTAAATTTTTTTGTGTAGAAATTTCTTATTTGAAGTTTAATTATTTTTTGATGGTTACATTTATTGTTAAATTGAGAGGTTGTTATATGATATATTGTCATTAAAACTTTATTATTAAATGTTTCATTTTTAACTGTTTTTATTGTTAAATTAACCTGTTTCTTTAGTTCCTACTTTTAGATATTGTTAGGTTTAACGGTTTATAATACTTATCTGCTCGTATAGATACAGCCCTTGCAGACGGTCAAGTTTGGATTTTTACACACTTGGCATATATTCATTAAAATTTGCAAGTTTTATTATAATATATTATTATTAATGTTATTCTGATATTTTAATAATTTATAATGTATAAATTTTGTAGTAAAATAACCCGAGAACGTCCCAAATATGGCGACGAAACGTCGTTTAATCTCAATATTTCGGAATGTGTCATGTAAGATGACAGTCCGCAGTCAACCTGGTAGGTCAAGGCCCTCAGTGGGCTGTAGAGCCAAGGAAGAAGAAGGAGAAAAGTGTCGTTAATTTGATTTTGTTTTCTTCCCAAGCAATAACGATTCGTACCTCGGATGAGGCGCATTGTTGCGAGAGAATAAGCGCCACGGAGCGCGAGGTACGAGGCCGTCGTCGTCGGGGTTGTTGTGGCGCGTCGCCATGACAACGACGCACCTCTAAGACGTCGAAGCCAGTCCCGGAGAAGGCGCACCTGCCGCGAGATGGCCACAGGCAAGTAACAGCTACAGTGCCACTAAATTGAGGAGCCGACTTTTCGGCATCGCTGCTTGTCCCGTCGTCCTTGATCTCGTTGGTCACGGCCCCTTCTCACGAGCAAAAACACGCAACTATCATCTTATTTTAATCGCACTATAAGAGATTCATTCAACATCAACAGGTAGATGAAGTTCCCCCCCTCCCCCTAAGATGCGCCGCACAGTGGTCCAAATAGCTTAAAACGTAACCAAAAATAAAAAAATTTAATCTTTCTGAAAATCAATAAGTGGCGGATTTTGACATGGATGATTTGGATAATTTTGATATTAAGTTGTGGGAAAAATAATAGTTCAAACATAAAATGTTTTAATTTAAATAAATATTTTTAAAAAATAAAACAATTAATGGAGAAATCTCGAACTCGGAACATCAGTCTATCTTGCCCGGCTAAATATTCTCTACTTTATTTGTTATTGAATATAATTCAGCGACATTAATGCACAGATATATATAAACATTAATCTAAATATAGATAGTTGTTGTAGTAGTTTTAAGTCCTTACAATGGTCTGATGTTTACCTATTTTGTGCAAGCCTTTACATTTCCACGTAATTACCACATCTTCATTAATCTGCTCAGCGCATTCCATCCTTCTTCTGTTGAAAAACTTATTGACTCATAATAACTAATTATTAACTTCATCTAGTCTGTTAATATAAATTATGTTTTTGCTCCACTACTTTAAGTTCATTTCTAAATAGTCTAGTTACTGTTGGTACATTGCGCTTAACCGGGAAAAGGCAGAGGAGAACTATATCAATTTCTAGATGGCATTGTACCTGAGATGGAATATCTTTACAATGCCGTGCATCTTTTCTTTGACAAGTCGGTTGCATTGCACATGACATTCAAAAATCCTGGCCAAGGTCTCGAGGGATGCACAAATATCTTGGATTTCCACTTACACCCATCAATCTCTCTCTCAAACTGCAACGAGAAGTATTAAGGAAAACTTATCGTTTGTTAGTTAAGGGACGAAAGTCTAAAAACACACGTCCAAGGCTGGTATGAAGACGTTAAAAATATTATACATTGGTACTTGGAACCTCTAATTAATGGACGTTATCAATGTTATTCCCTCTCTGGATAGCAGACAGGTATGTTAGAAGAACTCAAATATTATGGCAAACATTTCTAAAGTATTCAAACAAACACGCTGATATGATACATTAGAGTATAAATAAAGCGACCAAAGTGACGGAAAAGGTATCGGAAACTAGAGTAGGATAGCACCGGCAAGGAAGGCTTTCGTGAAAAAGATGAATTTTTTTTACGACTAATGTATGAATATTAGGAAATGTTGGGCGTTATATGGGTGCGAAAAGTGGACGATAGGGGGTGCAGAAAGGGAAATAATAGAAGCCTTGGAAATGTGGTGCTATAGGAGAATGAGATGGGTGGATAGGGTAACTAACGAGGAAGTTCTAAGCAGAATAAGAGAAGAGAGAACAATATGGAGATCATTGAATGGAAAGATTAATAGACCACGTTTTGAAACATGAGGGTCTTGTAAAATTAGCATTAGAGGAAAAAGACCCGGGCGGCACACTTTATATTTCCTATATATATATATATATATATATATATATATACTAGTATCTACAGTCATTATTTTACGGAATGTGATCGGAGTATCTTCTCCTTATAAACATAATCGATTGTTACAGTGTCTTTACGTGCCGCATTTAAATCTAAACGCGTGTAGCTATTTCGACCATATTTTGTTTACTTATTCCTTGCGATCCGAAAGCAAGGAGTGTAGGGGAAGTCACTACTGGAAATTTAAAACGTAATTTTTGTACACGAATAAATATTTAGTCATGTTAATAGTCTCTCTCTCTCTCTCTCTCTCTCTCTCTCTCTCTCTCTCTCTCTCTCTCTCTCTCTCTCTCTCTCTCTCTGTGTGTGTCTGTCTGTCTGTCTCGGTATTGTACATTTCTTCAAACGTTTATAAATGTAAGTTACAGTGCTTAATTAAGGCCTCTGTAGTGGATTAAGATACTGAATTATGGCTTATTGTGGTTATGATGTCATAAAAATGGGAGCAGGGCGTGAAGAGGTACAGTGGCCGAAGGTTTAATAGCGTGTTGACAAATAGATTAAATACTGTAGCCTCGGGCTAATGTAAAGCAATTCCTGGGCATCTTCGGGCATCCAGCTACATTGAATTAAATTAAAGTGGTAGTCTTCGCCGTTGATTAAACGCTTATAACCTCTACGTGTGTGTGTTATTGAATCTCACGATCCCTACGAAACGTGACAATATGTTAACCTAAAGAGGAGGCGACGTTCATTAACTACTAATTATTGTTTTTTCTTCGTCCGAGATGGAAATTGTTAGGGGGTGGGAGAGAGAGAGAAAGCCCCCGCACACAAGTCTCCCATTGTTGTCTCGTATCTCACACACACACGCACACTCGTACACTTTTTTACTGTGTGTGTGTTGGCCTTACAACCGAGCCTTTGTCACACTGGCTTTGGAATTTCCTTTCACGAGGAACCCATTTAAAATATATCAACAGAAATATTAGACCATATCCAGAGATCTTTAAGAAAAGAGGAAGGTTTCAAAGACGGGCAAAACTGCAGTCACACGCCGTTGTTCGTGTGATTAATGAAGCAGTCTTTAGATTAAAATTTACTTTCGACGATACCTCTAATGAGAAAATATTGTAATGCCTAGTTTATATTACTCTGATATTTGAAGTGTTGCTGTACATAAAGTACAACAATTAACGCTTATTTTTAATCTAGATACCAACACTTTTTCCTTTTGTTGCAAGTATAACCATATCACGCAGTTGCTTTTTAAATTCTCCGCTACATTGCTTAAATTATCTGACGTGTAATAAAAAAGACTTAATGCACATGGCCATTGAACATATTAAAATAATTAAATTAGTCAGTAAAAGAAAGGATATTTCATCGGCTGTTTAATTCTAAAGTTGCTTCTCCAGCGTAATGAAGAATAAATAGATAAATTTAACGTTTCGTCCCAACATTCTGACATTCTCATGTAGTACAGAAAATAGAAATTTGATAACGTAATTAATTTATGTTGGTTTTGGAACCTGTGACTGTGGTGCAGCGTCTCTCATCATAGAGAACCCGGGATGTGTTCGTCATGGTGACCAAAGTTGGGGTTAAGACTCGAGGACAAAGGCAGATGAAAGAGAAAAACACTTCTAACTGCAATGACACAATCAAGAACATTTTGTGTTAATGTAGGTTAACACACAATGCGGCTGGAGTCGCCTTTGATGACCTGAATCTGGTGGGCCGGAGATTGGACCAATTTAAGCTCGTTCGTGTCTTACGAACTTCGCCGACTCTTGCTCGTTCCACTCTTCAACAGTAGTAACATCAGCCTTGAGGTTCCTCTCGCCGCCTTCCAACTTCTCCTCGCTGTCCTCATAACTGTATCCTCCGAATCCATCAGGGAAAGACCGAAGGTAAATATCTAATATGGTGAATCATTTTGACTGTCATTTCCGAACATGAACGAAGCAAAGACTACCAGTAAGAGAAATCTTTCATCGACATTTATATTGATCTAGCTGTATTAGTGCGGCACAGTATTTAACATGCATCGAGAGCGTCCATCTATTCCATCTATTCGCTTTATCAAATCCCGCAGTATTTTAATCTCTTCTTACATTAAGTAATCACAGCAGCTTTAAAGAACCCGGAATAAAAAAATCCTCGGTACTTTAATGGGATTAAAATGTCTACCGGCACACCAAGAATACGCTTTAAAGACATAAAAAAGTTCTCCCTCTTCTTATTGGTGTCCCGTTATTTATTTAATTCCTTCAATGTCACGAGAATCAAATGGTCCAGTCGTGTCTCTTATTTCAATTTAAAAGGACTTTCTGAAGACCACGAAATTAATGCGACGAAGATTAAACTATGAACTATGGTTCACCGTATAAAACAAATGTAAAACAATAACGAAATCCGCAAACTCTTCAATAGAACAAATGTTAACATTGTGTAGTGTCGTTAATTTGTTTAATTTTTCCCTTGAGATTGATATACACACATGACCTAAGGTACTGGGCAATTCTCACTTAAAATATTCCATTGCAACTGACAAGTAATCTATTAATTATAATGACCAAAAAATCTTACCTACAGTTTATATTACCTTTTGATAATCCCTGAAGTTCGTATTGCAGGGCATGATTGGAGAAAAGCCCAGTTTGAAAAGTGTCGTGCTTCCGCGAGTAGGTTAAAAGGCGGTTCTACATAAACGGACAACGTGAACACTTCTTTTTTTCCCCTGGGCTCTGAATCTCATTCAGGGTCTTGGCCTACCGGGTCGACTGCTGACTGTCATTCCGAATTTAGAGTGATACGTGGTCAGCGTATCGATTCTCCAGCAGTCGTAATCCCAGTCTCCGTGACCATGACGTCACAAACATCCAAGTCCATGCCAGGATTAGAACCCGGGACCTCTGTTGTGAGGCAGCGATGTGACTAGCCACTAGGTCGGCAAACTACACAAGTTGTTGTGGTATTCAGTCCCGAGACTGGTCTGATGAAACCCTCCATAGTAACCTAGCTTGCGCAAGCCTTTTCATCTCACATAAACCCCTAATCTGCTTAGAGTATTCCATCCTTAGCCTCACACGCTTCCCTCTAATGCTAATTTTACAAGACCCTCGTGTCTTAATCTATCCCTTCAAAGTCTTTCTATATTGTTCCCTCTTCCCCTATTCGGCTTAGAAATTCCTCATTAATGATTCTATCACCCATCTCATTCTCCTATAGCACCACATTTCAATGGCTTCTATTGTTTTCCTTTCTGCAACTCCTACCGTCCTAGTTTATCACCCACATAACGCCACACTCCATACGAACGTTTTTAGCAACACTTGTATTACCCGTAAGTAAATTCCGTATTTTCGTAGACACATATTTAAAATAATCTTTCGTATTGTTTATCATCATCGTCTTTCCATGAATTTTGCAGAATATAGCTGATTAATCTTGAGAGTGGCACAGGGTGACTAAAAGTTATGGAGTAGAGGATTTGTAACGCGGGAAAGTGGTAAGCCTGCGCAGGCAAGCACGTACAAAGGAGTCGAGTTCAAAGTTATGGGAAATTAGAAATGTCTGAGATGTAAACAGACCAGGAATTACTGTGCGGCAAACTTTACTGCCTCTCTGAGCATGGAATGGAGATTTGAAGTCACGAAACGTCGGCGGACATTCGGAGAGATTTCGAAGCCCCTTCCAAACCTGTGTTGAGGAACGCTCGCCGAAACAAGGTTGGTAGTTTGATTGACACTCTCCTTGACGCTGTATCGGGACTGATCAACGAGACTAGAGGAAGATTCAGGTGACCGGAGTCAGCCATCTTGACAGCAGCGTGCGCAAATTGCCTTAATAACCTCCCGGGGCCAAGGTTGTGCAAAGTCACATCGATCATCCGCCATTCATATTTGATACGCCGTCGGACGCAATCGATGCCGAGGAATAGAATTGGCGAACTCTTGCGCTAATATGGCCATAAGCGTCGAGGTGAGCTTGGGGAAATGCATCGGCCAGCTGACGTGGGCGAGCGTGATGTCATTCTCGTCGCCAGGTTGCCAAACCTCTCTGTAGGAGCTCGCTCCCTGCGTGGGCATTCCACCAACACGGCGAGCTTGTCAGGACTATCAACATGAACATCGTATACATACAAAACAGAAGGGTCAAGTGCTTCAGCAGAGGTTGCTTGACCACCCCCAAAAACATACAGGGCTGATCAGAAAAAGATATTACACTGACTCAAAGTGAACTAAAGACTACTCGCCTCCTCCACAACACGTTGATCCCATTTCGTATGGTTTCTAAAGCCACTTTTAAAGTGTGTATACATTTTTTTATCAACCCTGTATATTATAGTTCGATGGTTCACTCCCTTATTTTTTGTGTCAATAAGGACATCAAATGAAGTCACAAAGATTTTATTAGCTCCACAATTCGTTTAGGAAGCTTTCAAATATTTTGCTAGTTTATAATAGTTATTAATGTCTGTAAGTTTAATATAATTTTAAATAAGGCCAAATCAAGGAACGGAGACCTTTCACAAGACAAATTATCAATTATTTGAAAACATATTTTATATTCCAACCACACTATTGACAAATCCCGATAAGTTTCAGAAATGCTTCACATTAAACACAACATCAATACTCTGAATGTTAAAGCGGACACGGATTTTCTCAGTAGTATATATAATATCTTAATTCATGAAGTTGTAATTTATCAAATGTATAATTATTATCTTTGCTTTTAAAAAATATATTTTCCTTTTAGTTATTTATTTACCTTATTCTTTGACTGTACTGTAATAATTTTTGTACATTATTTATATCAGGACCGGAACATGTAGTTGTTTTTAAATTATAGTTTGTTATTTTTCACTAATTTTTTTGTCTGTTTTTGGCCTTATTTAAGCTTTTATTTTGTTAGTTTTCTCCTCTACCTATAATTAAGACATTAACTCAACTTTTTTGTATATGTAAATAATTGGTCACATCTTAGAAAATATTACTGTGTTCAATTCACAGTCTCTCACTTAATTGAGTGAACATTTTGTAATAACCTGTGCTGACTTCAATTCAAACTAACCCTCTTAATTTTTTAAAATTTATTTATATTTACTTTTTCTCTTTCAAACGCAATTACTAAGTTAAACTAAGAGCAACCCGATTGAAAGTTCTCATGCTTGCAAAAAGAAGTAATCAAATGGTTTGCTTATTACAGTTATGTTAATGTGTTCTATAAGTATGCTAATCGAACCTATTACTTAGATTGGAAGGTTTGAATCGCTTCAATCGTCTCTTCTCTGCCACATTATTAGGATGTAGTGCAAGTTGTTTGTGGTATTTCCCATAATAACGTCAAGACAATGAGTTACTCTACAGATTAATTTCTCTGAGGAGCAATTCACCAATCACACTGAAGGCAAATTTAAACAGGAAAACCTTTAGTCGCGACGTCCGCACCTCCGCAGGCCTCAGTTCTTCACCCCCAATATATAAGTTAAATAATATTCACATTGTGCCTATACATTTTCCTCTGGATAAATTACAATTACATAGGCTCCAAAACGAAAGCATCTCAAGTCACGGCTGTTCTCCCAAAGATCGTCTCCCTCCAAAGATTCTCCGCCATTTCATGCTTCTCGCGTCCAGAGACAGTCTTTTTTTCTCTCTTCTTCTTCTCCACGTGGACAGAAAGATGATTTACCATAATACGACGAAAGTACTTGTACCTACAAAAGAATTTACGGGTCTTAATTATAAGCAGTTCAGAAATATGTATGAATATTCCTAAATAGTTAAAAGATTCAAATAATCACTGTACTAATAAAGTCTTGGTAACTACTTTAAATTTTCATTGAGCCCGGTTAAAATATGGCGGCCATTTTATTATCAGGCGTCCGCGTGCTGTTTGCAGCTCTCTACGATGTTCTCATCACTAGGTTCTCCTGTTAATTGGCAAATTAACTGTGTCATTTCGAGCACATTCTGATCTACAAATCAAATGTATATTTACTTACCTAATGTTATTTCCTTCACGTACTCTCTGTAACGTAAAATTATCGATTTCAAATTAAGAAAATTATATTTGCGTATACTGGAAAGTATGAATGGTATGAAGGATATATCGTTTAAAAGTTACATTTATGTAAAAATTTAGTTTTTGGGAGTCTCTCTTTGGCGACGAGATGAAAATCCAAAAATTTCACACATGGAAAGTCTTAATAGTGTTAAATTTCAGTATAAATTCGAGAATAAACTCACAGTAGGTATCACCTAATGGTGAAATACAGCAGAAACTGCGCCACTTATCCCGCTTAAGCTATTCCACACAACATAATTTTTAACATCAAATTTTTTCTCGTCTTACATTTGGTGGTTATTATATTAAAAAACCTGAAGAAACAAGTACCGAAACGTTTTCGTTTAATTGATTAAATGAAGTGTCTGAAACGAGTCATTAAGTGCCTTTTAAATCTTTGGACGTAATAACTATAATTTTATTTTGCAATAAATAAATAAATTGGCACTAACCCTGATAAAAATAAAAAAGTGACAAAGTAATCGTTAAAAATATAATTTCACTACGTGTCGTCCTCAATTTAGAACTTCTTCAAGCTTGGATTGGAGTTTGAGTATTACAAATAACTTGTATACATTTCTAAGGAATACAGATGTGGTAATTACTGCATGTATAGCAGCATTTATACACACACACACACACACACACACACATATATATATATATGTATATATCTCGGGTAATGTAATCTCTTCCTTTGTCAATATTATTATTATTTTGCAGCGGTGTAATGGCGTGACTTTTTACCACATCTGAGGATTATTGGGAATAGTAAATAATCTAATCTCTTTTAGATTGGATTTCCCCTTCCTCTTGAAGATTTGTAACCGCGGCGCCGTCCAGAACAGATTAATCAATCCCACCTGTATCATCATTAGCGTCAAAGCATATTTGTTTTTTATATTAATGACCAATGAAGTAGTAAATATATTTTCAAAATAAAAACCTCTTAATAGCTATATTCTGGTCCCTCTTGGCAGTCATAACGTTTAATTTGTCGTCATTTCAAGTTCCATGTAACTGGCTGCATAGATAAAGATGAATAATCGCGACGAGCCGTCTATGTTTAGGTTGTAAACGTATTCTGCGATAGTGTGACGTCTCTGGTTCCAGGAGGCCCCTGGTTGTCCTCGTGACGTGGCCAGAGGAGGAGGTGGAGGTGGAGGTAGAGGAGGAGGAGTGGGTCGCCTCCGCCGCCGCCGCCGAGGTCTGGAGGGGAGCGCCGCTGCGATCGCGTCTCATTCCACAAGACGATGTCGAGCGGCTAACACGCGCTCAGCATGACAGTCACCAAGAAAGAAGCCAAGGCCAAGGGGAAGGCGTCGGCCTCGTCGACGTCCACCAAGATCAGCGAGACCACCAAGAAGCAGTCTTTCCAGACGGTGGTCAAATCGTCTTCGTCGTCCTCGATCACCAAATCCAAGCTATCGGCGACCAAGACCGTCCAGAATGGAGCCTCCACGTCGTCTATGGCGCTCAACGGCGGCGCCGCTTCGTCCGCCGACGTGGTGGACGTGGCCGCGTCCTCCAGTACAGGCCTCGGGCAGGAGTCCACCAGCAGCTCCTCCACGACCGTCATCATGGACAGCAGCGGAAACGTTATTTCGACCCTCGAACATTCGACCGGCAGCGACACGGGACGTAAACAATCTCTGACAACCGGAAACCAGATGTCTCAAGTGGCCAGCACAAAATCGTCCAGAGAAAGTCAGTCTTTCACCTCGTCGACCAGCAAGACCATGGCTGCGGAGTCCTCCAGCAGCAGCACCTCCAAGTCATACATCATGGACAGCAGCGGAAACATTATTTCCACCATCGAGCACACGGCCGCTGGTGACAAGGAGCGGAAGCAGTCTTTGACAGCCGGAAACCAAGTTGCGAACACAATATCGTCCAGAGAAAGCCAGTCTTTTACCTCATCCACCAGCAAGACCGCTGGCGGCGAGTCCTCGAGCAGCACCTCTAAGTCATACATCATGGACAATAGCGGAAATATTATTTCCACCATCGAGCACACGAGCGCTGGTGACACAGGACGGAAACAATCTTTAACAGCCGGAAAAGAAACATCCCAGATGGTCAACAGAAAGTCATCTAGAGACAGTCAGTCTGTCACCTCGTCCACCAGCAAGACTATGGGCGGGGAATCCTCGAGCAGCACCTCCACGACAATCATCATGGACAGCAGCGGAAACATCATTTCCACCGTCGAGCACTCGACCGGCAGCGACACGGGACGGAAACAATCTCTGACAGCCGGAAAACAGGTGACCAACAGAAAATCGTCCAGAGAGGGTCAATCCTACAGCGTCAGTGGCGTCAGTTCGTCTCGTCAGGTCCAAAGTGATGTCCAGGTCATGGAGTCTCGAAACGTCGAGTCGAGTTCTCAAGTGTCAAGTTCTCAACAGTCTTTCGTCACGGAATCATCCACTACCGAAGGACAGACAATGATAATGGACGGCAGCAGTTCATCGCGTCAGCTGGTCCAGAGCGGCGCTCAGGTCAGAGGGGCACACAGAAACGTCGGACAGTCTCAACTGTCGTTCATCACGGACGGCCAATCCATGACAGTGGACGCTGGCAGCTCCACGACTCAGCTGGTTCAGAGTGGTACGCAAGCCAGAGAATCTAACCGAATTCTCGAGCGATCGTCCACTTCTGAAAACGTTTCCTCCAGTCAACAGACTGTCATGGAAATGTCGTCCAGAGAAGGAAAATCCTTCACCGTGGGTGACAGTTTCAGCTCCTCTACACACCTCGACACCTTGGGACGGTCATCCACTTCCCAGCAATCAGCTATGGAAGATTCCTCCAGGAGTATCAAACACAGCTCTTCCAGAAATGAAGTCGTCCAGGAATCAGTTTCGTCTTCCGTCCAACGGACGGCGGTGGTCGAGCAAATATCGTCCAGAAACGTTCAAGAAGCGCAGTTCCAGACTTCCTCGAGCAGCTACGGTCAGATCTCCAGTACGTCAGGCGATCAGCTGGATTTAACATCTGAAACTATTAAAGGAGGTCAACGTTCCACTGTGACCGAGACCGGGAAGACGTTGGTGGGCGTGGCCCGCGACAGTTTGGAAACGTCATCCGTGCAAAAGTCGACGTCGTTGGTGAAGGAATCGTCCAGGAGCAGCGTCCAAGAGGGACACGAGACCACGACAGTGAGCAGCAGCACATCGGAGACACGGAGGGGCCAGAACCAGCGAGTGGTCAAGGAGGAGCCCGTGGTCTCGTCGACCAGCAGCCTGGTGAGCGAGCAGGCCGCGTCCGTGGTGGAGCAGACCATCCGCAGCAGCGTGACCGAGGTCAGCAAGGCCACCAAGGCCAGAGTCAACCCTTGCAAGGAGCAGTGCATCTGCGAGATCTGCACCTGCGGGTAAGTACACGCTTTCTTCACACTTCTCATCACACCTCAACATTGAACGTTTATGCTATTAAAGACTGATAAATTATTCATTCCCTTTCCCTCGCTTGGTGGAAAACGTAAGCTTTTAATGAGGTCACAGCCGCTAAGTGAAAACTAACGTAAATAACGACAGATTCTTATCTGTTCACACACACACATATGCATTCAGCTGGCTCTGACGCTGATTAATCAATCGTATTTGCTTCTCTGTCTCCCTCTTATTACTCGACGGAACGTTAATGGCAGATCTTATCGCGGCTGCTTTGTCGTTTTCGCATCGACTCACAACTGTTTCTCTTGAAATTGCCTCAACAAACAATAAACGGTCGATAACGTATATGTCTACGATTAATCGATTCTTACGTAAAAACAAACAGTAGATATGGCGGAATTTGCCGTCTGCAAATATTCATTTTCCCTCCTGTACGAATCGAATGACTTGCATGTATATGGAAACAACGACTAGTACACATTTATTTATCAGTGACGTCACTCGACTCTGAACGGAATTTGAGCAACGAGCATTTAATTCGGTATTTTATTACCTAATAATAGTAACTTTTATTCAATCCTGGATTAATATCTGATAGATGTGTGATATTAATTCTCAATACCGTAGTTGCGGAGTTTACTTGTGCAGTATTATGCACTTCCGCGGGGGAAATAAAATGTAGTTTCGCTCTCGGGCAAAATATCGTTCGGTATAGTCAAGTATTATTAAATTGGACGGTCCAGAATCTAGAAGGTAGGGAGGCGCTGCGGGAGTTTCTCGTAGACGCTTCAGCCCAGAGTGACTGCGGGGCTTACCTGATCATGTCGGGGATGCCTCGCACTCTCTCTGGGTATTTTTTTATCAAAGTTCTCATATGCCGAGACACCTTCACCTATTTTAGGAGGTATATGTACTGGGGTCAAAGACCTTGGGCATATGGCAAGAGCTGTCCGCTGATCCTATTGGATCAGTCGGCCAACTGCCTCCTGAAACTGGTGGAGACACGGAGAAGGGAATGCTGCGTCCCCACAGCAAACTCGTCTCCCGTCATTCGGAAGGGCGTGAGAATAGTACCCAATGCCCAACCTACCTGATGCAGATTTTCTAGGGGTTTCCCTGCATCTCTTTAGGTGAAACACCGGGTAGGATCCTTAAACCCTTGGCTACTTTGCTCTACCTTCCGCATCCCCCCTTTTCAATTCCCTTCCTATGCTATTAAAGGGGAGTTGCCTGTTTCAGGATCACCCTCATGTAGCCTGTTAACCAAAAAAAAAACGGTCCAGAATCTTGTGGTTAGTTTGTGACATTATTACCTTTATCTGTAGGCTTGAGTTTAGCTTGAGTCTGTGCACCCGTGAGCGCGGCTCCGCCATGTTGCGGCCGCGTGGGGTGGAAGGGAAGCGCGAGTCGACGCCGGGACAAGAAAGATGCCCGTGCTTTAGTCTGTTTAGCCATCCATAATAAAGGATAATTTTAATATAGCGCCTAATCTTAGGAATCTTATTATATACTGTTATTGTATAAATTAAGAATATATTAGACACTAATAATATCGAAAGTGACACTACAGAACCCCGAATGGAAAATATACGATTTTTGACCATTTCGTGTTTGGCACCATTTTCGGACTCACGTAAAATCTAAAGTAAGGTAAATCAAGCAAAAGTATTTTAAGACGTTCCCAAGTTGGATGTCATTGATTTCTCTACGAAGTGGTTGCAAAGTTATAAGCGATTGAAAACCGGATAAACTTAGCACTTCCATTTTATCAAACAGTTTCGTGCTGTTTTCTGGAACACAAATAGAAATTTTATGCGCTAACAGTATGCTTTTATTATTCAGTGCAAAACTTTTTACGAGAATAAAATTCAGGAGGTTCCTATTTCTTTAAGTTTTGTAATAACGAGGTCTCAAAAATGGGATTTTCATGGTGACCGCCATTGACAAACAGGTTTGCCGACTGAAAACTGTAGTTTCCACTGTATTGCACGTTACGATCTAAACCTTTCCAGAACGTATCTTCACTCATTTTGAGTTTGAGCGAAATCTGTTATGGATTCGCAAGTCCAACCCCTCTGAATAGGAATGGGGGAGCGCTCCTACGTCCACAGTGTTTGCACCAAGTTTCGTTGAAATTGCCCCACGGACTGTAAAAGTCATGCGCAATAGTGTTATATTGGTAGGAATGCAAGCAGTTTTTGGGGAAAATGACCCACCTGACTTTCGCTCAGATGCTGTTGTATCAACACTTGTCAACAAACCTTCGAGACCCGCCCCGCAGTAAAGACTGTTAAACTGAATTAAGTGTTATTTTTTAGTGATGCAGATGACGTCACGGCTGTTGTGTGTGTTAATCAGTCGGCAATCAGAAAATACAATTTCTATAAGCTAACATAGTATCTCCAATGTATATCAGGATTGAGAAGCAATGATTTGATCCGTGTGCTGTTAGGTTATGTTGGTCACGAATGGCTACACTGACGGGTTTCTCTTGGATTCCAGTTTCTTATGATGCTTATTACTTCTTTCTTTAATTGGTTAATGGGTAAATTTTATACCTAGGTATGGTTGCATTGGAAACACAGTTGTTTGGTGGCTCATCAGCATAGCTCTATGTCCATACACTAGAAGATTATTTTTAACTGCTAATGTTGATCTTCTGCTTAGCAGCTAATTAAAGAAAAAAGTGTTAATCGCTATTGTAGAGCTTTTTCTGCAGCAGCTTCAACGAGAAAGCCTTCCAATTCGATTTTTGATTCATTGATTGATTTATTTCATTGCAAGTGGCATAAAATTAATAAAAACACGAACTAAAGAATAAACGTTATAAAAGAAAAATACCGCTCCATTACATCAATAAAACTATGTATTATTTAAACGAGTAATGGTGTCCTACTGATCTCTGCACCTTTTCTTTTGCACATCACTTCACTACAATGTAATTACTAAAACATGATATTTCATGTATAAAAGCTATACCCTGTTTAAAATATACATCACATTCCACTTCACTCAATTTCCTTAATACTAGCCCTATTACTGTCTCTATTGTTGTTGTTGTGGTATTCAGCCCTAAGACTGGTCTGATGTTAGCCTATCCTGTGCAAACCTTTTCATTTGCGCATAATTAACACATCCTTCCTAATCTTCTTAGCGTATTCCATCCTTCGCCTCCCTCTTCTGATATTAACCCACACACTTTCCTCTAATGTTAATTTTAGAAGACCCTCGTGATTCAAAACGTGGCCTATTAATGTATCTCTTCTTTTCGTCAAAGTCCTCCATATTATTCGCTCTTCCCCTATTCTGTTAAGAACTTCCTCGTTAGTGATTCTATCCACCCCATCATTTCATTCTCCTGCAGCACCACAATTCAAAGACTTCTATTTTTTTCCTGTCTGCAACTCTTATCGACCACGTTTCGCACACATATAGCGCCACGCTCCATACCAATATTTTTAGCAATGATTTCCTAATATTCATACTTATATTAGCTGTAAGTAAATTCCTCTTCCTTGCCTGTGCTATCCTACTCTAGGTATATGCTGCCCAAGTTGCATAATTCCTTAACTTCCCAAAAAATATCCCTTCCCATTAATCTCTATAATGAATAATTGATCTTTTTTTAAAATTGTTTCTCACTCTTTGGGCAGGCCCGAATTGTTCTATTTCGAAATGAAAATTTTCCTATATCAGCTCTCTTTTTCTTTTGTCTATTCTTGCACGAGTGATCCTTTTTAAAAAACGTAAAAGTGAGGTAAAAGAAAGCCTTTAATATTTCTCCAAGCCGGTTCGCTGTTGTGTGTTCTGAACAATGCACAAAGTCGAGCGCGTGACATAGTTTCTGCCTCATTATCTCCAATTCTACAAGATAATTTTAATGCCTTTTTCTGAATTTCGTTCAGTGCCTGAATGTGATCAGTCCTATTTTTTGGGATAATATTTGCAATTCATCACTATTTTATGTTCACTTGTCTCCTTTCTGAACGTTTCAAGAGCCTTCCACTCTGGTTCGTGAGTGACATTCCGCCAGATAAAGCCGACATCTAATCAAGTAATGTTATCTGAGCGCAATTGTGCGAGTCAGATTCGCCGAGAGGAGCCATCACGCCCAGGACAAAAGGAACGTTTCTTTTTCTGTTTCCCCTGGCTCTGCGTTTCCTGAATATGAGAGAAGGCACGGAGGGAGAGATGTGGCACAAGGTCAGCCAGGATGAGGCTGAGGATGACCACAGCCACGTCACGTCTCGTGTCGTCTCCCACACTCTTCCCCGAACACAATCGCGGTCATTCTTTTCCTCTGAATGGAAGAAAAAAGTATGGTGTCATTCCTCGTCAGCAATAGAATTCTCAGGAAGCAATCCTTATCACTACCGGGGACTTATCCTTAATAAATCTATGTCACTGACAAACGTGATTTTCAGTTACTTAAATACAATATTGTAGTACCCAATTTTATAGTTTTATAATAAATAAACAAACGACCAATAAGTCATCATATATTTTTATCACTATTTATTCAAAAGCGACGTTTCGTCTCCTTCTTGAGACTTTCTCAGGCGTACTACAAACATAACATTACAAGAAATTAAATATGGGTTCTATATTACAATTTTTAAATTGATACATTAATTAATGTAATTCCTTACATGTACATTCAGTTATCTTTTCGGCTGAGGGACTCAAGGAGTAAATATGGTGAATTACTAAATTTTTACGTTTTGAACCATGTTTTTCTTATACTGATCATACCTCTGATAAATTCCTCCTTCGTCTCGAGTTTCTGTAGCTTTGTCGAGTCAACGAGTGGTGGCACGTAAGGTCATCCAAGGAAGGGATGAACGAGGAAGAGTTAACTAAGGCCCCCTGTTATACACCTCAAATACAGTCTAAATGACTGAGGTCCGAGCACAACCATGGCGACGCTGACCACTGCACCACAGCCGGTCGGCTCAGGGAGAGTTGCATTGGCGTGACAGGTACAGGGCTGCCAACATCGCGTGCCCGTCCTTCACGTGCAGACTCTCTAACAGTCGACATTTATATTGCCTGGCATCTTTACAAGGAAGTCTTCAATGAAACATCTTTCATCTTAAACCCGTATTCCGCTAAAGCTACTGTGAAAGAAACTACGAGACGTGGAGACTTTGGAAAATAACTTATCTTCCTCTTGCTGAAGAGGAAAAAAATTCCGTGTATTCATCTTATACAGGCTGTTAAAATATGAACAGTACGAATTGACTAGAAAAATGGTCCTCCACTGTCAATTATTCAGTCTCTATATGAAATAATTTAGCATGACCTTTTTCTTTTTTGGCGATGACGATGAACCCGAGTTCGGTATCTAACCTTTGATAGAATGGAGGGAGGAATGTGGAAGGGATATTTTTAAAATTCCCAAACGTACACGTCAGGACCTGGCCCTTCCCCACCCCGAAAAGTCCACGCCCATTACTAACAGTAACGTCGCAAATATTAATTCCAATTATTTTATTACAATATTCTGTTATTAAAATATTTCTAATTTAGTAATTTAAAGATCTTATCATTCAAATATTTATCATTTGATAAAAAATCTTTCAAGTATATTTAAAGACTTGAATATATATACGTGTTCTAACAGTCTATGATATCACTAGCTGTACAGAAATCGCGTTTTAGACGCTTTACGCCGGGACTTTAACTGCACCAGTTCCTTAATTTTTCTTTTTCTTTATTCCTTATTAGAAATCCTATCCATAAGACCGTTGAAATATTATTTATTGGCAAAAAGAAGGAACTCTCACAGTTGAATTGTCGAAGTTCCATTGGATCACTCAGCCAGCTGCCCCTTAAAACAGGTGGAGACAGCGGAGAAGGGAATGCTGTGACCCCACATAGCTCGACCTACCCGATGCAGGGTTTAAAGGGTTCTCCCAGCATCTCTTTTAGGTGAAACACCAGGTAGGATCCTTAAACTACAGTCTTGTGGCCCTTGCTCTATCTTCCGCGTCTCCACTTTTCAATTCCCTTCCTATGGGAATTTACTGTTTCAGGATCACCTCATGTAGCTTGTTACACAAAAGAAAATCTGCCATAAAACAACTATCTCAGATCGTAAATTTGCTTGAAATACCGGGGGCTGCAAACATATAAAATAAATAAATGTTTTCCTGTTAGGCGCCGCGTGCAATAAAGCAATACTTGTTGAGTTATTGTTTATTTATTCAATTCTGAATACAAGCAAATCATTTTGAACCAAATCGACAGAAGAAGGTCGCTCGGCCTCCAGCGATCATTATACACTTTTCCAAAATCACTAACAAATTCACCTATTATTATTATTATTGTTAATAATTTTGTCTGAATGTAATAAGTTTAGTAAAGAATAGTTGCATAATATGTTATATATAGTAGTGTAGAAATTGCCGTCTGGGAAGCTTATCTCGAGGTATTTCACACTGTCGCTAGTAAATGTCCATCAAGATGGCCTCGTTGCTGGCGTTTAACCTGAAACGAGAGTTTATCTATGGTTTGAGATAAAACGCCGGTTTCTTCCCAAAGGCGTCACGGTTATTTCTAAAGGATGAGCCAGGAAATCCTTGCGACACACTCGCTCGTTTCCTCGCTGTACTTTACATCATTCAACTCGCCTTGACGCCTCATTTAGTCTTGTATCAAAATCAGGAAGAATGAATCATTGAGACGAGGTTTCAAGATTACTCGACATTTTTCCATCCTTGATTAATTATTTCAATTTCTACAGTGTTAGCTTTGAACTTTGCTCTGTTTCCTAAAAAATTAAAATCAGATTCAATTATCTATATATTTTGCCCGTTTAATATACCATACCATCTGTATCTGAGGATTTCAGTAGAAGAATCAAACTAGCTAATAGAAGTTATTATGGTCTCCAAAGACAATTCAATTCTAGATTACTCTCCCGTAAAACTAAATATATATTGTATAAAAATTTAAATTGCGCCTACATTAATGAGACTTGATCTCTTACGGAAACTGATAAACTGAGTCTAGGCACATTTGAAACGAAAACACTTCGGAAAATATATGGACCTGTCAAAGTACCAGAGATCTGGTGATCAATTGTGTTAATCGCCTGATATTGTACAAGTAATAAAAGTTTCCGTGTTGAGATGGGTGGACCATGTTACAAAGTAGATGGGAAAAGAAGAGTGGGACGCCAAAAACTGCATTGGATGGACTGTGTTGTGAACATCATGAGACTGTGTGTCAAGATCTGCTGGACTAAAGCAAATGACAGAGACCAATGGAGGAAAATCATGTAGGAAGCCGAGGACCGTTCTGGGCTGTAGATGACTATGATGATGAGCGATATTAATTAAAAAATGGGAAATTTTAAATATATTTTACGAAATATTGCATTTTCTAATTTTTTAAGCGTTCTTTTTGTAGTGAGTTCCTGAAGAAATTTGCATCATGAAATCCAAATTGAGAGGACGATACTCTGTAGAAATTATATACCTCGGTTTGACAGCAAAAGTGGTCGTTAATCTGATTTTCTCTTACAACTAGTTTTCTGACTTTAAAATTTATGATAAATAAAAAGACGGCCAATAAGTCAGCATATAAATTTGTCACTATTTATTCAAAAGCGACGTTTCGTCTCCGTTTTGGGACTTCCTCAGGCGTACTACAAACATAATATTCCAATAAATTAAATATTGGTTCTATGTTACAATTTTTTAATTTATATATAAATTCATGTAATTCTTCACACAAATTTATATGCTGACTTATTGGCCGTCTTTTTATTTATTGATTTTCTTCTTCTTATTATTATTATTATTAGGTATTCTGACAGGTCAGAGGACTTTGATTCTTTTACAAAGTCTCAGCTTCTACGTTCCTTAATAGGAAAAGTCCTTCTTGTTTTTGGAGGTCATGATACAAAATGACGTCTCTCCACTGCAGGTTGCTCCCTCTCTCCCTCCCGCCCCTGTTAAAAGTCTGTGCAGCGCATTACCGGTCTTCCTACAAGGTCCTCCGCCTCGCTGCTGACCTCATCACGAGTGCAGCTGCTGACGCGTAGGTAGACAGATTAATTAAAAGTCCCACCAGCCTCAGAGATGGACCGCGTCAGGATTTCACCAACTTCATCATAGATCGTACTTTATGTCGCCAGCGAGACTCAGTAAAGCCTTTACACAGTTTACATCCTTTAACGTCCTTTTATTCGACACTGACTGTACAAATAATTCCTGTTGCCTTTTATCTCTCAGAACAAATTTAAATAGTTTAGCAAGACAAGCTGACTACTTTATACCACAAGGAGGACGTCCGATCTCGATTCCAATGTTCACCACGTAAACAAGACCTGGACGTAGGTTCCACCCCCATACACTTGAAGACCTCACTCGGGAGATTCGTCCTTATCGGTGTTCCGTGAAATGACAATGGCTGATGGTCCGTGGGTTCTCGTGGCTTTACAGCACGGACCAATGGCAAGGCGAGTCCTCGCCGCTGCTCCTTATAGGGCCTCGTCTCCCTCTCTCTATCGTTTCTGAGTCATTCTCCTCCGTCCTCGGTGTCCCAGATCCTCAACGCAGTCTCTCCTTATTTCTGTTTACCCTAATTCGGTAGCAATTCACCCACTGGGCGGAGAAGTCTCCGTCAATATTTTTGTTTTTCTGTTTCAAACGTCAGCATGTTTCTTTCTTTACCTACAAGCTGGTTGCCCGGCGATGCGCGGGAATTAATTTATATTAGCCCGCTACAGTACTTAATTCGACAGTAATCTCTTTGTCAGTACGTGATTAAACCATGAGCAAAAGCGTTCACATTTTTTTTAAGATTTACCTCTTCACGCCCCCCTGCCTTATGACGTCAAACCAACGACAACATGACTCAGCCTCTTAGTCTACTGATACCTTAAATAAACACATACATCCAGAAAAATACAGAGAAACAGGAGAACCATCTCTTCGGTCTGTTCACCCTGACGCAATCTGTCAAATAATGCTTACATTTCATTTAAATTGCAATAATTAGATTAAAATGATGAAACCCTTTATAAAGCCACAATAAAACTTAATTTTAAAATTAGATTGAAATAAGTCAGGTTAAAGCAGTAGCTACTATATCCCACATCCCACCTTTTTCAATTACATTCCTATGCTATTAAAGGAGGGTTGCCTCTTTCTGCATCACCCTCATGTAGCCTGTTACATGCCTCCACCAAACAATTTTAATCTATTCAATTAAAACTACTGGGTTTAATGGAAACAAACGGATGATTTTTATTTCCAGGGCCCAAACGTACTTTACGTAGTAGTCATGAGTCTTCTAGAAGAATTAAGTAACACTAACCTTCGATCACATTAAACAAAACAATAAATATTAAGGATTTTGGGGGGTGGTGTATGTGTATTTGGATGGGGGGGTAAGAGGCTACATGAGGGTGATCCCGAAATAGTCAACTTGCCTTTAATAGAATAGGAAAGGAATTGAAAGTGTGGAATGTCGATGGTAGAGAGCAAGGGTTGACTAGGGACCTCCGGGCTATAGTTTAAGGATCCTACCCGGTCCTTCACCTAAAGTAACATATGGAAAACCCTAGAAAACCTACATCAAGTATGTATGGCTCTTGAGTACTATTCTCACGCCCTTCTGAATGACGGGAGATGGGTTTGCTTTGGGGTCGCAGCATTCACTTCTGCGTGTCTCCGCCAATTTTAGGAGGCAGCTGGTCGACTGATCCAATTTGATCGGCGGACAACTTTTACCGTATGCGCAAGGTCTTCGATCCCAATACACACAACTCCCAAAATAGACGAAGGTGCCTCGGTACGTGTAAACCTTGAAAAAAAATTAGAGAGAGTTATGAGCCCCGCAATCAATCTTGAGAGAAACTCTTGCGAGAGGAAACTCCCACAGGTATCTCCTAATAAAAAATAGGCATGTTATTTTTATAATTTATGGAAATCTACAACTTAACCATATGCACCTTAAAGTAAATAATAAACACGAAGTAATATAACGTAATTGTTATAAGTGAAAAGTGGTTTGAAGTGTATCCTCTGCATCATGGATATTTTGACGTAGGTAAAGCTGAGCGTTTCCGTATTTATCTGAGCGGTTCACGAAGAGCGTTACTCAGGGCTTTTATTTATAGTGATGATTAGGATTCTGTCATTTCTTCGCTTTATGTTTCCAATAAAAAAAACTTAACGTTCTATTAACTCCAGCTAGTAAATTCTCTAATTCTTTCGGAAGAAATTCTTCAGATTCATGCCTGGATAACATAAAATCGTTCGTATTGGTTTGAAATTAAAAAATACTTATATAATATAGTAATTTGTTTGAAATCAGTCTCAATTCATTAATATTATTAATATTTTAAAAAATATCTATATTACCAAAAGATTGTCAACGTTACCAAAATTAAAAATTTCAACTTGTTAATCACTGAAGTATGGAAGAATCTGCTCTTTTTTATTTTAATCTTAATGTTTGACCCTAATAGATGAAAATTGACAAATTATTGACAAAGAGCGATGCTGTTTTGATCTCCTTGACCCGTTGATGGTCCCGCATTGCGGCTTCCGGAAGCCAGATTCCCAAAGCCGTTTGATACGGAACTTCCGGCGTCGAGACGCCCGGAATAGCTGCAGAGAGCAGACACAAGAGACGCATTGGAAATAGACAAGGCAACTGCCTTCATTACACTCCATTAGATGGGAAATGCGACAGAGCGAAGAGCGTGTTGTCGGCCTGCGACGGTCAGATAGCAGGTAGCAGCGGCTGTCCTAGGAGCAGAGCACATCTGTCGGCCATACCACCATTTAACTTAATACATTTAATGGAGATCAATCAATGCATCATTACAAGAAAATTAGTATGATTCATTAATTACAGTGCAACATGTCAACTAAGTTCGATGCGATGCCAGCTTTTATGATATATTAATAGTTAAATTGATCTGATTTTTTTGAAAAGGAATGAGTAAATAGTCTTGTTAGTCAGAAAAGAAAAACCCCATTGAAACATCTTCAGATGCGATAGCTACTGTAAAAGTATTGAAAATCCTACCAAATCCAGAATTTACAAACGTGACATCATATTACAATTATTTGAAATTTTATGCAACTTTACTGACAAACTGAAGAAGTATATCTGTCATTCGATAAAACATGGCAACTATTATAAACGTTTTATTTTTAACCATAAATGACCAAAATGAAGATAATTTATCAGGATTATAAACTGATTTCATAAATGATTCTCGCTTCATCTACAGACCAATCTACCTGATGACATCGCGGAAATTTACCTGCTACTGTTGTCACTGTCAAAATGTGGAGCCCTGAGTTTGAAACCTCACTGTGTCCGTTCGGAATGACCTACGCTATTGTGAAAGGTCTCATTTTACACAGAATTTAATGCCATTTTATCATATGTGTATAAATTGTTAAAGGCATTTTATACATACGTTTTGGCGAAAAAACTGCAGAAAGTCAGTTTTTTGTCTTTTTTCATATAGCTTGACTTTGATAACTCATAGATTTCAAACTGTTACTTTAAATGGTCTGAAAATTTAGCAAACGTCAGTGCAAACACTTCCAATCGCAATATTTGAATCATCCGTGGGTGTAACGTTCTTTTAAATTAATGAATTAGTGGACCTCTACTAACTCTTGGGCAGCGCATCGCAGAAGAGTGGGACAATGTTTCTCTTGTAGCGGTTGAAAGTCATAAATATAAGCTTCATTGATGTAGAAACGCTACAAAACTTTGTACGATTTTTTAAAACGTTCTGGGAGAAAGGAAAGGTTCATTGCAACGGGAGGGAAAAGTAGGGTGGCGCCCCTGCCCGATGGTCTAGCTCCGACCTTTGTCCGCCGCTTTTCATGGTTGTTTGTTTACATATCATAAAATGGCATTGCGTAAAAGGAGACTTTTCGCAATAACGCAGGTCATGCCGAATGGGAACAGTAAGTTTTCAAAATCAGGGCGTTGGTGATTGTCTCCACAGTCGTATTACGGTGACGTCATTCACTTACATGCACGGTAGCAAGTAATACCTTTTTCTTTCGAGGAAGACCGTAGTCAAGTCCGCTGACCTACCGTAGGATCAGAGAAGAGTCTCGAGAGCTGCTCTGGCAGTCAGACATGGCGGCGGCGACGTGCGTGGAAACGGATACGGTGCTTTAGAACAATGCTGCAGGGCTCGTGTTCCCTTTCTCCGACACCATAACCCTCATTTCTCTTAGCACTTGCGAGATTATTAGATGTTCCGACAATCAATTCTGTACCATGTATTTAAAGTCATAAAAACTTACTCAATATCAAATTTAGCACTGATGAATCAATACAAAATTAAATAAAACAATTTTTATACTAGCATGTTATTTTAAATGTACACCGCACGACTTGAGTTACTGCTTCCGTAGATGTTGTTATGCGGTTCCGCAGTTTGACCATTCTCACTAGAAGTGGAGCCACATGAAATGAGTCTAACCTTCCGTAAGGAAAAGTCAGATTAGGGAACTAGCCCCGGTGACTGATATTGATGTGGGGCTGAATCATTTTATCCGTAGCCGAGGAAGCCTATTTTTCAAACGCCCAGAAACTCTTAAATGTCCTCATTTTACAGTGAATTAGGACGGGTTAATACGTGAATATTTATAAATTATTGAAACCGGTGATCTTTTTGAAACACAGCTTACAATTATGTAAAGGTAAAAATATATATAATTTATCAGCTGATATATTGATTAAATAATAATATTGCTAGAAATAAACTGTACGTAATTTCAATAAATGAGTTAAATCAGTCACTTTGTCAGTTTTTTTATAATTTAAATATTACACATTTTCGTCTCTTATTTGACACTTCTCAAGGTAAAAATTTAGCTGTATATGGAACCTCACTCCATGACTCCTTCAGCCTGAAGAAGTCTCAAATGAGAGACGAAACTTGTAATATTTAAATTATTAAGAAAACTGACAAAGCGGCTGATTTAACTCATTTATTGTATATTTAATTGTCAGATACAATATTTAATTGTGTGTAACCTCCTTAAATGTTTATAAATCCATCAATATTAAAGTTTTTATGTTATAACCACAAAATTTATTAATAAATTAACTCGCTGGTCTGTTTACTTATTTATATTTTTCGCTGCTGTCACATCGCAATAAACTATAAAATGATAAGTGTATATTTGTCTGTATGTTTCTATATTCTTCATTAACATTTGAAACCCGCCGATAGATTGCAACAGTCTTTGGTTACACATATTCTCCAAATCCTGAAGACGTCTCCAAGGATTGACACGAATATTGGAATTAACGCCATACTCAATTCCACGCAAAATGGTGTCTACACTCTTTCGTATATACACTTACACTCAATCAATTATCTTCTGAAAAAAAAACGAACACACGGAAGGATGATAAAATGAAATACGAAACATTTTTAAACTACTTTTAACCACCTTTTAACGTGACATATTTCACGGAAGATTTCAAACTTGACTTTTGTCAGGAAATACCAAAGGGTGAAAAGCAAAAAAAGGCCAGATTTTTTAATCATTATAAATTTATTAATTTGCCTTACAGAAACGACTTGATTCAAGAAATCTTGTCAGTTGAAATTGAGTCCGCCTTGCTTTGTGTTGGGTGTTGATTAATTTTAAATGAGAATTGAAGTGGGCGAGTGTTTCGCCTGTAACTTGAGATGCGGAGATCGATTGCCGGGTAAAGTTGCTGACCTGGCCATCGAGAGTGTCGAGGGTCGCGTGGAAAGGGGGAGGAAGAGAAAAGGAGTCGATAGAGGAGGAAGCTCGGAGGCGAGGCGAAGAGGTGGAACTCTAAACCCGACCGACGAGGACACAATTGTTTTTTGTGGGCGTCGACTTTTAAACTGCCCACGGCGTGAGTGGGTCTAGTCAAGGACTTGCTCTTTAAAAGACCCAAATCAAATCCCACTCCTCCTCGGGCAACCTCACACACCGCGGCGGATATGAGAACAGGACGTCAGAGCAGGCTGATGCGGTTACCTCAATTCACTCAAGTCAGAGCCCTTTAGTAGCACGGATTAGAATTTCAAACGGTGGATGGTGGGATCTCCACAAAAACGTAGGACGGGTTGGAACAGGAATGGGGTAAGAAAGTATCTTTGATGACCTGCGAGAAGTAACTACTGTCGTCACTGTCAAAATAGTAGAGCCCATAGTTTGAAGCCTCACTGTGTCCATTCGGAATGACCTACGTTTTTGTGAAAGGTCTCATTTTACGCAGAATTTAATGCTATTTCATGATATGTAAATACAACATTTTTAAAGAAATTTTATACATGCGGTTTGGCGAAAAAACGGAAATAGTCAAGGTATTTTGTCTTTCTTTTATATAGCTCACCTTTGACAAGTAATAGATTTCAAACTATTTCTTCAAACTTTAGCAGAAGACAGTGCAACCCCATCCAAACCTATCCACAAAATTTGAATCATCTGTGTGTCTTACGTCTTTCTAAATTAATTAATTAGTGAACCCCTGCTAACTCTTTGACAGCGCATGCAGAAGAGTGAGACAAAGCTTTTCTTACAGCGATTGAAAGTCATAAATATAAATTATAAGCTTCATTGATGTAGCAACACAAAAAAAAATTGTACTATTTTTTAAAAAGTGTAGGGAGAAAGGAATGGTTCATTGGAGCGAGAGGGTGAAAGTAAGGTTGCACCCCTTCCCGCTGACCTTTCTCCACCGCTCTTCCTGCTAGATTTCCTTTAAATGACATTACTCATACTGCTCCCACATGTCTCCTAATAAACCTCTTATTGATCGCGAAAACAACATGATCCTTAAGGCCCATGAAGGACGGTGGAGAAATGTCAGCGGGCAGGGGTGCCACCCTACTTTCACCTTCCCGCTACAATGAACCTTTCCTTTCTCCCAGAACGTTTTAAAAAATCATACAAAGTTTTGTAGCGTTTCTACATCAATGAAGCTTATATTTATGACTTTCAACCGCTACAAGAGAAACATTGTCCCACTCTTCTGCGATGCGCTGCCTAAGAGTTAGTAGAGGTCCACTAATTCATTAATTTAAAAGAACGTTACACCCACGGATGATTCAAACATTGCGAATAGGATTGGAAGGGTTTTCACTGACGTAACTAAATTTTCAGACCATTTAAAGCAACAGTTTGAAATCTATGAGGCGTCAAAGTCGAGCTATATGAATAAAAGACAAAAAACTGACTTTCTTCAGTTTTTTCGCCAAAACGTATGTATAAAATGCTTTAAGAAAATTTATTAACATATGATAAAATGGCATTAAATTCTGTGTAAAATGAAACCTTTCACAATAGCGTAGGTCATTCCGAATGGGCACAGTGAGGCTTCAAACTCAGTACTCTACTGTTCTGACGAAGATAGTAATGAAATATTCGCGCCCATGACGTAGTGACTCCTGATTGGTCCCCGTCCCTTTACACAAAAGTACAACTACAAAAAATTACGCTAACTTTAAAAACAGCAAGAAAATAAATTATCAGTGATGTGAAAGTACAGGATCGCCTGTGGAGTGAGAAGGAAGAGGACTGAGCCTTTTTCTGAACGAGGTTATCGCCGCTTACAAGGCCGAGATTAGATTCTCTGCACATTACTCGTCCGCCATCACGAGAACAACAATATTCCTCGTTATATATATATATATATATATATATATATATTAAGTAATCGACCAAAATAACGACCAGGCCGGGATCTCCACTTGGCTCTTTACCATCCGAGTAGAGGTGCGATCCTCCTCCATCCCTTGTAGAACCCTGAGCTCGAGCTCATCGAAATTACAGTCTTCACCGCCTAATTTTAGGAATTCATTGAAGTTAGGATATTATGTTTAATGATTTTTAATAATAATAAAGAGATAATAAGACCCAGAATTGTAGTGTTGGATAATGTGAAGAGAGGAATGACTTACGAGAAGACGAGGGACGCCGCTCAGGACCTGGCAACTCACAGATCCAATTGACGCCGAGGATCTCGCTTTCAATTATTTTAAAACAATAAATAATCCTTGACCTTCTGGATGGCTGTGTTCATAGTAGGATGAGTGACAAGACAAGTGCTTGGCGTGTCCTTGCTCCTGCACGCAACATCATGGCGTCTCGTAATTACGATAGTAATTATGCTAATGAAGAGGAGGAGAAGAGGGCCAAATAAAAGCACAACTCGAGCTAACCGCCCGTGAAATTGGTACTTGGAGGAATAACCAACGGCGGCGGCCTTGCGAAACGGACTGACGAGCCCATCCTCAATAAATTCTTAGTGGAGAACAGCAAAATGTCCACGGACACACGTGCAGTCCAGTTACGGAGGAGAAAATTAGTCCATTGTCTGCAATGAATATCATTACGTTAACCGGATGTTCGATTCTCACTACGGTAGCGCTAGAGCTTTCTCACCAAGGATTTGCTTGCAGTTTGTACAAGTATATAAATCTGTATAAAAATATACAAACAAAAATACACTAATTTTTATTCTGCTCATTCATAACTAAACTTTTGGAACATACATAAAGGGTTTCTTTCATACAATAACGACTGAAGACGTCCCAAATAAAGCCCTACTCTGTATATTTAAAGCTTTCTAAGTAAATATTGTGATTGCTTTCTACGAAGTTGAAATAATGGAACAAAAAGTAATGTCACTTAGCTGAAGGTGTTTTAATCTAGCCATCGATGATCGACGGTGGACGAAATCGAAAAATTATCTTTTCCTAAATGGACGCCGCGTATTAAATGTAAAGGAACTGGATCTCGCTGCTTTCCCAGGAAAAATAAGGTCAGAAGTATTGCATTTCCACGCGCGGTTAACAGCGTCGGTGGCAAAGTCACGAATCTCTTCCACACAGCCAAATAAAACTGGAAAAATTCTCCACGAGATTAACAGTGACAAGTCTCAGAGCTGTGCAATCACTTATCATCCATCGCTTGGGATTAGTAAGGTCATTAACTGCATCTGCCTCCCTTTACTTGACCTCTAATGAATCCAGCTTTTTATGATTTACTTCCTTGGTTCTGCAGCTCGTTGAGGGTCTTGGTTTACCGTGTCGACTTCGGACTCTCATCTTACATGACACACCGGATTCACCAGCAGTCTTAACCCCGGTCTCCGTGAATGTGACGACACATACATCCAAGCCCGTCCAAGGGACCTCTGTGTTGTGAGGCAGGAGCCTCTAATCCTTCTAATTTAGCGACGATTATCTTATTTCGACTTGATGGTCCGCCAAGTCAGACAATGACTTTTCAGTCGACCCCGGAATTGTCACAGTGGAATTGTGAGAACATTTCCATTCTCACCGCTTTTCGGTGGTGGACGATCCTGCGAAATTTTTAGGGTGTTGGGATGGGGTAGTCAAGCGGATTTAGTATGTGAGGGAAAGATAATAATCCCTTGGGTTAAAAAAATCGGAGTCTCTTGTCAAAGATGCGTCTTGATCATTTTATTCTGTTACATAGTTTTGATAGGAGGAAACATGTTGTTTTGAAGGCTGAGAGACGAAATCAGAGTTTAAGCGTTGGTGAATTCTTTTTTTTTTGACACTGGTGGTGACTTATCACGATGGAATCTACTTTTTTGTGGAAGACTGACGCGGAAATAACGTCAACGAGGATTTCCTTTTGGCTTTGTAAGAAAATAATTCTTTAAATATTTGCTCAGCGCAAATACGACACTCAAGAAAATTTGAAAACTGACAGTGAGGAAAGTCCTCAACGCATGGAATTTTGTATTTCATTGTCCTTCCCGAAGCAGTTAAGCGACAAGATCTGAAGATATGAAGATTTAAATGGACAGTCGTCGTCGTCCAGAAGGAATTCCTCCTTGGTGGCAGGGTTTTAAAAAAGGAAAGGGCAGGTCGGCTGTTGACAAGTTTCCATATAGGAAGGAGTTGTCAACGGACGGGGGAATACAAATATCGCCATGTTTCTTCTTCTCCAGAAATGGCAAAGCTTTTTACTGAAAATAAAAACACACTCACTGCGGGAGCCTTCCTCAAGGTCTCGACAACCTTGGTTCTACCTCTGGAAGACGCACGATGTTATGATCACGGACTAAGGGGAAGACTTGTCTCATCAAGCTCTGGACCAAAACGACCATCTCACGATCTAATTAAATAAAATCTTTGCGTTTTTCCGTGTATAATTATAAGGTTTGATGATAAATGGAAGCCATCATCAGCAGTAGCTTCCATTCATGTTATCTTCCTGCCAGGCAGTTCTCGGGTAGAGGACGCCGACTTATCGCTTTCCCTTCCCCCTTTTTTTACAGACTGCTTGTGTAAATTTATCGATCCCGCATCTCACACGAAAGCCTCGCGTTTACGGATCTGCAGACATGTTTCGTCCCAAAGCCTTTGTCTTGTAATCCATATTTTCCACAATAAACACTGAATTACCTCTGTGTGTGTGTGTCACTTGGCCAACGGTGTAACACTAATGTGCTGCGACCCTTTTCAAGGATGTGACGAGCCGTGTCAGGGAGAATCAGTTGGTCGAGTCTGGTCGTTGAACAGTATTTACTATCTATCAGAAGATTAAACCTTTAGAAATCCCGTAAAGGAAGTTCATCTCAGGGAAGCTAGACGAATCTCCGACCACAAATGGAGCTCACCAACTCACCCTCTCCTATATACAGTAATTAATTTTAATTTTTAAATAATTTAATATATAGAAAAGTTCAGTCACCAAAAATGGCATACTCATCCATTCACTCAGTTATTGGTGGGCCATCCTCTGGAATATTTCCCTAACCTGCAATTATAATCACGACCTCCACTTCGCCAAATGCTTAATGCATCTTTTACTATCACACTCGAGTCTCTAAATTTACTCTGACTAGTTAGACTCTTTCCAACTGTACGATTACATTTTTAAGATCACCAACTGACATTGTCCCACCAACACTTGCTTATAAATCTCTGTTGTTCATATGAGTGAAGGTTCCCCCCGGAGAATAAATTTGAATATAACGTAAAGACATAAATTCTCCCTTCATAATAGGATAGGGCATGTTTAAAGAAAGGGTATGCTTGTTCACTACGGACTCTGAACTTTTACGGAGATTTGCAATCTCTTGCCAGAGAGTGAGAAACGTGAGGGAAAGTTCCAGTCGTAATCTAGAATCGCCACTTGCAACTAACTACACAGGGCTCAAAGCTCACATTTGATGGGGGAAATCCTCCATTGCTCTTCTGTTAATCAATTATTGACGTTGACCTGTGGACAAAATAAAAGTCAACGTTCGTACAATCCTATACGATCTGTAAACTTTAACGTTTTGTTCTGAAATTCAATTTTGCCATGGGAGAATACCAATTTTCGTTTTTGTTCATCGTCCCGGATTCCACGATTTCCTAATATTCACACTTATATTACCCGTAAGTAAATTCCTCTTCCTTGCCTGTGCTATCCTACTCTAGTTATTACGCTTCCCAAGTAGCACAATTCCTCAACTTCCGTCAAAATATCCCTTCCCAATCCAACAGCCTTTGTTATTCCACTGTTTCCCATACTACACTCTATTACCTTGGTTTTACCTCTATTAACCCTCATATTGAACACATTTTTCCAGGACCTCGTTCACGCCATTTATTATGGTTTCCAAGTCTTCTTCTGATTCCCCTAGTACCACAATGCCATCGGCAAAGCGTAGGGTTTTTATTTATTCTCCTTGCAGTATAACTCCTTTTCAATATCCCGTTTTGACTTGCTTCATGGCCAGTTCTATATATAAGTTAAACAGCATGGGCGTCAGACTGCATCCTTGTCTTACTCCTTTCTTGATTACGGCTTTCTTTTCTTGATCTTCTGTTCTAATTACTGCTGCCTGTCTTCTGAAGAGTTTGTGTGTAAGCCTCCTTTCTCGATATTTTATTCCGGTGCTCTTCAAAAATCTTATACGTTACATTTTATGTATTAGGAGATATGATGGAGATACAAATGAAACTTTTGTTAGTGTGTGACATAAGCGTCGCCGACATTGGTGCATTTGTCAAGAAGATCTTTTTTGCAGCCGCCACGAAGAAGTCTTTGTCTTGTTGTCTGAGGTATTTTCCCACAATTTCTTTGACATCCTTGGTGTTTGTGGAGCGTCTTCCGACATAATGCTGCCAGACGAATGAAGCTAAGGAGGTTTAAGCTGGTTTCGGCCTGCTTTTCGTTTCAGTGGCTTCTTCGTCTGAGTATCGTCCATGCTTTGCCTCTTTTCCACCCTCGTTTCATCATACGTTGGTGCCTGATATTTCGCGGGAGCCATTTCCGTACACTCGTTCAAGTTTCTCGAGCGGCTGGCAGCTTTACTCCGCTCTGCTCTGCTCCACGTTACGCCGCGGGCTCGGAATTCCATAATTACGTACGCAGAGTTGCTTGCTAATCTCTCTTCCGCCATGGCCTCCGTATTACTGAAAGAGAGAGTTACGATAAGACCTCGTCTGCAGATTTCTACTGCCACCTCCACCACTCTCAGGGTTTTAAAAAAATTCCTCCATTGCCGTTTCCTAAAACGCCGCCGTAAAAAAACTCCTCACCAGTCTACTCACCGATTATTATTATTATTTGTTGTTGTGTTGGAGTGCCTTTTACAGAGCGCCAACCTTCTGTGAAAGGAGAGAGAGAGAGAGAATTACGTCATGGCTATATATAGCTTCTGGCGACCTGTTACCTCATTACAGATCTCATTCCAGTCACTTCCTAACACACACACACACGTTCTCTTCAACAAACCTGCTCAAAGTACAAAACGAAAAAGGGGAAATTACACTGTTATTGGCGTTCAATGAAAATGACCGCTTTAACAATCACGTCGTTCCCTTTTTTTACTCGGAGGAAATTGATAACATAGCCAAAGCAGAATAATGTTAATTTAATGCAATTAAATTACAGAATTTCATCTCGTGAAAGTACAAAAAATGGGAGTACAACGTTTCTACATAAATTTGCTGCATCAGGTACTATAATAAAAAATCATAAATGATGTCTAAATTGAATCTGAGGAATAAACCAAATTTTAATTCGATCTCAACTTTCATGATGAGTCAATGCATTGTAATATATGTTTGTAACCTAACCTAATGTCTTTAAATCGTGAAGGCGTTTTGTGTATTTTAAAGATTAATTAAGGTCTGCTTTTAATTATAATTTGCTATAATACCTGATGAAAGGATACTCTAAAGAAGAGGAAATTACAATTTTATTAAAGTTGAATCAAAATGGCCGCTTTATCTCCCTTAGAATAATGCCGTAGCAAAGTATAGAGTTCCTTATTGCAATTAATTGAAATTTATATACTTCTTCAACCACGAATTGGAGAAAATTCAACACTATATATATACTATCAATTTAAATATGACTGGCGTCACTTGCCTCCGTCAAAGTAGTTTTGGCGGACATTTATTCTTTACAATAAAGAAATCACCCGATAAAGTCAAAAAATTCGAATTTAATCCAGTTATATTAAAGAATTGCACCTCACAGTAATATAATAATAATAATAATGAAGCCTCAACTAAACCTAGCCTAGGCACTTTTCCAAGTGAACCTGTCTAGGGTCGAGGAAGTCCACGCATTGTAATGTGTTTGGGACCTGAAAATACAATTTTTACACCTATTTAAATCAAAATTTTGTCTCCATGTTGTATTATAAAGGTATCCTTTTCATTATTTTTTAATAGGCATAACATTGAAGTTATTCTGATTTTATTAGCTATCCTTTTATTCTATACTTTTTTGTTTTAGACTGTCTATATGTTCTTATGTAATGTCGAAGAAAATACCTATAATTAATCTCTATACTTAAAACGATTTTTTTCACGTAAAACATTGTGAGGATTACTTTACATTTTAAAGAATTATTGTGACTGAAAACCTGGTTATTTTTATGAGTCGATAAATACATTAATTGCATCGATTATCTAATAGTAATACAGAGCAAAATAATTCTACAGTTATGGGTCTGTACAAAAAAGAGTTTTAGTATTTCTTGGTTGCGATTTTTTGTTGTCACGTTGGCACCTCGCGCTTAATGTATTTGATTGCAAAATGCTTGTACGATATCTCTGGTACACGAAGTTGCGGTTGCAGGCGGGGAAGGAGAATTCTCTTTCGCTGGCAAATATGGCGGATAATTTCACAGACATCGCCGCGAAACGCGAACCGGTTCTGCAAGTCTCGTGCGAACCTGAGCTCGGCTGCACCGTCTTCAATTATTTACCCGCCTCGCGAACCGAGGAAACCGGATTTAAACTCTGCTGCCTGATGACGTCGTATTACACCTCCAGAAACGTCAACCCATTAACAATGTCAACACTTTCTATTAATCACAACCAAAAGAAGGCCGCTTTAAAACCGAAAAAGAAAACACGTCTCTGGGAACTACTTAGTTCGTTTTTCTTTTTGTAGGAAATAAGGATTGCCTGGAGAAGCCCGAAACTAATGTACAGTATATAACAAGTACTCATTCCAATTTCAGTGCCTCTGTCCTCTTCTTTACACATAAAACGAATAAATTATCCAATAAAACCAGTAGAATTTTAATTTAATGAAATTAAAGTAAAGAATTTCATCTAGTAAAAGTACAAAATATGAAGAACAACGTTTTTTCAACTTATGGTACTATATTAAAAAATACAACTAAATTTTAATTCAATTTGAAATTATATCACAAAAAATTGTATAACGAGAGAAATATATCAGCGAAGGCGTCATAAAATGGGATATTAATCAATTTTAGGTTTAATAATCACAATCTACATAATAAAAAAAGATGTATGTATGCATGTTTATTTGAACCTTTGTATATTATTTGTGTTGTTGTGGTATTCAATCCTAAGACTGTTCTGATGCTAACCTATCCTGCGCAAACCTTTTCATTTTAGCGTATTTCGTCCTTTTCCCCCTCTTCAGTTCACTTCCCTCTAATGATAATTTTACAAGACCCTCATGTCTCAAAACGTAGCCTATAAATCTATCTCTTCTCTCGGTCAAAGTCCTCCAAAAAGTTCTCTTCTCTCGTATATATTCTTTATACATATTTAAAACTTGCTACACACATTCTTTAAAAATACTGCGGTGAGGAAAAGACACCCCTAGGCCCAACGTCATAGTTGAAAGTAATAGGTAAATGTGTGACCAACACCAGAACACAGGGAAATCCCCCATATTTTATTCCCTGCAATATGGCGTCTATTTTTTCACATTCCATCAATTTCATCCTGCAATACAAACATCATCTTTGTAACCCTAAATACTGGTGAAAGGCTAAACACATATTCATGAATAGGAACGGAAATTTACAACGTCGGTACGTTTATTAATTATTTTTTATTTTGAATAAACGGTTTGGTTTATCTGACTATTAAATATGGATTTAATGAGTTAAAACAACCTTTTTTGTCAATATTTTTTTTATTTAAATATTAAAATATACTACGTTTTGTCTCTCATCTGTGACTTCTTCAGGTATAAAAATTGAGCTGTTCGTGGGGTGAGGTTCCATGAACAGCTAAATTTATATATCTGAAGAAGTCTCAAATGAGAGACGAAACGTAGTATAGTTCAATATTTACAAAGAGGCTGTTACAACTAATTTAATGTATATTTTTTATATTATCAAGCTTATTATTTGGGTTTCTGAATGATTTTTCTCTCTTTCGCTGATATTTATCGCAGAAGCAGCGTTACAGATTTCCGCCATTCGCCCACATTTATTACTTCATTTTCTCCGGGCGACAAATATAACACGTAATAGATTTGTTATTTTTCTCCGGATCGTGACGAGAGCGTGACTTGCATGGGTGACTGTTTCAATTAACAGAGATTTGCGTGGAATGTGGCGTCAGGTGTGACGTGACGTGACGGGGACGTGGCAACGCCGCAGCAAGTGGGCGCGCGCTGTCTTAGCGAGAAAACCGGACCAGCGACTCTGCAAGCGTGCCACTTTTGGCAGAGAACAGTACCAACCTGCGTCAGCTAAAGGAAATGAACCGTCCTTTAAAATAATCACATCCTGCTAAGGTCGGAAAAAATTAACGGAATTAATGGATCGAGGTCCAATCTAAAATAAATTTCTTTACCTCTTACTTCTTAATTTAAAAAAGAAATTTTTCTATGAAACAATTATTCTTCTAACCAGTCACAGACATCTTGTAAAAAAGAAAAAACAATTCAAAATACGAAAGACGTTTCAGTTAATCTTTATCAGGTTCTGAACCAAACTTCACAATTTTACCACAAAAAATTAGATATATTCAACGAATCGTAATGGAAAATTCGTAGCCAGGTCGAGGAAGTGTTTTATAACTAGAAGATAATCAACATTAAGAGGGTACAAATTAGTACCGAAACGCTGTTGTGATGTTAAATAAAGGTTTTTAATTAAATTATAAATAATGTTAATCCTCGTCAAATATATCTCATTATTTAAATGTTGTTGTAGTAGTATTGAGTTTTTAGAACCGGTTTGATTTATGCTAACCTATTCTGTGCAAGTCTTTTTACTTCCCACGTCCTCCTTAAACTTGTCAGTGTATTCTATCATTGCCTCTTTCGTTCACTTCCCTCTAATACGAAAACCCTCATGACGTGGCTTATTAATCTATCCTTTCAAAGTCCTCTATATTGTTCCCCACTGTTTCCCATACTACACTCCATCACCTTGGTTTTCCCTCTATTAATCCTCATGTTGTAGTCTTTCTCCAGGACCACGTTCATGCCATTTATTATGCCCAAATCTCCTTCTGAATCCCCTATTGCTACAATATCATCAGAAACCCTTAGGGTTTTTATAGAGATAAAATATTATACATAAAACTTAGAACTTTCCTAAAATTATAAAATATTAAGGATTTTGAAGATGGCAGCCATAAAATTTCTAGATAGAACAGTTAGCCTTTTACAGAAAGCAGTCAGCAGGAATTAGAATTGTAGGGCAAAAAAGGAGTAAGACAAGGATGTCTACGCTATTTAACTAAATATAGAACACGCGATGAAGAAACTTAAAAATGAATATGGAAAGGGAATCAAAATGCAAGGAGAAAAAAATAAAAACACTTAAGTTTGCCGATAATATTGTGGTATTAGGGGAGAAGAAAGAAGACTTGGAAAACGTAATAAGTGGCGTGAACGTGGTCCTTGAGAAAGTAGGATTTGAGAGAAGTGTGTGGGGTAAGAACAAGAGGGAGGCAAAGGATGGAATTCGGTAAGTAGATTAAGGGATGATGTGGGATGTGGTAGCTGTGTAGAAATGACGATGCTTATGCAGGATAGCTTAGCATGGATTAGACCAGTCTTAGAACAACATTAAAAAGGTAAAAATCAATTGTTTTTGGTTGCCTTTTATCAATTTGATGTTGATATTAAACGCGCAGGGAAGAAGATGGAGGAGCGTTGTCACTGTCTGTGACGTAAAATGTTTACTGTACTCTGTGGACTCGATTTGTGCATATTTGAGGTTAGGGACTATGAGAAAAAGATGGACTTGCAGAGGAGAGAAGAGGTTTGTTCACACGACGTTATCGTCAACATTTGTTGACGGTTAAAAGATTAATAAATATATTGCCTACAAGTCAGACCACGGGAGAAAACTTCAAGCTATATATTTCACGTTCGGTTTTGTATTAGTAAGTTCCCAGCGTGGAAATCGTGTCAAACTTCACCCCTTAGTTGTCGAGGGAGGGTAAATCACTTGGAGCAAGGTCGCTGGATATTTATATCTCCACGATTTGGTCGCGATACTGCATGCGTTGTATCGACTTCCTTCCACTCTGCACGCAGCGTCTTCCACCAACTGCCACAAATAATGTCTGTCTCTCATCTCAGGTTTACTTGTTCTTGCACTAGGCGATTGTGAGATCAGTGGCCTTGACATTCTCTGCAGGAGATAAGAGAGTTACGAACCTCCTCACAGATTAGATAATAGTTACCTTTCAAAGTGTGGTCTTTTCACAACGCAAATCTCCTTATTCAATTTTTAATATGCAATATTCTCAGCGCTATTAAAAAAAAGCAATTCTCGAGAATACAGTGAGACCAACGCATTTTCGGCTTTAATCTGGCATCCTATAAGATATACATATAAACAAGCATACATAAACAATGTTTCATCCTTATATTTGGACACCTTCAGGTACAAAATTCTTCAATATGCAGCCCAGAAATACTTCTTAATAAATAACTCGAGATATGAAAATAAAAGCTGTGTTTTTGTGTACAAAATTAAGAATTAATGACCCGTATTTCCGACATTTTCGAATAATTTTGAAGACTATAAACAATAAATAAAAAGACAGCCAAAAAGTCAGCATTATATATCCTCAGGCTTAAAATTTAGCAATACATTATAATTCCTCCTTGATTCCCTCAGTCGGGAAGATTATTGAATGTACATGTGAAGAATTAATCATTTCGGCCGTAACCTTGAGAGGCTGGAGGTGGTTCATGTGCGACACCAAATTCTTCACATGTAAATTCGAGATCGAATCAGGAATGTGTGTGGTTGAGAGACAGTCTTCAATGTTGAAATTGTTTGAGAACTGAATGTCACAAAAAAAGAAATGAAAGAAGAAATAACTTGGGCAGTTGGAAAGCATGAAAGTTGGAATTTGGTAGCTTGTGAAACGTTGAAGAACATACGGACTGATTGAGCATGAAGCCAAATTACTGAGACGCCCCAGGATTTTCTAAATCAGTGGCGAGATCATAGAGAAGAGATCAGGATGAACTTTTTATTTCCCTAATCTCCTGACAAGAACTGAAGGTTGACATCCGATCTTTGAGCCTCCCAATGAGATTTTCGCGTTCCACAAGTGAGTCTATACATTTTTACAGACCAACATGGACGGTTTTATAACGTGGACAGTAGAAATGTAAGATGACTGGTTTATTTTTAAATGTGGAAGCTTTAATAGATCAATAAAGGAAGGAAAGACGGCAATTGAAGTTAGACAGACTCTGGAGCCATCCAGCTTCAGTGATGGAACGTCACAAGTAACTAGGAATGTCTGGACCAGCCAACCTACAAGGATAAAAACACATTCAATTTACTTCTAAATTATCACCAAAGCTCTGTTTGGTTTAAGTGAAAGGACAAGCAATTAGAGGACAATTTTTTTGGCACGCGTTTCTGTTATCGGCCAAGTTGTGGCGACACGCACGACAGTTAACTGCAATCCCCGGCCTTTTAGGCTCACACAGATTATCACACACGATGGCGAAGCAACGTACACCTCACACGACATGGCGCAGCTCCGTATCACTCAGACCTTGAAAATATCCTCGTTAATTGCGCCATTTCGTCGAGTAACGGAGGAAAAGTCGTAAAAGAACCCCTTCCTCTCCTCTCCCTGAAATGCTCCGTCAGTAACTAATTAACAATTGTAAAACGGGAACGCCGCTTTCAAAATTAATGGCTACCTTTTTCACAAAACGTCTACTGTGATAAATCACTTTTGACACCCTGCCACAGTCACCGCAGCAATCAATGAGGCAAATTACTTGTGAAAAAACAGAAGATGTAATAACTCTGGTTGGCAATGATCCCAGTCATCTGAGGAAGGGCGAGAGTCTGACTTACCTCATTGTGTAGGCAGCCCAACCTTCCCAGATCACACTAAATCTAAACTGTGTTCCGTGAGGCCTGAATAAATGTTGGAATGATTTTGATTTGAAACAAAAATACAAATACCCCAATATTTCAAAACAAGCTATAGTTTTACTTCCGTTTTCTACAACCCATTTATGCGAAGCGGGATTTTCTTATTATGCTGCAATGGAGTCAGAGTGCAGAAACACTCCAGATATTAGAATTAAACTTATATCAACAAGTCATGCAATTCAAGGACCAAAAATCATCAAAGTCATTAACTGCTTTATGAATTCACATTTTTACGTTTATATTATATAACACTTTCATGTTTAAAAATAATTACTAAATAAAAATTAACTTTTTATATTTTTATAAATACGAATTTTCAAAGTTAAAAAATAAGCCAAATATTCCGTTAAAATGTCTGATTTTTGGAAATGTTCCATTGCAAAAAAAAAGAAGTTTGGGAAACCCTGTACTTAATAATCCGACTATCCTAATTACCTCGTCTAGTACGAGCTGAGTGTCTTCTGTCATCACTGTTGGACTAACAGCTCATTCAAGCATCTGGACTTTCCAGGTATAAATTATGAATATTCACGGGCTTTCTAAGCGGGTCAAACATTTCTGAGTGACAGATCACGCCATTCATACGTTGTGTAATAAGTATTTGGCCCCAATTAAGAAACCAGAGACTGTTTTATTCCAGTGCCAGGCTTTCCCATATTTCACACACGAGTGTACAACCTGAGGGATTATTCTATATCCTTAGTCCGCAGAACAACTGATTCCTTGTTCTTGGATATTTTTTGCTGCAGCGGGAAATAATTACAGTATTTGCAATGGCGCTGCGACCTTGAACTGGGACAATGTTAACGTGTCACGCTTCCTGTGCGTTACCTAACTCAGACATATGCACACACACACATGGTGTCAGCATGATTACACCCACCAAAGCCACTCAATTGACTGGTATGACTCTCCTTCGTGATAGCTGGATTCCATTAATATGCTTATCAATTATTCGCACCCAAAGGCTTACTTTTTCTCCTTTTCTGACTTCTAAATTTCTTTCGCCACTTTCCAATATTCTAATAACATACACGCTATCAGTTAAATATCATCTGAGATACAGTTCAAAAATAACTATTATTACAACAAAGTTTTCGGACTTTAAATTTACAATAAATAAAAAGACTACTAATAAGTCAGCATGTAAACTTTGTATTTGTATTTATTGTTGGCCCACACTTGTCCGGTGGCAGATACAAAATGAAATTACTTAAACATAAATACTCCTAATCTAAAAAAAATAACCATAGTCCTTTAAAATTTCTATAGCCCTGAAAGAAAAAAAGAGGAACACTACAAGAATTATATTATCTTAACACTTCACTTCACTTTGGCTTTAACATTTAAATTCGAATATGCTTTTATATTATTGAGGATAACCTCTTCACTTTACACGTTTTTTGAGATTTGTCCTGAATTTATTTTCATAGAAAGGGATTTCCTTCCTCCAAACATTTCCTGCTACAGGTAAATTGTTCCAGTCCTTGACGGGAATGAGAATTTGCCAACATCTGTTTTTTGCTTTCTACGTTTTACTTTGAATTGATGATCTCATCTATCTATATAACTGATGGACCTAATTCCAATCCATGGTTCAATAATATTTTCGGCTGTCAAGGAGTAAATATGATGAATTGTTAAAAGGAGCCGAAAGTCCGCTTTTGAATAAAAATTGATAAATTTATATGCTGACTTATTGGCTATCATTTTATTTATAATAAATATTGTTATTTCTCTGATTATAATAACTTAAATTTATGTGAAGATAGGCGAGTTAACGTCCGTCTTATAAAAGAGTTATATGACGGTAAATCAAAAGGAACCATTCAAAATAGACTTCTTTCAATTAATACAACACGCTTCGTCTTCGCCTTTGGGACTTCGTCATGTAAGGTTTTTTGAGTATTAAATAATTGGAAATGCAGTCAAATATTCCAGTAAACCAAATTACTTACAATGTAGTTAGATTTATCCGTTGACTATCCAAGTCTGTTATTAGTTTTACTTTATTGAAAATTATGTTTCATATTGTCATTTTTTTTAAATTTAAATATTACAACGTTTTGTCACTCATGGAGTGAGGTTCCATTTGCAGCTAAGTTTTGTAAGTTTAAAATCTATATTTTATATTTAATTTTTTTTTCATGACATTACCCTATGTGATCTATTCTAATTTTCTTTCCAGTACCTGAAGAAGTCTCAAATTAGATACAAAACGTTGTAATACTTAATATTTAAATTTAAAAACTGACAAAGAGGCTGATTTAACTCACTTGTATATTTAATTGTAAGGTAAACTACAATATTTTTCTGACCTTAAAATTCACAATAAAAAAGACGGCCAATAAGTCAGCTTACATTTTATCACTGTTTATTCAAAAGCGACATTTTGTCTCCATTTTAGAATTCCTCAGGCGTAAAAATGGAGACGAAACGTCGCTTTTGAATAAATAGTAATAAATATATTGGCCATCTTTTTATTTATTTTCAAATAAACTATTTAACAAAGTTACGTATTGGAAATTAATACTGATTTTATTCGTTTTTTGTGTATCGTTACCTGAAAAAGTTCACAAAGATGGATGAACGTCGTATTTATAAGAACTAAAATTAAATAACTTTGAAAATCATTTTTCAGAAATTAACTAAATTAATAAATGAAAATGCGGACAAATATGTCCGGAAACAAATTTAATTAACATTTAATAAATATAAATACAACGTTTCATCCAAATTTGTGGTCTTCTTCAGGTACCAACACAAAATAATTATAAAATTAATATTGATTTTGAGGACATAAAAATGGTTAAATATGATCTACAGATTAATAAGTCACGTTTTGAGACATGAGGGGCTAGCAAAATTAGCATTAGAGGTACGTAAACAGAAGAGGGAGGGTGGGAGGGTGGAATACGTTAAGTCTTGCGCAGGATGGATTAGCATGGAACAGACCAGTGTTAGGACTGAATACCACACAACAACAATTTTCCATATAGTAAAATAAATAAACACCTACATTTTTAAATGGATAAACTAATTACATGACGAAAGCTTTCCAATCTTCATTTATTGACATGATTTAATACAATTTAATGTCAGTCATATTTTCCAGGAGCGTTCACCACAATACAATTACAATTGTAATACTTTTATAAAACAGGATTTTTAAATATAATACAAGCATACATTTTTAGGTTCTGGATTATTACACTGGTGTTCTAGCTTACGCCATAAAATTTCAAATTACAATTCTAATTAGCGCCTCATCGTATTCTGCGCCTTATGAATAGTGTCAAAGTAGGTAAGAAACGTAGTGTTTTGCTGTTTGTATCAATTTCAGTCTCAATGCAGCCGTTATATTTATTCATTTTAGATTTCAGTCTGTCTTTAGTCCATACTTGAAGTTGTCTCGTTAGCTTTGATACGTGTAATTTTTAGTATGCGTTGCAAACACGTGTATAGAGTCTTTGACTCCTATAATCTCTGGGGGCTCTTTCACTTGTCTGTAAAGTGAGATGGTGCAAAGACATGGAAAGAGCAGCCCAGCCGCTGTCTGTCTGAGAGAATTGCGACGCCATTGTTGATCGACAATACCCTGGCCGCCATTGTCGAGTTAGTGATGTGGTTCCTCTTGGACGGAAGTGATATTTCCCCATTCCGAGGGTAAGTGACCCACAAGGCTTATTTAAATTAATCTTGCCCGTCACTTGTCATTTCCTTGACCGGTTCGCTGAATTAGGAAGGAAATAAGAGAACGTGGGCTTTCCCGGTGTATATTATTCATGAACAATTCTCGGGTTTTCAACCGGGTAAGTATAAAGTTTGAACACGACGTTTCCATGGCTTGCTCTGCCATCTTCTTCAGGTGAACTGACGGTGCCGAGTCACTAGCAGGGGTTTTTATAGCGATGTCAGGGTTGCGGCTGCGGAGGGCGCCCTATAAAAACCCCTGCTAGTGACTCGGCACCGTCAGTTCACCTGAAGAAGATGGCAGAGCAAGCCATGGAAACGTCGTGTTCAAACTTTATACTTACCCGGTTGAAAACCCGAGAATTGTTCATGAATAGGAAGGAAATATTCCAACTCCGTTGGAAAATGTCGTTACTCAAACCTTCCTTCATTTTTGGTCGTCTTGTACACGACAAAATTAATTGAAATAAGAAGTCATACACGTCTTGGCTGCACAAGGCTCTAAGCGGTTGGCTCCTTCCACAATTTTGTATGTACTGTGGTTGTTGGCAACGTTTCGATACCGAGAGTGACACATGCACCATGCCATGATCCGGTTCTTCCTGGAAACGGAAATGACACGCAGGGGAGTTTCAGAATTTCCTGCCATCCACCGATTACACACTCCACTTTTCTTTCAAATACAATTCTCGGGTTTCAACCCGGGCCAAAGTTTGTTTACACAACGTTTCGACAGCAAGCTCCTCCATCGTCGTCAGGTAGACTGTGATACTTTGACCCGGGTTGAATTGTATTTGAATCAAATTCACAGGGAAAGCCTACGATCTCTACTTTTCTTGTCACAAAAAACTTTAATAAATACTGTTCCCATATTGAAATCAATTTAAAACTCCTGATTCTTTCATTCAACGCTCTGGTAGTCTACAAATCCCCCTTTAACGGGTCTCTCCCCCTCTTCTCTCGCTCTATCTCTCTCCGTCTCTCTCTCTCGCTCTCTCTCCCCTCCCCCTCTCTCCCCCTCCCCTCCCCCTCTCCTTCTCTCCCCCTCCCCTCTCTCTCCCCCTCTCCCTCCCTCCCCCCCTCCCCCTCCCCCTCTCCCTCTCTCCCCCCCCTCTCTCCCTCTCTCTCCCTCCCTCTCTCTCCCTCTCTCTCCCGCTCTCTCCCCCTCTCCCTCTCTCCCCCTCCCCCCTCTCTCTCCCTCCCTCCCTCCTCTCATCGTGTCACTGTTTATTTTATTTCCATAAAAATGTCCTACACACAATTTACGTATATTTGTCAATGATAACCAGCCAGGTCGGCAAGACGTTGCGTTCCTTTCATTGGAGCCTCTTCAGTGGGATTAAGAAAATACTGTAAATGTAAAAGCAAAGGAAAAGAAACCCAACCTGACGTATATAATACATTTATCTGAAATTTGGCATGCAACATGACTTATGTAAATCAGGATATATAGAAATAAACTGTTAACGTTCAGAAATTAACAACCGGAATAATTGGCAACATGTGCTGATAACGAAGTTTATTATAATAAACTATCATAAATTATACATTAATTATTGATTGACTGACGTGTAACAGATCACCCCTCAATATAGAATAATATTTAAATCCTTCATCGCAACTTTGGGACATTTTGCTGGGTAATTTATGATTTTTTAAATGATTATTAAAAATTTCCGACCAATTTCAGACTTGATTTTTATTTTTAAAAATTTCCAAAGAGGAAAAACACAACGTTGTGGTACTTATTTGTACCTTCTCCAGGTTATTATCCTAATAATACATCAATTGTCACATTTTAAATACAACAATATTTAGGAACATAAGCACAATTTTTACAAATTTTGAAAACGTCTCTCCGAGGCTATACGATAATTTAACACTTTCTCAGTTGAAGAAGGTAGAATAAGTACCGAAACTTGTGTTTTTCCTCTTTGGAAATTGTAAAAATTAAAAATGAATTGTTAAATTAGTCGGAAATTTTTACTTATTATTACAAAATCAGACGTTAAAATACAACCTTTCATTATTTACATGAATTTGTTAGAAGACGACTGAATAACTTTGACCGTTGAATTTCAACTTATTTCTTGTGTTCGTAATAAAGTAGTTTTTACGGAAACTGTATATGTTTCATTTAGAAAGAAAGAACGTTTCGGTGCATCTTGTTGCTCTCTTCAGGTTTTCTTCTTGTAGAGAACTTTTTTGATTTCTTCCGGTGTCAAAATATTAAAGTGACCAGTGCCGTCGGATGTATGTTAGCTGTGCACTGCGCATGCCCGGCCGCGCTTCAGTGGCGTCGTCTTCAGTCAGTGACGCGTCGGATGCCGACGCTCGTGCACGCGCCTCCTCGGCCACGGCGGCGACGCTGGTGAGCCTGCCACGCCTCGGTGTCGTTTTACTTCCTTTTTATGAATTCGCATTTTCTTGAGGTTTTTATAGGCAGCTAACTAACTGGCTTCTTAAACTCCGAGAACCTCAAATGGTATGGGGGTGGACCCGTTCGTTGCCTTGTTCATCATAGCGATGCTAACAGCCTGTAAATACGTGATCTGCGGCGAAGAAACCTGGCAATTGAATAACATTTAATTCGCCGACCATAGACGAATAGAATTATTACTATTATGCCCGGTGAATCATTGAATATAGAGTTGTCTGGTTCCTACCTGGATTATATCGCTTGTGAAACACAACGTTTCGATAGTTACTTCAGCCATCGTCTTCAGGTGACTGAGGCCCTGCTCGTGAAATTAAATTTATAATTAATATTTATAAGCATATAATTAAAAAGGTTAAGGACGAATAAGACGACTGGTTTAATATGAAATATGCACTTGCGTGAAATCATTACAAATAAACGTTTCGCACCTAATTTGGGCGTATTTTTCATTTGAATGTAATAATAGAGGAAAGAAGAAGTGACGTTAATAGTTTTTTTATGAAAGGCGAAAGTAATAACTTGGTCGTAGAAATAGGCGAATGATTTCTATCAGGAGGTTACAGAAATGTTTGATGTGATAGAAAAGAATGAAGCGTGTTTTTTTAATAATGAATTTCCTGACATTAAGTAAAATAAGTAAGTATAAATATGGCCAAATATGTCAGCAAACAAATGTTATCAACATTTAGTTTTTATAAATACTTCGTTTCATCCATCTTTGTGAACTTTGAGTAAATTTTTAATTGGATTAATTAGTGGTGTCTCGAATAACCTCCAGCGACAGTTAGAGCAGAAATGTCATCATTACTCTCGTTTAACTGTACCTACATAGAATTGCATTTTTAATTAATAATCTATATATATATATATATATATATATAATCACATGTATGTATGCTTGTCCTGTACGCTTTACTGCACCATTCATCGGATTGCCATGAAACTTTGAGAAGTTGTTGAGTACACTCCTGCGGAGGTATATGTTCTATTACATCTAACCTACGATAGTATATATATAAAACATTAAAGGGGATAAGGTTCGTGGTCCATACGCGCGTCGAGATCTCCAAAAGTTAATGCGGGTTGCCCATATTATTGATCTATTTATTTTTCAAATTATAAACATTTCTCACCATAATTAACTTATCGTTGAAAGCGGGACCTGTTCAAAACCAACTGCGAGTTATAAGGTTTGTCGTGAAGCGACTATAAATAAATGTACCGTACTTTCGAATTTAGGACAAATTAAAAAGAGTTATTTCCGTGCGAATGAAGTCGCGGGCATAGCTTGTTGAAAAAGTAAAACTCTCAGGAGAAAAAGGTACGGAGCTCATAACCAGGTCTGCATTGCATCACGCAGCGAATATTCTTATTTCATCGCGGTCGTGCGTATTGATTTATGATATGTCGCGGAATTCTGGAACGGAAGGACTTTCATTTCGAAAGATTTGCGCTAAAAAATTAATAACTAACGTCAGTCGATGTGCAAATTGGTGTCGTGCTTTTTTCTTTCTTTGTTTTTTCACCATGTTACGAGAAGAACTACAGAGAATGTTCCCCCTCCCTCCCTCCTCTCTCTCATGCTGCCAAAATTACGCTTAAAATAACACAATAAGTGGGATGAATGGTATAGCAACGCCTAAAAGGAGCTTAAATTCGCAGTTGCTTTTCACGCTGCCGTTCGCGCGGCAATTCAGTAGTTTTATAAATATTTACATTAATATCTTCTGAATTCTGAGAGATATCAAAATGAAACATACACGAAAATTTAATTTAAAATTCCTGTTCAATCCCTGAAATTTTCATTGAAATCCGCTGAGCCGTTTCGGAGCATAAATAGATGAAGAGTATAGATTCGAATGTACGTTTGTCAAGAAACATTCCTGTAGACTTAATATTTATGTTATAGAAATTAAATATACACGAATATTTAATCTAGATTTCCTGTTTTTAAACCCTCAATTTTCATTGAAATCCATTGAGCCCTTTCGGAGCCTATTTCAGACAAACATACGGACAGACAGATACTTCAATTTTATTTATTGGTATTGATTACTCCCAAACATTCGGCTGTTTCGGATTCCAAGGATTTAGTTCCACGTTTTCCGGCTGTCAGGTTCGGTGAAGACGTTTCGAGAACCACGAGGGATACATTCGAAAATAACACTTTACCCTTAGATGATTTTTGGGAAAATGTGTCCCTCGTCCGTTCTTCCGACGAATATTGGAATTCCCTTCGGCGTAAGAACTCCGATATCCCCGATAAAGCACGGACGTGTTTCAGCTTTGTCTGCAGAACGTGATAACTCGCCATCGTCGGTGCAATATTGGCCCTTGCGGCACGTTATTGCCGACTACAGGCCAAAGAAAAGTGGGCAATCGTAGAAAAATATATAAAGGGAGCCGTGCATTTCGTCCCCTCTCAGCTGCTTTCCTTCTCCGCATTCCCACATGGGTCCTTTCCCCATAATAATCCGACCATCTCAGTTTTTGCCTTTCCTCTCCAAACTTTGCTTTATTAATCTGCAATCGTCCAATCTAATCATGTACCGTCAGCCATTGCAGTCTGCGGGTCACGGGACTAGAGCACATAAATAAATTATTGTTACTATAAAATCTAAACTTCATACATACAGAGTAATATTTTTAAAAAAATTCGCAGTGGCAAATGACTAAACGTAACGGAAGAATTGATACAGTCCTAAATTGTTCTTTTTGTACGTGGTACCGACAGAGGCGCCACCGACCGCTGCTGCTAAATACACAGGTGAAGCAGGTTGAAACTGATTGTAGGGATTTCATCTTTCAACAAATGGTCGTCCCTACGATTACCTGAACGAGACGTCGCCACGTTGGTGACCTGGCGATGCTGCAGTGGCCACAACGGCTGCAGGACTCGACACCTAGCGCTTTTTCCTCGTGCTGTTACATCACGAAGAGATTTTTCCACAATCCCTCTAAGACTTACGACAGACTACCGCATTACTCGAGGTGGAGACGTAGGGCTTTGATACAGTATTGTTTGTTCGCCATTTATTAAAATGTTTCACATCTAAGGGGAAGTCAAATTACGGTGGCGGTTTTCCAACGTAACCTGCAGTCACCCATTCAGAAAAAAAAGTTGAGAGTTTGTTCCTTGTACTGTATCCTTTGTTACGTTACGTTTTGCCATTTAGCTTTAATGATGTTTTGAATAGTTTCCAGGACGTTAAAATATTTATGATTTATGTTTAAAAAATTCCATGAAAATAATGACAATGATGTTTCAAACGAAACTAAATCTTGACTGAAAGAGAGTTTTTGTGTAGTGACGGCAACACACATTTTCCTGACGAATTATCGTCACGTCGAGAAAGATTCGCTCCTGCAACAATTTCAGCAGAAATTTCTATTCTGTAACAGTCAATTATTTGCCACCTAGTGGCGAAATTTGTAACTATTTTAACACAATACATTCTCTTCAAACAACAATGCAGCAAACGGGGTAGTTTTTTTTTCTCAGGCCGTATTTAATTATTGACGTTTAAAATGGGTTGGCCGTGTAGTAGTTTTTGGTGTATTTCGTCACTGGGGAGGTTCTGAGTAAACGTTTCCTCCCCGGGCGGGAAGAGAGAAAGTGTTCGATATATCGACACGACCGACTTGTAACCTACAATTACACTAAGTTCACTTTCCTTCCACGTCACAAACGAAAACGATAGTCGGCCGAAGATCGATACTTACGACGTCCACCTGGGAAGCTTCCAGTACTTCCTGCATTTTAACAGCTGACACAATCGATATGTAAATATATAATTGAACATCCCCGAGGCTTACGTAACCCCCTTCCCTGTCTGTTCCTGTAAAAGGTATTTATACATTTAATAATTATAAATTGAGAATGCTTCCGATTTTCGTACGGGTCGAAAGTTTCTACTTTAAAGGGACTGTAGTATTTGTTTCGCTTTAGTAGCTGGAAGTAAGGAGAAGCGCCATATCTGTCAAGCCGACTCGTTCTCTGGCAAGGTGACTTTCCCTCCTCAGGGGGTTTGCTCGATTCAGAGTCAAGACACATCGATTATAGCCTGCCGCATGACCTTTTCTTTCAGATTTTGCTGCTCCTCACGGCAGTAATTTGAGAGACCCTTTGAGCAGGCAGGCAGGTCTTTGTGCCGCACACTTCACACCTCCATTCATCGATCAAGGCTTCTATGTTTAGTCCACGACGGCGGAGACAATTGCAACAATCGGAAACCTGAACTAATCGGGTCGACGCGCTTTCCCGGAGGGCCTCATGCGGCTAATTGCTTCTGAATCGAACGATTTGAAGGGGATTAGCCACGAGGCGGGCTGCTGAAGACGTCCGTGACGTACAGCGCTTGCAATTAAAGCCGGAGAAGCGGCGAGATAATGAGATGCTCGCAATCGAGATAGGAGCGAGATAAACACTGCGCTGACGTCGTTCAGTTGAGAGGCACGACGAGTGTGGAGCATGTCGCAGGTGACGAGGGATGCGAAGATGGACCATGACGTTCGCCAACTACCTGCTTCACGGGGGTCGACGCGGGCGAAGAGCGACCAAACCCAGGACGTTTTCCCGTCTGGCCGAGGTTTGTGAGGACAAGTAAGTCGCACGTGTTGCTCCGGAATACATCTGTTGAAGACTGGGAATCATTTTGAATACATCATGTCAGTAGGCAGTCTCGTCCATTGAAGTGCTCACTGGAATATCTCAGAATACCACAGCTGGATCAAGAGGTTCAGCTGAGGAAAAATTTATATATTCTTTGGTAAATTTCCTAATTTATTGTAGTTGAAACCTAATTATTTTAATTTTTCACTGTGTCCGGTTAAAAAATGCTGACAATTTTTGTTACATCCCGCGTGTTGTTTGCAGGTCTCCCTGATTTCCTTAATTACTCATCACTGGGTTGTCCTGTCATTTGCAAATAAATTGCAGTGTGTTGCGGACATTCTGGCCCGTTATGAAACCTCTATTTACTTCCCTGATATTATGATTTCATCTGCTCTAAGTTATCGACTGCTAATTTCCTCCAAGAAGAAACGGGTTCTGCGTCTCATATTTTTTACTTTTTAGCTATGTGGTGTATTTTCTCTCAAACCAATAACTATTATGAACTGGGAATTCTTAAACAAAAATAATATAGTTAATTGTAGACTAAGGAAGTGGAAATGCTTAAATTGAAGCCCAGTAAAGCATATAGCTAATTTCAGAAGAAAGACATGAATGGAAAAATGTCAACCTGACCAGAGAATCGAACCCAGGACAAAATATAGTTAATTTTAATATAATAAATTCAATTATGATGATTAAAACTACAACTCAAAAGAAATGTTTGAAACATAAATAAATTTACGGAATTGACTTTTAAAAATTAGGCCTAGCTCTGAAAAGCAGAAGTAATCTTTCGTAACGAGACCTTGACGACCATCCTCGTTTTCGCCCTCTTGTACGCGACTCGGTAGAATATGAAGCTAAATTAATTTTGCTTTACCGATTTAAATTCAATGTGGGGGACATGAGTCACCACATCTATAAGACTGTAGCTACTTTACGTCTGGTAACTAAGATATCCTTTACATGTTACACCTACTTAAAAATTAAAAGTTTCAGTTGCAATCCCTCTGTTGCACGACGAGATGAAAACCAATTCTTATTTTTATATAACCTCTAACGCATGTGTTTGCGACTTTTTGGGCGTATCTGGAAACTCTAAAATGTAAATAGGTTTCCTATTGGGAAAAATTTTAATCGGGAAGGGTAAATGACAGTTTTCGTGGTCGGTAAAAGATTGAGCAGGGAGTTAGTTGGGAAGAGATGGAGTGGTTGAGCGGTCGTTGAACGAGAATTCGAGGGTGGATGTTGATCGGACAGAAAAACCAGGAGAGTCGCTGAGACGAGACGATCAGCAGACTTCCAAGGGTAGCGGTATCAGCCATTTCCTGATGCTGCTACTACATTGTCTTAAATGGTTCCAAAGGTTCCGGTGTCGGTAACTTACTAAACCATAAATCAATCAATGCCCCTTACTGAAAGCCACAGAAACCATTGCCACAATCAATTAGTGATTGACCAGTTATTTAAACGCACCATCCCCTGAGAGAGAGAATAAATTTGTTTTCAATATTAATTTATAAAGTAAATTCATTTTCCAAATTGTATAGTTCGTTTTAAAAGAGATGAAGCAGGTAATACGTTGTTTTCAATTTCATTTATTGTTTTCTTTTGTTAAATATAATTTCAAAATTTAAAATTTCCTTATTATTTATTGTCCTTGCTATCATTTCAATTAAAATAAATCCAATCCCCTTAAGCGTTACATTTTAAAGAAATTAATATCTGATACAGGAATTTTTGCAAAAAAAATCTCTAGTATGTAATGATTTTAGGGTCTATTTTAACTTCATCGCGCTTTTCATTCAGAAATTGTGTTGTCTTTTTGTTGTTGGACGCAGTATCTTTATTGGTTCAGCATTCAGTTGGTCAACCACTTCGGAATGTTCGTGTAAAATCATTTAGTGTTCATCTGTGCGATAATTTGATTTTGATTCGTTTGGAATAGCGATCAATAAACTTAGTTACAAATGAGATCGATGATACGAGCGAGATGTGAGTGTCGCCTGACATACATCTAAAACCCATGGCTTGACAGGACAAGTCTCCCCAGGGCGAGATGGCGTGAGCAACGTGAATGATTGGAAGCGTCGTTTCATCTCGTTAAGTAATGGAGGTCATCCGCGGCGTCCAAGGTCCCGCCAATTTGAATTGCTAATTTCTCCCATTTGTCAGGTTGGAAGCTCACGAATTCGCCACCCCCCAAGGATACTTATATCCGCAGGATGTAAGTTTCTGGGTCAGAAAACAGTTCAGTCGCTCGATACCACGTTTCGTTCCGATTTTAAACAATCCACATGCAACACGGCCGAACAAGTTCGACAGTGACCACCATAGTCATTGAAAATCTCATTGAAATCGATTTGATTAGCAAAAACACATGCGAGGGTGAGTCGCAAACTATCTGTACTCAGTTTTTTTTATTTAAAGAAATTACCGAAATATTTTTGTCAGTCTGTTTTGAGTTTATTGTTTCACAAACTTTCTGATGCCTAAGATATCTGACTACAGGGGTACCACTACTCGCGACTTCCTCGGTCTTGTCGTCAGTAATGGAAGTGGATGGACTACCTTCACATTGTGATGAAAATATTCTTAGGATTTCATCTCCGGGTAAACCTCCAAACCAAAGAAACATTGTATTAATGCAACTCGTGACAAGGATTCTCTCTACTGCCTGAAAACTACAACCATAGTTAATTCAGTTTTTGACGCGTATTTTCCCGCAAGAATAACGTACAAACCTCCGTTAAGATAACAATCTATTACAGCCAAGGAGTCGAACCCATATAACGCCACGCTCCACACGAACATTTTAGCAACGATTTCCTAATATTCACACTTATATTAGCCGTAAGTAAATTCCTCTTCCTTGCCTGTGCTATCCTACTCTAGTTATTACGCTTCCCAAGTAGCACAATTTATTAATTTCCGTCAAAATATCCCTTCTAAATCTAATATAATTTGTTATTCCACTGCCCCCATACTACATTCCATTACATTGGTTTTTCCTCTATTAATCTTCATATGGAAGTCTTTCTCCAGGACCACGTTCATTCCATTTGTTATGGTTTACAAGTCATCTTCTGACTTCCGTAACACTACAATATCATCGGCAAAACATAGGGTTTTTATTTATTATCCTTGCAGTATGATTCCTTTTCCATATTCCATTTTAACTTTCTTTTTCGCCTGTTCTATGTATAAGTTAAACAACATGGACATCCTTGTCTTACTCCTTTCTTGATTTCTGCTTTCATTTCTTGATCGTCAATTCTAATTACTGCTGACTGCCTTCTGTAGAGGTTATGTATAAGCCTTCCAGTGCTCTTCTAAATCCTTAATAGTGTGTTCCAGTTCATATTATTAATCGCTTTTACTAAATCTACAAATACCATTAACGTAGGCTTGTACTATATGCTCAATTATTGATCGTCGTTTTATTTATTGTAATCAATTTTAATGGCTGTATTGTCAAATAACCTCTTTGGTATCTCATCTGAAGTGGTGTAGGGATTGTGGAAGAAAACTTCGTTTAACAAGTTTTTGCTAATGTGTGCTTTTTTCCTGGACATTCTATATTATTGTTTCTTCCAGCCCTGTTTGTGGCTCATACTGATGGCGAAATGAATCGAATAAACGTTTTCTGGGGTTGATGACGATTCTTCAAAGAATTACAACTCCTTCGCCGTTGCTGGATATTTTTTCTTTCTCCAGGCGGCACCGATGCCTGAACAAGCCGGCGGACGACGGCCCGCCCTTGGGGCTGGAGGAGGACGGAGGCTCCTCGCGCCTCAGCTCGCACCTGCACGAGGACTTCCCCGCGTACTCGCCGGAGCAGACGACGCGCCCCAAGCCCGTGCGTCTGCACACGCAGCTGGAACTTCCCTCGGGACACGTCGAGACCGTCTCCGCGTACAAGGCGGACTTCGACGAGAAGCGCGTCGAGAGGCAGATCAGGTACGTCACCACACGATATCAGGGGGAAAGAGGCTCACAAGGAAGGTGCAAATAATGCTCAAGGACAATTTTAATGAATATGTTTCGTTCTAAAATGACATGTGGAGCAAAGTACAAAATTTTATTTTTGTAAACTTATTTCTTGTTGAGATATTTTTATAATTATTAAAAAATATGGCAGTTTTGAAAATGCTCGTTGCGTTAGGCACTTCAATACATTTTACCCTTTATCACATTAATATGTAGGGCTGACCCTTTTTATTAATTCTCAATATTATTTGTGAAATTGAATAAAACTGTGGGGAGAAAATTTTTTACAATAAATAAAAAGTCGACCAAAACGTCTGCTATAAATTTATCACTATTTATTCAAAACGACGTTTCGTCTGCAGTTTGACACTTCATCAGGCATAAAATTTAGCAATTCATCATATTTACTCCTTGACACATCTCCAGCGACGGTGCATTAAATAATCTTTTCGGCTGAGGGAGTCAAGGAGTAAATATGATGAATTGCTAAATTTTATGCCTGAGAAGGTCTCAAAATGCAGACGAAACGTCGTTTTGAATAAATATTGATAAATAGATAGCTGACGTTTTGGCCCACTCTTTATTTATTGTAAATTTTAAAGTCAGAAAACTATGTTGTAAAATAATTTTTTAGGGGTACTTACAAATTGCCACTTTTCAGCACGTTGAAAATTTTTTTTCACCTAAACTACTTCAACAAATAGAAAACTAATACTTACATTTGAAGGTATTAGCATGTAGATTATGTACAAAAAGAATGAAGCTGAGAAACACATTTTGCTGAAAAAAAAATTACTTAAGGGATTTATTAAATTTAGTTAAAAGACTTATTTTTTATTTATTATGATAATAATTTTTCCTTATTTTAATCAGCCACTAAAATAAACCAAAACTGTAAATTAATTTTGATTTCAAAATTTATTTAGAAGAAGCTTTCGGCATTGCCATAGTCATCTGCAAAACAAATACAATTTTTTGAAACATTACAATTTTTTATGGAATTTGTTTAAAATTATGGCATAAAACAATTTGTTCCCCCCATGATTTAATGTTTAAAAATATTGTACATACCCTCATGTAATTTATTATGTATATATATATATATATATACGCGATTAGAGACTGTTCTGGTTATCGAACTTCGGAGTTCCATCAGTTGATGGTCATGGCCATGTGCTCACCAAGCACAACAGGCAACCATGAATAGTCGAAAATTTACATTGAAAAACTTTTCAATCACTCCTAAACTTGTAATTTAGCCACGTCAAAAATGTGTTGTTGATTATGGCAGTCCAAAAAGCTTCTTCTAAATAAATTTTGAAATCATAATTAAATTATAGTTTTGGTTTTTTTAAATGACTGATTAAGATAAGGAAAATATCATAATAAATAAAAAATATGTCTTTCAACTAAATTTAATAAATTCCTTGAAGAAATTAATTTTTTTTCAGGGAAATGTTACTCAGCTTCATGATTTATGGTATAGAAAACCTTATATGCGTCACAAATATTAAGAAACTGTCTTCAGTCTTTTTGTATGTAATCTGCATGCTGACACCGTCAAATATTATTAATTTTCTATTTTTTTGTAGTGCTTAAACGTGGCAATTTATAAGTACCCGTATGGAGCTCTTAGGAAAAAATTATTTTACAACATAGTTTTCTGACTTCAAAAATTACAATAAATAAAAAGTCGGCCAAAAAGTCACCTATAAATATGTCACTATTTATTCAAAAGTGACGTTTCGACTCCATTTTGAGATTTCCTCAGGCATTCATCATATTTACTCCTTTACTGCCTCAGCCGAAAAGATTATTGAATGTACAGATTGATTTTCCATATTTCCATCTTGGTTCACCAATTATGATATGTTTAGTTATACGTCACATGAAAGTAATTCTCTGATTAATTTTATTTTCGTTTCAGATACAAGTATGAAGACCATTTGCATCTGGAAGGAGAATTCCAAGGATCGCCCCGCTCTAAGGACGATTTCCAGCCGGTGCGGGGTGAACGTGCACCTGTCGTGAAACATGAAGACCATCTCCGCCTGGAAGGAAGTTTTGATGGTCAGAGGCGCAACGAATACGCCGCGGTGAAAGGCGAGAGATCACCCGTCAGGCGGCCCGAAGACAACCTTAGGTCTGAGGGTGAATTTACTCCGAGAAAGAGAGACGACTACACTGGCGCAAAAGGAGAAAGGGCGCCAGTAAAAAAACCGGAGGATAACTTAAGGCCAGAAGGTGAATTCACAAAACGTGAACCGACGGAAGTTAGACCTGGAGATAGAGCAAGTATAGTCAAACACCCTGACAACCTCAAGCTGGAAGGCGACTTCGACAGGCCGGATTCTGCAAAGGTTGGACCTGGAGAAAGAGCGCCAATGGTCAAACACCCAGATAACTTGAGACTTGAAGGCGACTTCGACAGACCAGAATCTAAAATGGTTGGGCCTGGAGAAAGAGCCTCGATGGTCAAACACCCGGACAATCTGCGACTTGAAGGCGACTTCGAGAGGCCAGAATCGCAAAAGGTCAGGCCTGGAGAAAGGGCCCCGATGGTCAAACATCCTGACAATCTACGACTAGAAGGCGACTTTGACAGGCCAGAATCGCAGAAGGTTGGACCTGGAGAAAGGGCCCCGATGGTCAAACATCCTGACAATCTACGACTAGAAGGCGACTTTGACAGGCCAGAATCGCAGAAGGTTGGACCTGGAGAAAGGGCCCCGATGGTCAAACATCCTGACAATCTACGACTAGAAGGCGACTTTGACAGGCCAGAATCGCGCAAGGTTGGACCGGGAGAAAGGGCTCCGATGGTCAAACATCCTGACAATCTACGGCTAGAAGGCGACTTTGACAGACCTGACGGTAAGCCGTATGGCCCGGGAGAAAGGCCGCCCATGGTAAAGCACCCCGATAACTTGCGCTTAGAAGGCGATTTTGACAGACCGACACATTTTAAGCCAGGCCCGGGAGAAAGGGCTGAAGTTAAACGACCAAAAGACAACTTAAAACCTGAAGGCGATTTCGAAGGTAGTCCGAGGTCGAGAGACGACTATAAACCGACCAGAGGTGACAGATCTGACGTGAAACGTCCAAAGGACAATTTGAAACCCGAAGGTGAATTTATAGGAAAGAAGAAGGATGAATTTACACCTACAAAAGGCGAGAGAGCTCCAACAAAAAAGCCGGAGGACAATTTAAAACCGGAAGGAGATTTCATCGGCGAACGTAAAAACGAGTACACCATAGTTAAGGGTGAAAGAGTTGAAGTCCGGAAACCGACCGACAATCTCAAGCCGGAAGGAGATTTCGTGGCGGAGAGAAGGAACGAGTACACCGCCGTGAGAGGAGAACGCGTTGAGGTTAAAAGACACGAAGACCATCTGAAAATGGAAGGCGAATTCACAGGCAAAAGTAGGTTCCAGGAGGAGTTCACAGTAGTTCGAGGCGAAAGGGCCGAAACTAAACGACACGAAGATCAATTAAAAACTGAAGGAGCTTTCATTGGTAAGTTTGGCGGCGTCGAGAGCTTCGTTAGCGATCCGACTCCGTATTGTGCTGACGAGTTCCTCGTTTGCAGGCGAGACCACGGCGCAAGCTACCTTCACCGGGGAACGAACGGAGCGACCTCCTCTGATCCGGAGGAACACGTGGACCAAATTGGAGGGCGACATGCTGACGGAAACGACAGCACGCAGCGAGTTCCGCGACTACGAGACCGTCGAGAGGACCACCACGGTTCGTCGGCGAGAGGACAACCTCGTCGTGGGAGGAGGACACTTTCAGGTATTTAAAACTAATAGTTGTAGGTAGGCACACGAAAACATTTAAAGTGATTCAATACGATAGGACCAAGGATGGCAAACGTCAATTCAGTTTCCATTTAAAACTATTGCTTAAAACCAGCGATTAATGAAGTAGACCCAACTTACAGTAAGAGATCGATACTGTAACGGTATAGTTGCCGTAGAAAGGGTTCTCATAGTCCAGGATCCTCTAAGAAGTTAGAACATTAGTCGTCGAATCTGGGAGAAGGCAACTAAAAATATATTTATCACACCGATTCCATTAATGAAATTAAATTTTCACTTTTCAGGGAACCTCCCGCCACAAAGACGACTTCAAACCGGTCGCTATGGAGAAGGCAGTTGTTAAAAAGCACCCAGACAATTTGATATTACCCAGCGGAGATTTCGTTGACACACCCAGGAACAAAGAAGACCACCCAGAACGTTGGGCTGTTCGGCCTGAAAGACCCCACCGGTTGCAAGACAATTTATCAACAAATGAAGGATACTTTGAAACTGTTACCAGCTCTAAACAGGATTTCAGAGCCCACAATATCGTATCCAGGTCAGAAATAACTAAACATGAAAATAATTTAATCACAGAAGGTACCATGTCTTTCGAAACATCCAACCAACAGGACTATACTGAAAAGGTTGGTAGAAGAGATAGTCCAACAAGACGAAGAACATGGACTAAACAAGACGGAGAGCGATATTTCGAAACAACAAATTCGGCCGAATATAAGACTCACAAAGATATAGATACACGAATACAAAAGACTATCCACAGAGATAATTTACAAATTGAGGGTACATTTGAAGCAATACCGAAATCAAGAGAAGATTTTAAGCCCGTAAAAGGAGAACGAGCGAAGGTAAAACGGCCAGAAGACAACCTTAAACCAGAAGGAAATTTCGAGGCATCACCAAAATCAAAAGAAGACTTTCAACCAACAAAGGCTGAAAGAGCGCCAATAAAGAAGCCAAAAGACAACTTGAAAACAGAAGGAACATTTGATGCAAAACCGCGCTCGAAAGACGATTATAAACCTACCAAAGGAGACAGAGCTGATATTAAAAAACCCAAAGATAATCTCAGGCCTGAAGGTGACTTCGAACGTCCAGAACCGACGAGGTATGGACCCGGTGAGAGGCCAGAGCCAATCAGACACCCGGATAATCTAAAGCTGGAGGGAGATTTTGACAGACCTTCACCAACCAAGGTTGGACCAGGACAGCGTGCTGACGTAAAGAAGCCACGAGACAATCTGAGACCGGAAGGTGAATTCGAACGACCAGAAAAGACGAGGTATGGACCCGGTGAGAGGCCAGAGCCAATCAGACACCCGGATAATCTAAAGCTGGAGGGAGATTTTGACAGACCTTCACCAACCAAGGTTGGACCAGGACAGCGTGCTGACGTAAAGAAGCCACGAGACAATCTGAGACCGGAAGGTGAATTCGAACGACCAGAACCGACGAGGTATGGACCTGGTGAGAGGCCAGAACCAATCAGACACCCCGATAATCTAAAGCTGGAGGGAGATTTCGACAGACCGATACCAACCAAGGTTGGACCAGGAGAGCGTGCGGACGTAAAGAAGCCACGAGACAATCTGAGACCGGAAGGTGAATTCGAACGACCAGAAAAGACGAGGTATGGACCCGGTGAGAGGCCAGAGCCAATCAGACACCCGGATAATCTAAAGCTGGAGGGAGATTTTGACAGACCTTCACCAACCAAGGTTGGACCAGGACAGCGTGCTGACGTAAAGAAGCCACGAGACAATCTGAGACCGGAAGGTGAATTCGAACGACCAGAACCGACGAGGTATGGACCTGGTGAGAGGCCAGAACCAATCAGACACCCCGATAATCTAAAGCTGGAGGGAGATTTCGACAGACCGATACCAACCAAGGTTGGACCAGGACAGCGTGCTGACGTAAAGAAGCCACGAGACAATCTGAGACCGGAAGGTGAATTCGAACGACCAGAACCGACGAGGTATGGACCTGGTGAGAGGCCAGAACTAATCAGACACCCAGATAATCTAAAGCTGGAGGGAGATTTCGACAGACCGATACCAACCAAGGTTGGACCAGGAGAGCGTGCGGACGTAAAGAAGCCGCGAGACAATCTGAGACCGGAAGGTGACTTCGAAGGTACACCAAGATCGAGGGATGACTACAGGCCCACCAAGGGAGATCGAGCCGATGTACGAAGGCCAACTGACAACCTGAAACCAGAGGGCGATTTCGAGGGAACGCCTCGCTCCAAGGACGATTTCAGACCAACCAGGGGCGATCGGGCTGACGTCAAGAAGCCAAAAGATAACCTGCGACCGGAAGGCGACTTCGAAGCGTCGCCTCGTTCGCACGACGACTACAGACCTGTAAGAGGCGAGCGTCCAGACGTGAGAAAGCCAAGTGACAACCTCAAACCGGAAGGTGACTTCCAGGGAACTCCCAGAAACAAGGACGATTTCCGGCCAATGAAAGGAGAGCGAGCCGACGTCAAGAAACCCAAAGATAATCTCAGACCTGAAGGTGACTTCGAACGTCCAGAACCGACGAGGTACGGACCTGGTGAGAGGCCCGAACCAATCAGACACCCGGATAATCTAAAGCTGGAGGGAGATTTCGACAGACCGATACCAACCAAGGTTGGACCAGGACAGCGTGCGGACGTAAAGAAGCCACGAGACAATCTGAGACCGGAAGGTGAATTCGAACGACCAGAACCGACGAGGTATGGACCTGGTGAGAGGCCGGAACCAATCAGACACCCCGATAATCTAAAGCTGGAGGGAGATTTCGACAGACCGATACCAACCAAGGTTGGACCAGGAGAGCGTGCGGACGTAAAGAAGCCGCGAGACAATCTGAGACCGGAAGGTGACTTCGAAGGTACACCAAGATCGAGGGATGACTACAGGCCCACCAAGGGAGATCGAGCCGATGTACGAAGGCCAACTGACAACCTGAAACCAGAGGGCGATTTCGAGGGAACGCCTCGCTCCAAGGACGATTTCAGACCAACCAGGGGCGATCGGGCTGACGTCAAGAAGCCAAGAGATAACCTGCGACCGGAAGGAGACTTCGAAGCGTCGCCTCGTTCGCACGACGACTACAGACCTGTAAGAGGCGAGCGTCCAGACGTGAGAAAGCCAAGTGACAACCTCAAACCGGAAGGTGACTTCCAGGGAACTCCCCGAAACAAGGACGATTTCAGGCCAATGAAAGGAGAGCGAGCCGACGTCAAGAAACCCAAAGATAATCTCAGACCTGAAGGTGACTTCGAACGTCCAGAACCGACGAGGTACGGACCTGGTGAGAGGCCAGAACCAATCAGACACCCGGATAATCTAAAGCTGGAGGGAGATTTCGACAGACCTTTACCATCCAAGGTTGGACCAGGACAGCGTGCCGACGTAAAGAAGCCACGAGACAATCTAAGACCGGAAGGAGAATTCGAACGACCAGAACCGACGAGGTATGGACCTGGTGAGAGGCCAGAACCAATCAGACACCCGGATAATCTAAAGCTGGAGGGAGATTTCGACAGACCTTCACCAACCAAGGTTGGACCAGGACAGCGTGCTGACGTAAAGAAGCCACGAGACAATCTGAGACCGGAAGGTGAATTCGAACGACCAGAACCGACGAGGTATGGACCTGGTGAGAGGCCAGAACCAATCAGACACCCCGATAATCTAAAGCTGGAGGGAGATTTCGACAGACCGATACCAACCAAGGTTGGACCAGGAGAGCGTGCGGACGTAAAGAAGCCGCGAGACAATCTGAGACCGGAAGGTGACTTCGAAGGTACACCAAGATCGAGGGATGACTACAGGCCCACCAAGGGAGATCGAGCCGATGTACGAAGGCCAACTGACAACCTGAAACCAGAGGGCGATTTCGAGGGAACGCCTCGCTCCAAGGACGATTTCAGACCAACCAGGGGCGATCGGGCTGACGTCAAGAAGCCAAAAGATAACCTGCGACCGGAAGGCGACTTCGAAGCGTCGCCTCGTTCGCACGACGACTACAGACCTGTAAGAGGCGAGCGTCCAGACGTGAGAAAGCCAAGTGACAACCTCAAACCGGAAGGTGACTTCCAGGGAACTCCCAGAAACAAGGACGATTTCCGGCCAATGAAAGGAGAGCGAGCCGACGTCAAGAAACCCAAAGATAATCTCAGACCTGAAGGTGACTTCGAACGTCCAGAACCGACGAGGTACGGACCTGGTGAGAGGCCCGAACCAATCAGACACCCGGATAATCTAAAGCTGGAGGGAGATTTCGACAGACCGATACCAACCAAGGTTGGACCAGGAGAGCGTGCGGACGTAAAGAAGCCACGAGACAATCTGAGACCGGAAGGTGACTTCGAACGACCAGAACCGACGAGGTATGGACCTGGTGAGAGGCCAGAACCAATCAGACACCCCGATAATCTAAAGCTGGAGGGAGATTTCGACAGACCGATACCAACCAAGGTTGGACCAGGAGAGCGTGCGGACGTAAAGAAGCCGCGAGACAATCTGAGACCGGAAGGTGACTTCGAAGGTACACCAAGATCGAGGGATGACTACAGGCCTACCAAGGGAGATCGAGCCGATGTACGAAGGCCAACTGACAACCTGAAACCAGAGGGCAATTTCGAGGGAACGCCTCGCTCCAAGGACGATTTCAGACCAACCAGGGGCGATCGGGCTGACGTCAAGAAGCCAAGAGATAACCTGCGACCGGAAGGCGACTTCGAAGCGTCGCCTCGTTCGCACGACGACTACAGACCTGTAAGAGGCGAGCGTCCAGACGTGAGAAAGCCAAGTGACAACCTCAAACCGGAAGGTGACTTCCAGGGAACACCCCGAAACAAGGACGATTTCAGGCCAATGAAAGGAGAGCGAGCCGACGTCAAGAAACCCAAAGATAATCTCAGACCTGAAGGTGACTTCGAACGTCCAGAACCGACGAGGTACGGACCTGGTGAGAGGCCAGAACCAATCAGACACCCGGATAACCTAAAGCTGGAGGGAGATTTCGACAGACCCTTACCAACCAAGGTTGGACCAGGAGAGCGAGCCGACGTAAAGAAGCCACGAGACAATCTGAGACCGGAAGGTGAATTCGAACGACCAGAACCGACGAGGTATGGACCTGGTGAGAGGCCAGAACTAATCAGACACCCGGATAATCTAAAGCTGGAGGGAGATTTCGACAGACCGATACCAACCAAGGTTGGACCAGGAGAGCGTGCGGACGTAAAGAAGCCGCGAGACAATCTGAGACCGGAAGGTGACTTCGAAGGTACACCAAGATCGAGGGATGACTACAGGCCCACCAAGGGAGATCGAGCCGATGTACGAAGGCCAACTGACAACCTGAAACCAGAGGGCGATTTCGAGGGAACGCCTCGCTCCAAGGACGATTTCAGACCAACCAGGGGCGATCGGGCTGACGTCAAGAAGCCAAGAGATAACCTGCGACCGGAAGGAGACTTCGAAGCGTCGCCTCGTTCGCACGACGACTACAGACCTGTAAGAGGCGAGCGTCCAGACGTGAGAAAGCCAAGTGACAACCTCAAACCGGAAGGTGACTTCCAGGGAACTCCCCGAAACAAGGACGATTTCAGGCCAATGAAAGGAGAGCGAGCCGACGTCAAGAAACCCAAAGATAATCTCAGACCTGAAGGTGACTTCGAACGTCCAGAACCGACGAGGTACGGACCTGGTGAGAGGCCAGAGCCAATCAGACACCCGGATAATCTAAAGCTGGAGGGAGATTTCGACAGACCTTTACCAACCAAGGTTGGACCAGGACAGCGTGCTGATGTAAAGAAGCCACGAGACAATCTGAGACCGGAAGGTGAATTCGAACGACCAGAACCGACGAGGTATGGACCTGGTGAGAGGCCAGAACCAATCAGACACCCCGATAATCTAAAGCTGGAGGGAGATTTCGACAGACCGATACCAACGAAGGTTGGACCAGGAGAGCGTGCGGACGTAAAGAAGCCGCGAGACAATCTGAGACCGGAAGGTGACTTCGAAGGTACACCAAGATCGAGGGATGACTACAGGCCTACCAAGGGAGATCGAGCCGATGTACGAAGGCCAACTGACAACCTGAAACCAGAGGGCGATTTCGAGGGAACGCCTCGCTCCAAGGACGATTTCAGACCAACCAGGGGCGATCGGGCGGACGTAAAGAAGCCAAGGGACAACCTCAGACCTGAAGGCGTCTTTGAACGTCCGGAACCTTTGACATTTGGTCCTGGCGAACGTCAAGAAATCATTAGACATCCAGATAATTTGAAATTAGAAGGTGACTTTGTCAGACCTGTGAAGGAGACACATATGCTTGTGGAAAGAAGCCCCATTATAAAGCATACAGATAATCTTAAAACTGAAGGTGATCTCTATATTTCAAGAAGTCGTGATGACTTTGTTGCAACTCGAGGAGAGCGCATAACTATTAAGAGAGTCGAGGACAATTTAAAGGTCGAAGGTGATTTTGTTGACTCTAGATCACGAGATGACTATCACTATACCACTGGTGAGAGGTACACTATTGTGAAGCGTGATGATAATTTAAAATTGGAAGGGAATATTGAGACAAAGCGTTCTAGAGATGATTACATTGCTGTACATGGAGAACGTACTGAAATAAGGAAATATGAAGATAATTTAAGAATGGAAGGAGAATTTTATGATGAACGTAGGAATGATTATGTACTTACAAGAGGTGAACGAGCAGAAATAATTAAACGACAGGATAATTTGAAACTTGAGGGCGATTTCGATAGGCCGACAATTAAAGAGATAGGTCCGGGAGTGAGAGCAGATATTAAGAAGCCTGTTGATAACTTAAAACCAGAGGGTGAGTTCATTGGGTCCCCACGTTCAAAAGATGATTTTAAGCCCAAACGAGGAGAGCGTGCCGATGTAAAGAAGCCAAAAGACAACTTGAAGCCTGAAGGAGATTTTGAAAGACCAGTGGCCCTCAGTTATGGTCCAGGAGAAAGGCCAGAGATGATCAAACACCCTGACAACCTTAAGTTGGAAGGTGATTTTGACAGACCAACACCATCCAAAGTAAGACCTGGAGAAAGAGCAGATGTTAAAAAGCCAAAAGATAATTTAAGACCAGAGGGAGACTTTATTGGATCTCCTCGTTCACAGGATGACTTTAAACCAACAAAGGGTGAACGGGCTGAAGTGAAGAAGCCAAAGGACAACTTGAAACCTGAAGGAGATTTTGAAAGGCCAGTGGCCCTCAGTTATGGTCCAGGAGAAAGGCCAGAGATGATCAAACACCCTGACAACCTTAAGTTGGAAGGTGATTTTGACAGACCAACACCATCCAAAGTAAGACCTGGAGAAAGAGCAGATGTTAAAAAGCCAAAAGATAATTTAAGACCAGAGGGAGACTTTATTGGATCTCCTCGTTCACAGGATGACTTTAAACCAACAAAGGGTGAACGGGCTGAAGTGAAGAAGCCTAGGGATAATTTGAGGCCTGAAGGTGAATTTGAAGGAACTCCCCGGTCTAAAGATGACTTTAAGCCAGCACGAGGAGACAGGGCTGAAGTGAAGAAGCCAAAGGACAACTTGAAACCTGAAGGAGATTTTGAAAGACCAGTGGCCCTCAGTTATGGTCCAGGAGAAAGGCCAGAGATGATCAAACACCCTGACAACCTTAAGTTGGAAGGTGATTTTGAGAGACCAACACCATCTAAAGTTAGACCTGGAGAAAGAGCAGATGTTAAAAAGCCAAAAGATAATTTAAGACCAGAGGGAGACTTTATCGGATCTCCTCGTTCACAGGATGACTTTAAACCAACAAAGGGTGAACGGGCTGAAGTGAAGAAGCCAAAGGACAACTTGAAACCTGAAGGAGATTTTGAAAGGCCAGTGGCCCTCAGTTATGGTCCAGGAGAAAGGCCAGAGATGATCAAACACCCTGACAACCTTAAGTTGGAAGGTGATTTTGACAGACCAACACCATCCAAAGTAAGACCTGGAGAAAGAGCAGATGTTAAAAAGCCAAAAGATAATTTAAGACCAGAGGGAGACTTTATTGGATCTCCTCGTTCACAGGATGACTTTAAACCAACAAAGGGTGAACGGGCTGAAGTGAAGAAGCCTAGGGATAATTTGAGGCCTGAAGGTGAATTTGAAGGAACTCCCCGGTCTAAAGATGACTTTAAGCCAGCACGAGGAGACAGGGCTGAAGTGAAGAAGCCAAAGGACAACTTGAAACCTGAAGGAGATTTTGAAAGACCAGTGGCCCTCAGTTATGGTCCAGGAGAAAGGCCAGAGATGATCAAACACCCTGACAACCTTAAGTTGGAAGGTGATTTTGAGAGACCAACACCATCTAAAGTTAGACCTGGAGAAAGAGCAGATGTTAAAAAGCCAAAAGATAATTTAAGACCAGAGGGAGACTTTATCGGATCTCCTCGTTCACAGGATGACTTTAAACCAACAAAGGGTGAACGGGCTGAAGTGAAGAAGCCAAAGGACAACTTGAAACCTGAAGGAGATTTTGAAAGGCCAGTGGCCCTCAGTTATGGTCCAGGAGAAAGGCCAGAGATGATCAAACACCCTGACAACCTTAAGTTGGAAGGTGATTTTGACAGACCAACACCATCTAAAGTTAGACCTGGAGAAAGAGCAGATGTTAAAAAGCCAAAAGATAATTTAAGACCAGAGGGAGACTTTATTGGATCTCCTCGTTCACAGGATGACTTTAAACCAACAAAGGGTGAACGGGCTGAAGTGAAGAAGCCTAGGGATAATTTGAGGCCTGAAGGTGAATTTGAAGGAACTCCCCGGTCTAAAGATGACTTTAAGCCAGCACGAGGAGACAGGGCTGAAGTGAAGAAGCCAAAGGACAACTTGAAACCTGAAGGAGATTTTGAAAGACCAGTGGCCCTCAGTTATGGTCCAGGAGAAAGGCCAGAGATGATCAAACACCCTGACAACCTTAAGTTGGAAGGTGATTTTGAGAGACCAACACCATCTAAAGTTAGACCTGGAGAAAGAGCAGATGTTAAAAAGCCAAAAGATAATTTAAGACCAGAGGGAGACTTTATCGGATCTCCTCGTTCACAGGATGACTTTAAACCAACAAAGGGTGAACGGGCTGAAGTGAAGAAGCCAAAGGACAACTTGAAACCTGAAGGAGATTTTGAAAGGCCAGTGGCCCTCAGTTATGGTCCAGGAAAGAGACCAGAGATGATCAAACACCCCGACAACCTTAAGTTGGAAGGCGATTTTGACAGACCAACATCATCTAAAGTAAGACCTGGAGAGAGAGCGGATGTTAAAAAACCACAAGATAATTTGAAACCAGAAGGAGATTTTGAGGGTATTCCTCAATCCAGAAATGATTTCAAACCTGTTAAAGGAGACAGGGCTGATGTCAAAAAGCCTAGGGACAATTTGAAACAGGAAGGTGTATTGGCAATTAATAGGAAAAATGATGAGTATGCTGTAACAACCTGTGAGCGTGTAAATATAAAGAAATATGAAGATAATCTTAGAACTGAGGGTGAGTTTATTGATTCTCGTAGTAGAGATGATTATAAATGTACTGTTGGTGAGAGATATGATGTTATAAAGAGAACTGATAATTTGAGGATGGAAGGAAATATTGAAACCTGCCGTGCAAGAGATGATTTTAACTCTCATGTTGTTGAAAGAGTGGATATCATTCGTCATGAAGATAATCTTAGATTAGAAGGAGAATTTATGGACATGAGGAGAAACGACTTCACTGTAGTCAAAGGTGAACGTGTCACAATACAAAAACATCCAGATAATCTGAAAACAGAGGGAGAGTTGGAAATGAGTCCTCGATACAAGGAAGAATATAAACCTGTGAGAGGTGATAGGGCGCCTGCAAAGAAACCAACTGATAATCTGTTCCCTGAAGGTGAGTTTGAAAGGCCAGAACCAATTCAGTATGGACCTGGAGAACGATTTGAAACTGTTAAGCACCCTGACAACCTGAAATTAGAAGGAGATTTTGATAGGCCATCACCCTCCAGAGTAGGACCAGGTGAAAGAGCAGATATAAGAAAACCTAAGGATAATTTAAAACCTGAAGGTCACTTTGATGGGATCCCGCGATCAAAGGATGATTTTGTTCCCAAAAGAGGAGAAAGAGCAGATATTAAAAAGCCTTTAGATAATTTGAAATCTGAAGGTACTTTTGAAGGTTCGCCTCGCTCTAAAGAAGACTTCAAACCGACAATAGGTGACAGAGCTGATGTCAAGAGACCTAAGGATAATTTACATCCAGATGGTGAATTTGAAAGACCTCAACCATTGGCATATGGCCCTGGGGAGAGACCCAGTCCAATTAAGCACCCGGATAATCTGAAATTAGAAGGTGAATTTGAACGACCCACACCTTCAAAAGTACGCCCTGGAGAAAGGGCTGATGTCAAACGACCAAAAGATAATCTAAGGACAGAAGGCAACTTTGAAGGATCACCACGTTCAAGAGAGGATTTTAAACCAGCTAAAGGGGAACGAGCTGAAATTAAAAGATACACTGACAACCTGAAATTAGAAGGAAAGTTTACTGACAACAGGTCAAGAGATGATTATGTTATTGTAAAAGGAGAAAGAGTTTCCATAAAGAAACATGAGGATAATCTTAAAGTAGAAGGGGAATTTGAAAACAGAAGAAAGTTGAATGAAGATTTCAGGCAAATTAAAGGCGAAAGAGCTAATGTAATAAAATATGAAGATAACTTAAAATTGGAAGGAGAGTTTATAGATAAAAGAAGTCGAGATGATTTTACTATAGTAAAAGGTGAGCGATCTGAAATAACAAAGCACATGGACAATTTAGAAATTGGTGGAAAATTTGAGGATAAAAGATCTAGAGATGATTATCAAGTCACAAAAGGTGAACGAGCTTCTATTACAGTTTGCAAAGATAATCTTAAAGTTGAAGGTAACTTTGAGGGTCAGTCTCAATCTCATGAGGATTTTAAAAACACACGCACTGAAAGAGTGGAAATAAAGAGACATACTGACAATCTAAAAGTAGAAGGTGAATTCGTTGGTAATTCTCGATCCAAAGACGATTTTAGACCAGGAGTAGGTGATCGTGCACAAGTGAAACGCCCAAACGATAATCTTAAAGTTGGTGGAGACTTCTATGGTAAATCATCACAAAGATCACAGTTTACTGTAGTAAAAGGAGACAGAGCAGAAGTCGTTAAACATGAAAGTTCATTAAAACTTGGGGAAGGCTCCATGGAACTTAAGACAACTAGCAGAGATACATTCCAGGGACAAAGAAAGGATTCTGCTGCATCTGTAAAAACACAAATTAACAGAAGAAGGCACATGGACTCTCAAATAACATTAGGTGATGACAAAGTAAGTGTTACAACTACAAACAGGTCAAACTATAATTCACAAAGAAATCTTTCTAATAAAACTGACTCCAACACTCAGGATATTAGAAAGTCATCCAACACTAACACAGAGAGAAAAGTTTTAGCTGACGGCACTGTCATAACAATAACCAAAGAAGTTACAGAAACAGTACGGGGGCAAGAATCAAAACGATCAGATGTAAGTAGTGCACATGAAACTGTGCGCCAGAATCAAACAACTCATATGGTAGATTCAGGAAGAGTGGTAAAATCTAGTTCCAGCAGCAATATTTCCACCCAAAAATCTGATTTCTCACATGCATCAAGCCAATTGGCAATAGACCAGCGCTCAGAGTCGAGGAACAACATCTTAAATATCGATTCTCAGACAATCACAAAATCTTCAGGAAGTACCCAGTCTAAATCTCACGCAAATAGCAATGAATTCAGACAAGCCATCAGTGGAATCAGTGAGAGTAGAAATGTTGACATTTCTGCAGCAAATATTTCTAAGGCTGGGCATCATAGAAAGAGTGTGATAAGTTCCACATCTGCAGATGTCAGCAATGCAGTTCTCCACAGGAAGAGCATGACGACGTCTACAGAAGCTCTTCATACTATATCGTCTGCTGCTTCTGTGCAAAGAAAGAGTATTTCCAATTTGAATGAATCAGGACAATTTATAAGCAATTCATCCCAGAGTCAGGATCGTAGAAGTCTCACTGCACTCCATCGACAAGGAGTTTCTCCTAGTGAAGTAAGTTTCCATCAGCAGAGAGGGTCTATGTCGACGATATTCAGTTCCAATGACCAACAGCAAGGAGCTGTGAGGCGAAGTTCGGCTTGGTCTTCCTCCCAACAACAAATCAGGCCAGAAAAAATTGTTAGGCAGGACAATCTTTCAGTGGGTGGAAGCAGCTTTCAAGGACAGAGTGAAGCGAGGGCTTACGGCAACTTCCACAGTGGATCAAACGTTATCAAAACAGAACGAGTTGTTCGAAGATCTAACATGTCACACATTTCTTTGGGAGACTCGTCATCCACGCAAGTTGCTTCGTCATATAAAAATGAGTTTGTCCCTCGTCACTCGGGCCCGTGTCCGGCAGCACTGCTCGAAACTAAAGACTCGTCATTCAAACATAAACGTGATACTCAAAAACACAGATTTTACATGCCAGTTGTTCAAAATTAAAATATTTATGGTTCTGTATTTTAAATGCAAATATGCAAAAGTTTATACAGACTCCAAAATCTAAGAGACTGGCTGAATTCCATTGCATTGGGTTATTTGTATAATACAACGCTTTTAGAAAATGAAAAAGGGGGTAAAAAGGTTCCTTATTCTTCCAAAATGATAATCATTTGCTTGAAAATGATGATAGCCTCTTTACTGCTAATCTGTGATAGTAATATACCGTCCTTTTAACATTTTCTTGTAATTAACAGTGGTGCATTATGGCTAATAGGAAAACATTTCCATGAAATCTTATATTTTAATAGCAAAATATGACAGAAGTAACTTAATGATTTTTTTAAGAATATTTACTGAAAGGGAAACTAAAAATAAAGTTATGAATTTTATAAGGAAAAATAACTTTGACTTGTCTACATTACATTTTTTATACACAAGACTGGATAAAAATAACTTAAGGTTAAATGTTATTTGTTTTGTTAATAGAACTTAAAAATATTTTATCATTATTTAATTTTTTTGTATTATTATTATTCAGTGCAAAAGAGTTTAAATAAAAACCATTATATTGTCTGAATGTATTATTTTATCACCCATTATTTATTTAAATATCATCTTATTCTTTTGTAGTCATACAAACAAACAACAGTTTGAAAATTTTGTTTCTTTATCAGTTGGTTTACTTGAATTTAATCAGGTGTTTTATTTTCAACAGTAATTGTTAAAGAATAATTATTGTTGTGTAATGTGTGATTAAAATAGTTTCAAGTTGTATTGTGGAAGATTACACATATTTTTCTGTTATCACACAAATAGAAGGATTCATCACACAGTGAGAAAATATTCATTTACTTTTAATCAAAATATTGTCAAAGATTAAGCAGTCCTATGTAAGCGTCAGCTTACATTGTGACTGACTGTTTATATCTAGATGTTAACCGGCAATCCACACTGAGATTTGATCTCAGTTGCTCGAGGGTTTTGCTGACAAAACTGTTACAAGTTTTTGTTATAAATTGTTACATAATTTGTTACAGTTTTATATATATGCATCTGTATTCAATTTTTAACTTTTACAATAAACTGTATATAAAACATAACCAGTAGTACAAATAATCCTTGTGTTGTCGTCAAATGTGCTTCTGTTTAATCGATGAATTAATACATTTCTTTTCACATACAGTTATTATTACTTTGCAACAAGTTTTTAAATACCAAATACTGTGCTCTTGGGAACATCATGCTAACAATAATGGTTCAAAAAAATATACTTATTGAAGAAAAACATGAAAATTGATAAGTATTTTTCCCCATCAGCTGTAAATGAGAACTTGTTTCTTCTGAGGGAAGATAAGTTGAAACCAACCTTTCAAATATCATCTTTGAGTACAGAGGTAGAAATCTGACCCATAACTCTGCTTTAGATCCAAAGTCCTTCCTCTACACATGCAGCTGAACAGAGGTTGTCCAGTTTGAAATGTTCCAACACTTCTCTTTAAGAAAGTCTCAAATTTTGATAGAAACTATTAAACACTTACCTGATTGGTCCAAATGAACTGTCACTTCACATTTCATAAAAAAATATACATCAAAGATTATACTATGAAGTCCAGCTCCTTGTGAATTTAAAGTATTACAATAAAATACAAAATAATTGAAAATAAAGTCCCTGTGTTTAATTCTAATTGAACAAAATAAAAGAAATTAGGACATAGATCATTTTAAGACCTGGCAATTTGCTATCCTAGTATGCAAGATTTTTCAAGAAACAAATAAGGATGGATAATATCTAACTTATAATTCCACATAAAAATCAGTTTTTTAGAATTTAAATTATGGTGTTCTTAAGAAACAATTAATTGCACACAATCAATTACTTCGGGAGAAATGTGTTTGAGACATTGCTAACTTCATATCACTACTTTAACCTACAGATAAAGACTGTAAAGGCAGCTACATCTTTTATGATCTATTTCCTTCAGGTTGTAGACAGTATAGATATTATGAATTCTATATTCTTAGACTTATCCAGAGCATTACATAATTTACTTATTACAAAGCTTAGATTCTAATACTTTTATGAAGCAGTCACCCAATTAATCAAATCCTACATGAGCAACAGATTACAAAAGGTAGTACATAATGATTACATGTATCTCAGAGGTCAATATTGGGCCCAATTATTTTTATAATTTACATAAATGACATGCAATTCAGTAAAAGCAGTCCATCCATCTGCAAAAGTTATTTATTTTCAGATGATTTCAATGTATGTTTTCAGTCAGAACAAGGAGATTTCGGATCAGTGAAAGACTTGTGGATAGTGAACACAGATAAAATACAAATTGTAGATCTTTGCTTTGCCAATGGTAAGGCTACCAATATGTTCAGCTGTGTTCTAGACTGAAGTGAGAGAGACATATTCAACTACTGGTTGGGGAAGATATACAAATAAATCTGTTAAATAAGAAGACCAAGGTTCAGTCCTGAGAATGGTTCATTTTTGCCAGGTACGTTATATGGAACTAAAGTGCAATAATTGTTCTGCTGATAGGTAATTCAAACTTCATAAGAAATGCTGTTAGGTTGATCTGTGTTCTCAGCCATCGTTTGAAAAATTAGAAATTATGAAAGTGCAACAATATCAAATTTTGTTAGGGGAAATCATCAACCTATGAAGGTTTGGTGACACTAGAAATTTCCTTAGGTATTTCACGCTTTTACTCATATTGTATCTTATTTAACAGCTTCTGTAGTATTCTTTTGTACCCGTCGAAATATTTTAAGTTTGTTTTGGGTTGAGGGTTCATTGCTGCATATACGATGCGGTGACTGTACCTCCACAGGTCATTGTTGACCAACGGGAGTTCGTAGAATGACAAGGACCTTATACAATTTGTTATCAAAAATGCGTTTCCTTTTAGCATTGAATTGCCGAGGAAATTAGTAAATATTATTTGGAGGATTCCCACAGACGTTTAATTTCGATTGGTGCAGTCGTCGCCCGATAATGAGCGTTTTTCCCCCGAGCGTCGCGTGACGTCATGGCCTTTCTTTTGTTTTCGTAAGAGGAAAAGAGAAGTTGAGCGCTGTTGCACGTGAGGCGGAGGAACGTTGTTGTTACTTCGCCGCGGTTTTGGAGAAGTTTTCGTGGGCCAATATAGTGTCAACACATTTGGTCCTTTGCCGAGCGGTATTTGAGAGAGGGATTCGCTGCACGTTTCCCATAGCCGGAACCAAGGAGAAGGATCGCGAGCATATGAGGACTTCATAATCAGGTGAAGTCGTTGTCATTATTCCTGTGTAGCCGATATATTAATCGTACAAACAGTAACATTATATTATTTGTTCTGATGTTTATTGCATGCTAAGTGATCGTAACCTAACTTAACGCATGTTGTATGCTAAATCAGACATTTCATTTCACATTGTGCGCTTTCTTCTAAACAGAAAGAAACATTGACATGTTATTACTTTGGATAGTGTTTATTGGGCGGAATTCGGATCACGCACCTAATCGCTAGCTGTACGTCACAACAGCCTTAACTGTCATAATCATTTTCCCGATCTTTATTTTGGCTAGTATCTATTTTCAAAACTGTGGTTTAAATAAACGACAATTATATGTTGTGCGACTCGTAATTGAAAAGTGATGGAATATCCTTAGATATAAGCGAGTAGGTGCTACAACCGAACTCTCTTGTGTGATCCGCGCAAGGAAGACATTCCACAATCAGCTGATTGACAAAACGATACTTGTATTCTTTTTAACCTCTAACTTTTCACAAGTTTATCATTTAATCAATGATGTAAAAAATATTGTGAATACGTAGTTGTTTACTTATGCGAATATGTTATTCTGCAATTATTTCATAAGTTCATCATTTTAATCGTCCGTGTCAAAACATATTGTGAATACATTAACTTGTTTTGAATTATCGGCTAAAGGGGAACATGATCCTCCAAACGAATACATCAGGATTTTTTTCGTTGTATACACGTTAAAAGACTGTGACGTCACTAGTTGTGCACCAATCACGAGTTATATGTGGGGAATATAACTACACCAAATTATCTTGGAATTTAATTCAAATGATTTAGATTTATTATTCAATCCATTATTCGTCGGTCGGGGAAATAGGATACGTCAAATATAATGTTACAAGAAATAAACAAAATTTTACAATTACAAGTTTAAGGACAAAAAGAGAGAAATTTTCAGTCGACGGAGGAGGCAGCAGTAAATATTGCATAGGTTCCCGTCGAACATGAAAAAGAATATTAGTCGACAGTTAAATTCAAGTAGATTATGGTTGTAAAGTAATAGGAGAATTTGATATGACACCAGGAAACTTTTAGCCCTTACTATTTACGAACTCATTCAGTGAATAATACGCTCCGTTCGTTAACAGAGATTTACAACTCTTTATAAATAAATTTTGAACATTTAAGGTTTTTATTTCCTCCAGAAAAGTATTGTGTAGATTTATACCGGAGTAGTGAATGCTTGATTCAAAAAGGCTTAAACGATGTTTTTCAACACGGAGTTGTATAAATGACCTGAGCCGTTTAGAGCATATAGATTTGTTACCCCATCCAAATTTTAAAATTTGTATAATATACATACAAGGCAAGGTTAGAATATTGCCACTAGTATTTCACTACCATTGGTATTTGTAGTTTAAAGATTTGAAGCGCGTGATGCGACTGACCGCAGTTTGCTATGACGGAATAAAAATATGCGTGGTACGCCATTGATGTAGCTAACACTCGCAATGTAAAGCAGTTTTACTAACTTTTCCCGACAGTTTGTTTATGTGATGATTCCATTTCAAATTATTGTCAATCAGCAGACCAAGAAAAGGGCGCGTGCTCTGAAATGTTTTCCAAATTGTGAGATAAACTGTTTGTGAAGTTAACGATTTTGGTTTTCCCTAGGTTAAGAGAAAATTTAGTTGCAGTGAAGCAAAGATTGAGACGACACATCGCAGTATCAGCGTCAGTGGCTGAAATTTGTGTCGTCACCGTAGAGGACTGATATTTTACGGGAATCGTTAATGTATATGATGAAAAGTAAAGGTCCCTGAGGGACACCGCAGGTGGCAGAGTTTTCAATCGCAACTTTTTGGCGCCTGTTTTGCACGTTCATCGTGATCTACTGAATCAAACGCTTCAGTCTTTCATCGTGTGCGTCATGAATACTTTGGACGAAGTCGTCTGAAGCCGCGTTAGCAGATTTTCCACTAATGAAACTATGCTGCGATGTAGAAGTAGGTTAAAATTTTGTAAGAAAATGAGCAATTCTCGTGTGTATTGCTATTTCAAGAAATTTGGAGAATATTAGCAAGAGGGAAATAGGGCGATATTAGAGAACCCTTCTTGTGTAATGGTATAACTTTCGCGTCTTTTAGAGTATCGGGAAATATAGCAGCGGAAAAGCACAAGTTAATTAGGAGCTGCAATTTCATTACAGCAATGTTTAATGAGCTTACTGAAGCGTTAACCAACTTTGCCATCTTACTTTTCCAGGTTTTTATATTAAAACCTTGTGGCAACTGACACAAAGTTGTAAATATTAAACTATATTATAATAACACATGTAGTTTTACTATTTTTTTTAAAAAAAATGCCTGTTATTTCACCGGAAAGTTCCATTCATTCCCTTTATTTCATCTCACTTCCGAGGTGTACCTTGCAGGTTTTAACTGGCGATCCTAGGAGCACAATCAGCTAGTTAGTTTCGGGGAAAATATTGTCAGTTTCGCGCACCACCTCCCACAAAGTTACAAAATAGATTTTTCTCGAGTTTAATCGGACTGATTTTCACACTCATAAAAATATATATTATATTTTAAAATCAAGCAGAAATTAACTAAAAATATTTTTATCAACTTTTTCTAAGTTTTTTACAATTGAAATATAATTTGTATGGTAAAAAATATTATATTATTAGATAATGGTTCTGATTTGATAGTAAGACATATTGAATAATATATTTCTCGTTTGTGTCGTCTAGATCTTGATTTTGGTTTTCCCTCAAGTTCCTGGAGTTATTATTACACTTGTTAAATGTGTTATTTATGTGGGTGAAATACTGATTGTTTTATATTGTTTGAATACAGTAAATAATAACTTGTTTATTAACAATATTTCTAAAGAGGTATGTATTATAAACGGATATGATTTTAATTAAAAAGTGTATAAATTTTTACTCGCAATGAGAAAAAATGTTAAAAATGAAGCAACCATTTTACTGAACTTTAAATTATAGTATGGTGATTGACAGAAATGGATTTACAAATATAGTGCACATAGTGGTTACATACTTTCATATGATATGATAAGTTTTGATTAAAATATAATTTCACAGTTCTGCAATGTATAAAAGTTGTAGTTATATGAAGTTTTCCAAGAAAAAATGTTTTGTGAACCATAGTATTAATGGCGAGACAGACATAAGAATTAGGTGCATGACTGCGAAACGTACCCGGGAACAGGTGAACTCTGTTGATTATGAAATTCAGGCTGAAAATGAAGAAACTTAAGAAAGGAATTAAAACAGAAAGATGGGAATTAGAAAAATTGAAACAACAGGAGGAGAGTTTGAAAGAAGATATCAAGAGTAGATTAATAGAGAAATGGGCTCTCTTAATGGAAGAAATGACTAGAGAAGCAGATGAAAAAAATAGGAAGAATACCTCTGACAACAGAAAAGCATGAATAACACAAAAAAGAATAAAAATTATTGATGAAAGGCGTAAATATAAAAATGCGAGATGAAAATGGTAAAGAGCAGCCTGTAGAATGAGATAGATGGGAAGTGCAAAGGTTGGCTTGGCTCCAAGAGAAATGCAAAGCTGTTGAAGATTTCATGGTGAAAGGGAAAATAGATGCAGCTTATAGGAAAATCAAAGAAACATCCGGAGAGAGGAAAAGCATTAGCAATAACATCAGGAGGGTGGATGTGAAGTTAATTCTGGGTAAAGAACAAAAGCCAGAAAGATTGAAGGAATATCTAGAACAACTATAACACAGTGGGAATTCAGATCAGCCAGAAATAGAAGAAGAAGAGGAGGAGGAAGATGAAGAATTGGGGGACAAAATTTTAAGGTTGGAGTTCGATAGGGCACTGACAGATCTGGGTAACGGTAAAGCACCAGGAATTGATAACATTCCAGTGGATTTAATAAGAAGCAATATCATTGCTGCTCAGAATAGTTTGCGAAATCTACAAAACAGGAAGAATACCAGAAGAATGGGGCTGATAGATGTAGGACAACATATTATTACAAGAAATTAAATATAGGTTAATTTCTTGTAATATTATGTTTGTAGTACATCTGAGAAAGTCTCAAAATGGAGATGTCACTTTTGAATAAATAGTGATAAATTTATATGCTGCCTTATTGGCTGTATTTTTATTTATTGTTGTAACAACAGTATTACTTTCATCCAATATGCATGGTCTTTGAAGGCTGTTCAACTTTGACTGAGTGAGAAGATTTCAAACACATTCAATAAGTTATTACACCAAACAAACCACTAATATAAGCAAACAGAGATTGTCAAGCTTTATGAGTTTCAATAAAAAAACTGGCAGCATTGGTCAAAAACACCAAATAGTCAAAAGCACTCACGTTTTCAATTTTGAAATAGACTTTTTGACTGTTTTAAATTGGTTTTATTTTAGTTATGCTAGAAATAGACATAATTTATAATTGTTTAGATGCACCCACAGTAGTGGAAGAAGAAAAAAATAGACTTTCTACTATGATTCCCTGAAAATTATGAATGTTCTTCCCCCTCATTTAAAATTTTTTAAAAAATGTACAGCATTAAGAACTTGTTCACAGGGAACTGTTTATACCAAGTTGATTAGATTTTTTAATTTGTTTCAATGGATGAACCTTAAAGCATTTTTCTATATTAACTATATCCATATCAGATTGTTTATATTTTCATGTGTCTCCAAAAATGACATTTGCATTGTACCAGATGATCTCGTGTAGTGTTGCAGTAATAAAAATATAATTATTATTATACATAATGACTTGGACAATTGAAGATCAAATTAAGATGATGAAAACTGTGGCTCTGATCATATAACAACTTTAAGTCACAAATTAAAGAGAAATGTTTGATGGATGACGTCACAGTGTATGTACTTGACTATGCAGTTATGACAACTACTTCATTTTAAAGTAACAAATATGTAAATCTGTTTCATCATATTGTATAAGGGATGATTGAGGAAATCAATATTTATCACTTTCCTCTCACCTCCCAACTTTTGTGGAATGTCAAAGAAAGTTCCAAATAAAGGAACAAGACGAATTTTATTTATTAAAAGATAACAGTTCTTCTTGTCCATAAGAAATGTAATGGATGGTGGACAGGGGAATACTTACATAGTTAGAAACATAAATGAATCAAATTCCACTGCATCTGTGCCTAGTGCAACACTTTTCCACATCACAGAAATCTACGGGTTTAGTCATTGATATGTTTGACATGTGATATTTGTCATATTTCTTGAAATTAGAACCAAAACAAATTTATCATCAATTCTATACCAGTTTAACATGGACATGGTGAAGTAGTAGTGTGATTGTTTTTAACATTTGCTAAAAAAAAAGAAAAGAAAAAAAACAGTGAAATGTTGGATTTATTACAACAGATATAGCGAATAAACACAATGTAACCAGGACTTGACAATTTGAGGACAAAAGAAACAGGCATAATACAGAACATTTTCATATTTAATGAATATGTTTTCAAAGACAAAGTCACAGAAATCTGTAGCTTGAATTCAGTCACACTGCCGTAATTATGCTGGGTAACAATATTTAATTTTTTAAATACATTTTTTTACAAAAATGTTTAAATAAATAAAATTAATACTTTTCTCAGAGAAACGATAACTTCACTTTGTTCTCTCTCTCGGAAGGATAAATTTAATTACATCTGAACAGCTGTAACCAGTAACCGAATGTCCTTACTGTCTGGATCCTTTATTTGCCAACTGAGGCCTGCCATATGTTTATAGAACTCTTCCTTTTCTACTTGAACACAAAATTGGTGAATTCCGGCTTGTTTAAGAGCAGAGCCAACCTGCAATTAAGATAATGCTAAAATATGATCATAGGCACACTTTATCAAGTGTAAGAAGTACATACCTGCTGAATAATACTTTGCTCACTGGCGTCTGTGTCAACTTCTACGTGAACATTTCCGATGTTGACTGAAGACGAATGCCGCCACATGATGCATTTCTTCAGACTCTTAACTCCTTCAAGGCCCATTATCTAGGGAAAAAAATCACAGTTAGGAAAATTGAGGATTTCTCTTTCTTCTTCCTCGGCTCTGTAGTCCGTTCATGGTCTTGACCTACTGCAGACTGTTACCTTACATGACACATTCCAAATTTGGAGTGACACATGTTCAGCGGGTCTATTCTCCAGCAGTTTTAATCCCAGTCTCCGTGACCATGACAGCACAAGCATCCAAACCCGAGACGTCTGTGTTGGGTGGCAGCGACACTAGCCACTAGACCACAGGAGGTCGGCACATTAAGGATTTGGTACATGCAAAATATTACCATGATGTTGTTATTGTGGTATTCAGTCCTAAGACTCCTCTGATGCAACCCTCCAGGCTAACCTATCTTGTGCAAGCCTTTTCATTTCCATATAACTACCACTTCCTCCCTAATCTGCTTAGTGTATTCCATCTTTGACCTCTCTCTTCTGTTCTTACCCCACACACTTCCCTCTAATACACTAATTTTACAAGACCCTCATGTCTCAAAACATAGTCTGTAAATCTATCCCTTCCCTTGGTTAACGTCTTCCATATTGTTCTCTGTTCAGAACTTCCTGGTTAGTTACCCTATCCACCCATCTCATTCTTTTAAAGGCTTCTATTCTTTTCCTTTCTGCAACTCCTGCCGTCCAAGTTTGTACCCATATAACGGCGCACTCCATACCAACATCATAACCTACACAATAAATAGCTTTACTTGATTTACTGTGATTGATCAACTTAGAAGTCCACTTTCATTGGTATAGTAAAATTTAATACACATCAATTTTCACAGAAGCTTTCGGACACTAGAACCACAGTCATCTTGAATATAGATCAAGTAGTATATATCAACAAAAGAGAACTTTTCGTTTCATAATAAATATATATATATATATATATGTCAGGAAATGACATTGTCATGTTAATTAAAACAATTAATGGGGAAAATTCAAGTACTCTAAACCTCACAAGGTGTCTACCATCTATGAACCTCAGGTAAGTCACCTTCTTTCTATCTCTCTGTCCTTTCTCCATTAATTGTATATATATATATATATATATATATATACACACACATACATACGTAGCTACAAAAATAAGTATATTTAAATGGTTGCAGAGAAACATTTGACATTGTAGTATGATAGTCATGACCTAACCCCAAATTTTGAACGATAATATCTACCTGACTTAACGCTGTAGTAATTTTACTATCACTGGTGTATGGCGTGCTGAGGAGTAACACCATGGCAGATTGCTTCAACAGTGGAAGTACGCTCACGAAAATAAGGATTGCAATGAAAATGGAACATATTGGATCGGCCACAAACCAGTTGAACTGCTGTATCAACACAGAAGACACAATCACGCCCACACTGCCCAAGGTATCAGCCATTATATGAAGAAACACACCTGAAACAGCCACAAATCTTCACTACAGTTTTAATTATTTGCACAATTTTTTTTTCTGGGTTGAGACTAACTTCAACAATCCAGAAAAAGTAAGTAGTTGGCAAACATCTCATTCCACAGTGCACTTGAACAAACTTCTTACCTTCCATATTAGCGTTGTGTGAGTGAGAATGAAAGCCTTCACCGCCGTGACTGTGACCGTGTTTGTGAGAATGTGACGAGCCATGCCTGGAATAAATACCATCAAGTAAAACTTCAAAGGAAAACTCACTAGAAATATACAAGACAATAGATCTAAATTGCAATTCCTTTTGAAATATTTTTCTAAAATTGTAATAAAATATGACAGCCTTACCTGAAAGCAAAGATACCAATGAGGTTGACAACTAGACCAATAACTGATACGAATAAAAGCCTTTGTGTGTTTATCATTGGAGGTTCCAACAGCCTTCCAATAGCTTTGGAGAACACGAAAAGTGATATCACCAAAAGGAAAAGTCCATTTATAAAGCCAGACAAATCTTCAACACGGCCATACCTGGAATTTTTTTTAAAGGTATGATGAAGTATGAAGTTAATAAATTATTTTTTAGTACACAATTTTCTGGCAACTGAACAAACCAGTATTTTGTAGACAAACTCCTGTAATCCCCTAATCGACAATCCGATAAAGCATAGATATATTTGAAGAAGTTACTTCTTTGCTTCAACTGATTTGACTATTGAGCTATTAACACACACAAGATTTTTCCTGTTGAATAAAGATTCCCTGGCATGATCTTGAATTACCCTTAAATCAAAGCTCCTAAAACTTTCCTGAACCACTTCACAGCAAAAATTGTTTATTGTGATTATTTTAAAAGTACAACCTCCTCAAAGCTAAGGAAAATTCACTCACAATGCCTGCCCATTTAATCATCAGAAAACGAATATTTTTTAAAAAAATCAACAAGTAGCCAATAGCAGACAAAATTGGGCAGAAAAATAAATACCACAATGTTTCTGCAAAGCTTGTTTTTTTCTTCTCCTTAGTTAGAACTCAACAAGATTTTAAGTTGTTTCACACAGGTATTTATAAATTTATTGACAATTATACCCATAAGAAAAGGTTCTAGATGGTTTCCAACGGGCCATGACAGATGCGAGAAGTCCCATTATTAGAGCTGAGCAATCAAACAGCATATGAAACCCATCAGAAATCAAACCCAAGCTGTTTGTCCATATTCCGTAAAGAAATTCAATGACAGTAAAACCTGAAAAATAAAATAAAAGTTATCAATAAAGAAATTTATAGACTACACTTGGAAAGCTCTTCCTAACATTCTGCCTCTGAAATGCACGTGCCAACTTTCCACTCCAGGTAAGCCACCTCTTCCTGTTCAATTAGCCTAACAATGTCCTTTTCTGACTTGTATTTATATGTAGTGTACTTACTCAGATTCAAGCAGAGGAAGTAAAATATTCTCCTACTGTTAACATCAGTCAAAATTTGTTTCAAAATAGAATTGGCCAACAACAGCATGGACTTTGACTTGTTGTGGAAGGTGCTACTGGTAAAATTGTACAACGGCAGCCCTGCAGAAGAGTATCCGACAAATGACCCCTTCGCTCCCTGCTTTGACACAGAGGTCAAACTCACGGCAGCTAAAAGAAATAGTTAAGCAATTATTTATCTCTTAAAAAGAAAACAGGAAATGAAAATATAGTGCTTTTATACGTTAAATAATGCTTATCTTCAAGATAATACTTACAGAAAGTAAACAAGGTGCAGGCCAAAATACTTCCCCCAGACAAAGAGTGATATTCCGTGACAGAGTCCTCAGGATTTGACATTTTAATAGAAGTGTTGTTCCATAAAACTGCAATGATGAGAGCGCAGGCAAAGCTTGAAACGGACCCGATCCTCGCTATTCGACTTATTTCGAACCTGTCGTGGAGAATGTATTTAGGTTTGTATTTGTTGAATAAGGATAAATTACTGGGACCACATTGTGTGACAATTAAAACTGTCTTATATAACAAATAATCTTAGAAATGAAGGTTCGAGATTCAAGTGATAAATTAAGAGAATGCAGAAAACATGTCTTAGTAATTTTCCATTGAAAATGGGTTAGGACCAACATTTGGAAACAATTTTTTTTCACAGCTAATATATTCCTGCTGACTTCATCCCTTACTTCTCATTTTACGACTTACTGCCTATCCTTCTCTAATCATGTCATGGGGAGAGAAAAATTGATAAAATTTACTTTTAGTGTGTAACGGTAATGGCTGCTTTCTATATAATTCACAATATTCTGATAAAGTCATGGTAAATAGAACAATTAACATTTTTAATAACAATCACCTTCAAGAAAGTTTTACAAAAATGGCATTGACAATTATCATTATTTTATACAGCTAAGAGAAACCTCACAAAAACTTAACATGATTCTAAATATTCAATGGTACACATGCCATTTGGTGTAATTCAAGAAAATAAACAAAATAAGAGAAGTGCTTTCAGTGTTTCTGAGACTGGAGTATATTGTGCTCACATGTATTTAAATGGGACATTAGATGTAGATTAAGAACAATCTGGCCAGAATCTAGGAATGAATTAATTGCATTACCCAAGAATCCACTAAACTATACAAGCAAAATATTAGTAGTTTACCTCTGAGAACAAGAAGAATCAGCAAAATAAGGAACAACGAGAGTGAATAGTGCACTGACTACTGCAGGAAATAGAAATGATGTCAATGAGAACTGGAGTTGCTCCTGTAAAGAATAATAACAGAAAAATAAAATAGTTAAACCTTTACTGATTAAAGAAAACATAGCACATTGAAATGTTTGCTTATCTAACTACAAGTTCATATTTTAAAACATCATGAAGATAGCAATACGTCATCACACCTTTTTTTAAGGGTGTGGGGTGACCCTGAAACAGGCTATTCCCCTTTAATAACACAGGAAGGGAATTGAAAAAGGATGTGAAAGGTAGAGCAAAGGTTGACTAGGGCTCCAGGGCTATAGTTAGGATACTACCCAGTGTTTCACTTAAAGAGATGCAGGGAAAACCCTCCCAAATGACAGGAGACAAGTTTGCTGTGGGTTCGCAGCATTCTCTTCTCCATGTCTCCACCAGTTTTAGGAGGCAGCTGGTCGACTGATCCAAAGGGTTGAGCGAACAACTCTTACCATATGCCAAGGTCTTTGACCCCAGTACATACACCTACCAAAATAGATAAAGGTTCCTCGGCATGTGAGAACCTTTGAAAAATACAGAGTACAAGGCATTCTCAAAGGTTAGCGCTGGAGTCAATCTGGGGAGAAATAACTGTGAGAGAGAACTCCCACATGTATATTCATCAATTAATAATTCACAATAACTAATCATTTAATAATTTTAAATAAAAGCAACATAATCCAAAACAGTTTTCTCTTAAAATGAAGAAAGAGCGCACAATTCATTTTAAGATTCACATTTGCAAAATAATTCACAAATATACTTTCAAAAGTCTCGAAACTAAATAACCATATTTTTTTCTTAAAATTCTAATTAGGAGAAAATGGCTAATGGTATTTATGGCTATCAGTATTTAGTTACAAAGATTTAAAATTGCATATAAGACTCAAGTTAAAATTCCAAATAATGTTTCTTCCCTTTGTTTAAATCTGAACAAACAACATTTATGGGAATAAATTTAGACCTCTTTCAGTTCCCGTTGCTGAAATTTTTTACCTTAATTGAATGCATGAGGCCAAAAGTATATGGTATTAATTCCACAATAAATATCATAGTGTTGAAGATTTAGAACAGTTCGAAAATTAATATCTCCTAGTTTTGTAATTGTACTTTTCTATTTATGTCACGGGAAACTGTATAGGATTACTGCACCTGACAAACGCCACCAGTAAAAAGATATTTAAACTTGGAATACATTTCTTCCACATCAGATTGTATAAGTTGGTATTTTTAAGTGCATATTAATAGAAAATATAAACATCATGTTTGAGCATAATTACCTGTGTACAGAAAGATATCACAGTCCATGGAATGAGAATAATTCCTTCGATGACCGTAGACAACGTGTGAAGATTTCGAGGACCCCCAACATCTTGCGCCACTCTCTTACCGAAGACGTTGATGCCAGTTCTGAGCAGCAACAACACTGACAGCAAAAGGACACCAATCTAAAAATATTGAAGAAATCAATATGAATAATACATAGAATTCATAACTTGGTTTTCTATGCAAATTACATGCCAGCAGTCAATTTGGTACTAAATGATGAACTGCTTTAAACAGACTGACTTCATATAGTACTTAATATCAATGGAACCAATTTTAGATTTTCAGTCACGGTGTCTGATCAATAAAGCCAAAGCCAACTGGGAAGAAGTCAAAGTTCTAAATGTCATACATTGTCTGATGGATAAAAATGCTCATATTAGAAAGAAAATGAGGACACCAATACTAGAAAACGGCTAGTTTATAAATTATAATAAAAACTAGTTAAAGTGTACAAGTTTAATTAAAGAGGCACTCTCAAACATTGCCCACTTAACCTTGCACTGTCACCTGGGTTTCAATTTTAATACACACCAAAATAAAACTACTGAATTTCTACTTCAATTCTAAGTGTAGTAATCTAATACAGACGTCAGGTGCTACTAAAAACGTTACTCATTATACTTCTTGTATAATCCGTAAGAGAAACTATGAATCTGTAAAGACTAATAAATTCCAGTTCCTCACCTTCAGCACAAGTTATTTTACTAAGTTATTTCTAATAAAAATAAATTAAAACATTATTAGTTTTCTTACACACATCATTATTCATTTTGGTCATTACCTTGTGATCAGCGAGACCTAACCAGGAGCCAAGTCCCGAAAACAAGTGATTCACCTCCGGGTGCACCGTACTTTCATCATGATCCAGGAATATTAAGGTTAATACGGCCATGAAAAACAAGATCGACCCTCGAAAAATTGCAGGTCTTGCAGCTGCTCCTATGCCAATTAGAAATTATAGGAAATAATAAAACCAATGATAAAATAGGGTAAAATTTCAAATTCTTAACTTTCTTTTTATTAATTTGTTTAAAGCTGCATATTTATAAAAAATTGTCTCCAAACAGAAAATGGCATTTATAAGTAATCAGTAGGCAAACAGAATGATAGAAGCAGCCAATTCAGCTTGGCTCCTTGAAAAATTAATGCTATTGCTTTGAGTGAAACTGATAAAAAATTTTAGGTAAAAGGTAAGTAACATTTTGTCAGTATCTGAGATATTGATTCCTCAAAAACCTACCGGCGGACAACAACCCTCCGATACCGTTTATGACGGCAAAGTCGTAGTGCTGGATGAGGAGGACGGATCGGAACGGCCCACACAGAGTCATGCCGTAATAGGTGAGAGTGGTCACGGTCAGAGTCAGAACAACATACTGCCCAATTCTCAAGACTTGAGCTCGTGTTAATTTCTTCCCAGTAATGAAAGGATTCTGAATGTACATAAAAATGCATCCTGCTCTGAAAATTAAAAACATAAAACTGGTTAAGAAATGTTGCTCAACATAATTTTAAGTGTTTCTTGCAACAAGAAAGGTTATTTCTGTATGAATTTAATGATTGACAAAATAATTTTTGTTCTAACTTCACAACACAAAATATTTGCTGAATACAATTTAGCATATTTGCCCTTTCCTTTGAGCAGCGTTGCGCCTGACAACAGTGGCCTGTTGTCACAAGTTATTTTTGAGTGATTTTCAGTATTATCTCCACCTATATTACTTTGAGACTGTGTTGATAATGCTACATTAAACGAAACAACAACTACTATACACACTATTATCATGCAATCTTAAAATTGTCTCACACATCATCGCCTGGACTCCTCACTTTTCTTAACCTACCATTGTACCTCTTTCATTTCTATCACCCAGACTGTTTTGCTGCTCTCCTTTGAGTTATTTCAAAGGAACTAATCTGGTTTTGACTATAATTTCCTTAGTCTGAAATTAAATGGTAGGAAACTGAATTATGACAAGTTGGCATATCTCAATCTCCCACACAAATAAGAAATGATCGGAACAGAGCTCATTGGCTACAAAAACATTACTACTCGAGCCACAATTAATGCGACTATGTGACATTCTCAGATGTTGGATTTGCTTGAGTGACTGTAAAGCACATCGCTCCAGTATTTTGTGAGATTTTAAAAGGTTCATAACATATTAAAAAAGAGGGACTAAATATTCTCATTGAAAAATAATACCAATCCAAAAGTCACAACAATCTATTTCACAATTGCCTATTAAGTTTATTTTGAGTGCCATAATTTCATTGTAATTCTGCAGCAGCAATAAAGCCTCAGTTCTCAGGACTGGAATTATACTGGACACCACATTTTCATCTTGTGACGGCTTTTTGGAAATTGTTATATTAAGGTACACATAGTTTTTTTTAGTTTCACTACAGATTAAAGAAAACTGCAACAGAAATGCATCAGTGAATGAATATTAAAACTGACTTCAGGTGAATAAGCCAGGAGACTTGTGACATCCAAAACACCGAGACTCGTTACAGTTAGGTTACTGGAGAGGATTTGAGGAGTGAAAATTGAGATGAGGGAAGAATGATAGATTTACATCAACTGTGCCAGTCTTTAGAGACATTAAAACAATTATTAAATTATGATAAATGTACGATAGTACAAATTTTATTTTATTCAACAACACAATTTCCTATTTTACAAGAATTATGTACATAAAAATGTATTTACATAGGAGTGTATTTAGGAGAAGATACAAGTTAAAACAACTTGCTCACTATATTTTAATTTTATATATCAAGATTAGTGAGAAATATTTTCACAGAAATTACAAGTTTGTTTTGCTTTTTCATGCACAACGTGTGTTACGCAGAATAATAAAGCTACTATAAATTATTAAACATAGAATTAAATTAGCAAAAATAAATTATGTCATTCTATAATGTGTCAAAATATTCATCTTTGATAATTGAAGATCACACTTTTTAAGATTTTGTGATCATGAAGCTTGAATCTTGGTGAGTTTGTAATGAAGTGACTTATGATCTGTCTGGTGCATCGTTCCTACAATTTTGGTTATCGGATTCTGAAGAGACGGAAATTGGTCTTCGCTCAAAGTTATTTTACAGACTTTATTTGTATTATAAAAATCGTTGACATATTCTACGGATCTCACACCTTCTTCACCTACCGCTACTTCCACCAATCTTTCTGTGTCGTCTTCCGCTTCCTCGTAAACGGTGTTACTGCTTGTGGGCAAGTTGTGTTCCCCATAATCTTTCTGTAATATTTCTAAAATTTCTTGAGGACTGTCAATTTGATAAATTACAGCTTTTGGAGACAAGTTGGACTGTGGTATGTTTATGATATTTTCCTCGTGTGGAGGTTTCAAGTGAATTACGACCGTTTCGACACCTTCCTGGGGAGTGTCATATTTCCACAGTTTGCAGTCCTTGGTCCTAACTAAAACACTTTTAACTCCACAAGTGTTGTTTAATTTCAGTGCATTGGATTCCAAGTTTTCTGTTCCTGCAAGTAAACTTTCATTATTGGGGATAGAATCTACAGCAGTTTCCAGTGCTGTCATTTCTTCATTTGGATCATCTATAGAACCTTCACTTTCTACCAACAATGCTTCAGTTACTGAATTTGTATTACAATTATCATCTTCCTCTATGTTTTCAATTTTGGAACAATTTTTAGGAAGAGGATGAATATATCGAACATGATTTTCCCAGTAAACACGTTTCCCAAATTTGAAACCACAAACCTCACACACGTAAAACAACTTTTTATCATGATTTTTCAGGTGCCACCGTAAATTTCTTCGGTCTCCGAAACCCCTCTGGCACTTGCAACACTTGTACGGTTTGTCTTTATAATGCACAATCCTGATGTGACGATCTACATCACCCTTTCGAGTAAACTTGGCTTCACAAAGAAAACATCCAAACGGCTTCACACCATAATGGGTGCGCACGTGTTGTCGGAAAGAAGAAGGCTTCAACAATTTGTGGCACACGTTGCACTCAATTTTATCATCTGAACCTAGTTCACTCAATTTACGGAGCATGTCGTCACTTATGCAATTTCTCCTATGTTGACGCTTTATTTTGGGGGAAACTAAACTTGTCTCTACTTCTACATTCTCTGTACCATCCTCTGCATCGACAGTCATGTGAGTTATAACGTCTTCAGAATCTGAATCGAGTGTAACACCCTGATCTGTTATGTTCTCTTTCTCACCCTCAGGAACAGAACTAACTTCCTCTTCATGTAATCCGGTCAAAATATCGGCTTCTGTTGCAACATCAACATCCACCTCTTCATTAGAAATTATACAAGACTGTTCTCCAACATCCTGTTCCTTAACATTCAATGTTGCCAAAGTAAAAACAACAGGCGATCTTATCTTTGTTTTACCATCACCTATAGGTTTTATGTCTTTAACTCCTTTTATTGGTTCACTTGCAAAGTTAGAAATGTTTTTCTCTTTTAAATCCTCACTATATTTTGCTGTTGAGAGAGCGTGTTTTCTGGGTCTCCCAACAGGGCGTTTAGTGTGTGCAGTCATCAGTGCTGTGTTCATAGAATTTTCAGGTGCAATCTCAGATGAATCTTCTGAACTTATTTTAGAAAAATAGTATTCAAAATCTTCATCCCATCTCCTTTTTGTCAACACTCTACGAAGCCCGTATCCTGCGTCGGATCGTTTAACTCTGGAATTCATCGTTGGGCCTTTGCCGAATTTCTTCACAACCTACAATCAGAGAAGAGAGCTGATTCAGTTACCACTGTACATACTTTTAAATTTGTAGTTGCTATGTTTCAAAACAATTAAAGATATGCTAGAGAAGAATTTTGCTATCTGCAAATTCATTAAGTATTTGTAAACACAAAATAAAATGCACTGTGTAAAAATAATAAGGCAAATGAATCAACTCCCTTTATATAATCTAAGCCAAATAAAGAATAGAAAATATTAGTTTTTGTATAGAAGTATAAAAATACATTAACTGGAAATTTTACTCCTAAATAATTATGTTGTTTCCAGACATAACTAATTGTGAGAGTGAGAATTCAAAATTTCAAAACTATATAAATCATCTCATAGGGATTGCAAAAATGTGGTAAAAACACTATCTTGATATGAAAGGTTTAATATTTTTGTAAGAAACACCCAGACCAGGTATAGCAATTCTATTGACATATATAAATACATAAATTTATGCAAGCTATGCTGAAGGATTACTTTCACCAACATTTTCCAAGTCATGTTGATCCCTAAACTATGTAGAGGAAATACGTTAAAAAACTCTTAATTAATTTTGAATTAATGCTAACATGCGGTGAAGTTACAAACATTTGATTAATAAAAGTGAATCTTACAGTCTGCAACTCCTGACAGTAAAATCAGAACATAAAATATTATAATTTAATCACATATTCATTTCACCACTGTGTGCAAAGTACACATTCTTAAAAATGCGGTAGAAACATTCTTATTAATCATTTCTTTAATTTACATCAACAACATATATGGTACATAAAGCATTTCAGTTTAGTAACAAGTATGAAAAAAATGTACAGGATAAGTTTTGGTCTATACTTACACACATTTGCTGAAGCATACAAGTGAAACTGTAGATGCTGTATGCATTAAATCACAGACTAAGAAAATGCCAAAGCATTGAAGAACCTTAGTCAGGACCAATAAAAATATAAACCAACTCTGTCTTGAAGACGGGTAAATAGCTCGGGACTGAAGTGTTTCGCTAACATATCGAGGAGTTATTGCTTTCATAGCAGCTTAATTCCTTCCTTGATAGAACTGAAAAAAAAAGTATTTAAGAGCACAATTAAACAAGGGTTAGCAATAATTATATGACATCTCAGATTTGACTGAAACAACCTTGGAGACATGAAAGTTCTAAAACGGATGTGGTGTTATGCAAATATATTGGCGTTAAGTAATTCGAATAACTAATAAAGCTGACAGTTCAATGTACCTCTTGAAGGATGAATCATCTACTTGAAGTGTTTAGCGTGAAACAGCTTGCACAAGCCTTACAAATGAGTGAAAAGCGTACAAATATAGTAACGATAATGGTAATTATTAATAACGAATACGTAAGAAGCTGGAATTAATAACCTGAATTACTTTTTACGATTACTCAAGTATTTAAAAATATCTGTTATGAGAAGCGTGTTATCAGCCTGATAAACACTCGTTACTTGAAATGGTTTCGGCCGTCTGCAGCTGATCCGTATAGGTTATAATTTAGCCGAGAACGAAATATCAACTGCCACTACATTACTTGAATCACAACGCAACGCGCAACGAGTATTTCATGTGTTTATAATAAGTATAAAATTGACAAACCTGTTCAAAAACCAGAAAAGTGTAATAAGTCACAAATTAAAAAATTAGAGACGCGCAATGGCCATATTGAAATCAACAAACAATTACAGCAGTAGCTGCTTCTCTTAGGACGAAGATATTCCATATTAGAAGAAAGAAGAGAATGTAAATTTTCCGTAACATCTGTTAAAAATTTGCAATAATATTTATTACACCTAATGAAGCGTTATGTATAATGATATAATTAGGAAGATGTGATTGCCAAATTTTGTAAAAAAGAAAAAAGTCATCATAAACAATACTTTCATTAATATCCATTTTTCCCCCGTATGGCAAATACATTATTTGAGCGTATGTTCGTGTTGTCACAGCTAGCATCCTTGATATAATGCTTTGATATCGATAACGCTACAGTAGTCGAAAGACACGTGGTTTGTGGGGAGAGGGGCAGGTGTTGCTGTTGCTTCTGCTCCTGCCTCGAGAGCCTGACATGGTAACAGTCGTACAGATTTCCGTAATTAAGGTACGTTTCAAACTTCGTCGTCTAAAGACAATGTTCATTCAAGTTTGACGTTATCTTCAAATTAAACATTTTCGTCTACATTATTTATATTTATCATAAACCATGAAATCTTCCCTTTTAAACCGAAGAAACTTTAAGACGTGACTCGTGTTCTTTAACGCAAGATTTTTTTACATTTATTATGCATGTGTTTTATTGTGTGCCAAATTTGTAATACAAGCCTAATGATGTTTTCAGAACGTTTCAAAGTTCTGTTTTGTACGCTTAATAAGATATTTCTCTCGGTATTAAATTTTTGTACAAAATTTGTGAAGGTTTAAGAAGTGTAATCTTCAAATTCGCGATTATAAACGATAAATTGCTTCAAATTAATACCTTTACGAGACTTTGTTCAAAAACGTCATCAAAAGAAATATTTGATTTGTTGATGTAACGATTCTTTTACCATAAAATAGATAAGATTAGAAAGTACTGAAGAGAAATGCAACATTTAACAAACCACCATTAAATTTCAAAAAGTATACTTAAAAAAATTATTCCAAAGTTTAAAATATATTGCCATTTACTGCGGACTTTTTGTTTTCTGTTTCTGTGATATGGATTCCTTAAGTTGGTCTAACGTAACCCTTCATTCTAACCTAACATCCTCCCTAATGTGCTCCTCGACCTCCCTCTGTTTTTCACTTACCTGTAATGTTAATTTGCAAGACTGTCTTATCTCATAACGTAGCCTATTAACCTACCTCTTTTCTCGGTCAACGTTTTCCTTATTGTTTGCTCTGCCCCTATTCTACTTGGAACTTGCTTGTTAATAAGTCTATTCACCTATCTGATGTTCAGCATTCTCCTATAGCAATTTATTAATTACATTAAATTATAGCCAATTCAGTCACCTCAGCCTTCTACTGTTCTATAATGCTACTTTTACAAGATCCTCGTGTCTCAAAATGTGGTCTTATTGTTGTAAGCCATTCCTCTAGTTATTAAATTAGATATTTAAGGGGATCCTCGCTCACTACATCGGGAGCATGATTGAATCTTTAACTAAGGGAAAGCTAAACGCTCAGTGGGTATAAATAGAGTATGGGGGGAAAAGCGAACACTTTATATACAAACGACCAGAGGCAGGAAACAATAAGGTGGGTACATCACCACGGTGTTGTGACGATCCCCGCTGTCCTTGCTGGCTGGTTACTCAGCTTATGGCTGCTGGGCGTCGTCTCCCAAGTGTCGGAGGTATGCTGGCTTCAAAGATGGACGGATGATTAGATCAGATTTTACGTCCAGTGAAACTGACGTAACTATTTAAATTTTTCAATGTTGTCTTCTAAAATGCATCCAAAAATGTTTCTGTAAACTGCTCTCATAAAGTAAATGTTTCTGTAAACTGCTCTCATAAAGTAAATGTTTCTGTAAACTGCTCTCATAAAGTAAATGTTTCTGTAAACTGCTCTCATAAAGTAAATGTTTCTGTAGACTGCTCTGTTAAAGTAAAATTTCGATAAAACTGCTCTCTTCTCCTAGGGCACCCTGGTTTTGTTCTTCTCACCCCGCCCAATTCTCTCCTGGTGGGCGTGCACTTTCTACTTCCTCCATATGGAGGGTAGGATTCTGGAGATTGTCATTTCGGCAAGTGTCCTTCATAATCTTGGGCACTGCATAACAAATTGTTGTTATGAAGTCACTTGCCTCTATTGTTCTGGCTTTCGGGGAATCGGGGTACTGAACAGGTAGCAAGCAGGTCCAGGCGTCAGGTCAATTTTTACTTTTCCCACGGCTGACCAGATGGATTGCTGGCAAATTTAATGTTTCCGTTTTCTGGCCGAGAAGATGACTGTAATTTGTCATTTACTTAACCTATCGCGTTCATTCATGCTCCCGACTTCGTCCTGCTTAGATCTAACTACTTGTGTACAAGAAATAAGAAATAAAAAAAATACAATTTAATTAATATTATGTGGTACAGGCAATTGCATACCACACACTTGACATGTTTCTTTTTAGATTTGTCCCTCCCCCCAAACACTCCCGCCACAGGTAAATTATTCCATTTGTTGATGGTCCTATTTAGGAATGAGAATTTGCCAACATCTGTTTTTCTACATTTCACTTTGAATTGGCGATTGCATCTACCTATGTAAGTGTTGGAGCCAATTCCAATCCACGGTTTTGAATCACAAATGCAGTCTTTGCTTTCTCCCTCCTTTGTGATTCCCGACCTAGTTGTTCTGCCTTTCCATTTGGAATTGAAAGATGGAGACGTTGCTTCTTGTTTCATAGCTGGGCTTTGCTCAAGAGCACTTGTACTGTTTTTTCATATAATTATTCAGTTGCCATATTAGTCTGATATTAATTATATTAACAAGAGTTTGGCTTCACCTCATCAGGTTTATTAAATATTGTGGCTAAAAATTTGTCGGTAGTGTTGCGATTTCCATCGACGCGGCTAAGGTGATTTGCTTGTTGACGTTTAATTCTTCCTGTACTGGAACTTGTGATGGTTGCTTCAGTTACACTTCAACTGGAGTTTCTTTGACTGTTGGTGATATTTCAATTGACGTAAACATCAAAACGTCCATTATTTCCAATTTGTCAATCTGCATTCTTACATTATTTTTGCTTCATAGATCATATTTTATAGAGTTTCTCAAATTCTTGACAATATATTTCATAGTCCACTTCATTGCTTCCCCTGAGATGTGGCTGATTGCTTTTCCCAAATTCTTAACATTTGATAGAAATGCCTTTGGTTTTCTTTTTAAGTGTTTTGTATGTTTAAATTTTGTTCCTTAGCAAAGCAGCTAATTTCCTATGATTCTATGCAAGTTAATTTAGTAGAGATTATTTTATTTAATTCAGTAATGGCTAAACCTTATGGACTGAGTACATGTTAATGTTTCAAATAGTTTTTTCTTTATTTTTTTGCAGGAGTGAATCCAGACTGCTGCCGAGATTTACAGTTTATTATCTTAGACCAACATGTTTCAATTGTATCTTTACTTTGTAAAGTTCTTCCTTATGTGGTTTACAAAATGAATGATTTGTTACTACTCTACATATATCTCGTTAAAGTTTAATTAAATGTCTAAATACTTGATGTTTGATTTATTGCTAACCTCATGATATGTATTGATGGGAATAAAGACTACTGTCTATATATTTACAATTTGTTTGCCTTTAGCAATTTACAAATTTTAAATCCTTTTCTTTCTTTAAAAAACTAGCTTAAGCAGTTGGTAGCAAGCTGCTTGGGTTGGCTGCCTCCGCTCCACGGCCGCCAAGTCCAACATGATAAAAAAGCTTTTCTGTCCAGCGTCGACACTTTTCAGATTCCACAGCTTCCCGGTCCAGCGTTTCGATGAGCGAAAATAAGAACAAGTAACATAAAATATCAAAGAAAGTAGAAACAGCCATAATATGGAATGAAATTGGAAAACTTGGTGCTAAAAAAAGGCAGTTTATTTCTGAGAATCACAGCAGTGGGGGCAGAGAAACCAAGGCTGCTGCCATTATGAGGTAGTTTGGAGATGGTTTATTTTTGGAGAGTTGCGGTGGTGGGAGAAGACTCTAGGGACTATATAGCTGTCAATTTGAAGACTCGTGGAACCGCTGCGATTCCTCAGATTGTTCCACGGCAGAAGAATGGCCTGTAAACACATTGTTATACAGGATATGAAGCATAGCAGAAAGACGGGCAAATTCGCAGAGTTGGAAGGGGCTGAAAATAAAAGCATGTCGATCCGTGGCATGAGGGGCGAAAGTTCACACTTTGTATACGAGACCAGACTGAGAATCGACTACGTTCGCAACGCTAAAGAGGAAGACATTGAAAAGCTGGAGATAGTTTATTTCTGAGAGGAGAGGCTTGTGACTACTTCCTTGCTGTTAATTTGGACTCTTATAATGACAGTGATTCAACAAAAGAGAAGAACGTGTTATTAGAAGACACGCAGCATAACAGAAAGAAACACAACTTCACAGAGTTGGAAGGGAGCTGAGAGTCAAAGCTTAGCGTGGCACAAGTAGAAGGGATAAGCGAGACCACTACGCAGGAAGAGGTGGGATTTGAAAATTAATGTAATTCCTGCAGACAACTATGGCTAGACAATCTCTAAAGAAACAAACACCATAATTCCAAGTGTTGTGACTATAATCCTGGACTTGGTCAACAACTATGAAAGAGGAAGCTGGCTCAAATGTTATTTAGAAAATTAAATGTTCAAAGTTCTGGTTGTGATTCTACCTTGATATTCTCAATACCTGAGAGGCGAGTGACTTTACACAGAAAATATGTTATTTCCTTTAGACTGATTCAAAGCATGTCAAAAATAGTAGTGAGTTTGACAAAATCAGATTAAGAGAGGTGAACTAATACATTCAACTTGACACCATTAGTAACGTAAAGGTACAAGTGGTCAAGTTTAGAATCTCTGAAGAGACAAACCATTCACAGAACATTGGGAACACGTCCAAAATAGTGATCCAGAAGATTATTTTGTAATAGTTACTGATCAGAAGAGACCTAATTTTTAACACGGAGAAGGACGGCCCCTCAAAGGGTTTCGGAAAATGGGAAAGATGAGCCAACTTTCAGTATAGTTGAAAAAATCCAAGGGTTCCTTTGCTGAAGTCATAACAGATACTTGCAGACAAGTTTTGCCCTCGTAAAAGTGGAAATTGTCACAAAGTGAGGAATGAATGGGAATTACAGTAAGCGTAAGAACGACCTAAGCAGTGAGGAAAGAAAGTTTCAGATATTAAGTGGTTTGAAAGAACAAAAATTTATGTCAGAAACAGAATTTACAAAGTGACAAAGGAAGAATTACAGTGTTTGGAGTGACAATTTCCTGAAATAAAAAGGAAAGTTTTAAGGAAGAATGTAAAGAATCCTTTTCAGGACTCGTTAAAAGGCAAGAACTGCTTAGAGTTTATGGAACAAAGGTGAGCATACAAAACCTCCAGTGCACCAAGAAGTGTAACTGATACATGAAATGTCTACTACTCCGGAGAAGAGGTAGATACGACTTCACATCTCGAAAGACGGGAACCGGAAAGGGGCGAGAATTAAGTACATTCAAACATCTAGAAATAAGGATTCCAGGGTCGAAGAAGAATTCTCCACAGTAAGAAAAACCAACCTCAACAAATAAAGTTAGAAAAGGAAGACCCGGTAGAAGAAGGACCGCACATACTTAAGAGTGATAAAAAAGAAATAAGGCTAAGGGAGACTTACTAAAGGAAATAGGAGAAATCAATCTGCAAAAGTGACCAAATTTACCAACATAATGAAGAATCAGAGAACGTAGAGCCTAGTGACAAAGGATGCCAACTGCACAAAATAAGTGTGGCCAAGAGAGCATTCATTAAGTGACAATCACTTTTGACCAGTAAAATATAAACAGAATTAAGGAAGGAACTTGTAAAACGATGTATGTTTCAGCATTCCTATTGTGTGGTGCAGGATGAAAAATTAAGTTGCCATGACAAACAAGGAAGTTACATGAAAAGATCAAACTGGATTGGACACATTTTAAGGAGAAACTGCCTCTTTGTGGTTTTATAGAAGACGGTAAACTGGGAGTATGTAGAAGATAAAATGAAACAGAAAATTAAATGATTTGAAAAAGCAATCTGGCTAAATATTTATCCTTGCAAAGGGAAACCAAAATTAGAGGGAGTGAGAATGTAGACGCAGTAATTTATTTTTATCAATTTGAGAATAAGTGTTTGAAATTGAGGGTTTATAAGTTTTGAACAAGGAGAGTAATATAATGAGTTGAAAATAACAGGGTATGTTGAAACATACAATAAAAATTGAAAATAATTTAGAAAGGGGAAGCGTGGTCCATTCCAAGTTTCAGACAACCATCTTTTGAAGACTACAGTAAGTCATAAAAATTGTAGATAACTGTCTAGAGATGACAACAAAAGTTAATTTTAGATATTATCTGTTATGAAAGGAAATACACAACTAGTGAGCTCAACGCATGAAGACAGCAAGGCAGGTAAAATTATTGGTAATTGAATCAAAATGACGACAAACTGTGTCAGGAAAGAAACTACTCATACATAACTAGAGACTAACAATAAATTAAATTACAATCTACAAAGTGTGGCTGAAATGTGGAACAAGACGAGTTCAGTAGCGGCTGTGACGACATAGTCTATGAAGCCGAGGTACAGGAAAATATATTACTTCATTTCCTTACTCCATTTTAATTGAAGGCAAATCCAATGCTGAATTATAAATGACCGAGTTAATAAATACAAAAAATAATGCAGAGATATTTTAAATTTACAATTTTGACCATAGTCACTGCTGTAACCAAACTCAACTTTAATCTACAAAGTTAACTTTGGTTTTTGGATATTACTACCATTAATGATGGATAAAATAAAAATTATTTATAGTTCATTTCATATGACACAGAAAAAATTGAAGTTATTGTTTTTACATAGAAAAGATCTAGTCTATAAGGCAAAGGCTTACAATTAACGAAGGGACTGTAATTTGATGATTTGCGTAGGTAGTTTATCTTATAGGATTTTGCGTAAGATAGACACGTATCCTAATTGGAAACCGATACAAAAAAGAAAATGAGAACCTGGTTTAGACCTTTATTAAATGAACAATTCAAAATTGAAGCAACGAACTGATTCTTGATTATCTATTCAAAAACGTCGCCTTCTATGTCAAAGGGAGGCTGAATATTTCCGTCAACAATAGAGGTCATTGTAGAGGAAAAGGATACGGTGATGGGGAATACAACACCGATCTATACGAGATTGGCAATTATCCAAAAAATATTTTGACGGGAATGCCCTATACATCTATGACGTATTTATTCAGTGTCCGACTGTTAGATTGAAGTATGGGTAGTTTTAAAGGAAGGATTAATTGAATTTATTTAATTACAGGCTAGACCTCTTTACGCTACAGTACAGATATGTAAAAATGAAACTGATTGTTTAGAAATATTGCTTTGTATTATTATTACTAAAGTAATTAAGCAATAGTAAAAACAGCGCTTTCAAGCTGGTTTTCAGTGTTTAGTTGACTTTGTAGCGACATGCATTGAAGTTCAAAGAGTAGCGGAGCAAAGAACTTCAGTGGCTGACGCGCGGAGTGACAGCTCTTTGCCGCAACAATGAATCTAAGTTTTCTGGAGTAGTCTCGGATTTAAATACGTGTAACTTTGTACAAACATGAGTTATAGTTAAATAAAACGTTGTAGATGTTACATTATATTATTGCGCGTTATAAATCACATAGCAATAATAAGTGGTGACCCCGACGTGATCGTGTATATAGAAACTGTTGTGCGACATCATATAACGCTTTTTTTATATTATGTCAGAAAACGTCGCTGTTTCGGACGCCGCTGGTGTGGCACCAATATTCTGGCGTGCGAATCCAGAGATTTGGTTCCGGCAAATGGAAAGCCAGTTCGCCCTCGCTGGAGTTACGGCGGAAATCACTAAATTCCACCGCGTGGTGTCGGCGCTTCAACCTGTCGTGGGTGATATAATCTTAAACCCACCGGTGGATAACCCGTTCACGGGCATTCTGAACCGTTTACGCTCGCAATATGCCGACACCGAAGAAGAGCGTCTGTGAGAGCTGATTTCCGGCATGCAGCTGGGCGACAAGAAGCCATCACGTCTTCATTTAGAAATGAGGAGCAAAGCTGGCTCATCCATAAGCGAGGAGCTGCTGAAATCTCTATTCATCCAGCGGTTGCCCACAAATGTGCAGCAGATCCTGGTAATATCAAATGATGCATTGAACAAACTGGCGGAGATGGCGGATGGCATTATGGCAGTGGTTACCGGTACAATACAGGAAGTAGCTACTCAGGATTCTTCCTTACGTGACACGTCTCGAGACGAAGCTCCCGGGAGAGAAACACCGAGGCAGAGATCGAACGGGAACCACTGTTGGTATCACCATCGTTTTGGAAAGCGGGCTACGAAATACACCAAACCCTGTACATTTCAGGTGGAAAAGTAGACAAGCCGTCACTCGCGTCTTCACAGTGAGTGACGGCAGGCCCATGATTCAACGTTTATATCTCGCGGATCGTACTACGGCAACCAGAACTTGATTTTTATTACTTGTTCTTTCATTTCCCTTAAAGATGTTAATTATTGAGCAAAAGAAAATTAATTATTTTTCATTTCATATGGTAGTAGTACGCTTATAGTGATATATAATTCTTTCGGGTTATTTTGCCTGTTTAAGTTTGTGTCGTTCGAGGGTGGACAATAATTGTTTTTGGAATTTCTTCACACATTAATCTAAAAATTTATAGACGAGTAGGTGAATCAAACTACTCACCACAGTTCACAACTAGGATCCACTTATTCAAATCGCACACTACACCAAACTGCACTGAAAACACAAAATACAAACTGTTAGGCTAGGTTTACACGGGCAGTGATGTTCGTCGAAGTTGGGTTGGCTGTGCGCTGCCTACCATTTACATATTGGGCAGATAACTGCCCACTTCTTCACTGACAATTCTGTGCAAGTGCTGCCCTCACTACAGAACGGGCAGAGAACTCTGATGCATGTTTATACTTCTCTGCCATTTCTTGGCAACTACGACAGGTTGGAATGTTGATGATGCATATTAACGATATATTGTTTATGTCACGTTTAATATTTTTCCCCTTTGTGTTTTCGCTCAAGCATAATGTCCATGAACAGGAGCTAATCACTTTGTCTTTGTGCTAGAATAGGCGTTCGTGAAATTATCACGAAAAAGTCAAACTCAGTATAAGTTTCTATTACTTGTTGTTTTATTCCCCTTAAAATTGTCAATTGCTGAACAAAACGAAATGAATTATTTTTCATTACGTGTGTTTATAGCTATACATCATTCTTTTGCGTATTTTTTTTCCATTTTAAGTTTGTGCCGTTGGAGGGTGGCCAATAATTATTTTTGGAAAGTTAACTTATAAATTTATGGGCGATTAGGTACAACAAACGAACTCTATCCTAAATGCTTTCTGAACCAAAATTCTAGCTGTTCACACGCTGCAAGAAAACTGAGGCAGTGAAACCGCGTCAGCGATGGATTGACAGTGCAGCACTGACATTTGTTTATACACCACTGCACATCTTTCTCTGGCAGTGATCACTGCCCGTGTAAACCTAGCCTGAATCAGGTAAATAAATTCACCCCGCCAGAGCTTGGAAAATCTATTAACTTTAATATTTGACGAGCTAAACTTGCTACAAACTAAGACATCCGTATGAGACTTGTCAGTAAATAATAAATAGTTTACATATTCTTGTAATTTTCTATGGAAAACATGTTCTGGAAATTGTCCTTCGGTGTACGTGTGTCCGCGGGAGAGAGTAATGAATTTTGTACTAAAAGTGAGTAAACGTTTCTAATACAAATTACGTGAATGGTCTAGTGATCGTAAATTATATTTCGTCCATTTAAGTGTTTTCTTACTATTTTTTCTTCCGATTTAATTTCACCTTAAAATTGGCGTCTCCACCAAAACTGCAATACCAGATTGAAACGTGCAGACTTTATGGTCATTGATTGAAAAGGAAATCACGAGTCGGAATCTACCCTCCTTTATATAAAGTCCCGACTGACATTGCCTATTTGAGGAAAGCAAGGAACGCGCAATTTTTATACCGATCAAAGAAATTTATTTTTCTGTCCGTTCAGCGATATTCTTATTTAAGATCTGACGTTTTCCCCTAATTTACTTTGTCCTGTTAACGTATTTACAAACCGAGAAAGATTTTTAAAACGTTTGTGAGCCTACTTTTGTTGAGTTGGACAGATTGCATACAATTTGAAGAATATTTACGAACGGAATTTTTACTATTATTTACATGATTTTACGTAGATATCCTTTAATATGTGGGATACAATTAATACATCAAATCGTTCGGCATTACGGATATTTTTAATAGTGTGTTGTCTCTTCGCAGTGTTGAACAATTCAGAAGGAAGCTTGAAACGCAACTGTGCAAGGTAAGAAAACCTCTCTAACATCATGTAACTGATAGGCTCGAGAGCTGTCATCTGACCCCCCCTTTTTCTGATGCGGCCTGAAAAAATAATTAACAATTTGCGGAAACGGCAGAAATAGTAACAGAAAATTTCACCAATTGTAAACTTTGACTTCGACAAAGCATGTTGACTGTCGACCAAGTTTACCGTCTGTAGACTGGTTAAGAATAGAATAAATTAATTTTCCGTAGATCCTTAATTATGCGGAGAGAGCCCGAGATATTAGTTCATTTTGGACAGAACAATTACCCAAATACTTCATTTTCACCACAACTTGTACTCCGATGCTTTCAATTTAAATAATTATAAAATTGTCATCTATTTCATTATGTTGCTGTCACCAATAATAAATAATATTTTCATTAAGCCATTTATGATAGGGTTTCTTTAGATCATCATATTGTCTGTGCCACCAGGGCACTATAGAATTGTATCATCAGCCGACACGTGAGGACACTACATTCTCCAGGTCAGTAATACAGAGAACAAAGACGACATTGTTCAATGCTGTGCCATAAAGCTAATTTTTTCCTGATTGTCTTAATAAAATAATCCATATACTTTTTCAAAGGCTCCATCTTACCAAGCAGCTGGAATGATTAATTCTTCAATATCATCACATATTTTATTAAAAATTTATATTCTTGTATTCACCCACCCCTCCATTGGGCAGTTTACAAAAAGGTTTGAAACTTCTATAAATTATTTTTATTTCATGTATTAAATTAATGCTTATCAGAGTTTGTACTAAATTTATCATAGTTATTACAAATACCATCATCGAGTAAATGTAACGATTAGACAAAGTAAGTAAACTTCATTCCTTGAAAAGGTACTACAATTTACCAAACAATTCTAATGACACTCTTCTGGGCTACAAAACTTTATATGCCTGGAGTTACCATAAATTATAATTCCACAAGATGTTAATGAGTTGAAATAAATCAGTCATACACACAGTGAGTAAAAAAGATTGTCCATGTTCTGAAATTTAACTTTGGATTAATTATTGAATGCAGAAAACCTAAGTGAAATAACATGGGCACTCAAATAATTTCAAATTTAACCTTGAGAAATATTATAAATATAGTAATAAAATTAATCTGACTTATTATGATATATAAAACACAAAGAATGGCCAAAATTCAGAAATGAAATAATTTAATTTCAATGTGCTTCGTCTCCCATTTCAAAGACCTCATCAGTAGGGGTCAAAATGTGTTCAAAGTAAATTATTCCATTTCAGTTTGTCTTTAAAAAAATGCCTAACTATGGCAACAGTTTATACTCAGCATAACACTAATTAAATGTAATTCTGCACATGTCACTGATGTGAGTTTATATATCAAAATATTGGCATGCTCTTTCTAGGTTCATCAAATTTTGTAACTTTATTAATAAGGCAAAACTTTTAATGCAAATTGTATTTACCTTATGCAACTTTATAAAGTATTAAATTCATTATTAGCAGTATCTTCCAGTCACTCTCCATGGTTTCTTATCAATATTCATTACAATCTACTGAAGGATTACCATGAGAGTCTGTATTACTTGGCAAAGTCATTTGTGCATAATAAAATAGAGCGTGTGGAACTCCATCCTTTATATTTTCCCCATCTGTGCTTCCTTCCTTAAAGAATGGAATAACAGTCACATATTTTTATCTTTTTGGAGATGTTGAAGAATTGCAAAGGTAGATTAAAATTTGGCAATGGCTTCAGACACATTTACTATGTTACTAGAAATTTCCTCATCAGTTTCCATTTCTTTAAAGCCTCTATAATATTTTAAATTTTATGTGGACATATCAATTTAAAAGTGAGGCCATAGATATTTATAGGTATATTTAAATGATTGAGTTACTTCCTCACAATCCCTCGAATATCAACAAGTGACTGGAGAGAAAAGGTTTTGGCCTTGGTGGCCTCTGTTTGCTTGTTTTTAAAATTTATTTGTACAACCATTTGAAAGAAATTATTATGAAATATAAACAGATCTCTTGAGGTTGGATAGCAGTTTATTCTTCTTAAAACATGACCAGCTAACAATTTCATCACAGTTGTTTCACACACACTTTAATTTTCAATTGGAATATTGCTATGATTTTTCTCTATTTCTAACAATCACGGGAAGGTCAACATGTCACAAATGTTTGATCCTTTTCCTGAAGTAAATTAATGTGTCGTTAACTGTGTGTTGTTATATTTCACATTCTAGTAAATGAAGAAGTTACAGTTCTTTCACTTTTTAGTAAGTCTGGTTTATTTGGAATGGCATAAACCAAAGTCACAAAAACAGTGTGTGCCGCATAATAAAGAGTAGGGAATAAGGTATTTATCTTCTTCTCCAGCATCCCCACAACTTCTATACTAAGTCTTAATCTGGTACACACACCGCAACTTCAAACTGTAACACACCTTTTGTAAAACATACCTCCTTGGTGCAAAGGCTTGTAATATTGAGAAATGTATAGGACTCAGCATTTCAGTTATAAGGACAGGAGTGTGTAAGGCAGAAAGCTGAAGATAAAGAGTAAATTGTGTATGACAAAATGCACGAGTCTACAATAAATGAAACTAGTTTCGAGACATTCTCCACAGTCACTTGACAAACCCTTTGTTTGCAGTTAACATGCATCTTTACCCACAACCGATTACTGTTATCATTTAAAATATAGTTACTTGTCATTACGGCAGATCATTTTGTTGTACATTCCCTAAAGTTGCGAGACTTTGTATTTTTCAGATGCAGTCAAGATAAAATGAAGACTGCTTCCATAGCGTCCAACATAATCCACCATCCCTCAGGCTCACGATTTACCTGGTCACACGATAACTCTTCCCTTCGTGACAAAATAATTTCCCCAAAGGCACGTGAAGAGTATTTGAAAAATTCTCAGGTCCGTGCCATAATAAAATGTTTCTACCTAACTGTAATTCAAAATCTTGTGTCAGACTAACCAATCTCGGTATATATTCTCTCAGGTTAAACATATGAAACATTTGGAAACAAATAAATTACAGAGGGAAAATTCTAAACATCACGAGATAAGTAAAAGAAGTGTTCTCCACAAAAAGTTTCTCAAGTCCTGGTTCAAAAGATATTCACAACCATTGAAACGGTCTCATTCTTTCGCAAATCTGGCAGGACGTGGGAGCAGAGAAAATACACATAAAGGCAGGCACAAAAGAAATATAATTGATTCTACAAGTAAAGATGTTTCAGCATTCAAAGGGCCCATGCGTATTTCACTTTTAATTGACGGTTTACCTCCGTCTCGAAAGGATCCCACTAAAAGAGAAACAAAGGGCATAAAGACTGGGGAGGCAGCGTGGTCAGAAGGAAAACAGGATCAGATGCAGACTTATCATTCACAAGAAAATGCTATTTATCCAGAGAAGAGTCTTCCCGTGAAGCTGTCGGGAGAAGGGAAAGGATTGTTAACCGTGAAGGAAACCGCAGCAGCCGAGTCCCTCGATCTCACAAAATACGTGGAGTCTCAGCAGTCACACGTAAATATTCGAAGAAAGAGAGTGTACGACATTCTCGACAAGTTGTTCCCTGCGAGACATAAAAGACAACTTCAACCTCAACATTTTGACAGCAGATTGCACAGTTCCGGGACGGACAAGTCTGGCGCCGACAACAAGCGGGAAGGAACACTTTCCCTGCCGATGTTTGGCTACTCTTATAACAGAGTCGAAGATGACTCTGCGCTCAATGCCAAGTTCCTGTTTGTATAATATGCTCCAAAAATTAAATTTGCGTCATGGGCATAGAAACAATAAATCTAAAGCTTGAAATTTTAGAGAACAATTTTATTTTGGGCTTTTCTAAGCGGTACCACGGACGTTTTATTTCTATGGGAATAATTTATATGAATACACACCTGACAATATGAAGACTTCATATTTTAATTAGCTAAGCTAATGTCCCAAAAATTTTTTTTAAAGAAATATGTCTGACAAACTCTCAAGTATAATTTAATAATTTTGTTAATGTCAAACTCTGGCTTTTTTTTTATGTACAGTACAACAAAAAAATACAAGTAGACAAGGAGGATGTTTTTTTTGGTACAAAAATATAAACCTTTCTTTTCTTGAGATTCTTAGAGTTTTCCTCTCCCTCTTCTAATTTAAAAAGTTATATTGTGACACACTGAGCCTTGTCACTTGTGTCAAATTACCTAACTTGAGACTCTTGCTAGTTGATGCTTACAAGAGTGAGACAGATCTGCGGGAAGCAGTTTTTGGCAGACAAAGAGAAAGGAGGAAGACTTACTTGGACTTGTAAATTTTGAGTTCACTCCAAAGCAGAACCATTTATTTCCTTTACTTACAGCAAATCATTATTTGACAAAACTGTGACAGTAGGAATCAGGAAGAGAGGCGGAGAAAGTGGCTTACCTTTAAATTGGCGTACCTATTCGGCGTCGGGTTAACTTCGTTTGCTCTCCGTCAGATTGTCGTGTAAAAAAAGCCAATTTGATTACAAAATAAAATAAAACAATAATCAATAATGTTGAAATATATTTATATTATGACTTTAAAAAAGGTTTTGAATCTTTTGTACTGGATCAAACAATGTAAGAAACTAGTTGTATCAAATTAAATATATGATTCCACACAATGAACAATTGATATTGTGCATCAGCTTAATTCTCAAACAGATTTCTTTGACTGTGTACTTCTTTCCATAATGCGAAATTTATGTACGAGTTTCATCAACTATTACATAGAACATTTTTCCCTGATTTCAAATTAATAACTAATGCATTCAGTTTTAAGACTATACAATCAATATTCACATAAATAATATTTACAAACTGAGAAAGGTTGTCTTTTTTACCTTCAAACATGTAACAATATTGAATTTACAAAGACTCGAACGATGTTACGAACAGTAACACCTGGTGCCGACAAATTATAAAAGAAATAACTGATTGAATATACTCGTGGCATAAATATTAATAAAATAGTCTCACTTCAAGTGAAACACGAAAGTGCAAAATTTATCTAATAAATAAATAACTATTAGAAAAAATCTGTTTTCACTTTAACAATACAAGTTTCAAGCAGCACTGCATTAAGAATTAGGGCATCAATTCTCAAAAAATTAAACAACCAGCGAGGGGAAACTTTTAACAATAAATAAGAGAGCGATTTGCGAGGGGTTCAAAACTTTTCACGTAAACACCGTAGACGTGGTCGTACGGTGCCAAAACGTGATGACGACAGAAAATTCTGAGGAAGTATTCGCTATTGTTCGGTAAATATTGCAATGATACAAGAATGTAATATAAAGAGTATTCATTAGATAACAATTTGAAACATCGTCCCACTACATTTCAATTTTATAAAAAATTTAAAATTGAATTGTACTAAATAACAAGAATTGATTGGAAATATTTACATCATGTCCTCCTCCCGAACGTGTTCGTATCACCGATAAATACACATTAACATTTGACATTTGCTTCCATCTGTGGTGTTAAGCTCACATTATTTAAAGACTAACATTTGATAGATAATCAACACACAAAACTCACAGGAAAGAAAAGAAGTATTACAAAATTATAAGCAAAGGCCAAGTAAAACTAAAATGTTTCTTTTACGGTTACAAACTCCGAGTATATCTCTTTTCCAGAGAAACACATTGCACCTTAAAAATGAAAGAATACTCATTACACAAATCAGAAATATATCTATGAAAGAATAATGCAATAAAGATAAGATTTATCACATACTTATTGCAAAATTAGAAAAAAACACAGTACTACTGTATTAATTTCTGAGCTCAAACCAAATGCTTATATATAAAACATTTTACTTTAGATGAAATTTCTATATATTTGGTCCATGTAAAAAGTGTAAATATATATTATATATACATTAAAATGGAGCACTTTGAAGAAGAAAAACAAAGTTTATACTTTAACATTTTAATACTGCCGTTTTAAGAACTAATTTGTGGTCTGTAGATTCTTGAAGTTAGCAGATTCATAACAGGCAAGTAAGTGAAAAATCCATATCAAATGGAAGTACAAATTTATGGGGTTTACCTAAGAGAAATACAGATTCTACAAATTCAGTACACATCTGCAATATTTCAGTATTTACATAGAATAATGTTGTTTACATTTATGATTTTTTGTGCAAAAGTAAACATCAGAAACGTCCCCGTTCACGACACTCGAGACGTCTCGGACGTACGTAAGGTCACTACACCGACTCCGTCGTCGAACCCAGGTAATTTTAAAAATAATTTATACCATGAAAGACTATTTAAAGAAATAATTTTAAATTATTGGCACATTCAAGGTAGTCTTCACATTGTAATACACAGTTCAATGACAGCAGACAACAGGATCACAACATGACGTCGTTAGCGACATCATCGTTTGCCACAACAGGTGTTTAACTGTTAGCAAACAAAATATTCACTTTCTTCTAGAGTCCTATCAACGAATTACTTAGGAGCGATAAATGAAAATAAAAAACTATTTTTTCAAACTTGCCAATTTTTGTTTGGATTATTTATCCATTTAACACAATTTCCTATGTAAAACCACTGATAGTATTAACAAAAATATTTTCAAACAAGAGCAACTCTGTGATGATCTATTAAGTGGTAAGACATAAGAAAATCTTCATGGAACTGATAAAAATGTATTTTTTGCTCCAGCTGACTAAATTTTTGTTTTGCAGGCTGACGTTATGGTGTGATCCGGCTCTTGACAAAATTTTATACATATTTTATCATAAATTTGCAGTACAGTAAACATAAAATACTAAAGGTGATTGTGACAGCCACAGTGCAATTGAAGAACTAATCAGTTACCGAATGTTCTGTAGCTGTTGTTATAAAACATGCAAAGAAGTAAATGTAGGTTAACACTTAGTATTATAACATTTATTTATTTAAAATTATACGTATGAACTGAAACCAAGTCTGGGAACGGCTGCACAACACCCTTTGAGCTACATAGCGTTTACTTGCAAATGAAAACTCTGGACGACTCGTTCAATGTAGCGACGGAGGTAAACGTCGAGGAACTTCGAGAGACTGAAACTCGAGCACGCCGCGAGATCAAAAATTGAGTTACGACGTTGAAAAACTTGGATCGAGGGTAAGGTAAAAATACTTTTTTATTTCAAAGTGTGTTTTATGTTTGAATTCATATAAAAATCAATTGTTTTAAATTCTATACTATCTTTATGATTGAAAAATCTTATATCAGTTTAAATTGTTTTTTCATAGAAAGTGATGTAATCAATAGACTTATATCGTACAATTTAACTGACGTTAAGATGTTTGAAATTTGTGCGTTCTCTTTTATGTGGCTAATTACTATTGCACTTTGCTAATGGAAGAGATCCTTTAATTCAAAAAGACATGTGCAAGAATCTCATTTACATATGTGCAAAATAAAAAAAGTAAAAAATATGAATTTGGGAAAGGAAACATTAAAAATTGTATCTCAATAAACATTCCTTATTCATACTTCAATTCTCCTTGTTGTATCAAATTTAGCATGTGACGTTTTAAACGTCACGATAAAACTTTATAAAATCTGAAGATATTTACAAACAAAACAAATTTGACATTCTTGATATTCCTGAAAATTAAATATCTGATTCTGATAAAAACAAAATAAAAATATAACAAGAGCCAATATAAATATTGAACTATTTTTAAAGCTCTATAAAACAGCAACATTTTCTTAGTAAACTGGAGTTAAAACATAACAATTTCATTGTTTATAAAGTAAAAAAAGACTATGAATACATAATGGGATCAACAATTTTACTTGTAGTAAACGGGAAACATCAATAAATCTTTGACTATGTAGTAGGCCCTATAAGTAATTAAAACTACCATCACAACACAATTCTCTTAGAAAAAAATAATTACAAACAGGTCATTTAAAGTTTGCAATAAAATAACTTTCAAATATAATGACATACATTTAATCAAGAATATAACTAAGTTCCAATTCTGCGCCCTCTTTTACCAGCCCATTTCTAGACCTTAACAGCATATATTCACTCACATATAGTTAAAATTTAAACCTGACTTTATTTGTGGCACAGAAAGTAGATATATTGACTAGTTCGGTTACACCTTGTACAACAAATATGTGGAAAACACAAATAATATAAAGGTGTGTGTGGAGAGGGGCATAAGTACAAATTCAAAAATTTTTTAAAAATATTAGTATAAGCTTCAAAATAAATGTGATCAGAACAACTGACATGGTCAACAGTACAGCCCAGAACTGAGAAGAAGACTATTAAAGCTACAAGATGAGAGAGAGCGAAAAAACAGGTTGTCGAGAAACTGCCCCTCGCAGACAAATATGTAATATCATACATATAAAAAAATTTTATAGACAGTTTTAAATAAAAACAAATAAACAGGAAAAAATTAGAACATGGTAAAAATGAAAGTGAATTTTTAGAAGTATAAAATAAAATTTAGAAAATAAGAATACTGAAAATTCATTCATTTTGGAATGAAACAAATAAAGTGTCATATTTGTAAACTGTTAGTCTTTTATCGCTTCTTTCAAGACAGAAGCAGTCACGTGTGATTCATTGGTCTTAACTTACCACAAATAAAATCAGTTGAGAGTAATTAAAAACTAGGAAAATATTAAAAATTTCAACAAAACATATAAAAAATTTACAGACTTGTCTTTTAACATTTACAATAGTTTGTATGTAAGCACCTTGATTATGCAACTTATTTGCTTCTAAAATAGAACTGGCATTAATCCCTTTCCAATTCCTTTTTTATCAACATCACACCAGCTGATCAGTTCAATCCTTCTTCACAAATAAAAAAATTCACACGTTTATGTAATTACATCTTTTGTGAAACTATCTCGACTCTGATGAAATGCTTTTCATATTACGTTATCACAGAAAGCATGAAATAAATCCCAACAAAGTGGCCAGCAACAAAATGCTCTATTTGAAGTAAAATATTGGTAAAATCACAGAAGCACATTTTTTAATGGGCAACCAGTTTACTAAATGGTTGAAATTAAGTAGAATTCCTGGAATGTTTTAATATCAATATGTCAAATTTATTTATATTTCTAAAAATACCTAAAATACAAAATGAGCAGCTCTTTGAATTACAGGACTACTTCAATGTTTCTGTAACATTTGTGCAAGACGTGTTGATCTGGTTCATCCGGAATTAACAACACAATAAATGGCACACAATGGGAAGTGTCACTCACCTCAGACACACGGCACTGCCTTCGTGGCGAAATACGGGACGGCGTGAGAGCCACCGCGTCACTACTACAACCTGTCGAGGCGGAAATTATCCTCCGTTTCAGGGTCCGTTATCACATTCATGTCGGGGTCGGTCAGCATCTGCAACCCGTCGAAGTCTATCGGGTCGAGTCCTTCTCTCAAGGTTTCGTCGGAGGGGAACAAGTCCGAATCGAAGGAACCCGACATGGCCGAGCCCAGATCTTTGACGAATTCCGGTCTGGAGAGATCGTCTCCGGTGCTTGATGAAAAGTCTGTAAAAGGAACACGAAATTATTCATTTTAATGGAAAGTTTTGAATATTCAAGTAACAAAACATTATGTCTCATGAAATATTTTATATGAATTCGTCTTTCTTAGATTTCATAACTTGGAACTTGTTTACTAATCTAGCGAAACTTGAAATGCTGATATTATCCGTTTGCTGAATATATTCAAAAACACATAATTTAATTCTAAGTCAATTCTAGACTCCTACTTTCTCCACTCTAATTCTTGAATAATACACTCTACTTGAAGCCAAAGTTAATAATTTACATTAGTGTGAACCACGTAAAATTAGAAGTGCTTAAATTAGACATTTAAGCTAAAAGAAGGACAAATCATTACTAACTTGGTGTGTGTTATTTAAAGAGGCAGAAGTCAAATTACATTTGAAAGATTGAAATCCATCAGAATAGGACTGAAAATATTTGCTAACATATTTCCAGTTACATCATTTACATTCCAGTTTTCTTCATGAAAAACTGTTCTACACCCCACACAAGTGATTCGTCATTTTCAATTGTTAATCATGTTTACACCTGACTTATCAGAGTTTTCCAACAACTTTGTTATCAAACATTACAATATTGTCGGAATATAACAGCTCACAGAATGCGCAGGTTTGTATCAAACAAGTCGTAAACATTTCGTAAGGTTACCTTATCTTCAAATAAACAAAACAAGTAAAAATGTTGTGTTTTGGTTATAACACGTACCTGTAAGGATTATGTCAGGAATACTGGATGGAGTATTGGGAGTTTGCGGTGTCGTCTGCTGAGTACTTCCTCCGCTGGGATTCAAGGGCATCGGGCGAGTGTACTGCATCTGTGAAGGCGACTGGCTGTAATACCCGTGGTCGGTCGACAGGTCTTGGCTGCCCACCTGGCTGAGGCCGTCATCCGGACTCCCGTGGCTTATCGCCTGAAACACACACACACGTTGTCGAGAGCGAATCGCACGGCAACTAACACGTGAAATTGCGACAAGGGAAACTTGCTAAAACTTTCTGAATTTTGTAACATACTTAAAATGTTAAGGTACTTTTGTAATTCTGACACCTCGCTTTAAATAAACTTCTTAAGACAAAATTAGTTAATTGGAATACAGAGACTGTAGTGAAAAATAAAAATGGAATGACTTAGAATTCACAATGATAAATTAGTAGGGGGAACAATAAGTAACCTACAAATATTGTGGGTAATAGTACCTACAGAAGGAAATAAGTATAAGAGCCTTTGGAACACGATTCACATTTATATAACTGAATGTAGACTGCAGGTGGAAAAACATTTCACGCGTCAGTCATGAGAGAGGCTTGTTCAGGAGTTAACAGATGAGAGCTGCCAGCAAGGCAAGTCCTTCCTTAACTCTGTGTCAGATTCTATCACTGAAAGTGACATGAAACAAAAACTTCATCATTTTATCATACATTCATAGATTTATTTTTAAATTTTTTATATCTTTCATAACGAGGGATGGTATAGGTATAGTAGACATAAAGTGTACGGTAGCACAGGCAAGGAAGGCTTTCACAAGAAATAGCTAATAAAGTATGAATATTAGGAAATAATTATTAAAACTGTTGGTTTGGAGCGTTGCGTTATATGGCTGCGAAAAGTAGACAATAGGAGTTGCAGACAGGAAAAGAAATGTGGTGCGACCAAGAGAAGAGATAGATTAATAGGCCACATTTCGAGACAAGGGTTTGTAAAATTAGCATTAGAAGGAAGTGAACAGAAGAGGAAGGCCAATGATGGAATTCATTAACAGATTAGGGATGATGTTTGATGTGGTAACTATATAGAAATGAAAAGGCTTGTGCAGGATAGCCTATGGACTGAGTACCATAATGACAGAGGAGGAAAATGAAAGAAATATTTTTGTTACTT